>CM077571.1:50696451-51896451 GCA_039657325.1 Stephania cephalantha
AAGAGCAAAAAAAGGATAATCCTTGATTCCTTTCTATGTATTTGGCTTTTTTTTTTTTTTTTTTTATTCCTGCACCTTTGTTTATGGCCCACTTGTTTAGTGTGTGACATTCTTGTCAGATTCCTTTTCTCCTTATCTTTGATATAATTAGCTGAACTTCAATTCCCCTGGCCTAGAAATTTAATTGCCCCTCAATTATTGGTTTTGATGCTTGTTTAGGCTTAGGTCATAGTGGATCCCTTTTTAATCATCTATGCTTTCATATCTTTTTCTTTCTTTTGTTCTTTGTGATTACTATATAGTCCTACTGTCCTAGTGACCAACACATATTTTTCACCTATTTGTTTTTTTCTGCCATGTATGGGGTCCTTTTTTCTTGAGTTTCATGGTTAGAACATGAAGCCATATCATTTCTTTAGATAGAAAGATAACCAACATTCAGATAGCATCCATGAATCATGAACACTGTCAAACATTGTACACCATCCCCACCATCAACACTTCCGTACATACTTACATACATCATGCCTCACTCCACACCATCCCCATCAATACTTGGAAAATAAAGGTAGAAAAATCTGCATAACTGTGCATCAATAAGGCAACAACAACAGTAGTGCCACCATCAGTGTCCTTAGCACTCACTAGCAAAAAGCTACACACTGCATCAACAAGAAAAGAAAGCAAAAGCATTTTATTCTACTACTACTTTGCTCTTCTCCTTCATTGACACAAAAGAAGAAAAAAACTGAAAGTAGAGATTCATGCATGACATGACTAAGTGTGGGCACTAATCCTTGTAGTGCTGCTTGTTGGCCATGTTGCATTGCCTTCTGATCTCACCCTTTGTCCCAGTGAGAGGATTGTTCTCAGACAAAATAGTGATGGCTCTTGAGAACTCCTTGGCCCAGTAGTCCTCACTCTTGGCCATTTTCTTCACATATGCCTTGGTCCTCTCGTCAATGGCTAACTGATGATCTACCGTCATGAGCCCCTTGTTATCCAAGATGTTTCTGTAGTAATTGTTGTCGAGTTTCATAGGCGTGCCACGGTCGTTCCTCACGTACTGAACCGCCTTCGGATCCGGGATCGGGTCCGGGCATTTCTTGAGCATGTGCTCAACATGGTCTGGGTTCAATGCTGGATCAACCTCTGGGCACAAACGTTGGACTCAGCTTCACGCAGTGTGTCCTTCCCACACTGTGAGCCCCTATTAGAAAAATAATGATCAAAAAGTGTTAATCAATGAATCAATGAAGTTTCTCTATGATTACAAATGTTTGTTAAATTTGTGAGAGTTGTGTTTATGGACCTAGAAGGGCAACAACTCCAGGAGTGTCAATGCCAATGGATGCAAATCTGTCAAGAACAACAGACATGCTCTGTTGTGGTCTGGGAGGTACTGCTCTAGCACTTCTTGCTCTACTTTTTCTACCATCCCTTCTACCAGTCTTTAGAGGGATATAAGGTCCACCAAGCTGAAAACAAGCAGAACAAACAAGACTTTTAGTACCCCAAAACAAAAAGATGAAAAACTGCAACTCTAACATGCAAGAGATCTTTAGACTATACTTGAAAATTAGCAACTTTTGTACGATATAAAACATGGGTAAGTATCAAAGTTTGGTAAAATTACTGAAACAATGCCTTCTCTAGCAGAGAGAACAAGGATATCAGCACAAGAGACCACTCCAGGGCACTCTCTCTCCACAGCTTCCTTAATGTCTTCAATGTATCTGAAGTTTCTCATGCCAAAGCTTCTGTCAGTCTCCTTCTCAGACAATTCTCTCCTTGTTGAATCCAGGAGAAGTGAAGCATCACAAGACTAAAACAACCAAAAAATCAAATACCCATTTAGTTTAACTTGAGAAATCGCACTATAAAGTCTTAAAAAGTTGAAAAAACTGAAGCGTGGAAGAGCAAAACAGGGTTCATTCCCCTGTTTTCCTCTGCTTTTTGGCTTACTTCAACAGCACAGTCATGGAAGATGTTCCTTAGCCAAGAGAATGCAGTGTTCTTGTGGCGCTTGTAGAGCAGCTTCACTTGTTCTCTGATGATATCTTCTGCTTGTGGACACGTTTCCTTGTAGAAGTTCATGACAAGGCCTGGGTCCTCTTCATTGGTTTCTGCAAAAGCAGGGTGACAGCCATGGCTGTGAAGGCCATGAGAGCAAAAGAAGAGCGTTTTGGAGGAACCCATGTTTGGTCTCTCTCTCAAAAGACCAGTGTGTGTGTGTGTGAGAGATCTTGCTCTTGCTTCACTCCTACTTGTGTTCTTAAATAATGCAAGAGAGAAGATAACAAGTGAAAAATCAACTCTAAAAGAGAGAAGAAACTATAGTTTAGATTTGTGTAGATTACTCTTAACAACTGTTAACATTATTTTGCATTTATGGATGACCCAGCCATTCTTCTTGGGACTCTTGTTTGAATTACAAGACAATAAAATGATAACTGTCAAAAAGAAAGTTGACTACTTCACCCTTTTTTTTAATGTTTTTTGAACCATGGCTCTTTAGGGTTTTTAGGCAAGCATGCTAGAAGTGCGTGGATCGAAAAGTTTAATTCCACATCGATTTAATATGACTTTTTAAAAAATATATAAGTTTGAATATTCTTCTAATTAGTATCAAGATTTTTTTGAAATAAAACACCACAATGTTCATGAGTTGGAGTAGTTATGTTTTGAGATAAAAATTGCAGGACTGGTACTACGCCCACTACATGGGCACAGTAAAAGGTGTCGAAGCACCACTTAATGGTGTGGTATTTGATTCCAAGACCTATGCAACATCACTGTTTCGTCATTTTCAATGTGAGTTCATGGATCAAGACAAAAAAAGTTTACTATAACTTGTCCTTTGCCCTAGATTTCATAATGGACACTAAAATCCATTCACCTTATAAATGTTTCTCCGAGGACCATGATTTATTAAATAATCTGCACAATGAATAACTCCACAAGAATACGGCCAATAAAGAAATACTCCATATGATGTGATATACACCAAGATTTAAAAAGAGAGCGGCTAAACGGACCTTAGTTTTTGCTAAACGTACCATATTTTTGAATTTTTATTTCGTCATACCCTTCTTTTTACTTAGTGTACCCCACATTTTTTTTTCTTTAAATTCCAAAAATACTCTTGCTTTACCCCATTATTCCTCACCCTCACTCCCTCACCCTCACCCTTTTGACGCAGTGTGAGTCCAGAACATTGGTGGGCGATACCTCTAAAGAGGTCTCGATTGAATTCCTCGTCACTTTACGTAAAACTTGGTTCTTTTTGTAGTTTCTACTTGAGTCGATCATAGTTACCACTTTAAAAGTGTCACCACATCTGTGTTCGACACCTCCGATGAGGTGTTAACTTCATGTGTCCGACACTCCTGGCGGCAACAAGAATAAACAAAAAATTTTAAAATTCCTAAAAAAATACATGAAAATTGCCAAAAAATAGTGGGTTTTGCTCGGAATCGTTTAATATCTTTGATTCCATCAAAACTTTGCACCCAAAATGTAAGATTCAACCCCCAAATCGAAGCCCTAAACCCAACGACAATCTCACAAACAATACTGACTCAAAAAATTAAAAAAAAACCCAAAAAATCGAAATCGTTTATAAAAGATATAAGGAATGCAACCCACGGCGTCGAATCAATGTGGTTTTGCTCTGACTTCAATCTGATCGTGGTTGTAGGTGAGATGCGATTTGAGAGAGGGTGACTAGTAGGGTAAGGAGTGAATGAGGTATAATTAATAAAAATCATTTTATATAGAGGGGTAGTTAGGTCATTTCATTAAGGTGTGTTCCTTTAAGCAAAAACCGAGGTTCTTTTAGTCGCTCCTTTAAAAGCGAAAAGTTTTTCCAAAGGAAAAATGATAATCTAACATTCTAGTGAGTATACATACATTTGCTACATAATCGCCCAGATTTGACCGGAGACGTGTGGATCCCATAAATTTTAATGGAAGCTACACCATGTACAGCAAAGAAACATATGTAAAAAAAGAACGTCAAAATCATTTTTTCTTTTCCAAAAACAAACAAGTGAAAAAGTTACTAGTCAATTTCTTAACTTTGTTTCAATTAAAAAATTACTTTACTTTGTTAGGGTCAAGGGAGTCCTTTTTGTCAAATAATGCTTTTGTTGAGTCTTGTAAATAGAGCAAATCAAGTTGAAAGGGTCGCTTTTCATACGAAGCTTAATTGTGTCGGATTGGTTTCATAGTTAATATCAGAATACTATGTGAGAAACTAATGAAAAAAAAAAAATACTTATACAAAATGCTAGAACGACAATGGATAAATCAACACTAAACACACATTGGCCCATCGGACGCGTTCGTGTGCATCTCGAGATATTGAACATATACGAGAACCCGATGTATAACATGCAAGTTGTGGCCATGTACAATGTTTCATACGCTTGGCGATGTGTGTTGAGATGACTTGAAGGTTGCCACGTCTTAGATATTTTCCACTAAGATTTACTAGACATGGACAGAAGGAGATGTCATCTCAAACGAATAGAACAAAATAAATGTTAAGATGGGGACCGCATTTACGGATACGTAGCCGTGGCATCATTTCATTTTTCTGTTCTCCATTATTTTTATTAGATTACTCTATAAAGATTGATTTTTTTTTCTTTTCTTGTCAATTAAAAAAATAGAAATTAGAAATCACTAGGAAAAATCTCTCATGCGCTTTTAAGTTTTGACTGTTTCTAATTTTTATTTTATTTTTTCATGTGATGCCTAACGCTAATCGGCAGCCTCGTCATCTAATCTACGCCGAAAGATCGTCGAGCGTCCATATATAATGACCTCTTAACCTAATTTATTTTATTCACTAGACTTCAACTCGAGAACTCAAATGAGTCCATTATCAATAAAATACTATTTAGATATGCAATGACATATAACAATTAATGCCAACATTTTTTATTTTTATATTTTTATTTTTGGTAGATACAATGCCAACATTTCATAATCTCTTATAACCAAACAACAAATCGAAGTTTTTTTGAAAGAAAAAAAAATTAATTATTTTTTGTGTCCAATGGGACTCGAACGTTTACTCTCTTGTAATAATACCACATATTAAAGTATTACTTGAACGCTTACTCTCTGCAAGAATAATACCACATATTAAAGATTGAAGTCACCAACTTAGATTGGTACCAACCAATCGAAGTTGGGCAATTGATCATGTGATGTACTCGAGCTATAGCCAAGGCATTCAGGCCTTGCAAATGTTGGCATGCATTTGTTGTTACATGTGTCACATGTATTGCAATTAATTAAGTTCCAGAGTTAAATGAAAAGGAACTGCATTTACTTCCATGAAATGTAGTAAACGTAAAGTGTTCAAAGTGAATGGTAATCCTGATGGTTTGGCATGTACTCATCACTTTGAAATTGAAAGTCTAAGTAGTAAATTTTTTGTCAAAGCTTGTCTATATATATATATATATATATATATATATAAAGTTCATAACCTACCTCCTCTCACCATTCTAATTTTCTAATTTTCTAATTTTTTATTATTTATTTATTTCTATTATCGATTGTCACAAGATATATAATTATCTATTATGTGTGTGCATCTATTATGAATTTATATTATCAACGAATGGATTAATAAAATTAATACATTCTACTCGAAATTATGGGCAAATACATGGAATGGAGTCACAGTAAAAGTTTTTAAAATTATGGCGGATACATAATTGAGTGTAATAAGCTCTATTCCCTCTATAAATTTCACCTCCCATCCATTCTTCTACCACTGTGTAATTCTCCCAAGCGATTCAGCTTTGAGGAATTTTGGGGAATGCTTGGTCATCATCCCGAATTTTTGTTTGGGTCCAAGTGCACATGTTTGTAGGTTTTTTTGGGTTAACGAATGGATGCTAAGATTATCTGTGGGTTGGCTATTATGTAAAGGGTCGAGCACGCCTGATTTTTATTTTTTATGTTTTATATATAGTTTTTACACTTGATATGCAAGGGTCAACTACGACATCCATCATTTTGTAACTTTCCTATTTTTTTGCCTCTTTTCATACATATAAACCATGAAGGTCTTCACTGACATCTGCGCGAAGCGCAGGGAAACAACTACTTTAGTATAGTAATTCAAAGTGATAATAGACCATCTCGATTATCTAACCACAACACTCTATTTTTCTCTATATTTTTATAGTTCCTTCACATCAAACTCTATTTCTACTTCAAAACTCTATTTCTTATTTTTATTTTTTTGTTATTTATTTGTATTAATTTTGATAAATTATTTAATCAGTAAAAAATTAAGAAAAAAACACATTCATATTTTTTGAAAAAGAAACAATTATTGATAATTTTTTAAAAGAAAAAATAAAAAATAAAATAAAAAAAGTAAGGAACGCTATTATAGAGTTGGGTGAATAGTGAAACTCCAAAAATAAACAATTATTGATAAATTATGGAGTGTTTTTGTGTATAAAAACACTCCATTCACCAACATTTAGTTGGCACAATTGAAAAGCGTGTTGTGATCTCTTAACTAACGACTCGAAGTTCTAATCCCGTAAATAAAAATAAAAATGTTGAAAGTTTCCCCACATATACAATGTGCACTCAAATAACTTGAAGTAGTCTGATAATTCTAATATGTATGGGGTGGTTTACACAAAAAAAAAAAAAAAAAAAAAAAAAAAAAAAAAAAAAAAACACTCTCCTTCTTTCTTTCACAAATACATATTATATTTCAACAAAAATGTCACATTAAAAAATTGAAAAAATTATTATTTTATTTTCAATCCTAACCCCATATCAATTTTTCTTTTATTTTTTTAAAAACTCCCAAATTTATACCAAATCATTAGGCCACTCAAATGGTTTAACTCCATATCAATTTAGTCAAGTATAATACTAATTACTTTTTTAATACAATTTTTATTGTAAATGAAGTCAATTTATGAGAGGACAACATAGTTTTATTGTGAATTCTTGAAAAGTATGAAAAAGATAAAGATCAAATTAAAACCTTAAACGGCGAATCAATCAAGCAATACATTGAGATTACTGCCATAGTAAACCAGATTTAAGCAACTAATGAATGTATCGAAAAGGGGGGGACAAGAAGTAACCCATCAGTTTTGAAGATATATATATATTATATATAAAAGTGAAGATGTCCATAATAAACAAAGCCGGCCCTACGGTTTAAACTTCATAATAGTCACCACCACCGACACTTTCATAACCATATTGTTGGGTCACGGGAATGGTTAAGCTGACCTTGGTTATTTTTAACTTTTTTTTTTTTTTGGTTTCCACCTCGACGTGCCCCCCTTACATGTGCATAAAGAGACAATTTTTCTTCATCAAATTAAAAAAGAAGGAAGAATCAAAATGTATATTGTTATTTGAAGCCATCAAAATGTATATATAACATCTAGGAAACATATTGTTTTTGCATATCATAATCGTAACGTGAAATGAAAGTCGGCCAGAGTAAACTTCCGGACACGTGTCTTACATCTTAATACAAGGCTTATATTATAAAAAAATGATAGTAATAATTTGAAAGAGTCGAGGCCCTACACGTGGGGGTGTTGATGAGACTTAGTGATTTGGACACCACGCTTGTCATCGTCTATAAAATATTTGGAATACTTATTGGGCAACATATATATTTGCTACGCAGTTGAAGCGTCGAGTACGTTTTTTTTTTTTTTTTCAAGGAGTTGCTTTGAGTACACTTTGAATTTGATATTTCTACTTGGTAGTGCTAGAGTGATCTGAAATCGACCCTTAATTATTGTTGTCCCTCAAATATACATCGGTTTACGTGCACACAACCATCAATGTCAAAATCAAAGATCACCAATAAATAGGTACGGTCACCACCAAATTATTTTCCTTTCTACACACATCTCTTGGTGCAAACATCAATACTTGCTTCCATTTTTTTTTTTAAATACTTGCTTTCATTGCTCGACTGTCGAACAAGGTTTCGGAAGTGCTTCCACATAACATGTATGAACTGAAATAATAATCCCACATCAATTAAATGAAACTTCACAAAGAAATATATAATTGATGATCTCCCCTTATCTAATACTGAGACCTTTTAACTTAAAACTCCATACCTAAGAGTTGAAGATGATTAAGTTAAGAACAATATCGATATTGATGAAGATCATATGCTCGCGGAGAAGTGCTGCGGATGTGGACCAAAATAATTGTCTCACATCAGATAATTGAAACATCGTGGTTAAGTTTTAGAGATAATATCGATTCTGATGGAGATCATAAGCTCGCGAAGAAGTGCCAATTTGAACAAAACCCAAAACTAATCTTGAGAAAGTTCATGCATCACGCGAATAGGAGAATTCTTGACGATACGAAGTCTTAGAAGGAAGGATCTACCTCTAATGTAATGTAAAAGACTAAAAGCTGATGCAAAATAATTAAGCTTCTAAAAGTACAAATATTACAAACTCACCCAAAACCTTGTGTTTTCAGTGGTGAGAGTCTCTCTACGGTGCCAAGCACTCGTCACAAAGCATGACCGGCGACCATCTGATAATGTTCAAAATAGGCTTCGGCAACATGGTCGCGTCGACCAAGCACTTATGTCGTGCACAATGAGGCATTCTGCATAATAGGTAAGGGGACTCTGCTATGATTGTCAGCCTCCACCCTTTAAGGCGGATTGAACCAAGAAAGACAAAAATTGATACAACACTCAAATAACATTATTACCAACGATGCACATATGATGTTTCTGTGAGACATTAGATCTGAAGCTGTTTGCATCGAACATCTACGACAAGATGACGTATGTGAGGACCGTACCATTTCACTCTCTCAACATGTTCCACAGCAACCTCCCAACAGAAACCTGAAAATAGTGATAGTCCAGATATAAATAACAATTCAAAGTTTATCTCCTTCAAGGAAAAATTGAATCAGTATACCCGGTCCTCGTAAAACCATGTTAAATCCGCAATCGAGGGAGAAATACCTTCAGATTTAGCAAGATCATGAATTGATTTAGCAAGATGTTCTGACCATAAACCTTCCTCCGAATCCTTCACATTCTCATGCACGTGCAACATTCCACCCTCAACCCTACAAGATAAGGACTCCCATTAAGCTCTGAATAATTAGCAACTCCACTTCTGTATGCTCGTGCATCGAATTGCACTAAAAGTTGTTGGTTTGATATTTTTCATAAGGTTATCTTATTCAATAAATAGTTGTTTTCCCTTGTTGGAAACTTTTGTGTCTTCACTTGTCATAAGATTTTTGTATGTCTTTCCTTGATGGAAGTTTTATTTTTTGTTATGGTTCACTGTAGTGTGTCTGTGTATTGTTGTGTTCCAAATGTTTGTTAAGAGAACATCATTGATTGTCATATTGTTCCATCGTTACAACCACAAATTTTTCAAAATCAACTATGGCAGTTGAATGTTCTTTTGAACAATTAAGATTAGCGAATCAATGTACTTTTATAAGGGTGACTGATTCTATGTTTGGTTCTGTTCTATTGCATGTATTGAGCCATTATGATTAATGAAATTTCAGTTTTACTTCAAAAAAGAAAATCCTGAACTAGACAAATGCTCGAACAGTCATGCTGAGTTCAACTCTTCAAATATACTTGCAATCCAGACAATAAAACTATCAATAGTATCGACTCTAGATATACTTCAAAGAGAAAAACTGCTTAACATCTGGACCAACAGATGATTTTACATTCTAACCACAATTCACATATTTCATAGATGGCTCAAAGAATTTTTTCTTTATTTTTTTTAAGAAAAAAATAAAGTAGAACTTGCACGTAAATAGATGAAAGAACATACCAAATAATGTGCATAAGAGGTCACCCAAAGAAGTGATAATAGTAAAATTGCACAAACCTTAATGCCCTCACCGCAGTCAACCAGCTATTCTGGCTCGATGGCAGAAGGCCAAGACAGACACGATGAGCGACGCCCTGAAACAACCAAACAGAAACGAAATTATGAACTTTGAAGGCAGTCGCAATAACTGCAACAAGGTAACCTCTATCAATCCCCAAAAAACACAAAACAGCAGTAAAAATTTCAAAAGTATGGATCAAACTTTGCAATTGAATCAAAATAGCTAGTAAAGAACGCGACTGAATCGGGATTTTGGTATTTTACCCAAATAGCAAGATTTAGGTAGCATATTGCACATGACACGGATCTAACTTCCTATGGCACAAACCTGACACATGCAGCCAAACAGATTTCAACTTTTGACGGAGTCGGATGCCGTTAAAAAATCTCTAATAAGATTTAGATATCCATGCAAGAAAATGATAAGAAACCTGCTTGTTACAGCACCCCAACAACAATGCTTAGACACGCAGGAAGACTTGAACCCTTCACCTCATGTAGAGGTGAGGACAAAGCAAACTAGAGGCGCTACCACTTGGTTGATAACAAAATTGAGGCCGAGAAATCCAAATGTATAGACAAAGATTAAAGTGGAATCATACTTTAGGTGCCACAACCCGGTTATCTCCTTCAAGTATGACACATCGATCTGCAACAGAGTTGGCTTGGATGTTATGTCGAAGAGCATCTACGGCATGGGGGTTCCATTCACAAGCATAAACCAGTTTTGCCTTGGCCCTAAATGACATGCAAGTGATCAGTGGACTAAAGTAATGAAAAATGAAACAATCACTCATCATCTGTCTAAAACATAGATTGAAGGATGGAGCACCAAAGGCATATGCAACAGACTAACTAGCAAATGCAAGTTTTTAGGATTCACTATTCCATGGTATATATTGAACTCTGAAGAGATCTATATTTGAAGCAAAAGAAATAAATCTTGGACAAAACAAATAGGAAGCAAACACCCTGGTTATAAAGTATATATAAAAAAAAGAGAAGTGACAGCAAACTAATCCATACCCAACAAGAAATGGCAGCACGAAATACCCAATACCAGCAAACAGGTCCACAATAACTTCGTCTCTGCAGTCTAAGTTGGACATACGAAGCTTCTCAGATAAATTACCCCATGAAAACATGCACTTTGTAGCATCAAAAGAGTAGAGAATTCCATTTTCACGATGATGAACCCAGCCATTATCCCCCACAAGGACCTCCAAAGTACTGTCCCTTGTTCCGGTTGGTGCAATTCGACCCTAAAAGTTGGACACTTTGAGACGATGCAAGATCATATACAAATTCACACACAATGTCAGAAAACTCACTTGGCGAGCAAGACGGGAGGTTCTGAGGGATTTGGCAATAGCAGGCCAGAGCTCATTCTCAATTGAGGCCCATGCTGGATCCTTAAATGATGTTGCAGGAAGCACAACAATATCCCCTAGTCGCTCCCACCTGAATTAGCAACAACAGCGTTGTAATATAAGAATAGTGCACAAGAGAATACCAGTCACTTCAGCCTAGGACTCCATCTGCGTATAATATTTAGCTTAAAAATGTATTTATTCTTTAAAATTGCAAATATAGTTTTATTAACATTGAAATGAACAGAAAAAAGAATAAAAATAAAAATAATAATAATAATAATAATAATAATAATAATAATAATAATAATAATAATAATAATAATAATAATAATAATAATAATAATAATAATAATAATAATAATAATAATTAATAATAACAATTAAAAAAATGAAAACACAAAACAAAGCAAGCAACCTTGTGGGAATCTGCTCCATCAAATTTCCATCAAATTTGTTGGTAATCCCCACTTCTTTATTAAAGGGCCCACTGCTTCACTCATAACCATATGGGGGGACTTGGGGAGCTTCGGACGTGGGCTACCTCATCTGTACAAAAAGATCCACCAAATGAAAACAGATGATTCAATGCTGTTTCAGACGAGATGTCTTCCATTGAGAACTTCTCTGCTACTACAGGTTCCTGCAGATGATTGTTTGCACCTAGAAATTCATGCTTCCTATCCAATTCATTTTTGTGAAAAATGGCACAAAATTTTCCAGTGACAGGTAAAGATATATGAGTTCCATTCTCACATGAATAAACTTTCCTTCCAAGATCTAACCATCCAAATTTCTTTAATATGTCCTTTCCCTTCTTACCATGTTTTCTTTCAAGTTTTAGAACCCAGCACTTACGACCACTAAGCTCTGGAATTCCATCATGCATTTCATTCAAGTTAGAGCTTTCAGTCGAGGCTTCCGAACTCTCACTAAAACCAAGCATGCTGCCATCATTATCCTTACTGTGTCCTTCAGCTTTATGTATGCCATGCTTGTCCATCATGCCAGATGAGGCAAGCAGAGCATTGGTTGATAATAATTGATGTAAATTCATTTTCACTGGCTCGCTAAACTTTGCCCCAAATGCATAACATGCTGCCCCACCACCTATCATGACAAGATCATCACCAACAACATTGGCACTGCTTCGAACAAACAGATAGCTCATAGCAGAATTTAGCATCACATGCTTCCAAATCCCAGATTGCATATCTAGTAATGCCAACTCTTGATAATGTTGCCGAATAGGACACCCCCCAATAATACCAAGATAATTTTTGTAAATGAACATAGAATGTGAAAACCTTTCACGAGGAATTCTCCCAACTGTCTTCTCTTTCTTCCATAGATAAGTTCTAATATTGAAGCTGTAAAGGTCATCAAGTGCTTTCTCACCATCATACCCACCAAACATGAACAATTGAGAGCCATTTGAAACCATTGCATGGGAATGACGAGCAGTCGGCCACTCTCCCTGGACTGTTACCTCGTTCCACCTTAAACTTTCAGTATCCAAAACATACATGGATGCAAAAATGGTCACATTGTTCAGTCCCCCAAATATAAATATCTTTGACCCGCCTGCAACTGCTGCAGCATGTCGGTGCCTGGTAATCATGAATATTGCTTTAAGTACATAAAATACATGATAATTTGATAATTAAAAACATAGAACACAATGAACTTTGTATTTATAATTTTTTGAGGTAGCAAAGGAAAACAAATAAGTTCTCGAAAAAACCTCATGAAATGTTTGACCGTGAAAATGACATAAAGTATATAGAAAGCATAATAATTACACTTAATAAAATTACACTAGACATATTAAACCCTTTAGGAACTTAGACAAGCAGAAATCACCTCAAAAGAACTTATAGAATTACAGAAGACGTCACCTAGGAGGAAACACACTGCCAGCACATTCTAGTAGCCTCCACTCGTTCTCATCCACATCGAGCATCCAAACATCGTTTAAAATTTTCAAGGGGTCGCCCCTGCCACCAATAACAAAAACTAAATCTCCAACAACTGAAGAAGTGTGACCCATTCGCGGTGATGGACAACTCTTAAAATTAGCAGCTTCTAATAAACCAGACTGGGTATCTAGCAACATTGTATAATTTCGTCGAGCATGTCTTCCGAATCCTCCAAAACCTCCAAAAATCAATGCTTTGCTATGATGCTTATCATCTAAGATAGAGACTGAATGACCCCATAAAAAGATCTTTTCAACTTGTTCACCAATAGTCACCAACTTGGAAACAGAGATACTGCAATCGTGAGCTCCTAAACCTGCCAATAATAATCACCATCTTAGAGAAGCGAGTTGATGGCGGTCAAATCCAGCTGACAAAAGATGAACAATATATCTAGTTGTGTAGTCAAGCTCTAACATTGGCAATAGAATCAGTTTTTCTGAACACCAGAATTGAGAATTGCAACATTTCATGGTTCTGCTACTTCTTTCATGGCCCATTTTCCAACCCTGAAAAATGGATTTCAAAGTCACTGGAGGCTAATTGCCAGACGAGTTCCCTATATGACACTGGCTGTCAACGGAGAGGCATAGTGGATATGCCTTACATGGCAATTAAGAAGCATATAACGCACACATACGAAGAAAAAAAAAAAAAGAACAGTCTCAGCACCTCCAGCATTGCCATGTGAAGTAATATAACTGAAGCCACATTTGGCTTTACCTTTCTCACCCTTTACGTCCATGACATTACTTAGACAAGACAATCCATATAGAGCATTACAGGTATATTTCACTGATCCCCACACTTCATCAACTTATGGGAGTATATGATTTCAGTGAAAACTTCTCCTATCTTCTGTGATCATCCATGTCGCTGTAATTTTATCCTTTCACGAAGATTTTCTGTTTACTGCATTCTACTTTATAAATCTAAAGCATGCTACCAGGTAAGACTGATCTTTTGTTACGCCATAGGCATTTTAACTCTAAACGCTAACCTTAAGACCATAAACATATTGACGGAAACATATGAAACAACGGTGCCCACACATTAAAAATACAAAAAGATATGATGGGATTGCTCCTGCTCATTGAAGTGATAGAGCATATGGATTACAAGATCTCTATAAAGTTATTGATACATGTGTCATCATGCCTAAAGAAGCTTTCTATTTGACAACAAGCATTTCAAAGTTAAAATCCATCAATATTTCACTGAAATGAACTTCTTTCCCTTTCCATATCTTTTATTTCTAGTTTAAATAAATAACAAAAGTCTGACATAACATCTAGTAAGCAGTTTTCGAAAAAAAGAAATCTACTAAGCACTCTTAGCAAATTGAGCACTCTATCTCATCCCTCTCCCATATTGATCAGACTACTTCCTAGTTCCTGAGAGTGTCAAAATAGATTTTGTTCAACTAAATCATCCCAATAGTTCAACATTGTATAACTAAGATGCTTAGTTATTTTTCACCTATACATCTTAGTAACACCATACTGACCTATGATGATGATACTCTCAAGAAAAAACTGAGATTATATTCTACCTAGATATTTGTAAAAAGGGCGGAATGATTCTGAATGAAGGAGAAACTAACCCAAAGATGAGAAAGTGTACACAGCAAGATACATGAAGGATCGGTAACATGGACCGGTCCTTGAATTGGGCCTTGAGGTCTTCCTCAAGTTTATTAACTTGGAAAGAATTTAATGCTGTTATGAAAATTTACCATTAAGTTTTCGCTTCAATGAACCTATGAGAGTTTGGCAATGTCAGCATCATAACGCGTTAGTCTACTAGAACAACTATCCATCATAAGTGTAAACAACAACATAAACTCAATCCCAAATTAGCTGGTGTCGGCTACATGGACCAAACTCTTCCATTATGCTCAATTTAGTGCAATAGATGATATGCTTTCCAAATCATATAAATCTCTTTTAATTAATGCATCCCAAGTTAGCTTCGGTCTACCCCTACCTGTCAAATTCTTTTAGTTTCTAATGAGTCGAGTTTTCTAGTGAGAGCATTTGTAGGCCGTCTTTAAAGCTGTCCAAACCATCACAACCGACCTTGTGTCAATAAGCATCAATCCTACATTCCTTTGAACTTCTATCCCACTCCTACTTCTACTTCAGAAGTGTAAAAATTGCAAACTAATTTGAAGTCAAACTCTTTGCCCTCTCCATGTTTTTTATTCTTTTTTTCTTTTGGAGAACCATAGGTATCCAAACCTAATCCCCGGGTGCACCAATCCTCCCATGTTAGAAATGCAGCAAAAATCATGCTTTGTCAATAATGCCAACATTGTGATTATTGAGCCACACACTCAAAAAGTAAATTCTTTCCACAAATCAACCTACAACTTGACATGAACAATTGAAATACCTAAATGGGAATCAACCTCAGCTTCCTCCGCATCGCCCTCGCGAACCGCCAACCGAACCGAATCAACACCACACCCATCGCCATCGGCATCGCCACCCTCATCAAAGCAATAACCTTTACAATGTCCTCCACTCCCCACCAACTCCCTCTCCAAAACCCCCCTAAAACCCTCAGCCCTCCTCCTATTCAACTCCATCTTCTCATTCGCAATCCCCACCAAAACCCTAACATACTCCTCCGACACCAAAACCCCCCGACCCTCCCCAGCGGCACCTCCAACCGGATCGAACACCGAATCCCAACAATCACGCGCTTGCTCGCGCTGCTAATCCCAGACTCCCTAAACCCAGAAGCCACCGCGATCGAGACCAGCCGCTGCGCCGAGTCCAGGTCCCGGCACTCGACGGCGAGGATGAAAGGCTCGAATCGGAAGGTGAGGTCGGCGTGGGGGTCGGTTTTGGGGGTCACGGAAGAGGAGATCGGTTACGGAGGCGGGGTCGGCGGGGGAGTGGGAGATGAAGAGCCATGCGCCGCCTCGGGATTTCTTTTTGGGGGCGGCTTCGGCGGCGGCGGCGGCGGCGGCGGCGGCGGCGGGGGTGGAGAGGATTGAGATTCGGCCGGAGCAAGAGCTGGTTGTGAAGAATGATGGGTGGGAGTTGATGGAGTCGAGGAGGGGGATTATGGGCGTGTCGATTGAGCCCTTTGGGGACTTGTCTGTTGAGGCCATGGACATGGCCGCCATTGCTGCAGCTTTTCGCTTCTCGAATGATGAAGGCGACGACATTGTTACTTGTGTTGTTGTTGTTTTTGGTGTTACAGAGTGATATAGTTGAAGGGCGGGCTTGGGCCCAAGCGTATGGGTTCTATGCGGGCCCGATTAATTCCGTATATTTGACAGGTAGGGTTGGGCTTGTATTTGTTGATCCAGGTCCAGTCTAGCCCGACCTTGGCTTGTTAATCGAGGTCAAATAGGGGTGGCAAAAAAAGGGTAGGAATGGAAACGGGTATGGACACCTCCCTAATAACAAGTAAAAGTAGTGTCAGGACCCGTATCCGTTTTTAAAAGCGAACATAACTTTAAGTCCGGACCCGTATTTTTATAAAATATATAGAACCCGTTTTTTGTTCAGACCCGTTTTTCAATATAATAATATCCATTTTTCCAAAATCCATTTTTTTCCAATCAATCAAATGCATTTACAAAAATAAAAAATAAAACTTGGCAGTATCACTATCACTTTTTAAGTTCCAACACCTACACCAACATCTCAAAGTCTCAACAACACCAAAATCTCAACATAAAAGATAACCTAAAACAACACCTAAACAAAAAAGAAAATATCAACCACATCAAAATGTTTCATAACATACAGACCCAAACAACACTAAGTGTGTACATTCCACACATTTCCACAGTTTCCACCATATTCTTCTATTATTCATCTCGATCTTCAACTCTTTAACACTTCATATCATTCATAATCTGCAAGACATATACAATATAAATAATATTGCATTTGTTATAAAACCTAAATCATTTAAACATAATTATAACAATAATAATTGAGTTTTCAATTCCACCTTCAACGTCCACGTCATTCGAAGCTTGCTCAGAAGTTATTGAAGCAATGAGATCTACTTTCAATTCCGCTAACTCGCACAAAGAACCACAATTACCTTCCTACGAGCATCTACAAAGGAAAGAATGATAAAAAACAACAAATTACTAAAGACTTATGATAAGTTGATATTTATAAGTTTTTATTAGTTGATTTTAATATATTTAATATGTAAAATCCCTAAAATATATACTTAAGTATATTTGTTGATCGTTTTCAGGTGAAACGGAGTGCGCGAAATTGAATCGGGGGCTGGAAAAATACTCAAAATAGAGTATTTACATGCGATGATCAGATAGCAGATGATTTGCCTCGAGTTACGTACTACGCAGTTGGTGTAGTAATGGACAACAAGTTAAGTGACGTAGAAATCAGACGCATTTAGGCCATTGTGCGGTAATGACCATTGATCAAGCCTCGAGATGCTTGTCAGACTCTTTCCTTTATATTCGTTTCTTAGCTTGTGCGAGTTCCTTGCTTGCCACCAGCACAACGCGCGCTTCTCTATTGGTCCAGCTCATCCTCACAAAAAACGATTTCAAGTTCCTCACAACAGCAGCTCTCGGATGATCCTCGGGATTCGTACTAGTACACTCTCCTACGTCTACGCACGACTTTGTGCGAGTTTCTTCGCTTAGTTCCAATCGCCACGTATCGAGCCCTAACGCACACACAACGTCACCAAAGAACTTCTTCCACCAAACCGAGAGGGCGCCACATCACACCGCACGTCCACACGATCCAATTGGCTATTGACACGTGTTCTCGAAGCCACAAAATGAGCCCAAAATAGCATTCAGATCATCCTCGGCGCACGTGTCATGAGACAAATCCCCAAAATTAGTTTCTCTCACTTCTAGGGACCGATATTGGGTAGTTTATTATATTAGAAACTTAGGTATTATTTTAGCATCGAATTTTATATTTTTTGAGACGTCGTAGTCGCTCGAACTCGACGACAATGTCCGACTAATCAAATCTTGCTTAGGTCGGAGGGGAAACAAGTCGGGATTATTGATTTATGACATAACTTGTGAGATCTTTTATTTTATTATTTAATTTGATTTAATTTCTCCTATTTCATTGTTGTTGATTTTAATGAATATGATTTAGATCTAGGGTATGTATGTGGTCAGTGCATGCTTTTAGGTGGACAATCTATAGTTATTTGGACCGATGGTATCTGTGTAATTATACTTTTGGACCAATAAAGTGACGAACACTCACCCGTTTGCCATAAAACTCTTTCGATTCTTGAGTGTGCAACAATTGAATCTAGGTTAAATCGGAAGCGGACGCGATTCGGTTATTTATGATTAGTATTCCCACGGATCCTTATTATTGCGGTTAGTGTATTAAACCCAATTGGCGGATGTCTAGGGTTATGCATTAATTAGGGAAGTAGTTAGTGGCGGACGTCCTGGCTATCGAGATTAGGGGAATGAGGAATTTCTTGCGGATGTCGATTTTCTATAGCTAATCTAGGAGAACTTAAATTAATAACTTTATGGGAAAGATTGAAGACCATGATGTGCCATTGAATCTTGATCATGATTTGTGGAACCGTAGACCTAGGTGTTACTTAGGTGTTCATTAATTGTTTTCAAAATTAGTTTCCTTACTTTATTTATTTATTTCATTTAGTTTAGTTAATTAAATTATTTTTCCTTAAAACCCCTGATTTCCTTTTGTTGTTTTTAACCATAGAAAGACTACCAATCTCTGTGGGATATACCATTTGCCATTATTCTACAAAATAGTTGGATTAGGAACTTTATTTTATTGATGCGTTCGGCGCGCGTCAACTTATAATTTAACAATCAAAATAACTAATAATTTAACACTCACTAGCTTTGTTCTTTATGTTTGCTCCATGAACCCAATCACGGCAGCAAATTCAAGCTTCAACATTCTCAGGCAAAAGATTTTGTCTAGTCATATGTTCTACCAGCTGCATTAAAGGCTTACTCCGAAGCAACAGTAGTCGAAGGAATAGATAAAACTTCACGCGCCATCATACTCAACCTTGGATATCGATATTGAACTGATTTCCAAAATTCCAAAATGTCTAAATCCACTTTTCTATCAGTTAATGGCTCGTGTAAGTAAATATCCAACTCTGACTGTTGTTTATTAGGAGCATCATCACTTTGAAAGAAATCATAACCTTATCACAATTATACATTCAAAAATATATCATCACAAAAAATAATAAAGAAACCAAATATTAAAAGATGTGTGCACAACAATACATATAAAAAAACATATTTAAAAATAGGAGCATCATCACTTTGACAGGAATCATAACCCTATCACAATTACGCATTCAAAAATATATCATCATTAAGAATCATAAAGAAACCAAATACTAAAAAGAAATATGTATTGATCAACAATAAAAGTTAACATGCCATAGAATATGGATCATCTTCTACCATTTCATTTGTTTCAACTGGATGTGGTATTTGGGGGCTAAAGAAGGCACCATCTCCACCCGAACAATCAGAATATTCTTTAAATAACAATTGAAGTTTTTCGCGAATCATGGCAACCCTGACATTGCTTTCATCACCATATATTTTTGAATACGCAAAGTTGATCACTTTCATTTTGTACCAAAGATCCAAAATGACTCCGATTGCCAAAATATGATTAAAATCCTTCCAATATTTGTCAAACTTTAATTGCATCTTTGAAGCCATGGATCTCATGAAAAAGATTTAGGTTCTTCATTTCATCCTTCAATTGAGCTTGAACACTCAACATTCAATGAAAGAAGAGATATATTATAGGATACTTCGAGCCAAGAAATATATTAATGAGATCACTAAATATTTTTCAAAATTTGGAAATAACTTCAACTTGCTCCCACTTCTCCTCAATTGGACAAAATGGATAATCCGTGTCACTTGTAACAAGATAATCAAAGACATTGCGATAATATAATGCTGATTCGAACATGAAGTATGTAGAACTCCATCTTGTAACCACATCTTGCACCAAGCCTCTCTCGCAATTGATGGATAATTGTGCCACACAATCTAAAATTTTTTTTTCTTTAAGATTGAGATATTTTTACAAACTTGATACTAACACGAATTTTGGTGAGTGCATTTTCAATTTCCCTGAGACCATCTTGGACCATGAGATTTAAGATATGCGCACAACAACGCATATGAAAAAAAATCACCTTTGACTAGTAGGGCATCCTTAAATTTTAGCGTATTTTTGAAAACCCAAAAAAATGTATCATTTGCACTTGCATTGTCTAAAGTGATGGCAAATAACTTCTTATCCAAATTCCATGATGTAACGACCCAAATTAATTAAACTAGGATTAGCGCTAATATCGGAGATTAACAGTTATAATTCGGGCGTTACGTAAGAAAACTCGGTTGACTCGGACACGAGAACCGAGGGAATATATTATTTGTGGATGATGTTTGCTTAGGTGTGATGTTTAATGTGACGACCCAAAACCTAATAAGCTCGCTCCTAAGGGAAATTTAATAAATTTCCAAACCCTACACTAATTTAGCCCTAATATAAAAATCAAAGTGAAAACCCAGCCCATTTTGTTCAAAATCAACACGTTTGAGAGAAAGGAGAAATATGTATCGATTGGATTGGCTAACTCAAAGAGAACACCTAGAAGGTAACCTCAACTTCATCTTCTTCATCATGCTTTTTTTTTCAAGTTATAATGGTATACATGTGTTGGGTTTGCACAAAAAAATAAAAGAGGCGGCGCCCTACGCAACGCGGTCGAAGCTGGCGGCACCACCACGCGCCGGCTGGGACGTCCCTCGGCAAAGGACGCCCCCGACACTTGTCCCCGAGGACGCCCGGCCGTGCGTTGCATCCGGGGGCATTTGGCCCTTAGACATTACACGGGGGCCAAAACCCGCAGTCAACTACACGATTGACCTGATCGATGGTTCGGTCAACACCCAAAAGAAAATATAATAAATTAAAATAAAATATAATATAATAAAATAATATATATATATATCATAAATAAATATAAAAATAATATATCTTCAAATGGGTTGGGGCGGGCCCCCACCCTCGACCCTCTTACGAGCGACGGGGGACCCGCAAAGACCACACTAGTGGGCCCCACCCCGAAGTAATTGAATAAATAATTAACTATGAATTTCGAATCGTTGAATAATGCGATTATTGTTTAAATTGTCTAGATTCGCAAAGATGTTCACATCGAGCCCCACGCGTGCGAGGGCAGGTGAGAGAGTCTAACTCGGCGAGTCGAGGTAAATGAGGAGTTCCGCTCATCTATTAAATATGGCTTGCTATTAGTATATTTAGAATTCATGATTTTAACTTAATGACTTTGGATGTGGTTATTATCTACCTTGGTTGACTTCATGTAAGACTTCTTGGGGAGCCATAGTCATATGGTGGAACCAAGTCACCTTACATTGTTAATGACCTCTTGGGGAGCCGTAGTAACGCATTAAACCAAGTCACCCATTTCTGCAAGGGCCTCTTAGGGAGTCGTGAATACACAATGGAACCAAGTCATCCGGGCTCTGTTGAGGAGCCGTGGACACACGGTGGAATCAAGTCACCCACGCATATTTATTATATTATGATGATTGGTCAACAAGGGGAGGTAATGACAAATGAGACAATCGACTTGCATTTATATCTATTACATTATATGTATCTCTCTTGTAACCCTTTTGCATGCAAAATTTGATTTTCTTATATTTTATAACTCTTGAAACTCCCTATCACTGCTTAAGTTGCTTTATGAATATGATATGCTTACTCCTTGTAGGAATTGATGTCATGCTTCAAATTTCAATGCTATCTTGATTTTTAAATGTATGCTAGCTTTATTATGCTTTATAGGTATTACTTACATGTTTAATATTTGAGCGTAGTTTTTCTCTTATTGGACTCTGTTAGTTCTTTAGCTCACCCCGCTTACACTACAAGTCCATCTACGAGTGCAATAGATCGTGTCATGGGGAAGGTCATTGCTTGAAGTCTCCTTGCAGCGTGAGCATTATATGATATATCTACTATTTGTTTTGAAAACCATTAATAAGGGTTACAACCTAGGCAAGTATGTTGCGTAGTTAAACCTTTCTTTAATTAGTTGGATACATTTATGAGTATTTGAAGGTTATGAAGATTTTTGATAAGTTAGTATTTATATATATTTAGTAGTTTATTTTAGTATATTTAAATATAGAAAGTCTCTAAAATATATATTTAATTATATTTATTGGTCATTTTTAGGTGAAACAGAGTACGCGGTTGAATTCGTGGCGAAAAAATACTCAAAATGGAGTATTTACTCATAGTGATCGGACGCCGTAGAAAAATTTGCCTCGAGTTACGTGTGCGCGGTGGGTAGAATAGGAGACAGTGACACGTGGAAGCTTCCCATTGGTCGGTTCTTCAATAGCACGTCATTCACAACTCGTCCTCCAACCAGAGCGTGACATGTGGCGGACCTAACACAAATCACAACCACCTTCCACCAATCCGAACGCGCGCGTCAAGATCTCCATTTACTCCACCAATCGTAGACGTCGCCTCGTGGCGTCTCACATCATCACATCACAACAAAACCAGTTTTCCTCGCTTCGACCTCCATCGATTCGTCCTCGGGATGCGTGTCAAGCACAAGCTCCCATAATTTTGGTCGATTTTACGTGAATTTTTCCACCCGCCTCTTCTTTCGCCACGTGTCGCATTTCATTCACAACACCAACCACGTCACAAGCTGCGATCCGTACCAATATGAGAGCGCTACGTCACCGCTTCTAAGCAGAAATGAACCAATCTGCGGATACGTGGACATAAGTGATTTTCATACCAAAAACAGACCTACGGTGCTCCTCACGCACGAGTCACCTCCCACAACACCCAAAATCAGTTTCTCTCACCTCCTAAGACCAAGTTTTAGTAGTTTTATATATTAGGAACCGAGGTTTTATCATTTTTATCACCGACTATTATTGTTTTGTTATCGACTTTCTTCGACGACGATGTTCGGCTAATCAACTCATTGCCTAGGTCGGAGGGGAAACAAGTCGGAATCATGGATTCATGACATATTATGTGAGATCTTTTATTTTATTATTTAATTTAATTTAATTCTCTTATTTCATTGTTATTGATTTTAAGGAATATGGCTTAGAATTGGGTATGTATGTGATCAGTGCATGCTTTTAGGTGGACAACCTATAGTTATTTGGACCATCAATATCCGCGTAATTGTGCTTTTGGACCAATAAAGTGACGAACACTCACCCGTTTGCCGTCAAACCCTTTCGGTTCTTGAGTGTGCAACAATCGAATCTAGGTTAAATCGGGAGCGGATGCGACCCGATTATTTAAGATTAGTGTTCCCACTGACCTATATTACTATGGTTAGTGTGTTAAACCCGATTGACGAATGTCTAGGGTTATACATTATTTAGGGAAGTAGTTAGTGGCGGATGTCCTGGCTATCAAGATTAGGGGAACGATGAATTTCTGGCGGATGTCGATTTTCTATAGCTAATCTAGGAGAATATAAATTAATGACTTTTTGGGAAAGATTGAAGACCATGATTGCCATTGAATCTTAATCTTGATTTGTGGAACTGTAGAACTAGGTGTTACTTAGGTATTAATTAATTGTTTTCAAAATTAGTTTAGTTATTTTATTTATTTAGTTTAGTTAGATTGGTTAGTTAAATTAATATTTATTTTAAAACCCCTGATTTTCCTTTTTTTGTTGTTTTTAACCTAAGAAAGACTACCAATCTCATGTGGGTCGACCCTTTGCCACTATTCTACAAAATAGTTTGTTTTGGAAACTTTACTTTATTGACGCGTTTGCTGTGTCGTCAATTTTATATGATTTTGATTTGCTTAGGTGAATATTAGATACCCGATGGTTTGGTTTATGATGACATATGATATTTATTGAAATTCAAACTCCACATTCTTTTGCCATATTTGTCTATATGTTATTCGCAGTTGTTTAGGCGTGCCAGACCATTATTTGGGCCTGGTTCAGGTATTAGGTTTAAGTAGCGGTCGCGCCAGTGACCTGACCCTAAGTCGGGGAAGGGGCATTTCAGTTGGTATCAGAGCATAGGGATTAGAACCTAGGGAAATGTTAGGTTAGTGGAACATAAGTTTTTATAGCCTTTAAGTTTTAAAGGTCAAGTTTGAGTTAGACGAATCAATGGTATGAGACATTGGTTCAAAGTCAACTTAACATACATAAATGATGAATCCTAGGATGAGATGTGATAAAAGAAATCTGACAAAAGATTTATTATATTGATTATTTGTTGCCTTGTAAATATGAATATATCATTAGATATATAGATAATTGTCTTCCATATTCGTCTAAGTGTCTCTAATGGCTTCTACGAACAGATAAGGAACTTGAGTTCCACGAGACAGTGGAGGGAATGACAATGAACAACGCCAAGAAATCGAAGCGAACCCCTTAGGAGAGAGCCCACACACGCTTCAAGTGATATTTGCAACGACTATTATGAAAACGAATAAGCTTTGATTTTGGAATTACATGGAGATGCCCCTACACATAATGGTAGAGTAGCAAATAAAATAATTAAACAAGAATCATGAAACTTGAAAGGACAGTGAGAAGCCACGCTACATATGCAAAATGGAGTAGTGACGTGGTTACACTTTAAAGAAGCAACTCTGACTCTTGAAATTCTAATAAGACGATTAAAATTCATAATACCTGTTTAAAAGAAATTAATGATTCTAGCAAGGATGCCAATGAATCTTGATCATAAATAAATCAAGTTAAGATAATTTGGCTATGAAGCTAAACTTGAAAACTTAATTCGAGATAGGGAGGACACATGTACTTTAAAACATCCAACTCTTGATTAAAGATGCGAATAATTGGTCTATAATTCGACTAAAAGGTCAATACTATAATCGATTTTTTGTTATTTTATGTAATCTATTTTCCTTGAAAAATCATTTTTTGACTATATTGGATCATGATTTTTGCGTTGATCGAGTTGATATTTATCACACTTTCATGATGTTTTAAGGAAGAATTCTGCTTGTTTTACAAGTTTTGAAAACGTAAGCAAGTATAAAAGAAAATGACTTATTTTCCTTAGTGTTCAAATAAAATGAAAATGGAGTGAATAGACTTCTATGTATTTCAAAAAAAAAAAAAAAAATCATTGTCGTAATTTTGCTTGAAATCTAAACTAAGTGATTTGTATCATTGAAATGTGATGAACTCGACTTGTGAGTTTTCAACTCATCATGAGAATCAGAAAGATTATTTAAATAAAATGAAGTATCTTGAAATGAGTTTAGCAAACATGGTTGAGATTTCTTGGATGATTGAATTTAAGACAGTTCGAACTTAATTCGGTTGTATGAAAAAGCTTTTTATTGAATTTGAAGTTCGACTTAATAAAATGCAAAGTAACGGTTGGGACCTAAACTATCATCCAATGAACAGATACAAAAAAAACCTATGTGTGGTGTTATGATCTATATTTTTTAAAATTGCATCAACCAAGTTGATATAAAAAGGCGTTTACAGTTGCTTGAAACACGAGGATAGTTTTATATTCTTCCATGAAAGTAACTCTATTTTGAGAATATGGTTCTTGATGAAAACTTAAGACTTTGAAAAGTTTCGATTTGGATTTGACATATAGGTAATTGAATCACCTTACTCAAGTTTTGATCGACCTTATGTAAAAATAAAAAAAAGTTACATCTAAACCAGTATTCAATGAGTTGAATATCGAAATTGAGGAATCCTAAAATGAGAGTTAATGCGAAATATAAGTACATGACATATTGATCAATAAATAAGAAGTTAAAGAGTACCTCAAAACAACTCGATGAGAAAATCCAGAGAACACAAAATGTCAAACTAGTACCCTCGAAGGCAAAATTATTAAAATTGGGAATCCCAAGTCAAGGACTATTTTCGGTGAATTTCCACGTGTGAAGATCACGTTGCCAAATAGAATTTGTAGATATTGTAAGAACTCCGAATTCGAGATTAAGATGATGTAAATTAAAGGCAACCGACGAAGGATATATTGTTCTAATTTGACTAGAAGTGAGTTGTCTCATAAAATTGGGGATACCAAAATTTGGTAAATCATTTGTGAAATAATGTTAGGTACACGGTGGCGGTACCATAATTGAGAAAGTAAGGAATGCCTCAAAACTAAATGCTTTATATGACTCAGAGTTTGTACAATTTGAAGGGTGTAGTCAATGTTAATGATGTCGTAGTACTATCAGTGATAGGTGGTGAATCATTAAAATTAGATATACTCTACTAAAAAAATATCGTTGGTATGATTGTCCAATAATGGACACGTGAACTAACGACTATTGAGGCAAAGTGGAACTTAACATGATTGTAAAGGTAGTTGAATGAAAATAATGTCGATGAATAAATAATGTAACTAAAACCACCTAACCTAAGTTAATGATGAGTTGATTCTTTAAAACTGGGGATCTTAAAATAGGATCCACCTGCAGGGAAACAAGTAAGCTAATAGCTGGTGTGAAAAAATTGTGAATTCAAGAAAGAAAACACTTACTACGATAGCTGTTCGTAGTCGTACGATTTGCAAGGGGAATACCCTGTTTTAGAATTTAAAATCTCAAATCGAAAAGATGACGTCATGAGAAATCATGAAAATCACATATGGAAAGTAACTCGAAATTTCTCGGTAAGAGAGAACGTTACGTTAAGAGTCGGACTACTAAACTAAACGGTTTTGAGAAAAATAAAGGATCAAACCAATAATGGGTTGACGATTTAAAATTGGGGATCCTAGGTTTGGATCGACTCTCAATAAAGTTTATACGGTGTAACACGAACAATGCGATAACTAGGAAGGATGAGAAGATATTTTAAGCTAGTTATGAAACATGTATCTCTAGGTGGGGATGATGTCTTCTAAATTTGACACCATTGTGAATTGGTAAACAAAGTTTTTGCTAGAACTTGAGAGCCTGGGGATTTAGTGTAAATCCCAAAGTGAAGATCCTAACCGAACGGTATAAGAGAACTCGAAATGCAACCTAAATGGGAAAGCGATAGGTATACAATTACGACCAAGTGTTGAGGATATTGACAAGTGGCGAGAGGTACAAAATATCAAAGGTTGACACCTTAATTAGTAACAATGTAAGAGTTTAAAACCATAACCGATTACGTTGGTGAAGTAGACTCGAACATTTCTTCGAATAAAAGCAAAACTTGTGAACGCATATAATTTTAAAGTTGAGTTACCTTTGGTTTAAAGTTTTAAATGGCATAACGTGCAAGTTACGCTCGTCTAAGTACTAGGTACACAGTCGTGTACATTTATTTTGAAGTATCATAAGAACAAATAAAAAGTGCGATAGTAGTAATGCTCATAAACAAAAAATTGAAATGTTGAGGGTGAATTATGAATTTAAAATAATTTGATCGTAGTGAGTTACGAGTCCTTAATGGCAAAACCCGAGGTATGGGTTATATATTCTCAAGAAATGACATGGAAGTTAAACAACCACTGATTTCTTAGTGAGAGAAGTTTTAAATAATAAATTATAAGAGCTAAGAGTTAGCTCAAGAGGATGATAAGGGACGATTGTGTAATAAATGTGAACCTTGACAACGCTAAAAGAATTAAAAATGGTTACCCAAGATCGTGAGAGTTGATTAGTACGAGGACGCGATACGAAGAGTCTCTATGAATTCGAGTGATTATAATAAGAGACTTTGGTATGAAACAAAAATTGCGATGTAATAAAACACATACAAATGAGTATCGAAAGCCGCTCAGAGATAGCGATAATGATGATTATTCCACAGCTTACATAGGGTAAAGCTTCGTGTGTAAAGTAAATGGTTAGATGTGACGGAGAAGTTACGAGGTGGACCGTTGGTCAAGAGTTGACTTGAATTATGAAACCACAAAAAAATTAACGTTGATGAACGAGTAATAACAATGATGTTAAGGTATAATCCAAAAAAAGACTACTATGATTGCTTATTTGTAGCCTCCACAAATAAGTAGCACGAACATGATGAGTCGTTCATTGATATGTGTAACCGAGATGATGATAGAGATGGTGTGCTAGTGTTCATATTATAGCAGACATATATCCTTGTTCCTACTACCAGTTGGCGGTATGGATTTGTTGCCGGATAGGAAGAGATATTTTTCGACACAGATATACACCAAATCACATCTCAGTATGGTTATCTTTACTTGTTGGTTAGACGATGTGTCTGCACGTAGAAACTTCGGGGGAGGTTAAAAATGAATACTCAAAAATATGTGATGATACAAGGACTTGGCATGTAGCTAAGATATAATGATTCTATTGGGACTCATATGAAGTCGACATTGTGAGTTTCGGCCTGTGGGACGAAAATAGTACTACTGAGAAGTCAGAGTCAAGAGTAAGATTTTAATTCAACGGGTACGAGCGAGACTTCCCAGATGCAGATTTGCATCAGTTAAAAAAAGGAAGTCATAAAAGAAATCATTACGAATGGACATATAAGGCTATAAGTGTACTTTATTTTACTTTCGAGGACAAAAATTCTTTAAAATTGGGGATGTTGTGACGACCAAAAACCCAATAAACCTGCTCTAAGGGCAATTTAATAAATTTCCAAACCCTACACTAATTTAGCCCTAATATAAAAATCAAAGTGAAATAGCCCTTTTGTTCAAAATCAACATGTTTGAGAGAAATGAGAAATTGGTATCGATTGGATTGGCTAAGAGAACACCTAGAAGGTAACTCTCACCTTCATCTTCTTCATCATGCTTTCTTTTTTTCAAGTTTTAATGGTGCACATGTATTGAGTTTATATAAAAAAGATAGGAACCCTCATATAGAGGCAACGTCACCGCAACACCGTCGAAAGTGGGCGAGGCGCCACCACCGTCGACGGGGACGTCCTCGACCCGATCCCAGAGGATGCCGACTGGGCAAGGACGTGTTGCATCCAGGGGCGTTTGGGCCCTGGATATTAGACCGGGGGCCAAACCCCCGGTCAATCGCCGCCATTGATCGTTCAACGCTAAAAAAATATAATAAATTAAAATAAAATAAAATAAAATAAAATATAGATATATATCATAAATAAATGTAAAAATAATATATTTTTAAATGGGTTGGGGCGGGCCCCCACCCCGACCCTCTCACGGGCGACGAGGAACCCGCGGGGACCACATTAGTGGGCCCCATCCCCACCCCGAAGTAATTGAATAAATAATTAACTATGAATTTCGAATCGTTGAATAATGCGATTATTGTTTAAATTGTCTAGATTCGCAAGGAGGTTTACATCGAGCCCCGTGCGTGCGAGGGCAGTCGAGAGAGTCTAACTCGGCGAATCGAGGTAACTGGGTAAGCTCACTCATCTATTAAACGTGGCTTGCTATTAATATATTTAGAATTCATGATTTTAACATAACGACTTGGGATAGGTTATTATCTACCTTGGTTGACTTCATCTAAGGCCTTTTGGGGAGCCATAGTCATATGGTGGAACCAAACCATCTTATATGCTTAAGGGCCTTTTGGGGAGCCGTAGTAACGCGTTGGAACCAAGTCACCCATTTACGCAAGGGCCTCTTGGGAGTCGTGGATGCACCATGGAACCAAGTCACCCGAGCCTCTTGAGGAGCCGTGGACACACGGTGGAATCAAGTCACTCACGCATATTTATTATATTATGATGATTGGTCAACAAGGGTAGGTAATGACAAATGAGACAACCGACTTGCATTTACAACCGACTTGCATTTGTATCTCTCTTGTAACCCCTTTGCATGCAAAAGTTGATTTTCTTATGTTTTATATCTCTTGAAACTCCCTATCACTACTTAAGTTGCTTTATGAATATGATATGCTTACTCCTTGTAGGAATTGATGTCATGCTTTAGATTTCAATGCTATCTTGATTTTTCAATGCATGCTAGCTTTATTATGCTTTATAGGTATTACTTGCATGTTTAATATTTAAGCATAGTTGTTCTCTTATTGGACTCTGTTGGTTCTTTAGCTCACCCCACTTACATTACAGGTCCATCTACGAGTGCGATAGATCGTGGCAAGGGGAAGGTCATTGCTTGAAGTCTCCTTGCAGCATGAGCATTTTATGATATATCTACTATTTGTTTTGAAAACCATTAATAACGGTTATAACCTAGGCAAGTCTCTTGGGTAGTTAATCATTTCTTTAGTTAGTTGGATACATTTATGAGTATTCGAAGGTTATAGAGATTTTATATGAATTTGATTTGCTTAGGTGAATATTAGATACCCGATGGTTTGGTTTATGATGACATATGATATTTATTGAAATTCGAATTCCACATTCTTTTGCCATATTTGTCTATATGTTATTCCATAGGTTGTTTAGGCATGTCAGATCGTTATTTGAGTATGGTTCGGTGTATTAGGTCTAAGTAGTGGTCTAGGCCTGGACGACCGACTCTCTAAGTCGTGGAACGGTCGTTTCATTTAAAACATTATATTATTGTAACATCGCATGTGTGTACATTGCTATTGGGCGAGTTGGTGTGATGGATATGTACCTTGAGATGTGTGCAATAGTCGAAGGTTAGTGGGACCATTCCTTAGGTTAAATTCGTAATATGTAACACTAACCATATGATTGAATGAGCGTACAATTATTTAATTAAATCAAATGATATAATGCCTATAGTTTGGATAAATTAATTTGGATCCATAAAATTGTCATAGAGATATGTATTGGCACATCTAAAAACCAATGGAGTTTCAAATTAGTGTTACTTGGAAGAAGTTAGTGCGAAAAATGTCAAGTTGTAGGCCATTGGATGAGTCTTGGGATACGTATGTGTATTAAGATAAATGGCTACCCATTAATCTCACCTTAATATATAAAGATGAGTTGATCAACACATGCAACTAAAACCATTTTCATTTATAAGTTGCTAGAGAAGAAGAAAGCTTATTTGGAGAGAAGAGATCAATGGGTTGGTAAGGAATTTATCAAGCTAGGTGGTTCATCAACTAGGTAACTTTACTACACTAGCAACTTAGCTAAATTTGGAGAGTTTGATGTAAATTCAAATTTGATGAATGAATCACTATTTTTGGGTTGAATTCTTAATGAATTACTAGTATTATTGACAATTCAATGGAGGTTATTAACTGATTTTGAAGGAATTTGGGCTTTGGTGAATTTGGGAAAAACTAGTGAATGCATGAATTTGATGATCTTGATCCAATTGTTGTTGTTTATGTTGTTGTGAATGATGTTTTGGAGTCCCATTGAGTGGAGAATGAGGTTACAGGGTTAGGTTAGCTAATCGGGGTATTGGGGATAGAATTCCCGAATTGAGAATTCTGTCACTCAGTGCCGATAGCGTGCTAACCAGACTTGTTAGCGCACTATCCAGTTTGGGTGTTCAACTATTTTTCAAAATGAAGAATAGTAGCGCACTAGATAGACTCCTTAACGCGCTACTTACACCTAGCGTGCTAGGCAAACTCACTAGTGCGCTAATGATAGATGAAAACTGAAGTTAAAGACTATTTTGGTGATTTCTAACTAAATACATATTTAAACATTTGTAACCAACTTAAACTTATAAAATTGGACTTCAGGGACTTAAGGAACCGTAGCTCGGTATCGGGGAGCTAGTCGGGTCGGATTCGGGAGTTCGGGAAAGTCAGAGCACGTATTGAGGTTTGTAAAACCCAATGGAACATCACTTGAGTATTTACTTTCTTTCATTATTGTTTTACTCTATCTTGTCAAGTTTATTCTATTCCTTATTTACTTCAGTTATCTATGTGTGTGTCACCTTGTTTGAGGCCGGTTGAGTTTACTCCCACCTGAGTAATCTATTGTGTGTCTATGGCATGCTAGAACATAGCATGTGTATCAAGAGTCCTCGGTGAATAACGACCCGAGCTGCTTTGTCGATACATGTGCCGATGCGTCGTAGGTCTACGCCGGCCACCGAGAGGACTAGGTGTTGGGCTAGTTGGGTGCGCCCATTGGTGAGATATTAGGGAAGGTATCCAAAGTATGATATAGTTTAACCGAGACGGGCACACACGTTTGAGCTTTATTGTTATTTATGCATGCGATGATCTATTTACAATTGTCTATTTACATTCTACATGTTATTTAGCTGTATTTATTGGATTTCCTTTACTTTATCATATGAATGCTCAGTGAATTTCTTTGGGATTTTACTTACTTTGGACTCGTCATCTATTTTGTTGTGTGGCTGAGTGCAGATCCTTCTACAAGTGAGGTAAGGGGATTCTTGGCGAGTATTTTTGAGCTCACCCATTATTCGGCATACTACTCGTAGGTGTTTGTTTTGGTATATTGCTATATTTTGGGTTTTTGGGAGACTTGTGAGAAGTGTATACTTGTATATATTTACTTTTATCGCCATATATATAATGTACTTTATTCCGAGTACAGTAAGTTTGATGCTTTATAAAACCTAAGAGTTAATGAAAATACATGTTTAAGTTTACTTTAAGACTTCCGTTGTGAAATACTGATTATCTACTTGCAACTCTGTAAAATACAAACCACTAGAACGGTTATGACTTGAATAATCTACAGATAGTTGAACTTATAGTATTTAAAGACTTAGAAAAATGTGAATAACAGATTAACTAAACTAATATCACAAACATGGACACAAATATCGAGACATGAGATGGACGAGCAGGTGTCGGACATGTGTAGTTGGGCCCACCAGGCGAGGAGCGCATGACATGAAGACACCCCGGGGTGGCCTCGAGGCGTGGGGCCGCCACACATGATGTTACCAAACTTGACAACTTCTCTGCAATTGCTACGCCATTGTACGGAGGTGGCATAAAGCAAAAATTCAAAATTCTTTTTTGAAGCAACCAATCATCATCAATAAAATGAGCAGTCAAAGTAATGTAACCATCAGAAGTAATTGTAGTCCACATATCGGCAGTTAGGCACACCCTCCCCTTAATAGATTGCAACAAGTTAAAAAGTTTTTTCATTTCCTTTTAATAAACCTTCAATACAATTGATTTTGTTGTATTTCTTGTAATACTCTTAATTTCAGGAATGAGATATGTATAAGAAGACCTAACATAGTCATACTCAACAAATTGGAAAGGTAACTCATGCATGAAAATTATCATGGCCAAGTTTTCATGATGTTGTTTAAATTTGAAAAACTCGTAGACCTTAATTGCATAATCATTCCATTAATTGATGATTCTAATAGCATTTGACCCACATCACGATTACCAATTTTTTTTGCGAAAAACAACTCGATAAGTGGCGCTTCATGCTATTTGTCCCATTATTACTATCGGCCAAGAAAACACAAGCACAATGGTTGCATTTCCCTCTTTTCCTATTGTCTTGATATTCAGGAGTATTCGGAGGAATTACAGTAAACTCTTGCCAAACTTGACACTCATTTTTCTTTTTTTCTTTTGAATGAATAGATGTAAATGCATTACTATCAGCCATAACGCACTACAAATATCATACCCCATCTAATTAGGGCATCTTACTGGCCTAGATTACCTTAATCCCTTGATATTCTAGCAGACAAATTTCTTTTACTCTCACTATCAATAAATAATTAAAAATACATTATCTTAATTATCAAATGTAATTCTTTATCAACCATAAAGGATTCTAAATTGAATCTTAAACCTCGAAGTTCCATAAAAATTAATTATTTAATCTTCAAAGTTCATTTAGATTAGTTAAATAATCCTCAAAATCACGTAAAGATTTTTCGACAACACCTCCTATATTTGAGGCCTAAACTAAAAAACCCGGCCTTATAAAATTCTTTATCAAAACTTGCTCAGCTTGGTGGAAATGTCGAAGGACTCATAATCCACCTCATAACAATATATATCGCAATAATAAAGATTATTTATTTTTATTAATAAGAATTTCGACCTCGAAATTAAAATTGAAACCAAATTTACCTAGACTATAAGAGATCCGAAAAATGTTCTCTCATATACAACTCTCATTCCCATTTTAACTCTGAATCTCCATGAAATTTTCACTTACCCAAGACAAGTGGAATTTTTTTATTTCAAAAGACCTTCCTATCCACAATCAATATAGGTTGATTTTCATATGAAACATCACCTTAAAAATTGAACTGATTTCATCCTTCTATGTGATGCGAATCAGGTTCCTTCTGCCTTAGTATAAACACATGAAATACATCATAAACTCCGATTAACTGAAGGGGTATTACAAGTCTATAAGCAATCTTCCTTATCTGTTTCACAATCTCAAACTGTCATATCAAATGAGAGAGAGCTTTTCTTTCAGTCCAAACCTTCAATGGCCTTTGCGAGGGGAGACTTCCAAATAAACTCAATTTTCTTTGCTATATTCCACGACCTGTTGATAGAGATCATAATAGTTTTGTGCCTTTTTTAGCTACTTTCAATCTGAGACGAATATGCTGAACAACCTCAGTGTGATCTCCAACCATCTGTGACCACAGCTCCGCCAAATCCTCCGATTCAGCCCTACCAGTAGGAGAATGATAAGTCTCCCATACATAACCTCAAATGGAGTCATTTCAATACACGATTAACAACTGTTATTGTAAGGAAACTCACACAAAGGTATGTATCCTTCCCATGAACCTCCAAATCCCAGTACATAAACCAAGAGCATGTCCTACAATACATAGATCAACCTTTCAGTCTCACCATCTACCCGTGGATGAAATACGATCGAAATGTAACTAAGTGCCAAGCTGTTCCTTTATACTCTACCACAACCTCGGTGTGTACCGAGCATCACAATTAGAAACTATCGTCAGCAACACTCCAAATAAGTGAGCCATTTCCCGCTCACACAAAAAGCTCAGTTGTTTAAAGGTATCCGAAATGGACAAAGGAAGAAAATGAGTAGACTTCGTCAATCCATCAACAATAATCTAGACAGTATCATGTTTCATCCAAGAAGTAGGCAGATGAGTAACAAAATCCATCATAATATATTCTCATTTCCATTGCGGTATTGGAAGATTTCCACCGATCAGCTTTAACATATTTGATAAATTTCACATCTCCTCACATAATCAACCGCATCGCTTTTCATCATTGGCCACCAATACAATTGCCTCATATCATGATACATTTTGGTTTTGCCAGGATGAATGCTATAAATGGACTGATAAGATTCTCCCAATATTTCATCCTGAATATCAGCAACTAATGGAATCTATAATCTGCCTCCAAGCCTCAAACTCTGATCCGCAGAATAGCCCAATCTGGATTATTATTGTCATCAACAAACCTTTTAAACATCTCATAATCCATATCACTTTGATAACATTCAATCACTTTTTGAATAGAGACATTTTGTACTATAACCTGAGCACAAATCAGTACATCAGCCTCAAGAGTTCCTGACAAAATCACAGTGATGAATTTTTTGAATAACTCATATTCATAAGTCAATCGACTAGTTGCACACAATGCTTCAACATTCCTCATGCTTAGTATGTCATCAACAATGTAGCTTTACCCGAATAGTATTCAAAACTGAAATTAAAGTCTTTCAAATGTTTAAACCATCGTTGTTGTCTCATATTCAACTCTTTTTAAGAGTACAAATACTTCTGACTTTTATGATCCAAAAAATAGCGTGAAGCTTTCTTCATACAAATAGTATCTTCAAAGCTTCAAAACAAACACAATCGCCGCTAATTCCAAATCATGAATAGAATAATTCTTCTCGTAAATCTTTAATTGACGAGAAGCATAACTGTCACTCTGCATTAACACACAAATAAAACCCACTTTTGTTCCATCTATATAAACTGTAATTCCTTTCCCCAGTTCAGGTAATACTAGAGTTGATGCTGAAGTAGAACATTTTTTTCCATTCTCAAAATGCAGCATCGCATTCTTTTGACCAAACAAGTGGAATATTTTCCTGAGTTAATGTAATAGTTGATGCAGCTATCTTAGAAAATCTTTTACAAATATATGATAATAGCTAGCCAAACTGAGATGACCCTTCCCCAACCTAGGTCAGGTCGCCCGGCCCAGACCGCCTCCCAAGCCCAACAATCGAATTGGGCTTAAGCAAGCGGTCAGCCTCGCCTAAACAACTTGCGGAATAATCATAAATGCAATATGGAAATAAAATGCGAAATAAAATATAGACAAATCCATATGTCTACCAAAGAACTGTAAATGGGTTTTCATTTTGTACATCCATGTAGGGTTATCTAAAGGCTCTCAAATAACTTAACTACAAGGGAGATAGTGTTCAAACTACCCAAATGACCTACTTTTAAATATAACACAAGTTTAATAGTTTCAAAAACGAATATATAGATAATATAATACGAGGCTTACGTTAAGAGAGAAGGCTTCAAGTTATCGCCTCTCATTTTCCTGGAATCTAGTGCCGATGTGGATACTTGAAATATAAGTGGGGTGAGCTAAAGAACCAACGAAGCTCAATAAGAGAGAAGACTCGCTCAAACCCTAAACATGTAAGTATTACCTATAAAGCAAAACAACTCTACACATGAAGTAGTAAACTGAATTGTAAAGCATTTAATGAAAAACAATAGAAACACGATTCTTATTCATAAAGGGGTGTAAACAAGTTCCAAGTCTAGTAAAACATAAAGGTAAGATTCATAAGTAAATAAGTAAGAAAATGAGCATTCTTTTGAAACCACGTCATGAAAGAGAATTCACAAGTTCATAAATAAATTCCATTTATTCATGCAACGGGGTTCAACATGAGAATTACCATAAAAAATAAATAGTACATATAAGACGTTGTTCCATTCAATGCATTCTAGCTAATAGTATGAATCCGGTGTCTGAAACACTTACCTTCGAGGTGATGTGAACCATTGGTGGTCACAATGGTCATTTTGATCTCCATCTAGTTCCATCAAACCAACTGTAAGTGTTTCCAAGCCATCACCGATTGTGATCACTTGTGAACTTGATACTTCATGGTGCAGACCATTTTTTTTTTTTGTGGGATCATAGCCACACCATTGCAATTCATGGAGCGAACCACTCGTGTGGGCACACTTTGTCACGCCATCGCTACTTGTGGCGCAGACCACTCTCTTTTGATGAGCACACTGTCACATCACCGCTTTTGATCGAATAACACAAGTGTTCATATCGCATGCATTTCATAGATAAGCATATTCATATCATTGACTAAATGCAACTCAATTCCAAATCTTTCGATATAAATGTAATATTTCTATTTATCTAATACTCAAGTCATATTTAATGCATGAGCGAAGCTCCCCACTTACCTCGTCTAGCTGCGAATCCTATTTTCAATCCTCGTGCGCTTGGCTTCCAATGCGAACCGCCTTGCGAATCTAAACAATTTAAGACAGATTCACATCAACAACAAGTCATATATTAATTCCAATTTATTTCTACATTTATTTATGGTCTACTAGTGTGGGTCCGTGGTCTTCCGTTGCTCGATGCGAAGGTCGAGGGTGGGACTCGCCCTAATTCTTCCTTAGGGACGCGACAGCAGTGCCCCGTTTGCGAGTAAGATTTAATATTTATATTTTAAATCATATATATATATATATATATATACATATGTACATATATAACATATATTAGATATATATATATATATATATATTATGTATTTTATTTAATTATTTACTTACATGAGTACTAGGGACAAAATGCCCCCGGTTTGAGGTGCAAATAATCGGCCCTTGCGGCATGTGCGAGGGGGAGTGTTTGCTCCCCACTCCACCCTCTCCAGCAGCGGCGGCGGTCCACCACTCTTCTCCGGTGACGGCGGCTTTTTTGGGTGTCAACTTTTTAACGATTACTCCCATTAAAATTCTCCACCATTAATATAACCAAACCAAGCTTGTAAATCAACTTGAACAAGAAAATGAAGAAGTATGGATAATGAGTTTACCTTCAAAGGGGACTTTGGAGCACAACACCCACCTTGAAATCACAAACAAAGTTTTCCTCTCATTCTCTTCAAATTTGGGGTTTTGAACAAAAAGAGTGCTATTATTTATAATTAGATTTATATAGTGGGAACAATAAATGTAGGGTTTATGAAATTACTAAATTGCCACTAGAGTAGGTCTTTTGGGTTTTGGGTCATCACAACATCCCCAATTTTAAAGAACTTTCATCCTCGAAAGTAAAAGTAAAGTACATCCGTAGTCCAACACGTCTATTCGTAACGATTTCTTTTACGACCCATTTTTTTAATTGATGCAAATACATACATGAGAAATATGCTTGTACCCCGCGTAAAATAAAATCTTACTCTTGCTCTAACTTCCCAATAGTATTATTGATGTCCCACATACCGAAATTCATAAGGTCTTTGTTGTATAGGCCCCAATAGAGTCACTATACCTTAGCTACCTGCCAAGTCCTTATATCCACACGTATTTCTGGGTATTTTTTTTTAATCTCAACCGAAGTCGCAATGGGTACCCAAATCGTCCAACCAATATGTAGAGATAACTGTACTTAGATGTGATCCGGTGCCTATCTGTATCGAAAAATATCTATGCCTACCTGGCATCAAATTCACACCGCCAACTGGTGGAAGGAACAAGGATAGCTATCTGTTATGATATGAACACTAACACACCATCTCTGTCACCATCTCGGTTACACATACCGATAAACGACTCACAATGTCCTTGCGACTTATCTCGTGGAGGCTACAAATGAGCAGACATAATATTCCTTTCTAGAATTATACCTTAACATCATTGTCATTACACGTTTATCATCGTTAATTTTTGCGGGTTCATAATTCAAGTCAACTTTGACCAACGGTCCACCTCGTAACTTCTCCGTCACATTTAACCGTTTACGTACACAACAAGCTTCCACCTTTGGTAAGCTGGGGAATAATCATCATCATTGCTACCCTTAAGCGGCTTTCGATACTCACTTGTATGTGTTTTACCAAATTGAGTTTTTTGTTTCATACCAAAGTTTCATATCGTAATCACTCGAATTTATGAAGACTCGTCGTATCACATCCTCATACTAATCAACTCTCATGATCCTGGGCGATCATTTTAAATTCTTTTAGCATTATCGAGGTTCACATTTACTATATAATCATCTCTTATCGTCCTCCTGAGCTAACTCTTTAGCTTTTATAGTTTATTTAGAACTTCTCTCACTGAGAAATTAATGGTTGTGTAACTTTCATGTCGTTTCTTGAGAATATATAACTCATACTTTGGCTTTTGTCATTAAGGACTCATAACTCTATATGATCCAATTATATTAAGTTCATAATTCACCCTCAACGTTTCAATTTATTACTTGGTGTTATTACTATCGCACTTTTTATTTATTCTTCAGTACTCCAAAAGTATGTACACGAGTGTGTACTTAGTACTCAAACAAGCGAAACTTGCACGTCATGCCATTTAAAATTTCAAGGTTACCCCAACCTCGAGATGGTGTACACTCACAAACTTTACTTTTATCCAGAAGGATTTTTTTCTACTTGTTAAGGCATCAGCCTTAATTGTTCGTACATTTCACTACTTGTTGATACTCTAAACATTTTAGTCGTCCTTGCAAACTTATCACTTACTCATGTAGCTTGCTTTTCAAGTTTCTCTCACACCATTCGATTAGGATTTTCACTTTGGAATTTACGCTAAATCTTCTGGCTCTCAAGTGTTAGAAACATTTTGTTTAATAATTCCTTATGGTGTGAAATTTAAAAGGTCTCTTCTCCACTTAGAGATGCATGTTTCATAACTAGCTTAAGATATTTTCTCATCCTTCTTAATTATCACATTGTTCGTGTTACCTAGTATTAACTTCATCGGGAGTCGATCCTAGCCTAGGATCCCCAATTTTAATCGCCAACCTATCATTGGTTGTTCCTTTATTCTTCCTAAAACTATTTAGTTCGGCTCATAAAGTAACGTTCTCTCTTAGCGAGAAATTTTGAGTTACTTTCCATAAGTGATTATCATGACTTCTTATGACGTCACCATTTTGATTTAGAATTTTAAGTTTTTGGAACACGATACTCCCACTTGGAAGTCCTATGCCTACGAAAAGCTATTGTAGTGTCTTTCTATTGGAATCATAATTCTTTATACCACCAATTTACTTTTTCTACTCTTTCGTTTTGTTTTTTTTTGTTTTTTTTTCATGGGCTGATCCTATTTTAGGATCATAAATTTTAAGATTCGATCATCATTGATTTCGGTTATGTGGCATTAGTCACATTTTTTAATTCCTCGACATTATTTTCATTCAACTACCCTTACAATCATGTTAGGTTCCACCTTGCCTCAATAATCGTTAGTTCACATCTCCATTACAGGACAATCATACCAACAATATTCTTTTAGGTGGGTATCCCCACTTTTAATGATTCATCTATCATTGGATTTATTACGATATCATTAACATTGATGTACACCCTTCAAATTGTACAAATTTTAAGTCATATAAAGCATTTAATTTTTGAGGCATTCCTTAATTTCTCATTTATGGTACCGTCGTCACATACCTCACATTCATTTCAAAAATGATTTATCAAAATTTGGTATCCCCAACTTTATGAGTCAACTCATTTATAGTTAAGTAAGAAAAATTTATATTTGAGTCGAATTACCTTTGATTTATGTTATTTCAACCTCATGTCTGGGTCATTTCAACATTTACGAATTTCTACGTGGGAATATGATCCTCACACATGAAAATCTTGTCAAATATATCCCTCAACTTGGGATCCTCAATTTCGATATTCACCTCATTGATAGCTGGTTTAAATTTTACTTTCTTTTGTACATGATCGATTAAAACTCGAGAAAGATTATTCAATTATCAAAAAGTAAACTTTGAATCGAAATTTTCCAAAATCTTGTGTTTTAATCAAAAACCCTATTTCAAAAATTGAGTTAAACTCATTTTCATAGGAAAAATTATAATCCATCATCAGGTTTCGAGTGACTGTAAATGTCTTTTCAAATCAATTTGGTCAATGTTACTTAAAAGTACATCATAACCACATGAATGTTTTTTCCACCATAAGATAATAACTTAGGTCCAAACCTATACTTTGCATTTTTATTAAGTCAAAACCTTCAAATTCATTAAAACTCTTTCATATAATCTGACTTGGGTCTAAACTTTCATACGACCAATCATTCAAGAAATCTCAACCATGCTTGTCAAATCAAAGTAAAGCTCATTTCGTAAACATCAAATGGAAGTTACGACGAGAAATCTTTGAAATACATAGGAGACTATTCACTTCATTTTTAAAACACCAAAAAAATAATTCGTTCCCTTTTACACTTGGTTATGCATTCAAATCTTGTAAAACAAGCATAGTTTTTCCTTGAAAATTTTATCAAAACGTGGTATGCAATAACTCGGAACTCCACCCAAATCGTGATCCAATATAGTCGAAAGATTTTTTTTTTTGAAGAAAATAGGTTATATGTATCAACATGAGTTAAACCAGAGTCATGATTAGCTAGTCGAATTATACACCAATATATTGCATCTTTAATCGAGAGTTAGACGTCTAATAATACACACGTCCTTCCTATCTTGAATTAAGTTTTCAAATTGAGCTTCATAAGCCGAACTAACTTATTTTTTGTTGTTTGAGACCAAAATCTATTTTTATCCTTACTAGGATCGAGGATCTTCCTTTATAAACAAGTCATCATGACTTTTAACCATTTAATATAGAGTCTCAAATGTCAAAGTTACTTCTCGAAGTGTGGCCACGTCACTACTACCCTTTGCTTATGTAGCGCGACGTCTTACTGCCTTTTTAAGTCTCATGATTCTTGTTTGAGTATTTTATTTGCTACACTACTATTAAGTATAGGTGCATTACACTATATAATTCCTAATCAAAGCTTATTCGTTCTCAAAGTAGTCGTTGCAAATATAACTTGAAGCGCGTATGGGCTCTCTCCCAAGGAGTTCGCTTCAATTTCCTTGTGCTGTTCATTGTTTTTCCTCTACTATCTCATGGAACTCAAGTTCCTTATCTGCTCACATAAACCATCAAAGACAATTATACTAATAAGGAATACAATTATATATATATATCTAACGGTATATTCATATATATAATGCAACAAATAATCAACATAATAAATCTTTTATAAGATTTCTTTTATCACATCCCATCTAGGATTTGCCATTTATGTATGTTAAGTCAATTTTGATCTAATGTCTCATACCATTAATTCGTCTAACTTAAAATTGACCTTTGAATCTTAAAGGCTCTAAAAACTTAGGTTACACTAACCTAACGTTTCCTTAGGTTATAATCCATATACTCGATACCAACAAAGACGACCCTCCCCCGACCTAAGGTTGGGTCGCTTCGATCCGGACCGCCTCCCAAGCCTAACAATCGAATTGGGCTTATGAAAGCGGTCTGGCTCGCCTAAACAACTTGCGGAATAATCTTAAAGACAATATGGAAATAAAATACGAAATAAAATATAGAACCAATCCATATGTCTACCAAAGAATTTTAAATGAGTTTTCATTTTATGCATCCATGTAAGGTTATCTAAAGGCTCCCAAATAAGTTAACTACAAGGGAAATAGTGTTCAAACTACCCAAATGACCTACTTTTAAATATACCTCAATTTTAAAAGTTTCAAAAATGAATATATAGATAATATAATAGTAGGCTCACATTAAGAGAGTAGGCTTCAAGTTGTCGCCTCTCCCTTTCCTGGAATCTAGCAGCGATGTTGTAACGGCCGAAATGTGCTAACCGTGTTTACTTCCTTAAACAAGCTCAACGACCCGTACTGTGGGACCCACACCGTGATATGTCCATTTACCGAGGCAAAGGCCGAGGTATAGTTTATATTTGTTGTGATGTATGCCTAGTGTATTGTATATGTGTAGACTATTAAGTCACTTTATACAGGTGTCTAGGTATCGAGACGAGCGGGGACGTACCTCGAGTCGCGTGTCGACGTGGGACCGAGGTAGCGGCATATTGGGGTAAGTTTAATTTATTTGAATTAAATGTGAATTTATGTTGGGTTAATAAGTGGCTTTAATGTGGCCACATTTAGCTAAGTATTAAATGGCATATAGTTAGTGAAATAAAACCAAATGCACTATATGTGCATCGAGACACGCGTTAACCCATCATGGGGCAAGGTGTCCAAGTGTTGAGTCACTCAAAAATGACTTGAGGGACAAGTGGGAAAAGGTGATCCATGATATGAGCCTCGAGACACGTGTGCACACAATGATCTATGGCTATGGTTTAAACATATCACTATGACCAAATTGCATATATAAGTCAATGTATTGGTTTCTTATCTTCACCAAAATCGGGAGGAAAAGAGAGAAGAGAGAGTTGCTGGTGTAAGATAGGAGGAAAATGAGAGAAACCAGAGAAGATCAAGGTGAGTGTGGTGTTGTTAAGTTGATGTTGTTCGTAGTTTGTTGTTGGCGAGAGGAGCTCAGAGCTCGGACTGACGAACCGCCAACTCGGTTCGTCGATGAAGGAGACGACTCGGAAGAGTCGTCTCCTCCCAAACTAGTCTTGGGGTTGAATCTCCGACCCCGGCTCGTTAAGAAAAAAATTGTTTTCAACGAACCAGGGAGTCCCCGTACGTTGAGGAGAAAAAGGGCACACACACGGTCGTGCGTGTGCACCCATTTCCCTTGTTGGGCCGGGCCAGGGGCCTGGGCCAAGCTCAGACCATGGGGCGAGCCAGGCCCACGCCCGGTCGTGGTCGGACCCAAATAAAAAATAAAAAATAAAAAGGGAGAAAAAATTGGAAACAAATTCCATAAAATTAGGAAAAAATCCGAGAAATTATATTTCGACAAAATAAATAGAAAGTAATGAATTTCTATGAAAAGTAAAATATTTGGAATTTCATACGAGACTTTTACGGGGGTTTACCTCGAAAAGCGCGAAATGGGCGGATTGACCTAAAAATTGAGAAATTGGTCTCGAATTCGATTTGGCCTAAATTGATAAATTATTGAATGTTAGGGAACTAAGGGGAGAACTCAGGAGTTTGGGCACGCATTTCGAAGTGTCAAGGGTTCGAATAGACTAGGACAAGCGTGTAAATTGTAAGTACAACTGTGAGAATTTTATATTTCATTTCATTCATCTTTATTGATTTATTGGTCTATTGGTAGACATTGCTACTTGAAATCTCACATCATGTTGTTTTTGTATCTATTCATGAGTGAATATTGTGACATGATGCCTTGTGAGTTGTTTCATTGACTCGATTCCTAGCTACTCTTGTTGTCATTTTTGAAAAGAATTGATGAAAATCATGCTAATGGGATAATTTGGATTTACTTGGACTTGTATTTGAGTTCCTTTAGGCTTTGAGCCTCAACTTGTTTTTTGGATTCCTAGAACATTGGCATTATTTGTCTAAAGTAGGGATTATCTAGTGTCCATTGCACGAGAGATGCGCGGTTTACGGGGACATGGGTCTACCGGGGTTCCGACACTCACCACTACACTTGCGCGGCACACGAGTTATGAGACTCGGGGTGGTCGGCAAGTATGAGATTAATGTTGTATAAGCGTAGAGCGCAACTCCACTATTTGTGTGAGATATGTTGAGTGCAACTCCATATAGTAGTGGGAAAGGTTAGGTGATAGTTTTCACCGCTGACCGGACGTAGATCAACTCGACTTAGCCTGTGTTTGTCTCTACATCTTTAACTGTGGTATTTACTTGCATTACATGTTTCAGCAATTTGTTTCGCTACTTTATGCTTTTAAATACCATTTGTTTATTTTGGAAATGTGGAATGGACTTCTCCAGTTATTACTTAAATATCACTATACTCACCGTCTAGTTTGTGACGGTGAGTGTAGGTCCGTCGAGCAGCAGCAGACCAAGAAAGGAGAAGATCGGTGACTTCCTCTGAGCAGTTTTACGACTCTCCTCACTCATTTTGTATGACTCGACTTTTATTGTATTATATTGTTTATGTCTTTACTTGTAACGGCTCGTTTTAATTAATCCCGATTAACCTAGGCTAATTACAAATTAATATCATAATCTCGGCACCCACGTGGACGTCGTGGGAAAAGTCTATGACACGCCTAATCGGGAAATATGTTATTTTTCGTACGCAAGTACTTAATTATTTTACTATTATTTAATAGTTCGCGCTGCGTTAATTGAGAGTTACGTTGGTCGCGTTGTGCGCGCGCAGAATGATAAAGAGTGTACGACGTCGTGGAGTGCGTGTAACGCGTGGGTGTACGGGGTAATATGGGATTGAGTTGTCACATCAATCACCCCATCATGTCACATCACCATCCCTCATCATTTTTATTTTGTCTTTTTCTCCCAAAATAAAATAATAAAAAAAGGGGGAAAGAGAGGAGAGAAAGAATCGGATGGAGGAGAGAAAAGAGAGAGAAAAAGAGAGAGAGAGAGAGGGAGAGGCCGCCTGCCGGGGAAGGAGCAGCGGCGCGCCGGCGAGAAGCGGTGGCAGCACGGGCAGTGATGGCGCGGTCGAACGGTGCCGTGGACGACGGGACTGGAAGCACGGCCTGGCGAGCGGCTCGCTGACGACCAGCCGCGGACGGCGGCTCGCGGCAGGCGCGGTGGCGTGGACGGCCGGCACCTGCGAGGTAGCGCGACGGCGAACGGCAGCGGCGGGCGGAGCGGCGGCAGCAGCTCGCGGACCAGCGAGGACACCAGCGGCGGAGGAGAAAGGAAAAGAAGAGAAGGGAGAAGAAAGAGGCAGCGCCGGCAGCCGCGCAGGCGAGGCGGCAGCGGCGGCCGCGTCGGCGAGACGACAGCGACAGCCGCGTTGGCGAGGCGGCAGCGACGCCGGCGCGGCAGCGGTGATGGCGAGGCGGTAGCGGCGCCAGCGAAAGTGCGCGACGAAAGACGTGGAGCGCGGCGCGCGGTGGCGCGTTGTCGGACTGATAAATCCTCGACGGGAGGCACGAATTCGACGAAGTTCGACGACGAGATAGAGGGACTTAGGCTATCATAGTCGGGTGTCTGGTACGTATCTCGAGACGTGTGCGGGATATTTCAGATAGACAATTGCGATTCGTTTGAGGTAAGTAAACCCACGAGAAAGTCAGCCTTTAGAATTTACTTATTTTCATTGATAATTATTTATTTCACATTACTTTTCGTCAGTTCAGTTTTCATGTTCACTTTATTCCCGCGTGTGTCTGTGTATGGTCGAAGGGACGTGTGACCCCTTTCCGGCTCTCTCGTTGATGACGATCCGATTGTTGCTACGGTGTTGGTCGTACCTTAGACTACGCGTGAGATTTCTCCCACCGAGTCGATGATCTCGAGAGCGAGTTGACTTGAGGCCCACCTCCGTCACATATTTCCTCTCTTTTGAGGCGTTGGGCGGAAGTCTACCTTCCGACCCACAGAGTTCATCATTTCGACCGTGAAGAGGGGGTGTAGATTTCCTCACCCCCTGGGCCTTCTCGGTTTAGTTTTTGTCCCAGGGCTCGACAACTATACACCACACTCGCGTTCCACATTCTTGATTATCTCACGACTTATATTCATGTTTTCCATTCTTGTTCATTTACTTTATATGCATGAATTGTAGCCGTTTCCTTGGATTTCTTGTGAATACTAACTGAATTTCTCTGGGATTTACTCACCTGGAACTTGTCATTGTTGTTGGTGGCAAGTTGCAGATATTGCGATGAGCCGGGAAGCGGTAATTGGCGACTAGCTCTGATTTGGAGCGCCTCCACTAGCTTACTCGTAGGTGATTGTATTTACGTATACATATTTTTGGGATCATTTTGGGAGACCTTTCACCCGATACATGTATATTGAGGCCTATTATACATTTTTGTCGCCTTAACTGATATACATGGTATCCTTTTTCTGGGTTTCCACCCCATAGGTTGTTAAATATTGCATAACTTGTTTACATTAATTATTTGCATGTTATTAAGGCTTCCGCTACTATAATAACTTAAATAAATCAAAACAAATGAATTAAGTCATAAAACCTTATAATTTAGTATATTTTGCTAAAATAATCAATTAAATATCAAAATTTACTAAGTTGGAGTATTAGATGGTAAGTTCATGGTCGTCACGACAGGTGTGCGGAGTGACGTGGCATGGCTTGGTGACGTGTCCAATGACGTGGCGTGCTTCGGTTTGCTCTCGGAATTTGGGACCGTCACATTACTATCCTTTTGGGTTGAGTGAATAGTTTCATATATATATATATATATATATATATATATATATATACGTGCATGTGATGTCGTATTTTCCTGGTTTTCCACACTTATGAATTTTGAATCATAACAGCTTCCGCATAATCTTTCAATTACAGATTAATATGAAATCACATGAAAATGATAATGGAATTTGAATTAAATTTAAATTGAGTAATTTATCAGTACATGGATTTGGAGGAATATAGGGACGAAAGGCTGACTAATACGTAATTAATCTTATGTGGTTAGGATTAAAGCTTGATTATGGGATTAGGCCGGGCGGTGCCCTGTTTAGAAGTTGGGCCGTCACAGACGTGGATACTTGAGATATAAGTGAGGTGAGGTAAAGAACCAACAAAGCTCAATAAGAGAGAAGACTCGCTCAAACACTAAACATGCAAGTATTACCTATAAAGCAAAACAATTCTACGCATGAAGTAGTAAATCGAATTGTAAAGCATTTAATGAAAAGCAATAGAGACATAGTTCTTGTTCGTAAAGGGGTGTAACAAGTTCCAAGTCTAGTAAAACATAAAGGTAAGATTCAAAAGTAAATAAGCAAGAAAGTGAGCATTCTTTTGAAACCACATCAAGAAAGAGAATTTACAAGTTTGTAAATAAATTTCATTTATTCATGCAACGGGGTTCAACATGAGAATTACCATAAGAAATAAATAGTATGTATAAGTCGTTGTTTCATTCAATGCATTCTAGCTAATTGTATGAATTTAGTGTCCGAAACACTCACCCTCGAGGTGATGTGAACCATTGGTGGTCACAATGGTCGTCGTGATCTCCATCTAGTTCCATCAAACCAACAGTATGTGTTCTCAAGCCATCACCGATTGTGATCACTTGTGAACTTGATACTTCGTGGTGCGAGACCACTTTCTTATTGGTGGGATCATAGTCACACCATCGCAATTCGTGGCGCGGACCACTCTCTCGTTAGTAGGCACACCGTCATACCATCACTACTCGTGGCGCATACCACTCTCTTTTGATTAGCATACTTTGTCACATCACCACTTTTGATCGAATAACACAAGTGTTCATATCACATGCATTTCATAGATAAGCATATTCATACCATTGACTAAACGCAACCCAATCTCAAGTCTTTCGTAAGTCTAAGTTGTCGGGAGATATTTACATAGAGTATATATGGAGTTTCCATGGGATACATGGGTTTTGTGAGATATTTACATGCATTTCATAGATAAGCATATTCAAAACCATCACCCGTTTTCTTTCGATTTTTATCACATGGGATACATGGGTTTTGTGAGATATTTACATAGAGTATATATGGAGTTTCCATACTCCAAGTTGTCCTAACTGATTTGTGTAGAGTTGTTTAGATTTGTTTAAGTTGAAATCGCTTCCGCGTAAACTTTGATAACTTACAAATTTGAATAACTCACTAAAAATGTAATGATAAATGGTTAGGAAGGCTGACTAGGCTTGCGTTAACGTCGCAATGATTGACTCGAGGTCCACGTAAGTCTAAGCCGGGCGGGGCCCAGTTTAGGTTGTGGAACTGGGGCCGTCACACGCGTTCTCGGGGTCCAAAACGAAACGCCTGCGAATCTAAATAATTTAAGACATATTCACATCAACGAAAAGTCATATATTAATTCCAATTTACTTCTACATTTATTTTTTGGGTCCGCTAGTATGGGTTCCGTGGGTCGCTATTGCTCGGTGCAAAGGTTGAGGGGTGGGACCCGCCCAATTTTTCCCTTACGAACGTGGTAGTGCGCCCCATTTGCAATTAAGATTTAATATTTATATTTTAAATCATATATATATATATATTTTATTTATTTATTTACTTACAAAAGCACTAGGGACAAAACATCCCCTGGTTTGAGGTGCGGGGGCCAAATTTGCCCCTAATCAATTCAATCCAGGGCCAATCGCCCCTGTGGCATGTGCACGGGGGGAGCGTTTGCTCCCCCTCATCTACCCTCTCCGGCGGCGGCAGTCACCTCCTTCTCCGATGACGACCATGGGCTGTCGTCGCCCCTCTCCGGCACATCGCGATGACGTCGCCCCTTTTGGGGTCAAATTTTTAACCATTACACCCATTAAAATTATTCATCATTAATGCAACCAAACCAAGCTTGTAAATCAACTTGAACAAGAAAATGATGGAGTATGGACAACGAGTTTACCTTCGAAGGGAATTTTGGAGCACAACACCCACCATGAAATCACCAACAAAGCTCTCCTCTATCATTCTCTTCAAATTTGGGGTTTTGAACAAAAATGGGCTATTATTAAAATTAGATTTATATAGTGGAACCAATTAGTGTAGGGTTTATGAAATTACTAAATTGCCGCTAGGGCAGGTCTTTTGGGTTTTGGGTTGTCACACAAACCCAATAAAACTTTGTATCTCCGTCACTGTGGTAGGTTCCGGCTAATCAATGATAGCCTCAACCTTGGTCGGATCCACTGAGATTCCATCCGTACTAAGCACATGACCTAAAAGAATTTCATCCTAGACTACTAAAACTCGCATTTGCTAAACTTGACGTACAACCTATAATTTCTCTAAGTTTGGAGAATAACTTTGAGATGTTGTTCATAATCCCCGCGATTCTTAGAGTATTATGACAATAAACCCAAAATGACCATATCTAGATAAACATCATCAGAGCCTTAGTCAACCCAAATGGCATAACAATAAACCCAAAATGACTATATCTAGTTCTGAATGCAGTCTTCTGCAAATTGTCTTCCCGAACTCTTAACTGATGATAACCGAACGAAGATCAATCTTATAAAAGAACTTGACACCATTCTATTGATAAAACAAATTATAAATTCAAGGTAATAGATTTTTGTTTCGAATAGTGACACTATTCAACTGTCTATAATCAATGTAGAGCCTCAAATTACCATCCTTCTTTTTCACAAAAGGGACTGGTGTGCCCTATGGCGACATACTTCGGTTAATAAACCTTTTATCCAACAACTCCTTTAATTGTTTCTGCAACTCCTGCAATTCCTTCGAAGCCATCCTATAAAGCGGAATAGATATTGGTTTAGTCCCAAGAACCAAATCAATCACAAAATCAATCTCTCGGAAATGGAATTCTAGGTAAATCATCAGAAAACAAGTTCAAAAATTCACAAACCACAAGAATCTCCTCCAATTTAATTGTAGGTTTTGCCTCTGTACTGATAGTTTCGACAATAGTTTCCATTTCTTTCCTAGTGGCTAGCCTACTTCTAGTCAAAGGTAACTTACATAATGTTCTGATGTATGTAAATATTGTACAACCCATAATATAAAAGAACATATTCTTTTGGAAACACTCCAATTGTGCATGATAAACTGCTAGCTAATCCATTCTCAACAACACATCAAACTCCAAAAACTCCAATACACGGAGACCAATGGCCATCTCGTGTCCAGATATCTCAACAACACATTTCTCATACATAAAGTAAGGATACACTTTCTCCTCAATCACTGTGTTCAGTACAAGATGAATAGCGACTTGCACCAGAGTTAACCCTAACTCAATCACCACACGACCAAAAACTAAAATTATACATTCGATAAATTTACGATTTGTATCCGAATCTCGTTCAATCACCACTTGAACACATTCCTTGATATGTTTTTTAGGTTGTGACACACTGAAAAGGAGGCTTTTAAGTGGCGTGAACACACTGTCTTATAATGCCCTTTCTTTCCATACTCAACATACGTAACTGTACTCAAATTTCGAGAACAATCCCAACTGATGTGACCCTGCTTCCCATACCCAAAACATGTAACTATAGGTTTACTACCTACGGAAGATTCTTAACAAGTTGTCGATTGTTGACTTGAGACCTGTCCCTGAGATCCTCAATTCTTACCTCCACTCCTCTGCAACTGAGGTGTACCTTTACGAATTAAAGGCTGAAAAGTTTGTGATCGAGTCTATCATAAGTCGGTCGATGTCATCTCAAATGGTCTACTGGTTGTACTCAAAAATGGATTACGACGTACATATGATGGGACGACAAGTATCGTAGGCGAGAACGATGGTTCTCCACTATTCTTTTTCTTTCGAGACTTTGAGTCAAATCTGGATGTAAACCTTTTCAAACCCTCAAAACCTGAGTCATGTCCTGACTCCACTACGCCCTGATATCATCGTCATTTGCAATGAAAAGTTCGTGTAGTCAAATAAGCCTAGTCAACCTCAAACCTCTCGCAGAATGTTCAGTTTAGTCATCGATATATCGGTACCAATCTCTTTATGCCTTTCCTCTCATGAGATTCCATAAGCCACGGCCGGATTAGCCTGAACTGAAACTACAACAACCGGTTCAACTCTTAGACGAACTACAGAGGTAGCATGTTCTTCGTGAGCGGCTAAAGTAACAATAAAAACTTTCTGGGCCACACGAACCATAAATACTCGAGTTGCCACGTGTGCTCGTAAGGTATTTATCGACTTTACCATTTGCCCGCCACATTCTGAAACATATTTGAATCTACACATTGCAGATTCTTATTATCCTTGTCGGATCTCTAACCCAGCTCTTGTTGTCCACTTATAATTTTTCGCAGCAAAATTTACAAGAAAAGTGGTTCATCAAGCCCATATCCATCGATATCTCGATAATATAAAACAAACATAACACAAATTATAAAGTTTTTACATTTTTTAACCCTATTACATCCCGTTACTTCCTAACTAATCGCTCACTTAACCTCAATCAACAAGATTTTTTTAGAATCCTAAGCTCTGATACCAACGTTGTCATACCCCATCTAATTAGGGCATCTGATCGGCCTAGATTAAATAAATCTTAAACCTCAAATTTTCATAAAAATTAATTCTTTAATTCTTTAAGTTCATTTAGATTAGTTAAATAATCATCAAAATTACGCGGATCCCCTTAGACTCTATCCTCTGAGTCCAAGCTTAAAAATATGTTGGTGTGACATAGCGTGGATCTTCGGCTCCACCCTGGTCACCAGCATTTGGCTGATCGGTCATCACGGTCTACAATAGCAATTGGTGAGTTTCGATCAGTCATAGTTAACTATATATTATAATACATATCAAAATTAACATGTATAAACCATATATAATTTCCCCAACTCACTTCACTTCCCAACTAATACTCTAAGTTAGGTTCGTAGGATTTCCACACTAAGTTCTATTTATCCTAACTCTAAGTATGCTTCTTAGTTGAGTTGTGGCTTATCAAAAGTTAAGATAAAAACCTTGCGCTCTGATACCAACTGTGACGGCCCCAGTCGCCACCAACTGGGCTCCGCTCCCGACACTAGACCTACATGGACCCCCAATCGACTCCCGTCAAGTCAACGTATGCCTAGTCACCTCTATTTCAAATTATTCATCCGTTGGTTGCTTATTAAGTTCGTTAATTAGTTTAATAAGTTTTGATATTCATTACGCAGTGAAAAGTAATTTAAAGCAACAAATAAAAGTTAATTGAATTCGGGACAAGTCCTAGGCGTGGAAATCTTGCAAATGGTGTGATATCATGCATATAACTGGTGATAAAGAGTATAGTACGCATATACATGTATCGTCAAGTGTATCTCACATCCCCAAGTGCCCAAAAGCATCTAAACATCATGAATACATAGTCATATATATAGCAAATTGACAAAATAACCAACGAAGTAAGAGTAATGGAGCTGACTCTGAGGGTAACTCAGACGAAATTACCAAGTGCAGGCTCATTTCATCGCTCGAGGACCCGCAATCTGTCACCAACGATAGAGACAGCCGATTAAGTAATGCCTGAAGAGATTGAACAAGACGTATTTCTTAGTAATAAATTACAATAGTCTCTAAATCTTGCGAGTATTTAAATAAAGATATAAATAAAATGACAAAGTGCATGATAAACAGACTAATCAAGTAAGAAGTGAAAATCAAGTGACAAGGAAGCAAAAGATAGGTAAATAGGTAATCCGGTGCAAATTGTAGGACTTTGGACCATAATACAGCTTGAAGTCGACACGGCGGGCCCAAGGCCACTTCCAACCGCGCCCGACATAATTTTCTAGGCACTGCGGACTCATCGAGTCACTTCCAACAACCCCTTAACTATCAAGGTAAGCCACGGTGACCCCAAATGCTTTATGCCTTGAATAGTCCTCAATGAGAAGCCACGGACTCCGGATGCTTAACCCGCGATATGACACAACGGGTGGACTACCTAAACGATATGCCACTTGAAATAAGAATGGAATATAAGTATGACATGTTTTTCAAGAGATTTACAATAAGAAGTTGAAAAGAAATCATGTTGACGCTTTTACTGGTTTACTTACCTCAAAATGCAATAATATCCGAGATAAACCCGGCTCCCACACGTCCGTGCTACACTCTCGATACCCGGTATTGACGCTCCATGTCCCCGATACCTACTAAAGTTCATTTTATGTGTTACAATCCATTTTTATGAATTATTTCATTTCATTTGCAAAACAACTCATTTTGGTATTTTATTATGTTTCCAATATTTACTTAGACTTAACTTTGTCGTTTTAAGCCTTTTTAAGGGTCCCACATTCTTCCCCTAGGCTCGCGGACTTTAACACTAGGTATTGTTAGGGCATGTGCCCTAGGTCAATCAACAAACATTGTTTATCTTATAATTTTAGTTAATAAAATAGATGTTTTATTTGATATTTTATTATAAGTGATTACATGTTTACCTTATAGTAAGATCCATGAGTTTTTGTTGAAATATCTTAAATGTCTTTAGTCGGTCATTATACTGGGAACTATAATGAATTAAGACTAGTGTGAATCTTGATTGATCGTCATGTGATGATCATGCGTATAGGGATACGAATCAAGATCATGAGTACTTATTAGGGAATAAGATACTGGACCGACCCGCTATAAGAACAACACATGAATTAAGGCATATGTGTTACTCATGATAGGTATATCATTTAGGAGCATGATAATTTGACACAATCAAATGTTGTCTTTAACTGGACAATTATAAAGATTGTGATTGGTTACCGTGTGAATAATATGTGAAGGTGTGTAATCAAGATAGAATTTGTCACTCGTATAGAGAGATATTAGTGGATCCTCGATAAGATAGACTCGATAATGACCAAGTCCATGTGAATTGATATGATCAATGTCACTTGGATGTTTTTCAGTTTACCTAAAGATCGAAACTAGTACGATTGAACATTAAGGGTGACTTTCCATGTCTTATGTTTAAACAAAAGATATCGCACGACAAAAGGATATGATATACGTTATTAATTATGTTGTATCGATTTTGATATTCATGCTACTTGGGTAGTCATAATGCCTTGCTAGAGACCGCATATGACTTGTGTACCAAAATAGTTTTTGGTTCACTGTCAACGTCGCATGAATCTATTGGGTCGCACACAAAGAATGACTTTGCACAATTTCAATTGGTCCAGAGTAATGAGTTTTATATGATAAAATTCATGACATAAAAGCCCTTACGATTTGTTATATGATAACTTATTAATAGGGGCATATGTATAATTTGCTTAAACAGCTTACATACAATAGTTGTATTACGAATATGATTTTAAGTGAGGGCTTATCTATACATATAAATTCCCTAAAAACGAAATAAGATTTCGTTTTATTTTTTCGAGTTCTATGGATTTAAGGAGAGAAAGAAAAATCGTTTTCAATCTCTCTTGGGGCTAGCACTCCAAATTGTGCTCACTGTTCGTATGTGGATTTCTGATAGAGGGGTGCGCATTTGAACGTCTTGAAAATCGAACAATCAAAAGGGAAATCACGGAATAAGGTATGATTTACTTTCGTAGATTTAGTTTAATGGAACTTATTTTCGATCCTGTTGTGGTTTTTCAAAATTTGTTTTGAATTTTTCGTTGCGCATGAACCCCAAAAAGAAGACCCGGAGAGAGTCTTGGAGATAGTCCTTTTTTACTTGCTTTTATAGTCTAAGTTCTTATTGTATCATTCATGAAGTTTTCAAGTAGGCTTAGTAAGAATTTTCCACCAAACTTTCTTAATAAATGACTACTAAAGTCTCAATAATCTCGGCCATTACTTGATCAAACCAAGTCTCTAAATATTAAGGAACCTTCAATAGATAATTTCTATCTATTTATAATATTCCTAAGTCATTCGACAAGAAAAACCTCGAAGAAACATTCAAACATCTATATGTGAAACTTGTACGAAAAAGCGTAGTGTAGTCTTAATTTCGGCCTCCTTCCCGATCCCAAAAATATAATCAAAACATCTCCAAATTAAAATTTGATTTTATGGGTCAAATTCGATATATAAACATCAAAACCTATCAAAAGTTGTGTTTAAAAAAATTCATTTGATTGCTCGAAATCGATACCCAAATTGGCTAAAAACAAACCTGCATAATTGTTTTTGTTCACAAAAATGCGATCATTTCAACGCCAATTGACCCACGAAACCTTATTGAAACCCAGACTAATTTTCATGGTCCAAATTGGATATATGAGCATTGAATTCTACAAAAAAAAATCCAACTTTAAGACCTTCGTTTGATCGGTCGAAACCATTACCCAACTTAGCATGAGCATCGTATTGCATTGCATTTTAGACCATCATAAAATCCAAATCATCAAAGATGCTTAAATGTAAACGTTTTACTTTATGTCTTAGCTTTCCGAAACGGTATGGTTTGCAAGATTATGATTGAAAATGAAGGAGACATCAAAGATTTACAAAGACAGTTCGAATTAGAATCAACATATGACCAGCAAGTTTGTAAAAATCATTTCTCTAAATTTTTAGCTCCTAAAATCCTCATTTTTGGTCGTAAATCAGCTAACATACCCAACAACATCATAATAAAAGATAAGCTCCATCCAATAAGAATTGAGAGATTTATGTCTTGTCAAATTTCATTTGCAAAATCTCGTAATAGCATTTTAATGAAACCGATTGCAAGACATTTTTAGCTAGAAAGAGTTGAAATTTTGAAGTTTCTCCAGCGACATAATTTGTAGATCTCGAAGTTAGCTTTCTAACGGCATATGATCCGAGAGTTCATATGAAAAAGTTATGCTCAATTTACAGAGGCTGGGTTAAAACTTAACATTCATGCATCAAGAGACTTCAAAAACACAATCCATTCGAAGAATTAGCTTCAAATCCTTAAATTGGTAAACATAATGTACTCTCCATTCATAAAGAGACACAAAAATCAGTGAGTAAACTTAGAAATTCTTTTTTGAATCAAAACCATGTTTTTAGAGTTCATTTTCAAGAACTTTGATGAGGAAGTGATGGAGATGATGATTACCTAGCTTTGATTCCTCAATTTTCTTGATCCCCAACTTTAGATCTCCAAAAATTCAGCCTTCAAAACCCTTCTTAGCTCTGAATTTTTCTTGTTTGTGGTTTCAAGAATATGCAAATGAAACTCAAATGTTCTAAGTGTGGTTTTTATACCACTTGATCTCATCAAGTTGTATCTACAATCTCTAAACTCATCAATGGCTCACATTTGATCCTACTAATCCATCCAAATGTCCTAATTAGATCTAGCACCACTAACCTACTTTAAGTGACATACAAAGATTACACACATGGACCTTAACACGTATCTCAAGGCATATCTAATGATGGTTGATTTTTAACCAAACTTTAAGCTACAACTTAATGTACATATGCATATTCAACTATAGGCGCATTAAATTAGTTTATTTATCACAATTAAAAAATGATAACTTATCATATCACACTCTATCCCGATCTCACATCGACACGCATCATGAAGTCGCTCTCTCGCTCGCTCGAATTCGCGATATAAAACCTACATTCGTGTGCACACTTATATAGTTAGTTAATACACAACATCAAACACAAGTAAAATTAATTTAAATTATTAATTTACCTCAGTGACGACACCCGAGTGTTGACAGAGATCGTTACGCAGGATTGGCCGACAAGTCACGGTCCTACACTACACACAACTAGGATTAGATTATTTGGGTCGTTACATAAGGCATAGGACCTGACTAGCTCGAACTCGGAGTAGTTTGGGATCGTTAGGTTTTACATACGGAGTGTTTTAATTAATAAAGTATAGGATTTTTTTTTTGATAAAACATAGATGAAATAGCACATTTATATTAAAAGCATAGTTTTTTTATAAAAAAGTATGTGGTCGTCCATTATTTATAAAACTAATCTGAAGTGTTGAATTTTTTCAAAAGGAAAAATTAAAAAATATAATTTCATTAAATTAACTCACAAACTGCCACCATACATTCATCTCTACAAAACACTTTCATTGCTTACATTTTTGTGCATATTTTACTTTAATTGTACTTCACACATATATCTATATAGGTCTTCTCCTTCACTAACTAGTAACTACCCACGACTTGGCCGCTCTACTACATTAGTGCACATAATATAACTACCCATGTACACATGATGTAACTACCCATTACACATTAACAACATGGGGTTTGACTAATTAAAACATTTTAACCTATTTGAATCACATATTTTAACATTCCCTCTTGATTCAAATCTCTTAAAAATAATATACAAAACATCAATCTAACTTAAGATTTTGCAAAACAAAATTTCTTAAACACGTGAAGCTCTTGTCTTCATGACGATGATGCACTTGTCATCATCCTTCTTAGATCACTTGTCTCCAAATACCCTTAGTGATGCACATCCCATGACATTCTAAAGCATATCTTCTTTGGTGGTCACCAGCTTCCACCTTCATCGTGTCATACACGATCAAAAATCGATTAATCATTGACGGTGTCGGAGCACTCACACTCTCATGTTGGAGCTTCTTGGATACCACTATTTTTTTCACTTTCTTCGCAGCACCTCCCCGCGAATTAGCCTCTACTTCGTGAATGAAATACACTCAAGAATGAACCATTGCTCTGATACCATGTTGAATTTTCTTTAAAGGAAAAAACTAAAAATATAACTTAATTAAATTAACTCACAAACTGTCACCATACATTCATCTCTATAAAACACTTTCATTGCTTACATTTTTGTGAACATTTTACTTTAATTGTACTACACACATATATATAGGCCTTCTCCTTAGCTAACTAGTAACTAGGGGTGGGCAAACCGCGGTTTGGTGGTGGAAACCATCAAACAACGAACCACCACCAAACCGCACCCAAACCGCCCGCGATTTGCGCGGTTTCATGCGACCCAAAGATGGAGGCGCCGTGAGCGCGCAGCGATGGTTCGCGCGGTAGGAGGCGATCGCGACAAGTGGTGGTCTGGGCCGACCGGGAAAAAGCGATGTGGTGGTGGGACTCGAAGCTCTCGAGGCGTTACCGGTATGAAGCGGACGGGGGTGGGAGGAGGCGGTGCGGCGGCGGTGGACAGCAGTGGCGACGATGGATGCGATGGATGCAGCACGAATAGCCGCGCCGAGAGGCGGCGACAAAGCGGTGGTCAAAGCCGACCGGGAAGGGCGATGTGGTGGTGGGACTCGCAGTGATCGAGGCTTGACTGATATGAGGAGGCGGTGGAGGCGGGACCGGTGGGACGAGGCGGTGCGAGGAGGCAGTGAAGGCGGCTGTGGACGCAGCAGCGGTTCGCGCGGTGGAAGGCGACGACGATAGCGATGGTCGGAGCGGACCGGGAAAGGCGATGGGTTCAAGTGCGCGGCGGCGAGATGGGAGTGAGGAGGATGAACGGCAATGGAAGATTTGTAGAGACCAAATCTTCCACTGTTGACTCAACAGTTCTGAGTTTTTTTTTTTAAGTTTTAGGGTTTTTAGTTGTAAATGTTGGGTATTTACTAAAATACCCTCGATTTGGTGAAACTACGATTTTTTTAAATGAAAACCGCGACCAAACCGCGATTATGCATGTTTTTAAGTTTTTTAAACCGCCCATAAACCGCGAGTTCTAAAATCGACCAAACCATGCGATTTACACGGTTTGGGCGGTTTGAAGTGTTTTTCGTAAACCGCCGCCCACCCCTACTAGTAACTATCCATGACTTGGTAGCTCCACTACATTAGTGCACATAATGTAACTACCCATGTACACGTGATGTAACTACCCATTACACATTAACAACATGAGGTTTGACTAATTAAAACATTTTAACCTATTTGAATCACATATTTTAACAAGAATGGGCTGAATAGACGCATCAATCTCCACTTGTCTAAGTAGGTCTCAAGAAATTTTGCGCAGTTTGTCGGACCTAAAACACAAACACAAAACTTCTAATCAAATTTGACACCCACAAATCAATTGAGAGGGTCATTACCTCGAATAAGCATCGCAAGGCACATCACACGGCAATTGGGCTCAACGCTCAATGTCGATTTGTTGGTGTCATAAGTGTTGGCGAAATATTTTCCCAACCACATAATTTAAATTTGGGATCGACCAAATAAAGCATAGGACCCGACTCGCTCAGGTCCATGGTAATTTGCGATAGTTAGGCTTCAAATAATGAGGTTTTTTTTCGACTTTAGTGAGATCTAATATTTATTTGTAATAAATTAGATTTGCTGGTTTATGTTAGGGAATGAATCAATTCAATCTATTTGACAAAAACTAGTAAAGAAACAACTATTTTATCTCGAACGAAGAAATTTCTTCCTTTGACACAAAAAAAAAAAAAAGAAGAAATTCTTTCCTCCTGAAGATTACTGTAACCACATGGGCAAAGCCAAATCTCAGCCACGAGTTTAGGATCTAATTCCATCTCTTGGAAGAGGCAAATCTATCATATATAGTATCATGTCTTAATGTCAATAACATCTCATTTAACCATTTGTTTTATAAAAAAAAAAAAAAAAAAAAAGTGAACCATATACATGTGCACACGTGTAACATAATCTTTAGTGTACTTCCTTTTCAGTTCAAGTTGCCTTTGTCGACATGCAAGAGAGAATCCTGGAGGGGCATCATAGCACGTGACGGAACCCCAATCCTGGTTCCATCCATTTCTGACCCACAGAACATTCATGAATCTCCCACGCCAATCCATAAGAAAAGGACAATGCTACACATGCATTGAATACGTAACGGTCAAATAGTTACATGTGTTGCCCGTGGCCAAATGAAATCTACATTATTGTTTATCTAAAAGAGCAGTGTTATTTAAACTCGTGAAGTTGAATTTAAATTTTTTTTTAATTTTAAATACATCATCAAACAATTAATAAATTAAATAATCATAATCACTTGTAAAATTTATTTGATACCTCTTAAATATTTACAAAAATTTTAAAAATCTTTATATGAATTGATTTCGTAAGTCAAATAGATTTATTGTATCTAAAATATATCAAAAATAGCGGTGGTAGATACACATTAGGATCTCTCTCGTTCTCATCGAGAAACCCAAGCAAGCTGCATCATCTCGTTTTGAGAGTCGCATTTATATCCGCTTTCCGGTCGCCGCGGATTGTGACGTGGCTTTTCCGACGGTCGTAGACGTTACGGTGGCCCCACTTTCGTTCTCCCTTTTTCTTTTTCTTTTTTTGGCTTCTCATATGGTTTGGTGGGTTGGTTGTTAGCAAGAGACAGGGCGTACCAGGTGGGCCTTGCCCCGGGCTACAAAATTTCCAGACCAGGCAAGGCCTTTAAAAAGCCCAAAATAAAAAAAAAAATTAGTATTTAAGGCTTTTAAGCCCACACTTGCGACCAGGGCGTACCCACAGCCCAGGGCAAGGCCCAAAAAAAAATTATAGCCCAGGGCTATCAAAAATCATGGATTCGCCCCGACAAGAGACGTGTTGGTGTTCCGAGTTTGGAGTGTTTGGGGCGTTAGGGTTGGAGGGTTTGGGGCATTTGGGGTTTGGAGGGTGTCCAGGGGTTTCACGAATGGAGGAGAGTTTGGTGGGTGGAAGATTTAGGGAGGAGTTTATGCGAAGTTGTACGAGGTTTCACGGAGGTAAAGAGACCGGTGTTGTCGGTTTGCGGTAGAGGAATTTGGGTTGGAGATGTTTGGTAGATCTCGGGTACGCTAGTTGGAGATGTTGAGAGATCTCGCTCGCTCGGCGGCGTTTCGAGAGCGAAATGAGGAGTTAATTCGGTTCGGCGATCTCGAGAGCAAGACGGTACCATGCGGCTTCTTTGTGGGATCACATTTTGGTTTTATGGATGTTTTACATTATCTCGTTGATTGACAACTTGATGGAGTGAACGACAAGACTAAGGCTGGTTTTTTTTTTTTTTTTTTTGATTAGTTGGGGTATTTTGTTAGGCCATTTTGGCAAGGGCTTTCAATGTGCATGAAAGACTGCATTAGGGCATCAACCTAGCAACAATGGTTAAGGAGAGCAAGGATGGCAGCCCATCTTTTAATTTTTGATTTTGTTTTTGTTTTTGTAAACTCATCTTTGTATGTTCTTTTTGTGTCCATACTTTTTACTTCTATATGGAGTATCGCCTCTTTTTCATAAAAAAAAAAAAAAATATATATATATATATATATATATATATATATATATATCAAAAAATTATTTTCCAACAAAAACCACCACAAAGTCTTTACTCCCACCCCAACTAGTGTCAGATTAATTGCAGGGCACCCTGCACTCGCATTAATTAAAGCCTTAGTTACAAAAAAAAAAAAAGATTGAGTAACTCATTTACGAATGGATCCAATCAAATGTTGTACATTTCGTCACCAAATGTGCAGACACACTTCTCAACATGTATTACTCGCATCCAATTAGATCAATACTTAAAGTATTACTCTAGCAATTCTCTTAGTTAAAATCTTGAATTGGTGCAATATTAAAGTTATTATATGGCATTAGATGACGATAGCGATTATTGACTAGCATCCCCACTCCAAATAAGCTAATCTCTCCCTAAATTTATGGCTTCAAATTGGAGCTCCTTTAAGATACAATCCACATCCAACTCAAAAAAGTTCTTCAATAGGACCATGAATAGATAATGTCCATTATGTGTGACATAAAATCAAAGTGAAATGTGTCTACCACAATGTCTTCTAAATATTGTGATAGACTGCCACATCAAAATTATAAATTTTTAAAAAAGTTTTGAATTATTTTTATGCCTTTATTAATAGGCAAAACATATTTTTTGGTCCCTAAACTTTGAAACTTTTATGCTTTTGGTCCCTAAATTTTCATTAGTGTACATTTGGTCGCTGAACTTTCAGTGTTATACATTTGATCCCTGAACTTTCGAATTTTTGTGTTTTTGATCCCCAAAATTTGAATTTTTTATGTTTTGAGGGAAATTATTTTTTAATTTTTTACTTTTGTTGGCCAATGTGAATTGTTCGATTTAGTAATATAAACCACTTTACTTTTTTGACTAATCACACAAGACTCTTATTATCCAAATCGTTGAAATTTGACACTTTAAATGATTAAAAAACTAAATGTAGATCTTTGTTCAATTTAGTAATATATATTAATAAAAATTTAAAAACCAATAGAGCATGAAATATAAAAAGTTTAAGGATCAAATAATAAATTTTACCTTATTAATATTATAAAAATAAAAAATAAAAAGTGTCAATTCATGATTTATTATCAATTCATGAAGACCATTTTAAGAAGTAAATTTTTATTTAATGTCATATAAAATAGACATCATCTTCACATCCGTAACCGGACACATTACCAATGAAAATGAGTGTTTTTTCAAAAGTAAGGCACATTTACAATTTATTTCACAAAATAGGGTGTTGTACTTTGAATTAACAAAAGTAGCTAATAACGCATTTTGAAAAGGCGTTATTACTTTTGTAGTTTGTGAGGTGGCGGTGAAAAGACGTTATATGTACATTTGCCCCGCCACCTCACCGCCACCTCACAAACTTCCAATAACACCTTTTCAAAATACACTATTGGCTATGTTTGAAGTTTGTAAGGTGGCGGTGAGGCGGGGGTGACGCACACGCGCATATCGAAGTGGACAACTCATGCAAACGTCACCCATGTATGCCGTGTGGAGATTTCATGCAAATGTCGACACGTCCTACGTCGAGGTGGGCGACCCATGCAACCTCATGCAACTCATGCAAACATCACGCACGTGTCTCGAGGTGGTAAAGCCAATGCCAACGTCACGCACGTATCTCCTAGTTGACAATCCATGCAAACGTCATGCACGTATCTCGAGGTGGGCAATCCATGTAAACGTCATGCACGTATCTCGAGGGGGCAACTAATGTATATCCACTACAAACCATAGACCTCATGCAAACGTCATGCACGTATCCCGATGTGAGCAATCCATGCAAACGTCATGCACGTATCTCGAGAGGACAACTCATGCATATCCACTACAAATCATAGACCTCATGTAAACGTTAGCACGTATTGCGAGTGCAGACAACTGTCTACAACACATAGGCGCTATTCGGTCGCTTATATCCGCGTGGTCATCCAACGTGAATCGTCCACGTCGCCAAAAAAACACATCCACTTTGATAACGTCTTTACAAAATGTGTTATTGCCTATTCGGAGAAAAAAAAAAAAAAAAAAAAAAAACACAACCTTATTTTTCGGATTTAAACTAAAAACATTAGTACTTTTGTAATTTTTTCAATGAAAATGCTCTAATAAACTACTTGGATTCTTGGTCTCATGAGTCCATTTGTTGTAAACAAGAAAGTAGCATATTTATTCCTCAAAGCATAAATAAAGCACACATTACAATCCACCATTGCATAGCACCAATTGCTTTCCTTTTAACAATCACAAAAGACAACACCTTAATTAATTAACCAAATCAATAATCATAATCATAGACTGGTGAGCAATTAATAGTAACCGATTGTTGTAGGTAGGTAAGGTAGCTAGAAACCATGAATCTTGATGTTGTCCTTCTTGACAATACCAGCTTTAACAAGGAAGTTGGAGACGTTCTTTCTCTGATCGCCTTGGAGTTGGATGACCTTGCCGAGCTCGTCGTCAAGGACCACAGTACCATTGCAGCAGAACTCCTTCTTAAGGTCCTTCAATATCTTGTCGTAGCTGAACTCCTTCTTCAGCCCCTGCACCGTCGTCAGGCTCTTCTTCCCATTCCTCTGCTGTATGCGTATGTGCACATACCCCTTCGCTCCTGGAGCCGCCGAGTCCTTCGCCTCAGCAAACGGATCGAAAGCACTTGGGATCTGGATGTCCAATTCAACCATGTAAATCTCTTGATCAAGATTTGAGAGAGAGACTAAGAAGAGATCGAGCGATCTCACAAAACAAATTTGTAAGAAATTGGTTTTGAAGAGAAAGGTGGACTCTGAGGGGTTTATATAGGGAGAGAAAGGGCGGTGCTGTTGAAGTCGAAGAGTCGGTTGAGAGAGAGATGGCCGTAACGGACGGCTGTGATCGATGGAGCCACAGCTCACCGAAAATAAAAGCAAGTAATAATGTTACGCGTTACTTCCACGCCTCTACGGTATATACTAACATATAATACTATATATGTACTGTACTATATTTATTATTGTATGAAAAAAATCAGGAGCCCACTTGCGTTACCAGAACAATCCAGACATTTATTCGAAGTTTTTTCCTTGATTAGTCCATTTGAGAGTAAAAATTATCAACCAAACACACCCACCAAACTATTTACAAAACTAACACACTTGTAGCCACGCCCAATCACATGCCACGTCGGCGCGTCAATTTTTTTTTTTTCCGTCAAAGAGAAGTCGTGACCTCGGGTCACAATTTCAGTTTAATGGAAATCGTGACCCGAGCTTACTGTTGGGAAATAAGGAAATCGTGAGCTCGGGTCACGATTTCCATTAAAGTGAAATCGTGACCCGAGGTCACGACTTCACTTCAACAAAACAGCAACCAGATATGAGATCTGGTTTTTCTCACTTGCCTCCTTCCTTCAACTCCCCCAACGATCCCTTCTTTCAACTCCGACAGCTCCACTTTTCATTCCCTCAACTCCACTAGATTGGCTCCATTGGTGCATAGCTTATCTCCATCGTCAACTTCAAACTCAACCGCAACCCACCAGAACTCAACAACGCTGATCGGCTTTTTTGGAGATTTTGTGTGTTTATGCTTCATGTGGTTCATGTTATGTTGTATGTTAAATTTGTTGTTACTATTTTTGTCTCCGGGTTGCTTTTGTTTTTTTTTTTTTTTTTTGGATCCTGGGTTTTGTTTTTTTTGTTTATATCCAGTTTATATATATTTTTTTGCCAATTAGTTGATGTGAGTTATATCGGGAATTTTAGTTTTTTTTCCAATTACTTGATGTTAATTGTATACACCTCATGGGCGCCGATGATTTTTAATAAGCGCAATTTTTTAATTAAATAGATAGAATGTTTGATTTTAATATAGTACAATGTATACATTAATTAGTGTCGATATATGTCATTGACCCATATTGAGATGTAAAACATGTGGGGAACCCAAGGGGAGTATAAATTGTTTGATTTGGGGTGTAGGGGGTATGATATTAATTAAGCAAAAAATCTCGAAGTTTTCACAAAAGTACTAATGTTTTTAGTTTAAATCCGAAAAATAGGGTGGTGTTTTTTTTTTCCCAGAATAGGCAATAGCGCACTTTTCAAAAGGCGCTATCAAAGTGGGTAAATTTCGTTTCGACGTAGGGCCAGGGTTTACCACAGAGATAAGCGCCTTTTTCTGTGTAAAATCGTCACGTGGGCCGGGTTACACGGATAGCGCCTTTCAAAAAGCGCTATCCGTGTAACCCTTGCGACGTGGACGGTCACGTGGACATCGATGGGTCGAATATCGCCTATGGGTTGTGCGGGTTGTCGCCTTCGCAATACGCGCACTACGTGTAACCCGGTCGACGTGGACATCGGCCGTTCGGTCGGCGCACTATGGGTTGTGCGGGTTGTCGCCTCGCAATCGCGCACTACGTGTAACCGATCGACGTGGACATCGGCCGTTTCGGTCGCGCTATGGGTTGTGCGGGTTGTCGCCTCCTTTCGCAATACGCGCACTACGTGTAACCGGTCGACGTGGACATCGGCGTTTCGGTCGGCGCCTTTATGGGTTGTGCGGGTTGTCCGCCTCTGTCGCGATTGCGGCAAGCGCCCGCGAGGACGGAAGCGGCATCGAGTACAACGCACGGCCAGCCAGCAACGTCCGCATGAGGGCGTCGCGGACACGGCAATGGCGGCGGTGGCGGAAAAGATCGGCGAGTCCATTTGGTGATGTGGCGGTGAGGTGGCGGTGGTGGCGCGAGGCGTGTACGAATAGCGCTTTTGAAAAGGCGCTATCTGCACACGTGGCCGCCACCTCACCGCCTCACCGCCATGACTTTCTCATCGATAACGCCTTTTCAAAAGGCGTTATCGGATGTTGGTGAGTTGGCGGTGAGGTGGCGGTGCGTGGCGGCCACGTGTACGAGATAGCGCTTTTCAAAAGGCGCTATCTGTACACGCTGCGCCGTCGCCACCGCTTTCTCACCGCCAACCAAACCACCACACCAAATAGCGCCTTTTCAAAAGGCGCTATTGCCTACTTCGTAATAAAAAAAAATACTCTCTATTTTGAGAAATTAATTGTAAACTACCCCTACTTTTGGAAAAACCCCAAAAATCTCATATACATGTCAATACTTTAGTAGAAAAATTTGGAAGAACATTAGGCGTGCGCTTAAGAGATGAGACATTGGTGGTGGTAACTATCTAAGGTTGCTTTAGTGGGTCATTATATTCTAAGCTAGCTAGGAAGTTGTTTATAATATATAATAGTTATATGCATATAATAGTTTCTTTGTTGCAGAATAAGGTACTTAATTTCATCACTAGGCTTTTTAGTTACCATATATATATATATATATATATATATATATAAAAAATAACTATACCACTACACCAATTCTATTAGGGTGCCTAAGCAATTCTATTAAGGTCATATTTATTTGAATTCTTTCTATAATGATTAATTTTATATGAGTGATTGGATGATTGCGAGATTTATATCGCATAGTCGTAACTTTAATTAGAAGGTCTTTATCATCACTTAGTAACAATTATATTCTACATATATAGATTGAAGAATGGTTGATCGAAGAGTATCATTGTTGTGTTATATGAATGGAGACATTATTGATGGACCATCAGGGATTTCGTACACTAAACCGCCCATTCGACATCTCAGATCGAAGATGGGTTTAGGGTACGATGAACTTGTGCGTTATATATGTAATTCATTGCAGATAGACAATGACTTACAGAGATTAAACATGACATATCGATATCCAGCGTACATTGGAAGTGGATCGGCCAACTACGTCCGTTGCGAATAGATGATGAGTCGAGTCTCAAAGATGTTTGGGACTTTTTGGCGAATTACCACCACCACATTGCATGGAGCTTTATATCGATTTAGTTAAGATGCAACAATACAATAGTTCCAATTGCAATGTAGTGTTACATTACGGAATTTGGACCTAGCACTCGACCAATTTATGAACATAGTCATTGTGCATCGCCTTTGACGACCGCAAATCCCGAAATGGACGAGGATCCTCGTTCTGTGATGATTTGAATACTAGCGAAGATGATGACTATTGCGGAAGTGATGACGGGGATACTAGTGAAGATAGTAGCGAAGATGATACAGACGATGAAGGGGATGATGGTCATCATGTTGATGATGGCATGATTCGATATGCGTTAAATCGAGTCATAGCAGATGATGGCTCATTATCTTGTCCTCCAATTTCGAACGAAATTGGGAACGATGATTTCTTCGATGAAGAGGCCTGCTGGAATTGATGGTGCGCCAGTGGGTGTAGGTGAATTTGTCGTTCCTTCAGCTGTATTTATGGAATTGAGTAGTGAGGCAATGCAACCCCTCCATGAGAATGCAATGATCCCTTCTAGGTCTTTATGGAATAAGGCATCAGAATTTGAGAAAGGCATGCGGTTCATGTGTAAAGTAGATATCCAACATGCCGTGAAATTGTATAGCATCAAAGGACACAGGCGCTTTGTGGTGACTCATTCTACACCAAATGTATGGATTGTTCGTTGTAAGAAATATTTGGATGGATGTACTTGGAGGTTGCGGTGTTCGAGAAGAAAATCGCATGGAATGTTTGAGATCAGTACATATGCAGGACCACATACATGCATCTATGCTAAACTGTCCAAGGATCATGCGCATTTGGACTCCACCGTTATATGCCGTGAGGTAGAAAATGTGGTGAGAAGAGATCCGTCCACCTCAGTTCCAGTGCTTCATCAGATTATCAAGGACAAATTCAGTTATGACGTTCATTATAAGCAAGTATGGTTGGGGAAGAAGAAAGCAATTGCTAAAGTCTTTGGAGATTGAGAAGAATCGTACAAAATGTTGCCGCGGTGGATGACCGCTTCTTCAAGAAAGCAATCCGGGGACACGTGTGGAATGGCGGCATGGTGAGCCTAATGCCAACAATGAAGTTGTCTTCAAATGGGTTTTTTGGGCATTTGCACCTTCTATTGCAGCTTTAGACATTGCAGATCAATGATAAAAATTGATGGCACATTCTTGTATGGAAAATACAAACAAAAACTCCTAATAGCCACTGTTGTTGATAGTAATAGTCATGTATTTCCTTTAGCATTTGCCATTATTGATGAGGAAAGTCGAGACATTTGGGGATGGTTTATGGCTTGTTTGCGACATCATGTGACTGATAGGGATGGTATATGTGTCATTTCGATCGACACCGTGTATATTGTTGGCAATGAACGATCCTCGAAATGGATGGACCCATGAAAGAGCTCAACACAGATTTTGTCTCCGCCACATATGCAGTAATTTCAACATGAGATTCGGGAGCAAAAAGGATATGGTGTACATAGCAGGAGCACAACATCAACCGCGAAAATTTAAGGCATCCATGAAAGAACTCCATCAAATGAATCCCGAATGTATTGCGTGGTTTACTGACCTAGATCGAGCACAATGGACAAACGCATACGACAATGGTTATCGATACGGCTGGATGACTACAAATCTCAAGGTATTACGTTTGATTTATTACGTTTGTTACTATTACTTACTTAATGTGTTTGAATTATTACGTTTACAAGCTAATACAAATATGAATTTTTTTTTGTCACAAATGTAGAATGCTTTAACGGAGTCCTTAAAGGCGCGCGATTTTACCCCATCACCGCTTTAGTGCAGATTACATTTTACCGTGTCGTGGCATACTTTAATAAAAGACGAGACGAAATAGGTGTAGCCACTAGGCGGGCGAAACGCATACACGACGCATACGCAATGAATAAGTTGTCAAAATGGGGAAAGGTGTTTGGAGGGCACAATGTGACATTAGTAAATCGTGAGAATGGTACATTTGAAGTAATCAACGCACCACGTGGCTATCATTTGAAAAAGGGTGTAACAAGCAAGTTGTGAAATTGGAGGCCGTAGATGCACTTGTATGAAGTGGCAGTGTTATGGCATTCCATGTTCCCATGTTCAAGCAGTTTGCGCTAGTGTTGCCATAGATCACTGTCAGTACATCGAGTCATACTACAAATGGTCTGTGTACAGTCAATGTTATCTTTGCAAATTTCCAACCCATTCCGCACGAAGATTATTGGCCTAACGCAAGACTTCCACACACGTTCTTTGGTTGATCCATATCGGAGCGAGTCAAAAAAGGTCGTCTCAATCAAGTCGTTTGCGACTTGAGATGGATTGGAGAGGCAATCGAGAAACGACCACGACATATGCAAAAATGCGAGAGAAGGAATGGAGAGAAACCCCAACAACGCTGCGATGTAGTAAGTGTAGCGGGATGGACACATGATAGACGCACTTGCATCGTCGTCAAAGCAAGGACAACCGTCTAATGCTTCATAGTGAAAGACTCTTTCAAGTCTTATGTCTTGAACGGACCTATATTTTCCTTGTATTTGAGGTCTTTGCTTATTTGTATTATTTGTCTGATGAGAGATAGATGTGCTTTTGTGGTCTTGCATGAAACATAAACTTTTCTTGCCTAAATTGTATTTTTAACATGTACTTTTTTAAATGTCTTATATGATCTGCAATGATGCAAATGAAGTCAAATTGCATTATATGCATCATAAACGCGTTGTAGTATGCTACCTAAATTGTATTAATCCATCTCTTTATAGTTAGTACATGAAGTATTTCTACTTCTCATATCAATTGCACAATGGAATTAATGACAACATTGGTAATGATTTTGGGTTTAAGCGCGATATGGATCCCCGGCCCTATAGATGACTTCGGTTTTGACTATGCAAGCTCTCCATAGATCTACCCGCGTTTGGAATGGATCAGTAATACTTCTTTTCGCATGTTCTCTACTTTTTTAATTGCATAGCGACGTTTTAACTAATTTCACTTAAATCTCATATCTTCATAGGAGCCTGGTATATTGACTATCAAGCGGAATTCATTCGCCGCACTTCACCTTAGGTTGGTCCAACCGGATCCACGCATAGTTGGGCATCTTCGTAGAAGGCTGGATTTTACTGGGACTGCATGTGAGTAGGCTTCATTTCAATTGATTGGCATCTCATAAGCGCCTTGTAGAGAGTAGTGGAGGCCGAAACTCACACGTTCCATTTCCCGTCGGTGAGATGACTATAACCCTCCAAGATGTACAAATCATCTTGGGGTTGCCGTCGATGGATTACCAATTGCGCCGCGTCGACCAAGATTACGATGCTCTTGTGCTTGACACAACTCGGATTCCCTTTCCCAGAAAATAACGAGATCGGAGGGCGAATTCAAATTCGCCAACTTTCAAGGTGGTTTCCAAACCTCCCAAACAATGCTAATGATGTGGACGTGCAACGCTACACGAGAGCATACATCCCGCAACTTCTGGGGGACACTATTTGCAGACAAGTCGAACAACCTCGTTCACATCACATATTTGCAATTTTTGGAAGATTTCGAGGCTACAGCGGGACAAGACATACGGTTGGGGTAGTGCAACTCACGGCTCACCTATACTGAGACAATTATGTCTTGCGTAGACATTGATGGAGCGAGATAGCGAGTCCGATCATCTTATTGTAATTATGGGCATGGGATAGGTTGCCATTTCTTGCACCAATAATGGGTAACGTTCTTCGAGACGACATATTACACGACGAAGAATTATTTCCACCTCCTCCATTTGGTCATAGGTAATTACTATTTTCTCACATTATAATTTCAATTTCTTCATATCTATGTACATGTGCCGACATACATGCATTGCGTGATTTTTTTTCATTTGTGAAGGTGGAAACATGCTTTGGAGACAACGGGAGCATCAATGCACGTCCTGACAAAGTACAGAGAAATAATTGACATGCAAGCACCCGATGAAGTAAGAGATATACATAATTACTTCTCCACGTAGTGCTTTGGAAACATCATCTAAAATGCGTTTCTTATTCATTTCAAAATGTTTTTGTTGACTACGGGTAATATGGGAACCGTATCCTGGCGAGTGCTGATAATGGACCTACTGCGTACTATACTTAATGGTCGTGCTATTTGGCGAACGAGGGCACCTTTGATTTTCTTCGTGTATTCGAAATGTATCATCCCGATAGAGTCATGCGTCAATTCGGTCTCGGACAAATGATACCACCTTTACAGAAAGCACAAACATTCAGCCTACATAGGATTGACTTGAGAGGAAGACGGATAAGGATTGGAGCGCGAACATAGTGCTTATGTCTCGCATGTGGAACGAACGTGCCTCCAATATTGCAACCGATGAAAGCTTAGAGGAGCCGATGGACTTTTACAACCCGTATATGCTATGGTATCGTCGCATTACACGACGATTCATGTCTCCCGTGGAGCTATTCTTTGAGGCCTTGGTAAGTACAATTTGATTTTTTTTAAGTCATGAATCCTTGCCAAATAGTTGTTTTCCTTGTACTTTCGCATAAAACTTCATCAATATTTCATATGTAGGCACATGGCATTACTTCAATTCATCGAGTTGACCTTTGGGTGATGATGTATCTATTGCACGTATTAGAGATGTAGGCTGCATCGACTTTGATTAAAGACACGCAGATTATCGGATGCATAATATGCCCGAGTTCATTTCAAGCTTCTCATCATTCTTCCCATGCTTGATACACATTCGAGGCATGACGGTCTATCATTGTACTCCATCGGTGCCTCTCAACGAGTTTGGGACTCCACATACTCCTTCAGTTCCTCCCAACATGACATTCGAGGCTATGGAAGCCTTTCCATTTGACACGGCACCTACATCTTCGCGCCATTTTCATGCAAGTCCAATAATGATGAATTTATACGGGAGTACAAGTACTCATGATGGCGAAATGCGGGACAACGATGATATTCAACCGAGAAGATGCTCAAAATCCCAGGTGATGTGGGTCATTCGGATATTCCACTTGCGTTAAACCGTAATGTCCGAGTCGTCAAGAGAACACGGTGTGGGGACTGTAAGTCATTATTTCGGGGTCGAGACTAGGACTTTTTCTATATCGTTATAAGACATTTTCTCCTTATTCATTTTTCCTTTGTAGTTGATCACCTACCAAATTCATCATTTATATCAATTCAACTTTCAAGTTCTTTATTTTTTACGAGTTTTGACTTATTTTTCCTTGATGTGTTCAACCTCTTGTATTGAAACTTTGTGTATGCTTTTATGTGTATGACAAAGGTACTAAAATTTTGGATTCTCATTGATCTCCTCTCATGAATCATAAATAGCTTTGTCATCATATTTCATGAATTAGTAGAAGTGGGAGCACAAGAGCAAATTGGAAGGAAAATGCATGCTTGTGGACATGATGCACATGTGGCCTTGCTCATGGGGTCGCAAGGATACTACATATAGCATAAGAAACACATTGCAAAATAAATTTGATGAAGTGATCAAACAAGCTGAAATTCAAAATTATTTTTTTTTTTCGAACAAAGTCGTGACGCAAGTCACGATTTCCATCCACCGGAAAACGTGACTTAAGGTCACGTTTTCCATCATTGACAAAATAACCACTTGACGTGGCGCGTGATGTGGCGCTGACGTGGCTGAAAGTGTGTTAGTTTTGTAAATATTTTGGTGGGTGTGTTGGGTTGATAATTTTTACACCTAAACGTACTAATCAAGGAAAAAGGCCCATTTATTCGACAATCTAACCTAAAGCCTGTCACGTCGCGTCTGAAACAATGCATCTGGCTTTCATCAACTTGCAACGTTAGAGCACGTGTAATAAGGATTTAGATAATAAATTAGTATCACATTATTGATGCAGAGAGGATGTCTATTTTATGTGACATTAAATAAATATTCACATCTTAAGATGATCTTCAATGATAATGTGAATTTAGATCATTGATTGATGAGTTTAACACTTTTATTTTTAATTTTTATAATATTAATAAAGACTTGAAAAAAATAAAAACTTTTAAAAAATTAATAATATTGACGTGACAATCTGCCACAATATCTAGAAGTAGACATTATGATATATATACTCTCTACTTTGATTCCATACCACATAGGATAGACATTATGAATCTATGATCTTATTGAAAAACATTTTTTGGGTTGAATGTAAATTGTATCCTCCAAAAAAAAAAATGTATGGCAATGCGTGCTACACATTTTTGCGTCCGTATAGTTGGCTATGTCAATTGAATTGTATTTGGGTTCAGAGGACTTGGCACGTGTTTCGTTATGTCTTATGTGTCTAAAGGATGCGACAACTTTATAATAAAAAGGAAGCTGCTAAGAGTACTTACTTTAAACACCAATTTTGAGCGCTTAAAAGTCTGCGCCGTTGTTATACCTCGAGATACAACGTATTGTTGGACAAAAACAGAACATGAGGTCAAGTGATAGAATCCTCAAAAGCAGAACATGAGTCCGCTCGGAGACTCGTTCCACAATCGAATTCTCCACGATGTAATCAAATGAAGGGTCTGGAGTTAAAGGTGTCATGCAGTGAAATTCTATTTCCGTTTTCCTATATACCAAAAGAGAAATTCCATTTGAGTTTAATATTCTCAACTTTGGAGAGTTTGGTCAAGAAGAAGCACAAGTTAAAGTGTCTTTTTCCTTTGTTTTCTTTTTTTTTTAAGCATTGAAAGCATGCGTAGTCTTTAAGCAATAATAATCCACGAGAACCAATGAGGCAACGAAGTCCTTGCATCCAGAAAGCAACAACGCACTAAACGCCCACTTTGATATTGGACTTCAGTCAAACACGCTTTACTTTCTAGCTAGAATAGATAAAGATCACATTTTCTAATCGCTACTCCAACTACTTGTGAAACTACGTACTCCTCCTTTTGAAAGTTTCCAAGAAACCAGATCTGACTTGGCAAGTGGGCGTGTGGGACAACTAGGAAATTGGCTCACCAGTGCTATGTCAATTCAATTTTGCGTGGTTGTTATAAGCTCATAAGTGAAGATGCGAAGGTGACCTTTTTGAGATACTCGAAATAGACACCCAATTATTGATGTTCATTTGATACACATCGATTTATATGTGGACAAACATTGATGCGGAATGAATAGACACCAAAAATCGATGCCTCAAAAAGCGGGTCATCCTAAGCATTATTAAAACCTAAAAAAATCGACTTGAAGGATCATAGTGTCAAACCACTTGGATCAACTTCAAGTGGCCAAATTAATTGGATTCGCCTTACATGGATCAAACTCTTCCATTGCCCTGAAATCCTTCCCAAATGTCTGCAAACCAAGTGCCAACACTCTTATAACTCATTTCAATGGCCCTCAAAATTTGTCAAAAGAAAAACAGAGAGAAAGAAAAACTTACTTTACAGAATATCAATCAAATTTCTGACTACATAATGATAATCGCACTTTCATTTTCCTTAGCCGACACTACACATGCGGAAAAACAAGTAAACATTCAATCTATCGCTATAACAACACACATTGACAAGCGCCAGTTCGTTCGGCAAGGATTGCATTTTCTCTCTATGTGTAAGGGGACGATGTTCTTACAGATTCAAAATAGCTTTTCCAAAACAATACAAGTCCTCAATCCAAGTTTTAGGGGGATTCCACACCGCACAAAACGAGAACCAATTATACTCGACTAAATCATTTTCACTCCCATTTTAACGAGTAAAGACCAATGTTGTGCCAAACTTTCATCAAAGAATTCGCAACAAAACACAAAACGTGACACCATGAATCGAACAAAAGGCATTTCTAAGAGTAACGTAGGTTGATGGACTATAAAGAGCAAAGGCAGCAAAAATACCTTGAGTTAGTCCACAACAGTCTGACTGCCCTCATTTCGTTTCAGGTCCATTTCAACTTGATGAATTGTCCACTGCATGCCTTCTAGTTTCTGAAAATGGATGCTGATATGACCCATAGTCTTACATAAAACGCAACTAAAAACATTTGAGAAAGTTACCTTCACAATTTCGTGGTACTGTCTGGCAATTGAATCAAAGTGGGGATCAACACCTTGATACTCGCGAAGGCGTGTCACCTAAAAGAGTAGACAATGCATAATTTATACGATGAATGAATGGAGCATTAAATTCATTAGCATTATCAACAAAACTGACAATGTCAGCAAGAAATGAAATCTATAGCTAAGCTACAGGAAAATAAGAGTAAGTCACCATTTTTAGATTTAAATTATTAATGTTAACAATTTAACCAGACTGAAAATCAAATGAGAAAGGGAAATATATCTTTATGCGAATAGTTCTCTTGACGGTGAAAAGAAAATTACATAATCACTTTAATAGGTTAATTCCATGTAAGAGTTTTCAATGGATATCATGGTGAATAAGCAATCTGAATTATGAAAAGCTTGACTAGTCCTAATAACAATCTAGGCACCATAAAACATTCACGTCTCACTTACTCTTTACTATTCATGCCAGTATTAAAGGAAAAAAAAAAAAAAAACGCAAAATAGCAAATATAGAAGAAGAGCATAATACTTTCAAGGGTTTCATACCACTTTGTTATAAGCTATCGAAGCTTCGTCAGTAGCCTCTACAAGATAATTCCTGCACGTAAAATTTTAACACCAGAATCCTCTCAACCCAACAAAGGAAATACAGTGCTCTGAACATTCTATCTTTTAGTACCTAATTTTCCGAAGAGCTGGTATTGACTCTTGGGTATATGTATCTCGCAAGAGAAGATGCTCTAGGACCCTGGGAGTAAGAATAGTCTATCAGAGAATTGTTAAAGTGAATTAGAATATGATGACCACTAAAATGAAAGAGAAACTAAAAAGGAACTCAAAAGATGGAACTACAACCTCACTGTTAAATATGGAAAAAAATACCTCAATTTGGCACTCATGGTTTCACATCTTTTGCACAACCAGTCTTTTCTTAGCTCATCCTGTCACAACCATGAAAAATGATAAAGATAAAATCTTTCTATATATAAGACATGCTCAATTATGGACGAGGGACTCATCGACAAGCCAAATTTAGCACTCAATTTCATTCACAAGTGGGAGGTCATAACAAGTATAAAGCTCACATATTGGTGTTGGTGTTGCAACTTCAAATCTTTGACAAGTTTTATAAGCACAGAAAGTATCTGCTCCAGCACCTGATATGAGCAAATAGATATAGAAATTTACAAGAACTCAGAGGAAAAGACACTACATAGTGCATACAACTAGTAACACAGCTGTAGAGCAACCATTGTGAAGGACCGAGAGAGGAGAAGAGAGAGACATACATTGAAGTATTCTGCAAATTTTCTATCCGCAGAATAGAGGTCTTCTCGGAGAGCTGCCTCTTCCCTTTCAATCTCCTCAATTATTAGCTTAACCCTGACAATATGAATATCATAGAACAAAGTAAGATTACTCTACCAAGAGCTGCAACAATGCAATCCACCACTTGGAAGATCCAAGAACAAGATACAACTGAGAAATCGAAAGATCTAGATCCTAACATTTGCATACCAAAGATGTTTGGACTATCAAATAAAGCATCTTCATGGCACATAGACCGCTGCAGCAGTCAATTGCAATTTGCTAAATCGACTGGTACATAATTTACTGAAATGTACTTCAATATGAACGGACTATAGATCAATACTAGTACGATCATCTTCTATATCTATAGGCCAAATCTGATAGCAAGAACAAGCACTGCAATACAGAACGGATGAAGTAAAGATTACGATCATATTCTATTTCTATAGGCAAAATCTAATAGCAAGAACAAGCACTAATAAAGACAAATGCAATACAGAACGGATGAAGTAAAGATTTATCACATTTTCTTTATGTGAAAAGAAAGATTGATTCGAGCCTTCGCCTAAGATTTATCTCTCGAATGATTTGCTCGACATGAAAAATTAAAGGTCAAATTCATGCACCTTCAAGATCAGGTCACAAGAAGAAAAGCTTGCAGGTAACCAATGTCGAGAAAATATTATATTAGAAACAACAACAACAACAACAACATAGCCTCAGTCCCAAATTAACTGGCCGGCTAAAATATTATATTAGAAAACGAAAAATAAAACAAACCAACCTCTCTGGAAGCCGAGCAATAGACACTTGATTACTTGGTGATGAATCTGCTGTACCCAACATATGATGCTATTAGAGAACAGTTACGCTTGAATTCACTGGTATACTATTATTACACATTATGAAAGTGAATTAAATCTTACCAACACCATCTATTAGGACTGCATCCATCAACTTGTCACATTTAACCTTCAACCGACCCTCAATCTCTCTAGCAAGTGAAGTTTGATATTCTGTCATATCCTAGACAAACACGGCCATATCTTATAAATAGTTCAATATAACCATACACAACATTGAAATGCATCTATAATTAAGTTTAACAAACCAGATTGGACGGGGATTGTTGCAATTGAGTCTGCCATAAATAAGATGGCGTAATTCCAAGGAAACGATTAGGAACCCCACCAACTTCAGGTTCCGTGGCATCTGTGCCACCAAGAGAAAGGGCATTATTTGACAAAGCTGCAGAACTATTCGCCGAACTACCCATTTGGTTAGTAGAGCTAGAGCTTAAACTGGTAGTGACACCAGTGCTCATACTATCGATCGAACTCCTTGACAATGCACTCCATCTCTCAATCTCTTCCTCTTGAATTTCCCCATCTTTGGATATAAGAGGAAGCCGCAATCTTTGCGCTGCCTCGGCAATTACCAACCGATGCTCTAGAGACTCGTACACCTAAAACCAACCCCACATTGCGTCTAAAACACTCTCAATTTTCTTCCTTGGCAATAAACAAACAAACCCCCATTCCCCAATCATGCACTCCAACAATCAAACTAATAAAAAGTCGAGATTTTTATCAGTAAATCGAACCTGCGGCGAGCTTTTCAAGCCGAGTTGCGGGTACAGACTCTGAACGTCTCGAATTCCGCCAAGCTTTGCCACCAAAATGGCTTGTTGGAACTCCTCCACCATCCCCACCGCTTCAGAGTAAATCGCCTAAACAGATCATTCAAAACGAAACAAACATAAACCCTAAAATTCTTTCTCAAACAAAAAAAAGCCCTAAATTACTGAAACTGAAACCCTAGAAATGAAGAGATGAAGCGTAATTGCTGACCAGTGCTTCCAGATAACGCAATCGGTCTCTCGACATCTCCTCTCTGGCCTGAAATCAACGGTCGAAAACAAAATTGAGACACAGAAGGTACGAGAAGGTGCGATTGAGATGTGAAAGTGAGGCGTACGAGTTGGAGATCGAGAGAAGCGGATTTGGAGATGAGAGATCCATCGGGAGAGAGGCAGTGGCGGTCCAATTGGTCGATCAATTGCGTGAGATCGGGTGGTAGGCTCTGCGATGATGATGATGACGACGACGATGATCCTTGCAGTCCAACCACCACTTTCGCCATTTTTGCAACTCTTCTGTCTCTGATGAAGGAGAGAGCGCGAGTGAGTGATGAGAGCTTCGGTTTCAAACGAAAACCCAGTTGGGCCGGATCACGAAAGTTGCCGCTCTTGTTTGGGCCTCCAAAATAGGACTCAAATTAGACCACCTTTTTTTTTGACACAAATTAGACCATTTTCAATAAAGTGAGGTTTGATTACAAAAAAAAAAAAAAAAAAATGTTCTATAATTTTCTTAAAATAAATTTTTCGAGTAAATATTTATAAAAAAATTTCTATTTGTGTTTAATTGTATATATAAGAATTTTTCCTTCAAAACTTACCAACAACAAGTTTTGAAATAAACATGAAAAATATTTGCCGTATATATTATATTTAGAATATAAAGTTAATGTGTCTTAATATGAAAACTCAATTTCTTAAAAAAAAAAAAAAAAAAAAAAAAAACTCAGTTTGTCCACAATAATAGGTGAAAAAATATATGGGTTAATATTGAAAATTGATAATCGTGAGTAAATGTTCCGCGAGAAAATTTCGGTTGTCAATGTACACAATAACACTCTATACACAAAGAACGTATTTTCATTGTCAATTTCAACGCAAATTGGTCAGCCATGACTCTCAGTAGTATCCTTCGCATATCCCTCACTATTTTGTCAAATTGGTCAAAACTTAATTTAGTCACTAATCATCATATTCCGTTGCTAATTTTTGTCGGGTATTCTTGCTAATTTATTTTTTTTTTTAGCGAGAATTTGCTATATATAGATTTAAACTATTGGAGAATTAAACTTATGAGTCACATTATGAAACTTTGGAAGATGATAATTGACAATAGGCTAAGGAGAGAAACAACAATATCAGATAACCAATTTGGTTTCATGCATGGGAGGTCAACTATGGAGGCGATTTTCCTTGTAAGACGATTGTTATAAAAATATAAAGAAAAGAAAAAAGATCTTCATATGGTATTCGTAGATTTAGAAAAAGCATATGATAGGGTCCCTAGAGATGTTCTTTGGTGGGTTCTAAAAAGAAAAAGAGTGCATGCTAGATACATAGAAACTATTAAGGATATGTATGACGGAGTAGTAACGAGTATAAAGACATTTGAAGGAGCTACAAAAGAATTTCTCATTACGATAGGACTACATCAAGGATCGGCTTTAATCCCATATCTATTTACTTTAGTTATAGATGAACTAACTAGACATATTCAAAAGGATATACCATGGTGTATGTTATTTGCAGATGATATTGTCTCAATGGATGAAACTAAAGATGGAGTTAATAGGAAATTAGAACTCTGGAGGAATACATTAGAATCTAAATGCTTTAAGTTGAGTAGGAAGAAAATCGAATACATGCACTTTGATTTTAGAAACACTAGACATCGAGATGACATAGTGGTAAAATTAGGGGAAGTAGAAGTTCATAAGGTAAACCACTTTAGATATCTAGGATCAATCATACAAAATGATGGTAACATTGAGAATGATGTCATACATAGAATTCAAACTGGATGGAAGAAATGGCGGAGTGCAACATGTGTGATTTGTGATCGAAATGTTCCTACTAAGTTAAAAGGAAAATTTTATAGGACCGCAATTAGGTCAGCTATGCTCTATGGAAGTGAATGTTGGGCGGTAAAGCAACAACAATTACATAAAATGAACATAGCAGAAATGAGGATGCTTAGGTGGATGTGTGGTAAAACTCGTAAAGATAGAATAAGAAATATAGAAATTCAAAGACAAGTAGGAGTGGCACCAATTGATACAAAGATTAGGGAATGGTGGTTGCGATGGTTTGGTCACTTGCAAAGACGGCCTATAAATGCCCCAACTAAAAAACTTGACTCAATAGAAACTGTAGAAATTCGACGAGATATGGGCGGACCAAAGTTAACATGTGATACATTAATTAGGAGGGATTTGAATGGTTTGAAAAGCTCACCATCAATTGCACTTAATCGAGCACAATGAAAAAGTTTGATCCATGTAGCCGACCCCAGTTAATATTGGACTGAGGCTATGTTGTTGTTGTTGTTGTTGTTGCAACTGCTATATATAGATTTAACAGTGTATGGATAGGTATTCTACCATGGTTATTTAGGTCTGCAAATTAATTACGTTCATGTCAACGAATAATGATATAAATAAAATCCTGATGAGAATAGAGATAGATACAAGATCAAAAAGAAAGACACAAATCAAAATCAAACAGTAAAAAATAGATCGTGCATTTCCACCGGATTATATATAAAAGTACTAATAAGAAAAAGCTGCAGTTTAATTTGAAGTTTGAACTCCTGAAATTCTAGAATCGAACACTTTGACTTTTAAATTTAGTTGCTAATTAAAGAACATTGATTCTCAAGGGGTTTTTCAAAAATTAAGGTGGGTATAGTTTTTTATTTCAAAAATAAGATTTGCTACTTTTAATGTACAAAATTTTAGTACGTCTCCTTTTGAAAATGAGTCATTGATGATGATGTGGCTCCATGTGGCGGTGTGTTGATGAGGTGGAGTGAATGACTCATTTTGAAAATGAGTCATCTATACAAAATGAATGACACCTTTTGAAAATGAGCTATCTATACTAAATACACAACCTTTTTTTTACTTCTCAAAAGGAGTACTTTGTTCAACTCCAAGTGGTGAACCCATGCAAACGTCATGTACGTATCGAGATGGACAAGTCGCATCACGTGCGTATCTCGAGATGGACAACCCACATCACACACGTATCTCAAGGTAGACAACTAATGTAAATGATCGACACGCACGTATATGGACGTGGACAACTCATGCAAACGCCACGCAAGTATCTCGCGGTGGAGAAGTCATGCAAACGACACGCGCGTATGTCGAGGTGGCCGACCCAGCAACCTCGTACAATTCATGCAAACGTGACACACGTATCGTAAGGTGTGCAACTCATGCAACCTCGTGCAACTCATGCAAACGTCGCATACGTATCTCGAGGTGGACAACTTATACAATCTCGTCCAATCAATGCAAACCGTGCAAAGGTCATGCACATATTTCGAGGTGGCAACCCATGCAAATGACACACACGTATCTGGTGGGGGACAAGCTATGCAAACAACATGCACGTATCTCGAGGTGGACAATCCATGCAAACGTTACGCACGTATCTCCGAATGCGTCATTCGTGTATTGTGAAACAGTCCACGTGGAGCCCACGTGGCGTGTTCAGAAACATGAATGGCCACGTGGACGCCACGTGGAGCCCACCACGTGGGTTCTTCCCGATACACAAATGGCACATTCTCCGAATGGGCCATTTTCCCGATCCACGGACGCCACGTGGATTCTTCCCAATACACAAATGGCGCCATTTGTGTTAGGGCCCTAATCCACGTGGATTGTTTTCCACAATACACTTAATGACGATTTTCAAAATGCGCCATTCGTGTAACAATTTTTGATACATCTAAAAACGCATTTGGAAAATGCGACTTACCTTAGTTTTGGAATAAAAAAAAAAACTTATCTTATTTTACTCATTTCTTTTATTTTTTACAAGATATCCGTAATTTTTTCGATTATCAATTTCTTAATTTTCTCACCGTTGAGTTAATCGCACGACCTCGATTTCGATTCTTTAGTGTGGTGTAAAATCGTTCGTGTTATTAGATTCTCACTATCGATCAATAGAGTTAGGACCACGTGAGAATAGTTACGGTAACATCGACTGATAATAATAAAAAAAAAAAAAAAAACTCATTGACAGTTTTCTGTACGTAGTTTCAATTCTGTTTTATAAATGAATCCCACAAAAAAAACAAAACAAAAAAAATAAAAAATGAATCGGCCCGACAGCTTTTCCTTCCGTACTATTCTTGAAAGAAAAGGTAGTCAAATCGTACACCACGTGTCACGCATATACAGGGGGATGCTTTAAAATGATCGGACGTATCATTACCCGCCACGTGTAAAGTTGGTGATTTTTATAAACTTGTTGAATTCACGTATAACACCAATATGGTTTTGACACCTAATTGTTCGTTCGTGTAGTAATTGTCTAATGAGTACCGTTGGTTAGAACTAAACACACGAGGTTCTTCAAAGATTCCCTCTCTAATCTACGTTCACACATGAACTTTTGGCTCCGAGATTCCATCTTGAACCCTTTTCACACAGAGCCCAGCAGAGAAAAAAGTGAAAGCCACGTCGGCGTTGTACAGATACTCCATCCTGTCAAGTCATCCTACAAAAAATACACTTTTTTTTTTCACTTAATTCTACAAAAACTCGGTCTCAAAATATAAGTTGTTTTAAGAATTTTAAAGAACTTTTGTAATCCTCTTTTCATATTTTAATTACCTGTAAATAATTAGTTGCAATTAAACACTTGTTCGATCTTTTTTTGTTGGATAAAATTAATTGATGCAGTTAACCACGTAAGTAAAGTGTTTACAAAAATATATTTTGAAGTAATAATGCGTGCTTTAATATATGTGTATTTTAGATAAAATGAGTTATATTAATTAATAATCAGATAAAGTAATCAATCAATTGGGTGACTCATTGAATTGATACGAGATTTAGGAGTAAGAAGTTATTGGTTCAATTTTTCTTATGGTAATAAACTTTATTATCTTTATTTCATTTTAGTCACAAAATATATATATATTCTTCTTCAAACTTTTTAAAAGCGTTATTTCTATCTATATATTTTAGGCTAAGCAGTTGTTAAGTGACGTTGACGTAGCGATTAATTGGCTTATAAGGCAAAGAGGGCTGGCTAAGCCGCTACTATATATTACTGTGGAGGCCGACAGCACCGGCATGGAGCCGCCATGCACGTAACGTGGCACGTAAGAGATATGCACAAAGCGAAACCCCCCACAACCACCTTCCTAGCTATAGCAAAAGCAAGCGCGTCAACTCAACAAACTCATTAAACTTCACTATAAAACCCCCACAACCCTCCACTCTTCAAACCTTCCAACAACAACCGCATCATCAATTATTACGTAACAACTTAATTAGAAGATCGATTATTAATTCATCGAGATATGGGGAACTGCTGCGCTCGAGATCATCACCCCCACCACCACCACCACCACCTTAATGTTCCTTCGTTGTGGGGGGAGGAGGAGGATTATAGCACTAGTTGGAGCTCAGATCATCATGATCAGAAGTTATCTTCAACTGCGTCGACGGAGACGATCAAAATACGGATCTCGAGGAGGGAGCTGGAGGAGCTAATGGGGAAGGTGGAGGTGCAGAGGCTGTCGGTGGACCAAATGGTGGCACACCTCATCAGCTTGAGATCAAGAGTCGTCCATGTCGATAATCATTTCGACCATCTTCATAGGATATCATGGAGGCCGGCCTTGCAGAGCATCCCCGAAGTCAATTAATTTATGGAATCAAACAAACAGATCATGATCATGATCATGTGATTGATTATTATTGACGATTGACTACTTCAACCATGTAAATAGAGAGAGAAGAAATTAATTAAGACAAAGTGCTAGAATGACATACCACAAAACACATTAATTAATTGACTCACAATTAAGAGCCCTCCATCTCTACCTCGACATGAGGGCATTCATCGATCCCCGATGGGTCGAGATCATACGAGCCAATATGCTTATGGATGACACTACACATGGGTCGAGATCATATGAGCCAATATGCTCTTATGTATGCACTGCACTACACATGGGTCGAGATTGTATGAGCATATGTCTTATGGTATGACATTGTTGTTGTCAAGCATTCTAGTATTTTACATTAATTAATGCCCTTTGGCTTTGGCCGGGTAGATATTTGTAAAGTTAGTCAATTAATTAAATTAATACATCAAATTTAATCTCTGCCCATCTATGTATGCTATATTGAATTGATGACGATGATTTTAATTGGTTTTGACTTGATCAATTAATTAACCAGAAGTGGTCTACATTTTGTTTTATATTTTTTCCCTAGAATTCATCTGTAATTTTTTTTTAAGATTATTACACAGTTAGCTCACGAAGATCAATAATGAATCTTACTAGCTAATTAAAACCATTTTTCAGGAAGAAATCGCACTAAAATTACCCACCAATATTATACATGAATATATTGAATATTTTATACCTACTATGATAATGTTATATTTTCTTTTCATGGGAATCAAGGATGGCTAACATTTTCATTCCTAATTTAAATAACCAAAATGTTGTTACAAAGGAATGCAATTGAAACAACCAATGTTGTTGTAACTAGGAAATAGAAAAAAATCAATGCATGTTCTAAATAAAGTAATTGGTAAATAAACCAAGCCACAACATGAGAGAGTCCAAATCCTACATCTGCGAAGCCATGCCCTAGATGTGAAAACCCACAAAGTCGAAAACTCGACTTACACAAGACCCTTTTTCCGCCATTGACTCCCTAAGTAGTCATGATGCACTCATTCTTACATTTACTATATATTATTTCCCAAGTCCCCTTGGTATGTCGAGCTCCCCTTGGTAGTTTTACACAAGTCTCCACTTGCACGGTGAGGTCCCCCTCACTAGAATACCCAAGTCTCCTTGTTGCTTTAGGACGACCCCAGCCCCACAAATTGGGCCCCGCCCAGGCTAAGCCTACGTGGACTCCCGGTCAACCCTATGAAATCAATGCATGCTTAGTCAGTCTCTTTTCCATGTCATTCGATTATTAGTTGCTTATTAAGTTTGTTATTTACTTTAAATAAGTCTTAATAAATCTCAGCGAAAGTTAGTCAATTTAAAACAACTAAAACAATTAATGAGTAAGAGTTGGGACAATCCTAATGTGAAAATCCTGCAAAAATAGATTTCATGTATGTGCATGAAGTGGGAATCAATACAATACAACGATCAAGTCATCATATACATGTATCTTGAGTCTCATAACCCATAATATCCCAAAATATAACAAGAAACAAATGTAGTTCATATGTACATCCAAAATATCAAAAAGAACCTACATAGTAGTAGAGATAAGCTAACTCTAAGAGAAGCTCAGAGATAATCGCCGATCACAGGCTCCTTGCCTCTGCTACTAGAGGGACCTGTAATTGTCACCAGTGATGGAGACAATCCCAGTGAGTAAATTGAGCATAAACTCAACAATATTTCAAGATAATAAATGATAAGTCTATATGTAACGACCCAAATTAATTAAACTAGGATAAGCGTTAATCTCAGGGATTACTGTTATAATTTCGGGCGTTACGTGGATAACTCAGTTGACTCGGACACGAGAACGGATGGAATATGTTATTTATGGATGATGGTTGGGAATATGTGGTGTTTAAAATTATTATTATTGCATTGCACCGCATGTGTGTATGTTGTTCGGGCAAGTTGGTGTGACAGAAAATTACCTCGAAATGCGTGTCGAGGCGCAGGCATCGGTCTTTGGGTAGTCAAGGGTTAGTGAGATCACAAATTTGTCAATTTTGGTGGATAAAAACACTAACCATATGTATTATAATGAGCATAAGCTAAGGTAATTTGATTTAATAAATAAAGGCCTATATAGTTTGGTTATTTAATTGGAAACCATGAGATTGTCCTAGAGATACGTATTGGCACATCTAGGAATCATATAAGTAACAATTGGTGTCATTTGGAGATGGTAAGTGAGAAATGTGTCAAGGTGTAGACCATTAGATAAATCTCGGGATACGTAAATATATAGAAATCAATGGCTAGCAATCCATCTCATTTTAATATATATAGGATGATTGATCAACACCTGCAATCAAAACCAATTTATTTGTGAATCTGGAATTAGAGAATAAGGAGTGATTCAAAGCTGGATTTCAAGGATTTGGAGGTGAGACTTGGAGATCAAGCTTAAGGTAATCTTCTTGTCCATCTCCTACACTTTCAATTGAGTTCAAATTGGTGTGTTAAGGTGTAATTCAAATCTGAAGGGTTGGTCATTGATTTCGATGTTGTATTGATGAATTACAACTATAATTATAGTTTCAAATGAGAATTTATATTGGTTTTAATTAAAATTTGGGTTTTGAGTGAATTTGAAAAAAACTAGTGGAAATCATGGAATTGATGAATTTGATCTAATTGGTGTTGTTTATGTTGTTTGGATGATATTTTGGAGTTTATATTATGTGAAAATGGTTTAGTTAGGCTTAGTTAACTAATTGGGAGTTGGTGACAGAATTCTTGAGTTGAGAATTTGTCATTAAACGCAGATTAGTGCACTAACTAAGTCTGGTTAGCGTGCTAACCGATCAGTGGCACTTAACTATTTTTCAAAATGAAGAACAGTAGCGCCCTAGACATATCCCTTAGCGCGCTAACTCCACTTAGCACGCTAGGTAATCCCATTAGCGCGCTAATAACAGATGAAATTGAATTTGAAAGGCTGTTTTTGAGATTTTCAACTTAATACATATCCAAACACCTATAAACATATTAAATATGTAAAAACTGGTCTCCAGGGACTTAGGGGATCGTGGCTAGGGTATTGGGGGGTCGGATTCTGGAGTCCGAGAAAGTTGGAGCGTTGATTGAGGTACGTAAACCCATTAGAATGCCTCACAGAATTCATGATTTGTTTTATCGATATCGGATTTCATATGTGACTGCCGATGTGCACACATGAGTTTTCTACTCCTATTTCGATTTGCGTATATATTGGTTGTGGCTAAATCGCTTGCACGGGGTTACTTGTGTTTAGTGCTCGTGTCGACGACATTAGAATATATCTACGATCGTTTGGAGGTATTTAAGATGTTCACTTGACTTGAAATAGCATCTGGAGGGGTTCATCTGTTAACCGAAGTTGAGGTTTAGTCATTGTAAGCCTTGTAAGTATATAGGCGGTTCATGTCCCGTTTTATCAATTACTGGCTGGTTTAGGTCAGGGTTTTCTCATGATTATACAATTGTTAACTTATTAATGCTTTATTATCTGAGCATGTTTAGTTGTTATGTATTGTTTATTCATTGCTACTGTTTTTGTTTGTTACATATTGCCTACATTCATGGGAATATGATATACTGTTGTCAGATGTTATATTCGCATGTCTCGTAGTTTACCAGTTTTATTTCATGAATATTGTGTGGACTTCTTTTAGGATTTTACTCACTGGACTCGTCATTGTATTTGTTAGGTGACTGGGTGCGAATTTTTCGACGAGCAAGGGCAAGGAGGTATTGGGCGACTACTTCGAGATAGTGACGTCGGCTCGTGTGTGACTACAATATGTACGTATTTACTTTTCGTTGGGTTTTGGGGACCGCATAACACTGAATACATGTATATGGATCTTTATATGGATCTTTTTTGTATTTATCTAGCCTTTAGTATATACATGATATCTTTTTGTCGGGTTTTCCACTATTTAGGATTATTAAATATTACATAACATACTCATTTAAAGACTTTCACCGTAGAATTGTATTGGTTAATTGGCTAATCGAATCATTAGTACTTATACAGAGATTAATTAGCTAAACTAGAGTTGTTGGAAAAGTGTAAGAAACCTGTTAGGTCGCGGGGTGTCAAAGATAAGCGGGCCATGACGTGGCGGGGCTTGGTGACATATGATGCGACATGACGAGTCCCACGGCGGCCTCAGAATTGGGGCCATCTCATTATAGATTATGCAGGAAATGAAAGAACAGTAACTAAAGCAGTAAAATGCATGATAAACAGACTAGGACAATCGATAATAGGAACCAAGTCGTACTGAAGCAAAAGATAAGGAGAGAGTGGTCTGTACACTCTACACTGGCAAAATGTGTAAGTGCGAAAGTTGGTACCGTGGACTAGGGCTGGCAAAAAGTGTCCAGACCCGTTTGTCCGCATTTGTCCGTTCTCGTTTTGAACGGGTCCGGACATGCTTTTCTTCAAAACAATACGGGTCCGGATCCATCAATTTTTCCATTTTAAAAACGGCACGGGTCCGGACAAAATGTTCAAAAAAATGGGTACCCGTTTATGGGGGTAATTTAGTAAATTTAACATACAAAGCCACAATTGTGAATGAAAAAACCTAAGTAATTTGTGAATCAAACTGATTCGGCTCCGTCTCCTCAAACTCGCCTATCTCGGTTCCTCTCCTCATGCTCGCCCGAGTCGCCTTTCTCTCGTGCGGTGCTTGCCTCTCTCGAGCTCTCTCGGCACCCTCTCATCGTACTCGCTAGTCGCCTCTATCGGTTCCTCTCCTCATGCTCACCCGAGTCGCCTCTCTCTCGTTGTTGTCTCTCTCTCTCTCTCTCTCTCTCTCTCTCTCTCTCTCTCTCTCTCTCTCTCTCTCTCTCTCGTGCGGTGCTTGCCCTCTCGAGCTCTCTCGGCTCCTTCTCCTCGTACTCGCCAATAGCCTCTCTCGGTTCCTCACCTCATCTCGTACATATATCAAGACAAAACAAGCCGTATGTATATATGTATCTACTACTCTACTACTAATTATTGATTATTGATGTTGTTTTGCAGTGATGTGTAGACCTACATTGTTTAGCTCTAAGAAGTTAAAAGCCAAGCAGTAGTAATTTTTCGAGTTGGATTAGGTTTATGCGCCAACACCCAATAACCTTTTTTCCCACTCTAGGAGATTTGAATTAGGCGCGATGACATACATAATCCGCGTAGCTACCACTTAATTTGTCGAAAAGGGTTATGTTAACACAACTTATTTCTTTCACATTTTGCAATTCCAACCTCCCATTCCACAACCAAAAGTGTTATACTGTTATGGAGCATTTTGATGTGGTTGATATTTTCGTTTTAGTTTAGATGTTTTGGATTATCTTTTTTGTTGGGATTTTGGTGTTGCTAAGACTTTGAGATGTTGGTGTAGATGTTGGAACTCAAAAAGTGGTAGTGATACTACCAAGTTTTATTTTTTTTTATTGAAAAACAATGAAAAGAATAACTTGATTGATTGGAAAAAAATGAATTTTGAAAAGAATAATTTATTATATTGAAAAACAGGTCCGGACAAAAACGAGTCTCGTATGTTTTATAAATATACGGGTCTGGACTTAAAATTATGTCTGTTCTAAAAAAACGGCACAGTCCGGACACTACTTTTACTTGTTATTAAGGGGTGTCTGTACACGTTTCCGTCCATACCCGTTTCCGTCCATACCCACTTTTTTGCCACCCCTACCGTGGACCGAAGCCTCATAAGCCATACCAATTCATTCGGCACCGCCATCTTTACCTAAGCGCATACCGAGAGAGTTGCAAAGGATGACACTGTGACCCTGGATGCCTGCTTCTTATGAAACTTGAATGTCAATAGAGGAGCCACAGTGACCATGTATGCTCACACCAAAAGGATTCAGACTCGAGAGGAGCCGCGTGTAGCATCCCTTATCCCGATTAGGGCGATACTTGGCCTGAAACCCTAATTAAGCCCGGATACACCAGTCAGACTCAATTAGAGTAACAATACAACCGTTTTCATAACTAATAATTAATCACAATCACAATATATCTTATATCAAATAAATAACTAAAAACGCAGCGAAAATTAAAACTTTTTCGATAAACCATAAGATAAACTTCTAATATTCTCCGTTCATGAGTCGACGCGCACGTCATTATTCCAAAATATTAATGGGGAATTAGCGCTCCAATTTGCTCACTAAGTGATGTTTGTAATCGTATCTACTATCATCTAAATATCAACGAATCAATGAATAGCAATATGAAACCAAAACATATATATTCAGCTATTGAAAATATTATAAACAATACATAATGAGAATGCAAGTTCAATGGTCAATTGCAATCGCACCCATGACTTGTTTTTTTTTCTTTTATTTCTTTTGCATTCATAAGAAGAGTTGTAGACTTCGTCACCTAGGACTACGATCCACGAATCACAAGTGGTGTATCGAGTTATAACGTAGCTACCTACTCTTAAATAGAAAATGGCAATCGATTAGCGTCATGAATCGAGGGAAGGGTATTGGTTGGCCTTCCAATACCTCGGTCGTCAACGTCAGTTAGATTCTCCCATTGCATCCCGGGTACCTCAAGGTTATTGAAGGGAAGGTATCAGTAAGTAACCAATCACATTCATCGTCACTCCAGTCATTACAAAAGAATACCAGATTAGCGACGTGGAAACCCGTCGCTAATCTGGTATTTCCGCCTCTATATCGATTTAGCGACGGGAATAGCAACGGGAACCCCCGTCTCTATCCTGCTCGTCTCTATTCCCATTGCTAATGTGCCACGTGGTTTGGTTGAAAGTCGTTTGACCGTGCCACGTAGACGTTTAGCGACGATGGCCCGTCGCTAAACCTCATCGCCAAATTGTCCACGTGGCTCCTTTCCGCCAAGTGGCTCTTTTCCAGCCACGTGGCTAAGGATTGGCGACTGGGAGCCCGTCGCTAATTATTAGAAATTTATTTTTTTTAAAAATAGTTCGTTTTATATATAATATATAATTTTATTTAATAAAATTAATTTATTTAATAAAATTTATATTTAATTTTAAAACCTTAAACCCCAAACCCTAAAATATTTAAAAAAATTATTTTTTATATAAATTCAAAAAGTAGTATATATAATATTTAAGAACTTTTAAAAATATTTTTTAATTTAATTAGCATTATTATTTAAATGAAATGTTTTAAAATAATATTACAATTTAATTTTTTAAAAAAACTTTATTAAAATTTTAAATTATTAAAATAATATATTTTAATCTATACTATACAATTTATTTGGAATAACAATAAGGACAAGAAAATATAAGCAAATTAAACTAAATAACTGAAATAAATAACAAACTAAATAAAATAAATACAACAAAAGAAAGTTAATTACAAGTATGAAAATGCACAAAACAAGATAAGAACAACCTAAGGCTATATATACATCAGTGACAACTCAATCGTCGGGATTGTCGTATGTCTCGAGTCATTAGTTGGAACATCTCTCGGAGGCACGAATGAAATCCCAAGTCTGTCTATTAGAGGCGTTTACATGCGACGCAATCGCTCCCTGGACCTCTCGCAACTCATCGCGGGTTAAAGTTTGATCCTGCATAACCCGAAGAATATGGGTCTGCATCTCCTTGAAGTCCCTCCGCAAAAGCTCAATGGGCTCATTAGGAGAAGAAATGGGCCGAGAAGATCCAGCTCCATCTCCACCTCCAGCTCCTGCTCCAGCTGTAGCATGTCTGCGCCGCAACCCCGATGGTGTCCACCCTAGTCCATATGTCCATCCTTTGTTGTCATGCTCCACGATGGACAAATATAACTCGGTCTCATCTATCGGGGTGTCAGGCTGCGACTGTGTCAACTCAATCCGTCTGTGATGGATCACCGTCTAAATTAAGAATTAAAACATTTACAAGTCATTGATACCTATCATTAATTAAGTAAACAAAATTTAAAAACAAAACTATTTACTTACGAAAATCTTATCTACTCTCGAATCAAGGAAAGTTACGCCGTAATGATCTTTAGTATAGAAGTATAGGCATAACTCCAAAGCAGTCGGAGGTCGACCTAACTTCTCCGCCTACAAAACATATAGTTAAAAATGATTAAGTTTGAGACTAAATCCATATTAATTATATATATAAACTTATTATAACATAACTTACCAGCCTCTTTGCGTGTTGATAAATGGATATTGAACCACCAGTATGCACTGCAACCCCTGTACCGGGTCCCCATGTCTCAGTTCTCCGATTCTTGCTTGCTCGCTTTGAACTTTTCTTGAAATTTGGGGTGGACCGCATCTTCTTATAGTGGTCGAAGATCTCGGTAGATACTTGTGCTGGCTTTTTATCTTTCAAGCACATATTGCTAATGAAATCGAAGGACCGAGTGGCAATCTGCCTATCGTACGCCTCTCTAATAGTTGCGTCATCCGATGGCTCCCGATCAAATGAAAGTTATACGAAAAAAATAATAAAATTTAAATATAACTATTAAGACTTTTCAATTTTTGTCTCTAAATATTAGGTAGATGAAACAACCTTAACTTAAACAAATTTACCTTCCATTGATTCCAGTAAATATCTCGCATGTCTGCCGCAGAACAAACTCCCAAGAATAGCCGTCTTTGTGAAAGGAGTGTTTATATGCCCTAGTCATATCCCGAGCAGCTCTGTCAGACGGGTGCAATATCCGTCCACTAAATTGAAAATGAGGCGTTAGACCAAGTTTAGAAAAAGATTAAATGTAAATACTCGTACTTAAAGTACGTATACTTACTATCTATCATCTTTCACGACCATAAATATTCGCCCGAGGGTTGACTAGTAGTATCTTTCGTCGTCGTCCACGTGGGGTCATGTACCTATAGACGGGTCACTCGAACACTATGCCGAAGAACTCGGTGGCCGTGACTTGTACAGGGCGAGGCATGCAAATCAAGATGGCATAATGGTGGGGCGTACGGTGGTCATGCGTACGATCATGAAGATGTGAGGAGATGTTGATCATCTCGATGAAAAGGTAGGCCCAACACCGGCCTAAACGTACCGCGACCATCAACGAGTGGAGTGGGTTGTGAGGAAAGTAAAGTAGAGTACATCTTCATAGAGGTGAGATCATCACCAAAAAACAGATGACAAAGACATGTAAGATGCAAAGGGATGTGATGAAGTATCATCATCTTGAGAGCGTCGGTGTGAATGACCCGATCGTTTATCTCTAGTAGCGCCGGATCGTCCACTGGATCGACCACCAGATCATCCACCGGATCCCTCACCAGGAATGACTTACCAATTGTTGAAACCAACTTGAAAAATGTTTTTCAAGATGTTCATCGATTGCACTTTATGTAATATTCATGTGCATGGAACGCAACTCCGATACATACATCCTAACAGAGAATGAAAGAAAGTAAAGATTGCGATTGAATAGATTAAAAATACTAAATAATTAACATTAAAGCATACTTAATGAATGGAGCGACCTCGGGACAATTTAACAATACATATGAGTGTGCGGCGTTACACTCGTCATCCGTGAGATAACGCTTTTTGATCTCCGTAGGCCCAACTGGGTGGGTGAATATTAAGAAATTGCCATTAAAATTTTGAGTTGGCTCGACTCCACCATCGTAATTGCGGGGCAGACGGTTGTGCAAGGTGGATATGTGTTCCTAAAAAAAATATGAACAAAATGCGGCTGCTTCTTCCACTAAGTAAGCATTGCATATTGAGCCCTCAACCATTGCCTTATTCCTAACATTGTTTTTAAAATTCTTCAAGTACCTATATTTGTAGAAGTAAGCTAGTTAAAATGTATATGTTAATTAATCAACTTAATTGTGTACGAGTATAATTGATTACCTCTCGAAAGGGTACATCCATCGAAATTGTATTGGGACAGCAAGGATAGCCTCGTACGCCAAATGGATATGGAGATGTTCCATTGAGTCAAAAAAACTTGGCAGAAAGATCTTTTCCAATTTACACAATATCTTAGGAATGTTTTCATCAGAAGTCGAAGATTGTCAATATTTAGATTTCTAGCAGATAAATCTCTAAAGAAAATGCTCAACTCGCTAATTACAATCCATATGTCCTCCTCTAAGAGATCTCGAAAAGCAATCGACAACCATCGTTGCATGAAAACATGACAATCGTGACTTTTTATCCCAAACATCTTCAACTTCTTAGAATCTACGCAACAACCGATGTTAGACGCGTAACTATCAGGGAAGTTCAATTTCTTAATCCACTTACACAACGCTTGTTTTCTCCGCTTGTCAAGCGCATATCGTGCCTTCGGATATTTCTTAGAAATTTGATCATAATGAAGCTCTGGACGATTACAAATCTCCTTTAATTCTTCCCTAGACTTTGCGTTATCTTTCGTTTTCCCTGGTACACTCATGATTGTGTTGAAAATATTGTCAAAAATATTTTTCTTAATGTGCATTACTTTGAGGTTGTGCCTGACAAGGTTTGTCTTCCAGTAAGGCAAGTCCCACAGTATGCTTCGTTTTCTCCACCTGCTAATTTTCGAGACTTCGTTGTTTATAGCATCTGATCTCAATTCAGTGACCTTCATTAGCCCTAAAGCTTCAATTTCACGCAATACATCTTTACCTGATTAATTAGCAGGCGGCTTGTCGGATACGATTATACCTCTGCGAAAACAAGACTTGTCTTTCCGCTCATTCGAATATCGCGACAAGAAACGTCGATGACAATCTAGCCAACTCGCTTTCCCTCCGAACCTCAACTGGAAAGCGTCGGTATCTTCCATGCAATAAGGACAAGCAATCCTCCCGTGCGTGATCCATCCCGACAACATGTTGTACACGGGAAAGTCGTTGACAGTCCATATAAGTGCAGCGCGCATTTGAAAGTTTGTCTTAGTCGATACGTCGTATGTAGGCACTCCGTCATACCACAACTCTTGCAATTCTTTCACCAACAGTTGGAGAAACACATCAATTTTTTTGCGACGGATTAGTTGGTCTAGGTACGATCACCGTTAAGAACATCACTTCTTTCTTCATACACATCGAGGGAGGCAAGTTGTACGGTGTTAGAATCACCGGCCACGAGGAGTACGGTTTGCCGGTCATTCGAAAGGTTGAAACTCATCAGTGCATAAGCCAAGTCGAACATTACGAACCTCGGAGCTAAACGTAGGGTTCACTTCATTGAAGTGGTTCCATGCCATAGAATCGGAGCAATGCTGCATATTGCCCCCATCTCTTTGTAGTTCTGCGTGCCACTGCATGTGTTTCGCAGTAGCTTTCGACGTGTACAAACGTTGGAGACGAGGCGCCAAAGGGAAGTAAAACATTGTCTTATGCGGGCATTTGTTGGAGTTAAAACTAAATTCTCTGCAAAACTTGCAAGATGTAAGCTCGGAGTCGAGCCCCCAATAAAGCATGCGTAAGTTTGGACAACAGTCAATTCGCTCATATGGGAGACCCAACCAGTGCATCAAGCCCTTACATTTGTAAAAGCTATCTATCAAACATTTGTCTTCAAGCAACATATCTTTACATACTTGCAAAATTTTGTCGAATGCTTGCTCTGAAATATGATGATTCGACTTTATTATCGATAAACGTGCCATTGCTAAGAGTTTAGTCATCTTCTTGCAACCCGGCCAAAGCGGTTGATTCACCGCGTCAATCATTTTGAAGAAATGCTTCGCTTCAAGGTTCGGCTCCTCTTCACGGTTCCAATCGAAACTGAGGCCCGCATTGTTGTGTATCATATGATGATATGATGTCGGATATTCATCCATTGGATCATTACCTCCATCGTCCTCATCGCTTACTATTTCTTCCTCCCAATGCGCGGTCAAATAATAGTAATCGGGAACGAATCCACCCCTAACTAAATGAAGCTCTACTGTGTCTACTTCGTAATATTCCTCATTGCGACATTTTCGACAAGGACATTGAATTTTCGCTTCGTTCAAGTAAGTGGTGCAAAGTATTGCATGGTAAATTTTATAAACTCATCTAAGCCAGCCACAAACTCTAATCTAGTGTAACTGCATTCGATATGGTTGTACATCCAATCTCGAGACACATATATCTCGAAAGACCTAAATAACGCTAATTGAATACACGTACACATCAATCACTATATAAATTTTAGTCGAGTGTTAATCGTAATTAGTCGAATTGGTTGCATTTGCACATACTTCGCGTAATATATTTTATACATTTTAGTCGATTGTTAACCGTAGTTAGTCGAATTGGTTACAATATATGCACATACTTTGCATAATATATAATATCGTACAAACATTATTATAAATTATTATAATTTAATCTTGCCTCATTTTTAAATTTTCCTTCGTAATTTTAAATTTTCCTTCAATATTTGTAGTTTATTATTTTATTTTTTCTCATTTATATATATATATCTCGTATATAAGCGTTGTTATATAAATATTATTTGGTTCAACCAATTAAAATTTCCTTATTATAGTTAAATTACTTATAACTACTCTATATTTATTTATAGTATAATATATTATACTCTTCTATTTTTGTCCTAATCGAAATTTAATTTGTCCAATGAATTTGTATCATTTTATTAAATTTTTATCAGTACAATGTACCGTATTAATATTTCATTTAACTTGTAAACTTCATACTTATTTTTATTTCAACTTAACATAATTTATATATATAGTTATAAATATGAATACCAATCCTCCCTAGCTATATATATATATTATACGTAAGCGTTATTATATAAATATTATTTTGTTCAACAAATCAAAATTTTCTTTATTATAGTTAAATTGCTTTTAACTACTCTATATGTATATATAGTATAATATATTATACTCTTTTATTTTTGGCCCTAATCAAAATTTAATTTGTCCAATCAATTTGTATTATTTCATTAACTTTATACTTAAATTTATTTCAACTTAACATAATTTCCTTATTATAGTTAAATATATTTTAATTTGATTTTTTAATAAGTGTAAAAAACAATTAAATAGTAGTTTAATGGAAATATTTGAAATTCAACTAATTTAATTATAGCACATTACAAAAGAAGTACATATATCAATATTGACAAAATCATGCAATAAACATCACAAAAAATCACAAAAAATAATTAAATTCAAATCACAAATATGCATTTTATTTGTCACAAAAATAAAGAAATAATAAATATCAACATAAAAAATTTATTCCAACATTTTAATCAATTTAACAAATTTTATTCACCTAAAAATACATGAAATACAAATTTTAATTCCAAAAATCTTATTCCAACATAAAATACAAAAATACAAGTTTTTAATCAAATTATTACATTTTCTAATTTAACATGCATATATATACAAAATTTATTCCAAATTTTCATTCTAACATAAAATACAAAAATCCAATTTGTTCACAGAAAATACAAATTTTCACTTAAAATACAGATTTTCACAAAAAAGATGATAAATCAACTTAAATAACAAAAAATATGCATAAATCAACAAAAAAAAAAGAATGTATAAAATAAAAAATAGACCTAACACGAGGCGGAGCGGCTGTGACGAGCCGAAACAGGAGGCGAGGCGGCGGCCCAGGCGGAGGGGGCGAGCCAAGAAGGAGCACGAGGCGGGGCGACCAAGGCGAAGGGGGCCGAACCAGAGAGGACGAGGACTTACGGGGATGGGGACGGTGACGGGGACGGGGACGAGAGATCGAGTGAGGGAGAGAGGGAAAACCAGCAGAGAGGGATAGGGAGAGAGATCGTTATTGGGATTTAGATCCCAAATTAGTGACGGGAATAGCGACGGGGTATCCTTGTCGCTATTCGCACACGTGGCCTTCTACTCCGCGGCCAGGTGGCGTGCTCTCTTGCGTCAACGGGTCAAGGGCGGCGGCCGTCACTACCCTCGTCGCAACTTGCGTCAACGGGTCAACGACGGTTCCGTCGCTATTCCCCATCGTTATTGTCTACCATTTTTTTTGTAATGAGTCCGATTCGCCTGTCGTACCTCTTTCCGAATAGTTTCTCATAAAACAATTCAATAACACATTCAAGTCACAATACATTTCCCCATTTCCCAGTCCATAAACTACGTGCACTAAATATAACTATTTTATAATGCAAGATTGATAAGAATACGAGTCCCACTTACCTATGCTGAGCTTTTCTAATTTTTTTCCAATTTACGCGACTCTCGAAATCTGTAAACCTTTCCTCGTCGACAAAGATTCTAAAAATACACCAATTGTAATTAATTTAGGTCTAATATTATTTAATTAGACCCTTAAATCGGTCTCGATCAAATTCGAAATCAATTTATCAAAATTTAGGCCATTCGTATTTTTCGAGGTAAAACCCCGATATAAAGTCTCGCCCGAAATCCCGAATTCTTCATTTTTCATAGAAATTTATAAATCTCTATTTATTTTATTGAAATATTATTTTTTGGGATTTTTCTTAATTTTCTCGAACTTTTTACTCCATTTCCAGCTTTTTCCCTCTTTTATTTTTTTTATTTTTTGAAACGGGTTGAGCTCGACCGGGTCGACCGGGTTCGACCGAGTTGAGCTGAGCCGACCGGATTCGGTGGTCACCCTTCTTCTTCCTCAACGAAACGAGTTCGCTTTGTATCGTTAATTTTTTTATATTTTTTTATATTTTTGGGGTTGGATTCGATCCAACCCGAGAGCATTCATAGCAGTTTATTCGATCCTCTCTTCCATCTTTAAAGAATCCAACAATAACAATAGCAAACAATGACCTACAACAACAACACCAATCATTTCAACTTCGTCATCGTCTTCATCGCCTTTCCCCGGTCCCTTTTCTCCCTCTCTCTCCCGATTTCTCTCCTCCTCTTATCCATCTTCAATTTTGATTTTTAATAGAGAGGAGACGGTGGTTGAAGAAGATAAATAATGAATTTCCTCGAGATTCATGCAACACGAATCTCGAGGTAGATCTATTATTTCACTTCGCTTTTGATTTTTCTCGAGATACATACGCCTTACTTAGGATCAATTATATTTTTATTTTCTACGTATTCCGAGGTAAATCTATAGCCTTTATTTTTTACATACATATTTATGTATGCACCACTTGATTGTCCTTGTGATGTGGTCACACGCATCTCGAGGTGTAGAAAAATCTCCTAAACTAATTAAAGTACAAACCATACACTTCCTCGACTCTCACGCTTCACGTATCTCGAGGCAAATTCAATGTATACTTTTATTTAATTTAAACTTTAGGATTCATTTATATATATGTATATATTTATATATAACTACATATATACAAATATATATATTCACCTACGTATTTTTGCGCCCAAAAATTCGTCGCGCGCGCCAACGCTCACTTTCGGACGTGCGCACTATTGTACGTCTACGCTTGTCACCCTCGACCCCGCGTATCACTATGCGCATACCAATTATTAATTATTTATTTATTTTTAATATATATTTATATATACAATTATATATAAATATATATACACATATATATTCATGTGTTTATAATTTCGCCGTGCGTGCCAACGAGTACACTCGGGCGCGTACGCTACCTCACGACTCGTGTGCGTCATTCTTGACCCACACCGGTATATTTGGCGTCCTATCAATTTCTCACTTAGTCAATTATATGCAAATAAATCCAATTAATTCTATAAATACTAATGCAACTCAAACAAACACCAAATGACACGCAAATCCACACGCATGCTACTCGAGACAAGCCGGGCTTAACCACGAGCTTAACTCGGGTTAATTAGCACTTGGATTAATACTAATTACCTACTTAAGGTAACGAGTCGTTACACTGCGGGAGCTACCCGAACACTCTACTCACGAGTGATCATAGTCAACTAAGCCTAACCACTCAAACACCTAAGTCACTTGGCGGGGAATTAGAGTCCAACAATTTTAGCTTATCATTTCAAAAATAAACAAGGAAAGTGAAAAGAATAGCATTAATTTTCTGACTGATTTACGTACCTCAACAAACAATAATATCTAAGCTAAACGCGACTCCCACAAGTTCGTACTACACTTATGATACCCGAAATTGTTGCTCTAGGTCCATGGTACCTATTAGAGTTCATTAAGTATGTATTAGAGCTTATCTAAGTTTAACTATCTAGTTCATTATAATACATTCCACTATTAGCCTCAATGTCGCTTCTACTTAACTTAGACCAAATATCAACTTCAATGTGTCCTAAAAAAGTTTATGCTAAATCCTCGGGGTCCCTAGTCGCTTGTTAGTACCATACACGAAGGCTTAATGTGAAGGGTTAACCCTGAGATGCTTCTTTTATTCATTTTAAATGTTCATTTGACACTTAACTCGACCAAAATGCCCAAAGTCGGTGTTACAAAGTTGTAGGCATTTTTTATTGTTTTTAAGTGTTATTGAATCATCAAAGTCCATTGGAAATCATTTCAAGTGGTTTAATGCATCGATTTGTAAAACAGGTTCCTTAGGGACCTTAAAATAATTTTCAAAAACATGATTTTTATGCAACTTGAAATGTGGCTAAAACACTCATAGAAATTCTCAAAATTCTCGGTGTTGATTCATTTAAGTCTATTAACTTAAAACCAAGGTTTTTGAGTGCTAAAATCTCATTATTATGATCAAGAACCAAATTTGAGACTCTAAGTAAAACATTAAGTCCTTATTTGTAAATATTGATCTCTTATTCGAAGCATGACTTGAAAACTAAGTTAGACACATCGAAAAATCACGAAACTCGGTGTACACCTTTATTATGACCCAATAACATTTTGAAGATTTTGGTTAAGTTCTGACATCATTTGATGCTCGGAACACCTTAAATAAAAAATCGGCTTATTAAGTAAGTAAATTTCACCTATTTCAAAACCCATTTGAATAACCATTCAAAACACCTCAGAATCACTTGCAGATTTTGAGAAACTTAATTTATAGTATTTCAAACTATTCTAGAGGTTATGGTTATTTTCGATTAGTGGAGACCCCAGAAAGATGTCCCGATATCCAAACACTTACAAAAAGAATTATCTCTACGGACTAGTGTTGAATTTCAATCTATTTTTAATAAAAAAAAGAAAACTCAGCTTTTAAGAAATAATGATTTTAAGTTGTTGTTCTATGTACAAACGTTCCAAAATGGTAAAGTACGCTCAAATCTGATTAAAATTGAGAGAGTTATGCTCAAAATGCCAAAAGAACTCACTTTGATAGAGTTTCGGACCAACGGTAAAAAAAACCATAACTCTCAAACTACACATCCGAATTGTAATGGCCCAGCTTTTAATTACGTCGTTAATATGACGTATTCTCAAATGTGGACGACAGCTCAACATCTCGTGGACCACACCGCTAGGACCGGGCACGTCTGAGATATGTAAATAGTTAGTTTTGTGTGCTTTTTGCCTAATTTGCGATGTTTATGCTTAATTATGTTGAATTGCATCGCAATGTGTCTATTTATATTGTTATTGTTCATGTGAGATAGTGTGACGGATATTCTCTTCGATTAGCGTGTAGACGCTGGTACTTGGTAGGCGAATGACAATACACTAGGTTGGAAAATAATGCACACATGATACTTGAATAAAATGCATTAAATAATTAATATAAAATGTCATTTAGACCTTTAATGACGTGAGTGTACGCGAATGATACACGTCGCTGCGCGGAGCCGGGTACCGAACTTCCAGGGGTTTAGTGTATGGGATTGAAGGAGGATAAGATCAAGTGACAAAGTCACCAATCTAAGTCACCTTAGATGGACTTTTTGACCTTATTTCAACCATCCAAGTGGTCCTTGGGATCTACACACACATTAGATGACTAAAAGACTATAAAAGTAAAAAAAAAACATCTCATTTCACCACATTTTTTTCTCTCCTCTCTCATTTTGGACAAAAATTTGAAGGATTTTAGTGAATTTCAAGTGAAGATTTGGAGGTTCATATGACGAGCAATCGACAATCCAAGGTAAGATTCACGTTCTACTCTTCGTTCTTTACGTTTCGAGTGTGGAGTTTCGGGTTTTGATGTGGATTTTGGATATGCGAGTTAGCTCGTTGGTTTGGGGGTTTTTGCTATAATTTTTGAGTTGGATGAGAGCGATTATCATGGTATTACATGTTGTGTGTGGCGGTGTTGAAGTTGTGGTGTTCTTTCGGGGTTACATCGAGTTTTATCGTGGTTTCATCGAGTTTTGTTGGAGTTTTGGACGAGTTTTAACGTGGTTTGAACATACCATATGGTAGTTTTGGTGAACCCTAAGGGATTAGATCGAGTTCATGTCGCGAAGTTGGAGCCGGGGTTTCGAAAAAACTCCGGGAAGCACCCTGTAGGAAGGGCGCTGCGAGCAGCGAGGTGACTCTCACGGCGCCACCTGCGATGCCGTTTCGTCTGGAATAAAAAAATACTTTTTCAAATTTGGGTTTCGATTCAACCAATTGGGGGCCTATCACGGGGATCGATACCGAGTATAATATGAATTAATATGATGGATTTGATACTCTAATGTGAATTTGAGAAATTTCAAAGTTTGGGAAATTGATAAATTAATGACTATTATGTACTTAGATTTGATCTACGGGTGTTGCACACGCATTCGAGGCTTTGAGATCGCTTTTGTATTAGTGGAGAGCGGTTTGAGGTGTGTAGTAACCCAATTGAAATTCTCTCGAGTATTTATTTATTTATTTCCTTATTTGCCTTCCATTAAGATATTTCATTATTCGTTTACGGTATGGCTTATATGGACGGTTTGGTTGAGTGCGCTCCCACCGGGCCATTACGTGTGTATGTCCATTAGACCATAGCACGTGTCACCCGGGGTCTCGGTGAATAGTTCGACCCGAGGATCTTTTCGTTGCACTGTCGGTGCGCCGTGGGACCACGCCGGCCATCGAGAGGACCCGGAGGCTGGCCATGCTAGAGTGTGACTCGCTAGCAGTACTCGATGGAGAGTCCAGAGTATGGTGCTAGTCTGAGTTAGGATGTAAACACACGTTTTGAGCTAGTCTATTATGTATTCATGCGATGAGCACGGTTACTGTTTTAATTTTTCGCATGTTTACTTAATAGTTTTATTCAAATTCCTGTATTTTATTTCTATAAATGCTTATTGAATTTCCTTGGGATTACTCACTTTGGACTCGCTATTTGTTTTGTTGTGATGGCTTGAGTGCAGATTCCGATACAAGTTAAGGCAAGGGAAAGCTTGAGGACTACATATGACAGACTACAACCTCTCTCGTACGTTTGTATATATTTATATTTACTTTTGGGATACGGGATACATTGTGAGCTAACCATAACTTGTATATTGGCTTATTTTGAGGATTTTGGTCACCTTTCTAATTTTGATGTTTATATTATGGGTTTTCTACATTAGGTTGATGCTCCTAAGACTTGAATTTATTTGGTTATTGCTTGATCAAGTCTAATAAATCTTCCACTTTAATTTAATTGTTAAAAATGATTTTAACAGGTGAACTGAGTCCAATGGGCTAACTTGTAACTTTTCATAATGTAAGTTGGTCAAGTATTGGGTTTTGATTGAAGTTGTGTAGGTTAATGGCACGTGGGACACAGCTAGGCCTGACGTGGCAGGGTTGTGGACCCGCGTTGGCACCGTGGCAAGGCCTCTGGATTTGGGGTCGCTATAAAAATAATGTAATTTTTGGTGAGAAGCTTGTCCAAATATCCAATAACAATTCATAAAAAAACCAGCCAATTCTGAGAAGAAATGAAGGATTTATGCTCTCTGGAATTTCAACTATAATCTTGACATTTCATCAAACATATGTAGTATTCGTGAACAACCAAATTCACAATGCATAGTTCAAACCTCTTAATTTTTGTCCAACATTTACACCCAATATAAGACATCATTCAACATCAATATAGGAGTAGAAACTCAAAGATTAAATACCCAATTACATAAGAAAATCAGTCCATTTTTTCATTTACCCAAAAATCCTCAATTCTTGAATCAAGACACAAGTTTTTCTTGAACATGAGAGAAACTTTATTTTTCTTGATTCATAATTATCTAATAACATTATAGATTCATCAAAATTGACAAAATTTTATGTAACGACCCCAAATCCCGAGGCAAACAGAGCACCGCCATGTCGTCGGACACGTCACCAGGTCATGCCACGTCACCTGCACACCTGTCCATGATGGACCGCGAACTTACCATCCAATACTTCGACTTAGTAAATATTGATATTTAAAAGGATTATTCTATCGAAATATACTAAGTTAAAAAGTTTTATAACTTAATTTATTTGTTTTGATTTATTCAAATTATTTTAGTAGCGAGATGTGACGACCCAAAATCCAATAAACACGCCACATGGGCAAACTTGTAATTATGTGAACCCTAATTCAAACAAGTTTAAAATAAAAACCTAACCACCCTTCATTGATCTTAAACTAAAAAAAGGGTGTAGAACTAGATGGTGGATATAATGGTGATGGAATGCTCCTATATCCAAACAAAGTAATCTCTCTCTCTCTCTCTCTCTCTCTCTCTCGGTGCAAAATGCACGAAAGGAAGGGAGAGGCGGTGCTGCCGCCGACATGAGAGAGCGGTGACACCTCTGTCGTCAAGCGTGGGTGGGGGTGAGACGCGGCACAACGTCCCACCCCACGGACTGAGAGGGAAGGGTGGCTCTAGCCACCCTCCCATCGGTGTGGTCTTCCTCTCCCAGCAACGACTGGCCGGAGGTCCGGCAAGTCGAGTCGAGGGACTCAGCGCCGAAGGCGCTGGGGTAGTAGGGGAGACGGAGGAGCTCGTGCTCCACCTTCCGGGACCACCAAGGGGAGCTCGTGCTCCCCCTCCCATGACCGGTCTAGGGGCCAGTTGACCCCTTGACCAACAAACCCCTGACCAGTTTGACTAGGGGTCAACAAACCCCTTACGAGTTTGACAATTGAAGGTCTCGGCGACACTAATAACTGCGAGACTTACACTAGTGAGTCCCTAAATACATATGAAATAAAGAATAAATAACTTGACATTGAATTATGCATTGATATGATGTTATTGTTTAAATTATCTAGATTCGCAAGGAGGTTCACATCGAGCCACGTGCGTGCGAGGTCAGCTGAGAGAGTCTAACTCAGCAAGTTGAGGTAAGTGGGGAGCTCCGCTCATCTATTAAATGTAGCTTGCTACTAGTATAATTAGGTTTCATGATTTTGACAAAATGACTTGAGATGAAGTCATTAGCTACCTTGGTTGACTTCATGTAAGGCCTCTTGGGAGCTATACTCATATGGTGGAACCAAGTCACCTTACATGCTTAAGGGCCTCTTGGAGAGTCGTGGATGCACGATAGAACCAAGTCACCCGGCGGCCCGGTGGCAATTTGGGTCATGAAACGATTAACACGACATGACACTACATGTAATAAACATGTCGTGGGTTTGGCTTAAATGAGTTTGGGTCATAAACATGTTAACACGTTTATACACGGTTAATAAACGAGTCATTAACATGTCAACCTGCTTAACTCGTTTATAACTCGCTTAACACGACTAAAGAATAATGTATAAATAATAAATATAGTATAATAAATAGATTGGTACAAAATTCACCCATTTGAATGCATGTTAATAGCATGATTTATTTATTTTATTTATAGACATCTTTTATTATATTTTATTTTATATTTGAGAGGAAATATTCATTTTACTTTTAATATATTATTTATGTTTTAGATTTTATTAATAATTATTTATTAAGAAAAAATAAAACTTTTCACAGAAATAAAATTTATATATTTTTTAGATGATTCTTATAATTTTGTTTATGTTATTATTACGAGTTATTTTTTGCTTTATTATTAAGAATAATAAAGACTTGAATGAAAAAGTAAGTAAAACTAACGACTATATACAACCACATTATATTTTATTGGCTATTTTAGTATGTTTGTTCGAATTTAATCATTTAGATATATTTTAAAAAGTAGTAACCAAATTATAAAAGTTTAAATAAAATAAAAATTTTAAATACAATATTTAATAAATGGGTGACACGAATACACGACATGTTTAACACGACCCACTTAGACACGAAAACGATTAACACGATTAATAAACATGTCATGTAATGAGTTTGCATTATATGGGTCATGACCTGTTTATGGCACGACACGTTTACGACTCACCGACACGAATTGCCACCCCTACCCGGGCCTTTTGAGGAGCTGTGGACACACGGTGGAATCAAGTCACCCACGCATATTTACTATATTATGATGATTGGTCAACAAGGGAAGGTAATGACAAATGTGACCACGAACTTGCATTTATATCTATTACATTCTATGTATATCTCTTGGAACCCCTTTGCATGCAAAAGTTGAATTTCTTATGTTTGATACTCCTTATATCTTGTTCAAGTTGCTCTATGATTATGATATGCTTACTCTATAAGAAATTGATGCCATGCTACATATTTCAATGTATCATGATTTTAAATGCATGCTAGTTTTATTTTGATTTATAGGTATTACTTGCATATTTAATATTTGAGCGTGGTTCTTCTCTTATTGGGCTCCGTTGGTTCTTTAGCTCACCCCACTTACAATACAGGTCCTCCTACGAGTGCGAATGATCTTAGCAAGGGGAAGGCCATTGCTTGAAGTCTCATTGATTTGTGAGAATTTTGCATGATTATGTTATATATAATATTTGTTTTGAAAACTATTAAAAAGGGCTGTAACTTAGGCAAATCTATTGCGTAGTTAACCTTACTTTAGTTAGTTGGATACATTTATAAGCATGTGAAGGTTATGAGAATTTCATACGGTCTTGATATACTTAGATGAATTTTGAGATACTCCATAATTTGGTTTATGATGACATACGATATCTATTATAATGCAAATTCCTCATTCTTTTGCCATATTGTCTATATGTTAGTCCGCATGTTGTTTAGGCGTGCGGCACGTTATTTGGGCTTGGTTTAGGTATTGGGTCTAAGTAATGGTCTGCAAGTAGGGCGACTGACACTAGGTCGGGGAAGGGTCGTTTTAGTTGGTATTAGAGCTTAGGAATTAGAACCTAGGGAAACGTTAGGTTAGTGGAACCTAAGTTTTTAGAGCCTTTAAGATTTAAAGGTAAAGTTTAAGTTAGACGAATCAATGGTATGTGACATTGGTTCAAAGTCAACTTAACATACATAAATGATGAATCTTAGGATGGGATGGGATAAAAGAAATCTGATAAAAAAATTATTATGATGATTATTTGCTACCTTGTATATATATAAATATATCGCTAGATATATAGATAATTGTCTTCTCTTAAAACTAGGAACTTGAGTTCCATGAGACGGGAATGACAATGAACGGCGCAACGAAATCGAGATAAAATCTTGGGAGAGTGCCCTCACGCACTTCAAGTGATATCTGCAACGACTACAGTGAGAACGAATAAGATTTGATTGGAAATTACATAGTGTAATGCGCCTATATATATACTTAATAGCAGTGTAGCAAATAAAATACTAAAACAAGAATCATGAGACTTGAAAGGGCAGTGAGCGACACGCTACGTAAGCGAAGAGGAGTAGTGACATGGTCACACTTCAGAGAAGTAACTTTAATACTTGAGACTCTATATAAATGGTTAAAAGCCATGATGCCTTGTTTATAAAGGAAGATCCACGATCCTACTAAGGATACAAATAAATTTTGGTCTCAAATAACAAAACGAAGTTAGCTCTACTATGAAGCTCAACTTGAAAACTTAATTCGAGATAGGAAAGACACATGTACTATCAAACGTCTAACTCGTAATTAAATATGTGAATCAATGGTCTATGATTTGACTAGTGGTCATTACTATGATTTGACATTCGTTGTTACATGCGATCTATTTTCCTCGAAAAATGAGTCTTCGACTATAAAGGACAATAATGTTTGTGGTGTTTCGAGTTGATGTTTATAAGTTTTCAAGGAAGAACTCTATTTGTTTTACAAGATTTCAAAGCATAACCAAATGTAAAAGAAAACAAATTATTCTCTTGGTGTTTTAAAAACGAAGTGAATATACTCATGTGTATTTCAAAGATTTTGGAAAAGTTCTGATTTAAAGTTTACTTTTTGATAATTGAATCATGTCTCTCGAGTTTTGATCGATTATGTACAAAAGAAACTCAAATTTAAATCAGCTATCAATGTGGTTGATATTTTTGAATTATTGAATTTAAGACGGTTTGGACCTAAACTATCATCCAATGAACATATAAAAAAACCTTCAGTGGTGTTATAATCTATTCTTTTAATTGCATCGACGAAATTGATTTAAAAAGGTGTTTGATCAAATAAACGAGAGGATAGTTTTATATTTTTTCGTGAAACGACCCATAAAAAAAACTTCGCTTGGGATTTGACATATAGGAAATTGAATCACCTTACTCAAGTTATGATCGACCTTATGTAACAGAAAGTTAAATCTAAACGAATATTCAATGGGTTGAATGTCGAAACAGAGAAATCTTAAAATGAGGATTAATGCGAAATATAAGTACACGACATACCGATCAGTAAATGAGAAGTTAAAGTGTACCTCAAAACAACTCAATGAGAAAATCCAGTGAATACAAAATGTCAAACTAGTATACTCGAAGATAGGCGAGTTACTAAAATTGGAGATCCCAAGTCAAGGGCTATTTTCGATGAAAAGCGCCACGTGTGAAGATCACATTGCGAAGTAAAATTTGTAGATGTTGTAAGGACTCGAATTCGAGATTAAGATATTACAAATTAAAGGCAATCGACACAAAGATAAATTGTCCTAATTTAATTAGAAGTGAGTTGACTCATAAACTTGGGGATACCAAAATATTGAAATATAAATCGTTTTCGAAATGAATGTGAGGTACGCAGTGACAATACCATAATTGAGAAAGTAAGGAATGACTCAAAACTAAATGTTTTATATGACCCAGAATTTGTAGAACTTAAATGGTGTAGATCAATGTTAATGATGTCGTAATAAACTCGATGATAGATAAATCATTAAAATTGGGGATACCCAGATAAAAGAATATCGTTGGTATGATTGTATGGTAATGGACACGTGAATTAAGGACTATTGAGGCAAAGTGGAACCTGAGGTAGTTGAATGAAAATAATGTTGAGGAAAAAAATTGTAACTAATGCCACCTAACCTAAGTCAACGATGAGTTGATTTTTAAAATTGGGGATCCTAAGATAGGATCGACGTTTAGGGAAACAAATAAGTTAATAGAGGGTATGAAAAAAAAATTATGAATACAAGAGATAAAACATTAACTACGATAGTTTTTTGTAGCCACATGATTTGCAAGAGGAGTACCCTTTCCAAGAACTTAATATTTCAAATTGAAATGGTGACAACATGAGAAATCGTGATAATTGCTTATAGAAAGTAACTTGAACTATCTTGGTAAGAATGTACGCTACCATAAGAACATGAAACTTACCAAACTAGACGTTTTGGAGAAAGATAAAGGACCAAACCGGTGATATGTTGACGATTAAAATTGGGGATCCTAAACTAGGATCAACTCCCAATAAAGTTCATACAGTGTAGCATGAACATTTAAGGTTGACGCCTTAACAAGTAACAAAAGTATAAGTAATTTATATGACATGAAAGGTTCACCTAAGCATAAGGTAAATCTGAGTCGTGTAGAGGGGATTTACACCCACTAAGTTTGCTTGAGTACAAGTTTTGAATGAATGCATGTATGTTGTAGGATATCTGATGAATCACTAGGCATGAACCTTATACACATTTGAAGTTAAAACCATTTGATAAATGATCATGACAATATATAAGTCTAAAACCATAACTCTCTCGTGTTGATGAGGTAAACTTGAAAATTCATTTTGAGGAAAGTAAAGTTTGTGAACGTATATCATCTTGAAGTCGGGGTGCCCTTGAATAAATTTTTAAATGACATGACATGCAAATTATGCTTGTCTAATTACTAAGTACACAATCAGGTACATAACTTTTAAAGTACCGAAAAAAATGTCAGTAGTAACACTCGCAAGTAACAAATTGAAACATTGAGGGTGAATTATGAACTTAGAATAATTGGATCGTAGTGAATTACGAGTCCTTAATAACAAAACCCGAGGTATGGGTAATATGTTTTCAAGAAATGACGTGGAAGTTAAACCATCATTGATTTCCCAGTGAGAGAAGTTTTAAATGAACTATAAGAACTAAGAGTTGGCTCGATGGAACGATAAGAGACTATTGTGTAATAAATGTGAACCTTGACAATGCGAAAAAGAATTTAAAACGGTCACCCAGGATCTTGAGAGTTGATTAGTACGAGGATGCGATACGACAAGTCTCCATAAACTCGAGTAATTACAATAGGAGACTTTGGTATGAAATAAAAATTACGATGTAATAAAACACATACAAATGAGTATCAAAAGCCGCTTAGGGATAGCGATGATGATGATGATTCCACAGCTTACCAAGGGTGGAAGCTTGATGTGTAAATAAACGGTTAAATGTGATGGAAAAGTTACGAGGTGGACTGATGGTAAAGAGTTGACTTGAATTGTGAACTCACAAAAATTAATGTCGATAAATGTGTAACAACAATGATGTTAAGGTATAATTCTAGAAAGGAATATCATGTATGCACATTTGTAGCCTTCAGAGATAAGTCGCAACGACATGATAAGTCGTTCATGGATATGTGTAATCAAGATGGTGACAGATATGGTGTGCTAATGTTCATATCATACCAGATAGCTATCCTTGTTCCTACTACTAGTTGGTGGTGGGTATTTGTTGCCAGATGGCATAGATGTTTTACGACATAGATAGACACTAGATCAAATCTCAGTATGGTTCTTTTAAAATGTTGGTCGGACGACTTGGGTGCATGTTACGACTTCAGTGAGGATTACAAAGGAATGCCCAGAAATGCATGATGATACAAGGATTTGACATGTAACTAAGATATAATGACTCTATTAGGACTCAAACGAGGCCGACTTTTGAGTTTCGACTCGTGGGACAGAAATAATACTATTTAAAAGTTATATTCAAGAGTAAGATTCTATTTCACGAGGGTACAATCAAATTTCACATGAACAGATTTGTATTAGTTTAAAAAAATGGGTAGTAAAAAGAAATCGTTATGAATAGACACGTAAGGCTACAAATGTACTTTATTTATTATTTATTTTTTTACTTTTGAGGACGAAAGTTTTTTAAAATCGGGGATGTTGTGACGACCCAAAATCCAATAAACCTGCCCTAAGTTTAAAATAAAAACCCTAACCACCCCTCATTGATCTTAAAACCCTAAATAAAAAAAGGGGTAGAACTATATGGTGGAGATAATGGTGATGGAATGATCCTAGATCCAAACAAGGTAATCTCTCTCTCTCTCATGGTGATGGAATGCTCCTAGATCCAAACAAGGTAATCTCACACACACTCTCTCTATCTCTATCTCTCTCTCTCTCTCTCTATTTCTATTTCTTTTTTGTGCAAAGTGTACCTAAGGAAGGGAGAGGCGGTGTCGCCACCGCTGCCGTGGCATGAGGGAGAGGCGACACCGTCGTCGTTAAGCATAGGTGGGGGATAGACACGCCACGACATCCCACTCCCACGGACTGAGAGGGAAGGGTGGATCTAGCCACCCTCCCTCCGGTGGGGTCTTCCCCTTCCGGCACGACTCACCGAAAGTCCGGCAAGTCGGGCTGAGGGACCCAACTCCGAAGGCGCTGGGGTAGCAGGGGAGACGGGGAGCTCGTGCTCCCCTTCCTACGACCACCAGGGGGAGCTCGTGGTCAACAAACCCCTTACGAGTTTGACCTTTGACCAGTTTGACTAGTTTGACCCGTCAGCGGGTCCCACCCTTGACACACTACACTGGACCTCGACGAAGGTCTCAGCGACACTAATGACTGCGAGACTTACACTAGTGAGTCCCTAAATACATATGAAATAAAAAAATAACTTGACATTTAATTATGCATTGATATGAAGTTATTGTTTAAATTATCTAGATTCGCAAGAAGGTTCACATCGAGCCCCATGCGTGCAAGGTCGGCCGAGATAGTCTAATTCGGCGAGTTAAGGTAAGTGGGGAGCTCCGCTAATCTATTAAATATGGCTTTCTACTAGTATATCTAGAATTCATGATTTTAACAAATGACTTGGGATTTATCTACCTTGGTTGACTTCATGTAAGGCCTCTTGGGGAGCCATACTCATATAGTGGAACCAAGTCACCTTACATGCTAAAAGGTCTCTTGGGAGCGTAGTAATACGGTGGAACCAAGTCACCCATTTCTACAAGGGCCTCTTGGGGAGTCGTGGATGCATGATGGAACCAAGTCACCGGGCCTCTTGAGGAGCCGTGGACACACGGTGGAATCAAGTCACCCACGCATATTTATTATATTATGATGATTTGTCAACAAGGGAAGGTAATGACAAATGTGACCATGAACTTGCATTTATATCTATTACATTCTACAGATATCTCTTTGAACTCATTTGCATGCAAAAGTTGAATTTCTTATGTTTTTACAATCCTTGATACTCCATATATTTGTTCAAGTTGCTCCATGATTATGATATGCTTACTCTATATGAAATTGATGTCATGCTACATATTTCAATGTATTCTGATTTTAAATGCATGCTAGTTTTATTTTGATTTATAGGTATTACTTGCATATTTAATATTTGAGCATAGTTCTTCACTTATTGGGCTCTGTTGGTTCTTTAGCTCACCCCACTTACAATACAGGTCTTCCTACGAATGGGAACGATCTTGGCAAGGGGAAGGCCATTGCTTGAAGTCTCCTTGCTTTGTGAGAATTTTGCATGATTATGTTATATATAATATTTGTTTTGAAAACTATTAAAAAAGGTTGTAACTTAGGCAAATATATTGGGTAGTTAACATTACTTTAGTTAGTTGGATACATTTATAAGCATGTGAAGGTTATGGGAATTTTATACGATCTTGATATACTTAGATGAATTTTGAGATACTCCATAATTTGGTTTATGATGACATATGGTATCTATTATAATTCAAATTTCGCATTCTTTTGCCATATTGTCTATATGTTAGTCCGCAGGTTTTTTAGGCGTGCCAAACCATTATTTTGGCTTGGTTCATGTATTAGGTCTAAGTAACGGTCTGGGCCGGCGACCCGACCTAGGTCGGGGGAGGGTCGTTTCAGCGGAAGTCTTAATAATATGCAAATAAGTAATGTAAATAAATCTTGTATTGATTAACAAACCTATGGGGTGGAAACCCGACAAAAGATATCATGTATATCAATAAAGGCCATAAAAATGTATGATAAGTGTCAATATACATGTATCAGGTAATAAGTCTCACAAAATGATCCTAAAAAGTATTATTTATAAATACAAATACATACAAGTGAAGCTATTGTGACTCCTTAGATCCGAATCGTCGTATAATCTGCAGCTTGCCATAAAAAATGACAAGTTCTAGTGAGTAAATTCCAGAGAAATTCAGTTAGTATTCACAGGAAATCCAAGAAAAATGGCTACAATTCATGCAGATAAAGTAAATAAATGAAAATGTAAAGCATGAATATAAGTCGCTAAGATACAATACAAGAAAAATGATATTTAGAAACGGAATTAGCAACGGAATTAAGTTCCGTTGCTAAGAAAAAGTGGTTAAAGACGGAATTGAGACGGACTAATTCAGAGACGGAATAGAGAGAGATCAGAGACGGAAATAGAGACGGAAATAGAGATGGAATTAAATTCTGTCTCTAAATAATGGCGCCAACATTCCCACGAAAACTTTCTTTTTTTTTACAACCGTCCATTACGTCTCGAGATTCGTGCGTACTTCGATCTAGATACCCAAAAATGGGGACCAAAACTCACTCTCTCCCTAAAATCTCTCTCCCTCACCGCTCTCTCTCTCTCAACGAAACCTCTCTCCCTCACCTCGCCGCTCTCTCTCACTCAACGAAACCTCTCTCCGTCACCGCTCTCTCTCACCGTCACCGCTCTCTCCTCTCTCTCTTACCGTCACCGCTCTCTGCTCTCTCTCTCACCGTCACCGCTCTCTCTCTCTCTCACGTTTCCGCTCTCTCGCTCTCTCTCTCTCGCAGCTCTCTTCTCTCACTCTCTCACCCTCTCTCTCTCACCGCTCTCTCTCTCTCTCTCTCACACCGCTCTCTCACCGAAATCTCATCTCTCTGCTCTCTCTCTCACCGCTCTCTCACCGAAATCTCTCGCTGCTCTCTCTCACCGAAATCTCTCTCCCAAACCCTAAATCTTTGCCGTCGCTGCGATTGAGGTGCGCGACGAGGCGATCGGGTCCGCGCCGCCGTCTGGGAGATTGGAGCCTCGGAAGCCCTAAGCCCGTCGCCATTTGTTCGCCGCACCCTAACCCGTCGCCGCACCCTGTTCGCCGCACCCTCGCGGCACCCCGTCACCGTTGTTCCCTCTCGATCTCTCTGCTGCGTTCATTAAACCGATTTCAAGTTTGTTGAAACAACAAGTAGCCATGTCCATGCCCGTTCATCTCCCTACCTTGGAATCTAGGTATACGGGTATACAACCTTGTCAATTTCTTCCTCTTCGCAGATTCTTTCCTCACTAATTCCCTAGAGTAATTTCTTTATTTTCTCGTCACGACCTGATGAGTGCTTGTAGTCCATGTTATTTAATTGCCTATTTATGTCTCGAGTCTTGATCGCATCATAGAAATCGAATATCGTATTTTGTTGATTCTACGCTTATTGAAGAGAATTTATATTTTGTTGTTTTGATGATAGCGTTCGTAATAGGTGCTTGTGAGAAATAATCATGTCTTTCAAAGTGTATCCAAGGATTTTAGGAGGGTGCCCTTCGACGCATTATCTTGACTACATCGGGAAGGGCTTTCAGTGCAATCTCATGATTGATATTGAATTTTTTTTTCACAAAGCATGCATATATGAACAAATACATAGTAGTTCAAAATCCCGAATAAAAAATTAGTCTTTTTTTTGTGGAAGAAAAAAAATTAGTCATTGGGATTTATCAAATTGTGATTTGAATCAATGAAACATGAGATTCAGGAGATTAAGTCATGTTTTCATTCATTATTTATACGATGGGACTTTCAGATGACGTTGGTTTATAATTAAGTGAAGCTAATAGGATGTGAAATTATGATAATTGCACCTTTTTTGTTCATATTTAGGCTTTTTAATTTTCAAGTAAGATAATTAATTCAAAAAAAAGTAATATACGTTGCGACTAGATTTTTACATTTATTTAATTTTTTTAATAAAAGCTTTAGCTTTGGTTATGGTGATATTTCTATAATATTAATTGTATTTTCACTATTATGAATAGAGTGAAAATCCCTTTATTCTTTTTTCTAAATAAAGGAATTAAGCATTTCAATAATTTTCAACACCTTTAACTTTTATGCGTTCTGTTGAATCTTATAATTCCTTGTGATATGTAATGATACAGACTCGCTATTCAAATTGTTTTGGGATAAGTTGTACAATTCTTTGATTGTTCTATTTAAGTTACAATTCTGACTATTATGATTCTATATTTTATGAAAAATTTATGAAAAATGGCTAATATAGCATGTTTGCTTGAAAGTTATTATTGTTTTTGGATTTGCGGAACTATTCACCCACTCAAGAGCTTGCTTGATGTTTGTTTCTTTTTCTTGTCAATTATTTGGCTCCAAATTCAGCTATTTAAACCGCAACTAATCGTGTAAATGTATTTTATGCCTTTTATCGCGATCTAATACTTTTGTACGCTGTGAGGATCCAACTTCCCGAGCATCATTTTGACAATTTATTGTTTATGGTGCATCGACGAGGACTTGCTTGTTGAAAAATTGAAAGAAGTAAAAGTTCTTGATGCTTTAAAGCATCCTAAGCGGAATATGGGGAAAAAGATTACAGTGGACTCTCGCCACCCTTTTCAACAAGGTATGTACTCTTGCTATAATACCTTTTGAGTTCTAAACCATCCATTGAAGCACTCTAATTGGTAAAATTGTTTAGATTGCCAATATCTTGAATGAATTCATGTACTAATAGGGCTTGGAAGTTATTGAAGCGCACTATTTGTTTGGAGCCGAATATGATGACATTGAGATTGTAATTCATCCACGAGTCCATAATACACTCCATGGTGGAAACACAGGTTTAACTTTCTTTTCTTATGTATTCGTCTTTTATTAAAATTTTGAGAGTGGTTCCATTTGATTTTGAACTAGATTTGAGGGACATAAATACGGGAGTGTTTTTGCTCTAAAGTAGGAAGAGAAAGCTCAACATAATATAATACCTTAACATATTTACTCTTTCAATAGAACTTCAAATCGACAGGTTTTCTTTTCCTTTCCTTTTATTTTCTCTCTTCTTTCTTTCAGATTCTTTGTTTTGGCTCGATTGGGATGGCTCGATATGCGTCTACCAATTCTTTACACATTATCATGGCGGACAGAATATATTGCTACGAGGTTACATGGCCGCGACTCGATCTTTGCAAGTAGGTCTCTTGTGTTGCATTATTTATTTTTATTTTTTTTTGAAAATAAGTGTTGTTTCGCATCTCAATGAAGTTACGCGGTTCATCATTTTTGTGCATCGCATAAAGTTAGGGTCGCCGCCGCCGTCTCTGGGAGATTGGAGCCTCGGAAGCCCTAAGCCGTCGTCGCACCCTAAGCCGTCGCCGCGTGTTCGCCGCACCCTAAGCCATCGCCGCATTGTTCCCTCTCGATCTCTCTGTTTGCGTTCATTAAACCCGATTTCGGGTTTGTTGAAACAACAAGTAGCCATGGCCATACACTTAATCTGGATTTTAGTATCTCGCTCACTAGCTTTCGGGAGGATTGCTTCTCTTGCATGCTAGGGACCTAGGGTGTAGCTTGAAGTTTGTTGAGTTGGTAAATATATGATTTACTCTATTAAAGGTCTTGAAAATGGAGAAGAGATATGGATTATGGTTTGTCATTTGTTTATGATTTGGTTATCATTATTTTTACCGCAAGCCCAAATCCTCAAGTATTCTAAATACTCCATTATTGTAAATCAACGTTGTAATATTCTATGATGACTATGGTTATCATTATAATTGTAGCCTAGTTTTTTTATATTAGTTTGTCTTTCTACGGTGATTCTCGATGGTATGTGTTGGTTAGAAATATCCGTTGGTGTATCTCACTATTTCTCGAATTCATTATTTTTCGGTTTATTGAGATACAAAACAATGTTGTGGATGCGGTATTTGGACCAAGCGATCTTGTTGATTTTGTCCAAAGCAACATCGAAGGTTCGTTCTAATTTATTTTAATGCGAGTTCAAGGAGAAAGCCACTTCTTGTTTCTAGTTTTACTTCCAATATTGCCTCCTTTTTCATACTTGTGGGTTTAGGATTTCAAAGTGGCTTTGATGTTTTCGAAATTACAAATTTAGGATATGGAGTGTGACTTTTTTTGGTATTATGGAGTGTAACTTTAGTGTTTTAGGGGTGCATGACTTACTTAGGGTTGATATTTCAATTTCTTGGATTTAGGCTTCTAGAACTTTTAAGAGTTTAAATCAAATATTTTTGGGAATTATGGCAATTGTTTAGGATTTTTAGGTTTGGAGTTAAAAATTCTGTGATACATTGTGTAGGTTAGCCAACTCCAACTAATTTGGGATTGAGGCTTTGTTTAAAATTATGTGGTATGGTATGCGGGTTTTATAGATTAAGAATTTTTTTATTTTTTTTAAAGCATGAGATCCAATCTTGACGAATCATTTTGTGTTTGAATATGAGATTCATTACGGTTGGGTATTGCGAATTATTCAACTTAATTGATAAATGTAAGATTTGCCTTCTCAACTTTATTTATTTTTACTTATCTCTTCATTTTCTTTGCCTTCTCAACTTAATGCTACTATTATATTGTTAACAAAATATTGTTGATCCATGCGAGCTAAGCTCCAAATGAGACGTCGGAGCGACCAGACTACACCGAACCCGGGCGGTGGATGATGAGGCGGTGTACTACAAGGTGGCGGGTGACTGTCCCAAAGGATGTGTCTACGAGTCTCAAAGGTTGTTATGGAGAAAGAAGAGAAGATACGTAAATCCTGATGCTAGCACATCTCGGATGCTAGCACAACGAGGATGGGCAACTTTATGATACTTATGTATTTTTGTGGTTGTTGTAGAAAAATGAGAATTGTAGTTTTTTTTATGGATACTTAGGTATCTTAAACATTTATTATACTTGACTACGTTTCGTGAATATATAAATTTTTTTTAATATCAAATTTTATTTTTTTCTCATTTGAATCTTTGTTGATATATATTGTTGATTTGTGTATGTAAGTCAAATTCTCGCTTTTTTGGGGATGTTAGCACCCCCAAGGAGTTGTTGGAGGGTGCGGGCGATGGAGTAGGTAGGTCTATGGTTGTATTTTCGGTTTAGAGGTTATGGAGAACCAATTGGATTAAGCTTAGGTTTGAAAACTAAAAAAGCGAGAATTGAGACGGATTAGCAACGAAATTTAGAGATTTCGTTGCTATTTCGTCTCTAATTTTCGAGGAATAGATGCATGAATCAGCAACGGATCAGAGACGGAATTATTGTATTCCGTCTCTGATCCGTTGCTAATCAAACGGATCGAGAGAGGGATCAGAGACGGAATACAATAATTCCGTCTCTAATCCGTTGCTAATCAGAGACGGATCAAAGACGGAATACAATAATTCCGTCTCTGATCCGTTGCTAATCAGAGACGGAATGCAATTACAATTGTACCCTTTAGAAGAATTTCCATTTCGTTCGTCTCTCGTTCGTTTCTAAATTCCGTCTCTAATCCGTCTCTAATCAGCAAAGGAAACACATTTCCGTTGCTGATTGAATCGGCGACGACGATTTTAGAGACGGAATAGATTCCGTCTCTGTTCGTTTGCGAATTGAATTAGAGACGAAATTTATGCAAATCAGAGACGGAAATTTCCGTTTATGATCTCTTTGTTTTTTTGTAGTGATAATCAAGAATATGGAATGCGGTTGTGGTGTATAACTATCGAGCCTTGTGACGTAAATACTAAACTGAGAAGGCCCTGGAGGAGAGGAAATCCACGCCCCCTCTTCACAGTCGAAATAAGAAACTCTATTGGTCGAAAGGTAGACTTCCGCTCAACGCCTCAAATGAGAGGAACTCTGTGACGGAGGTGAGCTTCACGTCAACTCACTCTCGAGATCATCGACTAGCGGAAAGAAATCTTACACGTAGTCCAAGGTAAGACCAACACCGTAGCAACAATCGGATCGTCATCGACGAGAGAGCCAAAAATGGGTCATACCGTCCCTTCGACCATACACAGACACACGCGGGAATAGAGTAATATGCAAGTCGAACTGGCGAAAAATAATGTGAAATAAATAAATTTATGAAGGAAATAAGTAAATTCTAAGCTGACTTTCTCGTGGGTTTACTTACCTCGATGTTCGTGAAATCACTCCGAAAAGAATCGCTCTCGCGCCTCAAATCGCTCTCGTGGGTTTACTTCCCTGGTCTCCAATTTTATCATTTTAAAATGTTTTAGTGTCGCATTTAATGATTTAATAATGTAAAACTAAAAATTAGAATATTATTCCAAATTTTTGTTGTGGCGCTCTTTTCGAGTAACGTCGGGGTGCCAAACGCCTGAAAATATATCGAAAACTACTTTTCTATCTTTTCCCCACTTTTCCTATTTTCTCTTATTTTTCTGAATTTTTTCATAATTTTCTACATATTTTTCCTAATTTTCTGTAATTTATTTTATTTAAAATTATATTTTATTTATTTTTAAATATAAATTATTATTTAATATGTGGGGTGGGCCCTGGACCGGGTTAGGCTTGACCTAATTGGGACAGGCCCGGTCCGACCCAATTGGGTCGGGTTTGGGCCAATTCGCCCCGACCCATCCTAGGTTACAATTTTTTTTTTTTTTTTTTTTTTTTTTTTTTTTTGGTTTTTGGGTTAGGGATGGGCCAAGCCCATTCCCAAGCCTATGAGCAAGGGAGCCCATGCTCCCCCTTTTCTTTTTTCTTCTCCAGAGACATCTCTGGTTTTTTTTTTTTCTTCATCTTCAACTTAAAACAACAACAACAACTAATACAACAACAGTTACCTCAACAAATCAACAATCAACACAATATCATCAACACAACCACCGTTAAAGCACCTAATTTCTCTAAAAATTCACAACACATTACCACCACTTACGTCGAGTAGAAGAACGTTGGCGTGAGTGGTGGTGATGTCGAATCCCATAGTGTCGTGGGAGGAGAGCTTGGTGAAGGTGAGACCAATTTGTTGATGAAGTAGAGTTGGAGGAGAAGGCGAAAGAAAATGAGAGAGGGAATGAAGAATTTGTTAGAGAGAGAGAGAGGTTAAAATGGGTGTTTGATTTAGAGAAGAGAGAGAAAATATGTATGTGAGAGAGGGAAAAGTGGGGATGGTGAAGTGACGGTGATGTGATATGATGGGTAATGTTATGAGTGATGTGACCACTAACCGACTACCCATACACCCGCGTTACGCGCACACCGCCTACGCTCTCGTCGCAACACTCGCACAACGTGACTAATGAAAATCTTAATACTAGTGCGACGCGAATATTTAATAATAATACAATAAATTAACACGAGTCACACAAAAATCACCAAAATTACATTGTCAATTGTGTCCAAAACTTTTTTGCGACGTCCACATGGGTTCGAGCTTAAGGTCATAACTCATAATTAATCAATTAACTAGGATTAATTAGGGTGGGCAGTTACATTTTAGCACTAGAATAATTTAAAGAACCTCAAATCATCACAATGTACTATTAAATGGAAGGGATTTGTTACCTAAAGTTTGATCTTTGTGAAAACTTAAGCTCGTTGAGATCCTTAGCTCCAACTCCACCTTCTCTATGATTTTCCAGCACTATTTTTGACCAATCCCCTCTATTTTCTCTCCAAACCTTGCTGAAGTGTTTTGTGTTCATGCATGGTGTAGAGATTAAGTGTCTTTTATACTCAAACTTTTTGAAGCTTGGTGGCAAAAAACAGTGCACGGTCCTGGACACCCCCCTTAGTAACGACTAAAAATAGTGTCCGAACCCGTACCCATTTTTGAAATGGACATTTTTTTCTTGTCCGGACCCGTATGTTTTTAAAACATACAAGACCCGTTTTTTGTCTGGACCTTTTTTTTAATAAAATAAAATAAATTTTTTCACATAATTATTAACAAAAATACATGATTTTTATGTCGCAATGCATTCCATCACTACAAAAAAGAAATGTTATAAATTCAAAATTCAAGTCTTACAAGTTCCATATAAAAATAACATCATCATTAGTGAAATTACAATTCAAACATCATGAAAGTCTCAAAATATTCCTATAAATAAATAAATATTATTTAAATTAATCGCTAAACGGGTACCCATTTTTTAAAAGATTTTGTCTAGACCCGGAATCTTTTTTTAAAACGGACAAAAAAACATGTCCGGACCCGTATTAATTTTGAGAAAATTATGTCCGGGACCGTTTAAAGCGGGTCCAGACACATTTTGCCACCCCTACTTGGCCATTAGATCATCTTAGTACCACTTCATCCATTAAATCACTAGGTAAATCAATGTACTAAGAGTGTGGTCTCCATTCAAGTTTTTAACATTTCATGTTTTTGATAATCCATAAAGACTATGGTATGTATTAAGTAATATGTTTCATAAAAGTCATTTGATAAGTTAGGTACCATAATAGTATGGATATTTTCTCAATTTTAGGCTTAATTTATATGACTAAACCCAATCACTCACTTAGGATTTTCAATTTTTCCTAGAGTTAGGCCTTATTGAAATGAAGCACATAGACTTAATTGATTATCTCCTAAATTCTTTTGAGACTCACTACATATTTAGATGACTAGGTAGAGTCTAATTAAGCGAATTAAGAAATGAACTTAGGCCCCTAAGTTTGCAATCCACCCGATCGTCTCACGCGTACCCATCTCGAGGTAACTTGGCGCTCTCGGCTTTTGTAAAAAAAATCGTTTAAAAGTTGAGCACACATATATAAACATATAATACATGCATCAAAGTCAAGTAAAATTATTTAATTATTACCTTGGTGTCGACGCCCAAGTACCGATCGAGTTCGTTATGTAGGATTAGCCGCCAAGTCACGTTCCTACAAAGAATACAACTAGGATTAGATTATTCATGTCATTACATGCTTACAACTCAAAGATAAACAACATGTTCACAATAAATAGAGTAATTGAGTTACAAAATTTCTCAATGTTGACAAATATATAGACGACTCAATAACACACAATCTTCAACGAACTCCTCGCAATGATGTGTTTGGATATTCAAATCTCTGCGTCTCATCACATATTGCACGTAGTAAATGTGTCTCGGAACTAGCTCCATTTCCCAATAAATCTTCTATTGGTTGTGGATGAGACCAAATCTGGAGCAAACTGATTCTAAGATCCTGTTGCAACCGCATATCTGAATTATCCTGTTGCACAACTTATCCATATCTCCAAAGTTAATTTAATAACTTTGGTTAGTTATTTACCCAACCTCCATTCAACCAACTAATGACAATCAACTGACGATCTTGAGACTAACAATCTCCCCATTTGTCATTATGTTGTCACAACCATAGTAAATGATCAATAAAACCAATAAAGTGAGAAATCTCCAACCAGGAATGAAGGATATTGGTTCAGCTTTGTCATGAGTAAACTAACTACTTTCGATCCGGTGTTTTTCAAAAAATAGGCATATTTACATTTTATTTCACAAAATAGGGTGGTGTACTTTGAAATAACAAAAGTAGGCAATAACGCCTTTTGAAAAGGCGTTATTGGTTTTGAAGTTGGTGAGGTGGAGGTGAGGTGTCGGCGATTTGTACAGATAGCGCCACACCTTTTGAAAAGGCGTTATTAGTTAATTTTGATGTTTGTGAGGTGGCGGTGTGGTGGCGGCCAAAATGTACGAGATAGCGCCTTTTGAAAAGGTGTTATCTGTACAAATCGCCGCCACGTCAACGACACCTCACCGCCACCTCACCAACTGGACTCGCCGATCTGTCCGCCACGCCGCTGCCGCTGGTCCGCGACCTCCCGCGCGTTCTTCTTGCTGGCTGGCGCATGCTGCTTGTGGCCAAATCACTGCGAGCTGTTGGACCGCGTCGTCTCGGCCGCTCGTCCCACTCGCGGCCTGGCCGTCGTCGTCGTAGTTGAGCGATCTCGACAATGACAACCAATTTTGAATATGCATAGGAGGAGTTTATTTTTGTATAAAAAAGAAACCAACATATTTTTTTTGATTAACCATGTGTATCTAGATTTAAATAGTTTTATTTACCCCGAGATTGCCGAAATAGACCATCGGGCCCAACAATTGGCGGTAGTGGGAATCGAACTTAAGATCGTGCACCTAACCCATATAGTCCTACGTTCACCTTACCACTTAGATCAACTCGTCGGGGTTAGAAAGAAACGAACTTACCCACAATGACTCGAATTTTTGCTTTTTACATAAGTGTTCATAGCAAACTAACCAATAAGTTAAACCAACTTTCGGGCGGCTCATGTTCACGCGTCATACGTGGATCGTGTTTCACGGATAGCGCCACGTCTTGTGCCCCGGCACCGCCGCTCCGCGCTCCCCTGCCGCAGCTCCGCGCACCACTGCTGGTCGATCCGCGCACCCCTGCCTCAGCTCCGCGCACACCACCTCAGCTGCCTCTGCTGGTCGATCTCTCTCTCTGCCCCAGTGCTTGCGCCCTCCTTACTCCGCACCTTCGCCGCTCCGTCAACTCCTCTCCTCCTTCTCCACCGGCATTGGTCGACACCGTGGTCGATCTCTCTCGGCCAAATTCCTCACCGTCGCCTCCTCTCTCTCGCGAACACCGGCCACACCACCGAGGCCTACAAAAGTAGGCGGGGCATGTCTTCTTCCTCGCGCGACGGGGACTCGAGATTCTCTCGCGTCCCTATCGCGCGAGAGAAAAGCAAAGTACACGAATAGCGCCTTCTCAAAAGGCGCTATCCGTGTACCGCAATGGGGAGTCCACGTGGATCCACGTGGACTTGGCGAATGATTAGCGCATTTTGAGAAGGCGCTAATCGTTCGGCCAAGTCCACGTCACCTGTACGCTGTCCATGTGCCCACGTGGTCAGGACACATAGATAACGCCTTTTCAAAAGACGCTATCCATGTGTCCACGTCAGCAAAAAAAGGGGTCCATTGTGATAGCGCGTTTTGAGTAGGCGTTATTGCCTAGTTTGATAAAAAAAAATCCCCTCATTTCTCTCTTTTAAAGTAAAAACAGTTGTACTTTGGTAAAAAATTCTTCATATGCACATCATCCATTATACCACTGACTACAAAAAGTATCATCATCAAGTTACAGTTATCCAAGCAGTCTCAAAATCAACTACATACTGAGCAGACGTCAGATGGGACTTATGTATATTTGATATTTGCATCTTTAATTACCACATTGACACATGTCAACTCTATATAGATTTGAAATGTTTTAGTGTATTAATTACTTTGCCTAATTAATATATAGCCTAAGTATTTTCATTAGCCCGATTGATATGAGTATCCTAAATTCCTAATTAATAGCTTATAAGTACATTGTTTTCAGTTTTTGGTTTTTCTTTTTTTCTTAACACAATAACAACTCTTTTAGTTTTTCTAAAAGTAAAATATAATAGTTATATATAATTTCATGTAGGTATTTTTTATTTTTCATATTTTTAATCAAAGATTACAGTTTTTAGTTATTATGAGAATTACAATTACATCATTTTTCATATATATATATATATATATATTATATCTTTTGATTTTTAAACAACTTTATTTATAGAAAAATTATATAGATTCATAGTATTCCGGGATGATGTTCAAGTCATAATACTTGTGTATGCAGAAAAGGATGCATGTACTCTAGCATTAATTAATTACCCTAAATTTAGTGTAGGCTTAAAGAACATAGGAAATAAACCACTACATTTGTCGGTGCTCGAGTGGTTAAGGTCTAGCATTTTTCACATAGATAGACAAGGTATGCATGAGTCTTGTGGAATGCAAATAATAAATATCATATATTTAGTCAGTATTTGCTCAAAGTTCTCAATCATATAGATCTTGGGAGAATATATAATCCAAGTCCACTATGGATTTTGATAGTTACGTGGGCTTATCGAGTCAGCTAGGCTCACCTAGACTTAATTTATAGCTAGGTTTGTTGTGACCCTCCTAGGTTAGGTATGTCCACGAAACATCAGAGAGTTTGAAAATTGCTCTTCGTGAGCTTGTAATGGGACATAGTTGCCTATTAAAGGGTAGTGGGGGTTCCCTTTCTGACCTTGTAATAAAAAAGGTTAAATCGGTTAAAATATTTTAGTCTTTTTATTTTTTACCTTTTCAAATTTATTATTATATTATAATCTTTATAGATTGATAAATTTATATCTAAAGTCACTTTTTAACTCAAAAACTTGATGAGGGTGGCACCTAAGTGATGAATTTAATTAAATAATAAACTTAGTAATTAATTATTTTATTAATTAGAGGTGATGAGGTGACTTTTTTAAAGTCATACATTATTTAGGTGTCACCTTGTTAAAATTTTAGTTCAAGACTTAGGATATAAATTTATCAATATAGCAAGGTTATGATATATTAATAGATTTAAAATAAAAGGTTAGGATATTTTAATCAATTGGGCTTAAAATAAAGGTTACATAGACAATAATTAAAGTTGTGCACAAAGGATAGGATAAGGGGAACTTACGTAGATGACCTTGCAACGTCGGCACATGACCGCCACATAAATATGTACCAAGAAACCAATCAAACAGGTGATGCAACCACCACATGGCCCCAACACATGACGTTACAGTATACTGCTCCATCTTTGAACACTTCTCTTCTCTAGTAGCTACATGGCCAACTCTATATATGTGTACATTTAACCAATACATGGCACATAAAAAAAAAAAAAAAAAAAGTATGGGAAATTGTATTGCTCACAACTACTACTCTTCATCAATAGCACTGCATCATAGGTGTTCTAATTTTGGCTCTGATGATGATCATCAATATGGTTGTTATTCTATTAGAGATCATGATGAAGTTCAAAGCACCACCAATATTATTAAGAGAGCTGAATCAATAGGAGAGAGTAGTAGTATTAGATTTGGTACCAGCTGTGATGAGGCATCACAGCATGTTAAAATAAGGATGACGAAGAAGCAATTGGAGGAGCTGGCGAAGAGAGTCGATATGGAAGGGCTTTCGTTAGAGCAAGCTCTGTTAGAGTACTTGATGAAAGTTGATAGCATGGGAAGACCATCAGAAGTAATTAGTTCGTCTTGGAGACCAGTCTTGCATAGCATCCGTGAGTGATCAATATAATTATTGTGTTAGCTAGAGAATGAGAGTTGTATACAAGTGATTTTCCTACGTAATTATTTAATTTGTACTATTGCATGTATAGACTTAATTAATTTAATATATTATTGTTGTTTTCTCCTAATTCTATATATATAACCTCTTTTTTTGCTACATATAATTTTATGCATTGGAGATGCGTAGATCAAAATCAAAGTCTCACGTCGATTAAGTGAAATTTCATAGTCGATTAAGTGAAATTTCATAATGATTTAAGTATATAAGTGATTATATCTCATCAACTATTACTAGGTCTTTTGAGATAAAGCCACATACCTAGCTATGAGTTGACAATAGTGAAGTTGAGGACAATATCGATACCAACGACAATAAATTCCATGAGATCTAGCTAGCTATACAAGTTTAATAAATTAAATTTGGATATATTGGAAATGATCATTTGTTATTATATATACATATAAACGTCTAATTCCATAATTCTTTCTTTATTTTTTTCGTCACGCCAGCTTCATATATAGAAGGTAGACATTTGCATTTATTTAGAAGCTCATTTTCTTCAAATGTTCGTCTATATATACTCTACGTACATGGCACGGATAATGGCACCATTTTCCATCAATCCATTGCTTTAGAGATCAATCGATGCTCTTAATTAACATCATACATTTTTTTTATGTCCACAACATTTAATTCCATTTAATTAAATTAGACTCTTTACTTAGTAGTACTATAAGTTTATTGATTTGGTTATTAAAAAAATTAAATAAGTTTGGTTATGTTAACTATTAATTGATTAAGAAATTAATTCAAATAAATAAGCTTATTGGTATAATTACATTATTCTTCATGTATTTTATATATTTTGGTTTTTAGTTATTATGATATAATTAATTACTCCTTGTTGGAGTTCGGTATCACCCATATATATAAATCCAAATTAAGGAAGCTCATAATTAAGTAGTACGCGCGTATATACATATATAGAATCTGATGTATCGGATTCGTATCCATGTGTAAAAAAAATTAAAACGAAGATTTAACGTAATCAACATCGTCGACTAATTAATTAGATTTACTAACAATATTAATGAATGAATTTGAAATGGTCTTGGCTAGATCAGGAAGTCAATAATATTAATCCATGAACCGTCACGATCATATGACCTATATAATTTTTTTTTTTGGAGATTAGATGACCTATACTATATATAATATAATTAATAATTGAGTAAAGAATTTGAGCAAGACTACGTATATATTGGACTGGCGATTGAACTAATTAATTTATATATAATAGCAATGCAATTATACTCGGTTTAATATCTCAAAATTAATTATGAAATATTGATTATGGGTCCCAAAAATCCATGTGTCTCATGCGTGTCTTAGTCAATAGATGATAATTAACGAGTGAGATTATCACAATTCACAAATAATCCATTAAATAAGATCCCTAAAAAATCCTCTATGCACCACACAGTGTAACGCCTATGTTAATTGCTAGTGTTACGACATTATGATGCGCATATATTGTTAGGTTTAGAGACACAGTAATTAATGATACACTTTATTAATCTCCAATAAACTGATTAATTACAATGCGGGGCTTAACTCTAATTTATAGAGTCACATAAACATACTCCTAATTCGACTAAGAGATCCTAACTAGACTCATACTCTAACTCAAAGTCCTAATCAAACTCAAACACTAATCTAATTTAAATTACAACTCCAACATCCCCATAAACCAGATCAACTGCAAGAAGTGAATTGGAAAAAAAAAAAATTCAGATTTTTCTTCTTTGATAGAAACAAAATTTTTTTTTGAAAAGGTAATCCTGATATGTACAAAACAAGTTTAGTGTAAGAATTTTTATTGAAAAGAAATCCAAAGCGATGATTCATCAGTTTCTAAGAAGATGCTCCACACTGCGAAAAAAAGAAGTAATAATAAGACCATCAAACTCTCACTAACATTGAGCGAGAGAATAATAAAAAACTGTGATAGCATGCAATCGGACACATATATACAACAACAACATAGCCTCGGTCCCAAATTAATTGAGGCCATTACATGGATCAAACTTTTTCATTGTGCTCGATTTAGTGCAACACTTACATATAGTCGGCCACAAATACCACATCACATTCATATCTCATTCATGACATAAGGAAATAATTGTGGGATTTTATAACATAATGAAGCTCTCGTGAAACAACTCAAAATTTTGAATCAATGATGTGAATAAAAAAGAAAGTAGATTAATTTTTTTGATAAGCAAACATAAAGAAATATAGATACAAATTTCGAAAAAAAAAAAAAAGGATAATCACATCTGCTATAATCTCATAGAGTAGCACAACCCAAGTAGGATTGATTTTTTCAAATATGCATATCAACCAAATTTCTATACTATTTTGTTCACATTGTCATAAACCTCGAGAAAGCCCCATCATAACAAACAAGCAAGAACAACAAAAACAAAATCAAAATAAGGGGGCAATGCACAAAAATATCCCTTCAAAATATGTATGGCAATCAATGTGTGAACTACATAAGAGATATGACCAATTTCTAGAAATCCAAAACGCATACCTGATATCCTTTAAGACCGACTTTCTCTAAAACCTTCTCGGAAGCAATGACCTCATTGGAACTATCATAAGTAGAAGAACATGAGAAGGTAGTTTCATAAAAAACATAAAATTGACATATTTAAAGAAACAAGTAATGATAAGGAGATATTGAACACTTAAACCAAGTAATTGGATACATGATAAGGAGTAGAGTCAAATATCTACTTCACATCCAATCCGAATCCAAATACAAACCCAAATTCAACACAAACACACAACGTCAACACAGAACCAAGGAGCAAGCCAAGGAGCACCAAGTATATAAACTTTTTAGAAATCAATTAGGATCATCAATAAGCACTAGCTAGGTAGGAATATATATAAACCTAATATATAACATAATTAACTCATCGAGCTTCTTCAACAAATGTCGACCACCAACACCACAAAATTAAACACTTTGAAACAGAGAAATGCACAAAATTAAACACTTTGAAACCGAAACCACAAGAATTGAAAAGCAATCAAGCAATTATGCGAAGAGTGGAAGAAAGCGAATCGCGAAATTGATCACCAACAAGCAGATCTGAAACCAATGCACCTTAAAGTGAAGAGGCGAGATCCGAACCTCTTGCCTTACAAGTTGAAACCACAAACGCAACAAATCAACGAGATCCGAACCAAACAACAAATTCGACACCAAAATCATCAAAAAACGAATATTGAATCAAACATGAGACATAAAGAGCTCACATTGAGATGTTAGGGTTGTGGAGACGACTCCACGTGGAGATCGGGGTTCTCCAGCCGCCCTAGCCGTGGTCTTCGTCCCTACGAGAGACGATCGATGAGGCGATGAAGGTGAGGACGACGAGTTGGGGGAGGAGGCGAGGTCGTAGTGTTAGAGTGTGGAGACTACGAGAGAGAGAGAGATGGTGAATCCGAGCTCACCACCCAACAATGGCGATTGTTTTCAATCTCCGCTCTTGGATTTGATTTGGGTGAACAAAAATCGTTCAGATTTGTGTTGAAGCGCATATGGATTGATCCGCCCTTATGACGAACCGATCGATTCTGCGATTGATCAAGCGAGTGCGAGTGCGAGTGCGAGTGCGAGTGAGTGTTTAGGGCATTCGTTGTTCTTGTTTGGGCCAGAGTTTCCATAGAGGTTTTTTTAACCTCTATGAATTAGTGCTATTAAAAGCCTAATTGTCTAATGGGTTAATTAAAACCTCTATCTATTAAGTGCTATTAAAAGCTCAAATTGTCTAATTCATGGGGCCTAATTAAAACCTCTATCTATTAAGTGCTATTAAAAGCTCAAATTGTTCTAGTGTACCTATCTGAATTAAAAAACAAAACATCATCCCCCCATAATTCAGATTGTCATGATCTTCCACTTGATCTTCTCTCGAATGCAGATCTCGACCTCCATCGACGACATCCTTTATCGTTCACCCGCCATCTATCTCGCATAGCTTCCTCAATGTTGAACAGTGCACAATGCACTCGATTGCCTTTGTCATCAATGACATTATCATGGGTGATCTCACAATCCTGAAGTCGTTTGGTTGTCCCACACTTCTTTGTGGTGCCGCCAATTGGTATCTTTGGGGTCTAGCGTCAATACCAACTCGAAGTGGAAGCTTCATCCTCACATCTAATCGTTGATGGTTGAACAATATTCTTTCCTTTTATGTCCCAAATCCACGCACTTTCTTCTCATCAAACTTGACATATCCGCTAACAATGACTGCATTGGTAACTGGATTGTACAATTTGTATGTTCCAATCCTCCATGGAATATAGCCAATAAATATGATCTTCACGCCTTTGTCATCTAACTTCTTCTGTTAGCATCAAGAACAAGTACATATGGAGTGGATCCAAACACCTTCAAGTGTTTGACACTTGGCTTGTAACCACTCAAAGCCTCTTACGGGGTTATATGGGACACATCTTTTGTGGGAGACCTATTCGATAAATAAACTGAACATGTAACTACTTCAGCCCAAAAAGAATCAGGTAGACCTTTCGCCTTCAACATACTATGAGCCATGTCTATAATCGTCTTATTCTTTCTCTCTGCAACACCATTTTGTTGCGTTACGCAGTGGCATGATCTCATGTTTAATCCCATGACGATCACAAAACTTTGAAAATGTCGAGGACGTGTACTCACCACCACCATCTGTCCTAAAAAAATTGACCTCTGTCAACATTGACTCATCCAACTCATCAAAAAATTCACTATTGCCACACGTGTGGTTAAAGCATGCTTTGTCGAGATACCACATGTTACTCGAGCATTTTCCCAGTGATGAAACCATAATTAGTGTCGATGACACTCCTCATCTTGATCTGTTTGCTCCTCAGACTTCGAATCTGACTCTCATAATTGTTTTATCCTGCATTGTCTAGCTATATGCCCAAATTTGCGACAATTGTAACACTGAATCCGATTTCTCTGTTGATCGCGACCTTCGTCTCGTCCACAACCTTTATTTATATCCCACCACTGCTGATTATTATTCTGACCTCTGCCATTGTTGTTGACTTTATCACGGCCTTTGAACCCATAATTCTTGTTTAGCTTCGGGACAACTGCAGTCTTCAATGCCTGCTCCGTAGGCTTGACTTTTTCACTTTTTTCATTGATTCGTTACTCATGTGCTCGTAATGAACCAATGATTTCTTCAACTGACTTGGTCTCATAATTTGTCCCGGACTCCATAATAGCAGCTACTACGTGGTCGAACTTCGTGGTCAAGGTGCGCAAAATCTTCTCGTTCACATCGAGATCGACAACATCTTCGCCATTCATCTTTAACTGATTGACGATTGTCTGAACACGATTGGTGTACTTCTCTATATCTTCGGAGTCATCCATCTCGATCAACTTGAATTGTCGCCTCAAAGTTTGCAACCGAACTTTCTTGGCTTTCAGTACACACTTGTAGGACGTCTCTAAAGTGTCCCGTGCTTTCTTTGATGTCTTTGCCAGTTGCACTTTCTCAAACGCCACATCATCAAGGGTTTGCAAAATAAAATAAAATGTCTTCTGATCTTTCTTGCGAAGCTCCTTTTGTGTCGAGGTAGCGGTGACCGTGGGTCTTCGAATCCATCTTTAACTACTGCAAGCAAGTCTTGAAAACTGAACAAGACTCTTATCTAAGTGCTCCATCTATCAAACTTCTTCCCATCGAACACTGGTAGTGTCGTTTGAACTTGACCATTTCCAATTGTTGCCATATCACCACTATTGAACGTCACTATTCAAATTGCAATTAAAATTTGTTTTCTGGTGCACACTTTTGAACTAACTTATCTTCAAGAACTGCAATTGCTCTGCAGGCCCCCACAATCTTTCCAATGAAGACAAAAATTGATTTAGTGTATCTAAGTGTTGTATAACAAAACAACTTCCAATCTTCTTTTTCAATAAAAAAAGAGGGCCGCTAAGGAGCACCCCATGCCGTTTCATGAAGGCACCCAACTTATTTGTAACAATTCCAAGCAAAATTGGAAAATACCATTTTGCCCCTGTATATATATATATTGATTCAAACCCCACAAACCATTTTGACAAAGAAAAAGGGCACCCCACCACCAAGCTTGAACCATAAAGCAACATTGCGTTTGGCGAGCGTTTATCGATTCTTGCGGATTGACATCATCCGACAATGAGTAACAATGTTTGACAACCATATGATGGTTTGTTGGAAGCATTAAGTTGAGTAAAGCTGTGAAAATGATGATTTGTTTGTCAACGTGGGGTTTGGTAATTTCCTCAAATCCGAACTTGCGGTATATAATGGAGGATTGTCTTGCTACGCTACGGTGCAAGAGGAGGTTGAACTTGAGGTAATTTTTCAAATGTATTGTGTTTTTTATGAGGTTATCAGAAGTTTCGTCCATGTGCGCGATTGTTTCGGCCTCGCAGGACCGAGAGTAACTCTCGGTCGTACGTGAGAGAGACGCTGAATAAATTAGCGGACCTGTACAACCGAGAACCTATTTTTTGGGGTTTTTTGGTGATTGTGCTGTACATTTTGGTTGATTATAATGTTACATTGTTTGTATTGCAGGTAATGCCGGTTTCTACCCTATTTCCATACTACAAGGACACGTTTACACCTTGTAGGCCATTCCCCTCTAGAGAAACGGCTATTTCATGGCTTCAAATGATAGGCCGTGAGAACATGTTTGTGCTAGTGACAAAGCACTCGATGCGGGGGCATTAAGCGCGGGGAATGGTGAAACTTGCGTGTGAGAGTGTCCGTGACATATAGGGAATGTCTCGTAGAGTAGGGAAGGGGAAAGCGGCCAAAATTTCTTTGAAATCAAGAAATGATGAAGAAGAGGAAAAGGCGAGGACTCAAAGGCAGTACGAAGAAATGTGGATGCCCTTTCCTTATCAACGTAAAGGAAAATGCTGACTCCTTGTGGTATGTCACTGTTATATGTGGGAGGCACAATCACGACCCCGCAAAAAACTTGGACGGCCATTCATTTGCCGGAAGATTGGATAAGGGGGAGCAGGAAGTTGTGGTGCAAATGACAAAGGGGAATGTGAAGCCAAGAGACATCCTAAATACGTTGAAGCAAAGAGATGTTAGAAACGTATCGACAATGAGGACAATATATAATGCAAGACAAAAAAATTGCTAAGGTGTTTCTCATCGGTAATTTTGATGGATTGCACATGCAAGACAAATAGGTACCGAATGTCTTTGTTGGAGATTGTTGGCATCACTTCTACGCACTTGACGTTCTCCGTTGGGTTTGCATTCATATCATCAGAGAGTCATGCGAATTATGTTTGGGCACTTGAGAACTTAAGATCCATATTGGATGGGTGGCCTAAACCTGACATGTTTGTTACCGATAGGGACTTAGCCCTTATTAGTGCCATAGAAGAAGTTTTTCCGTCATCGTCTCACCTCCTTTGCTCTTGGCGCATCAACAAAGTAGTATTGGCCAAGACTAAGAAGATGTTTGGGGAGAACGATGGTTTTGCGCGTTTCATGGATAGGTGGACGAGCGTGATGTATGCCAACTCGGAGACCTTATTTGAAGTTATGATGAATGACTGCGTTGTGAGTTTGGGAATGTCAAAGGTCTTACTGAGTACTTGGACAACACATGGGTAAAGAACTACAAGGAGTAATTTGTCCCCGCTTGGACAAATAGAATTATGCACTTTGGGGAAACAACAACGTAGAGGGTGGAGTCTGCGCATTCCATTACGAAGCTACACACTTGGGAACAGTCAGACCAATTTTGAGACTTTGTGGAATGTGGTTGATGGTCTCCTTAGAATCCAACACAACAATATCAAGGCATCGTTTGAGCTAAGTTTGAATGTGGTCCAACATGAGTACATTGATGAGTTATATCGACGATTGCGTGGTTATGTCTCTCAACGGGCGCTTAGGCTAATTAGAGATGAATTGACACGTAGATAGGATGTTGTTCACGACTCCACTCGTTGTGGTTGCGAGATACGCACCACACATGGCCTTCCTTGTGCACATGAGCTAAACCATCATATATTTCTTTGGGTCGCCCATCCCTCTCGAGGACATTCATGTTTATTGGCGAAAGTTGAGTATGATACACGAGAATCCAGTGGATCCGTCTGGGTACAACGTGCACGATGAGATTGAACGGGTGTTGGAAAAGTTCCATGCTTGCAGCGATGAGGACGATCGACTCGGGATAATTCAGCGGCTCAGGGAGATTAGTCGACCTTCGTCTACACACCGGTGTTGTGCGCTAAGCAAAAATTAAGACAAAGGGAAGGACACGGGGTCTTCAATCGGAGCAAGCAAGAGCGGTATCGAAGAGAAAACACGATGATGACGATTCTTCCACGAGACGGTTGCGAGCGGATTTGAGTACGTGCTATCCACAAATGAGGCCTCCACTTCTAGGTGAAGAAAAGAAAAGTTGTTCTAAAATGCGTCGCGCCGTCGACGCACGCAAAGTGCATCTAACATGGCTTATGGTCATTGCGTAGAACCGGATTGGTTGCCACATGTTGAGGGCATTATCGATGTGGTTGCGATGGAAATTGTGGATATCGGTGTGTTGCCTCACGGGCTTGGACTTGCCAATGTAGACGGATGGATGATTGTTCGTAGAAGGATGTATGATGAGATTATCGGGTATGAAAACCTTTGGCGGGAAGTGCTTGGCTCGAGTTACGAGAATGTCAAGATTGCGGTGCATTGCCCAGAGAATCAAGTTGGTGCATCTTTCAAAGAATGGTTGACACTTCCAGACATGGGATTGTTAGTATCCACTGCATTCAATGTCATTCTTGTAAACCTCTCACATGGGAGTGCCTCGACATTTCTACCTCTACGTAGTGCTCCACCGTCGTCGTTGCACAACAAACTTGTCATTGCCATGATAAATGACAGGGAATATCCATTGGGTTAAGGTAAGTTCTATGAATTTTCTTGAATTGTTATGTTTCCCCCTGAGTGGGTTTGTGACAATATCTTCTATGTTATCTTGTTCACTTTGACGAAGTGAAGTTGCGTGTGAATGCACCGTTGCCATCCTTATATCCATCGTGGGCCAGGGTATGTTGAGGATCGCGCCAAAGGTTGGCGAGATGGATTCGTATTTCGAGACATCGCGCCCATTGCAACCTTGTTGTTGAAGCCACCATATCCGTTGTAGATTTAGATGCATAGTAGTGTAAAATTTGTACCTAGAAACCTTGATGGTGTACATTTAGAAATTTTGAAAGTTACTTCGAATGTTCTATGGATATACAATTGTCGTCTTTGTATTTTCATTCTTGTATAGTTAAGTTTGAAACTTGTAGAGTGAGTTTGGATGTTACGGAGATATATAATTAGTTAAGTTTCGGTGCAAATTGTCGTGCTTTGGATTTTCATTCTTGTATAGTTAGTTTGAATGTTACGGACGATTTGTAATGAGTTAAGTTTCGGTGGAAAGTGACGTGTCGGCCCGAATGCCGAGGCCAGACGGTATAGTCTCGGCCATACACGACCGAGAACAAACGTGACGGCTCGGTCACACACTAACGCCGAATTTCAATCCTCTCGTCGACTATGCCGACCATACTCATGGATTCTCGACCATGAGTAGCCGCGAGTTGTACACCCATCTCGTTACCATCTCACCGAGAGCATTTGGTCGCCATGTTCAACAAATGCACCAAGATAGCTCGTCGAGCAAAGGTGTCGAACGCCCTGGTACAATGTCGGTAACAGTGACCAGAAAGTCTTGCAAAGGTTTCGTCCATCGTGTGAGCGACACATTTTTAAATACGGGATCACCGAGATTCTCGGCACAGCAACACCAGAGAATCCAAAGCATATTTGTCGGTTATTTAGTACCGACAATGCCACGTGAGTGTCGGACCTGCATGACCGAGACCCCCTCAGAATCGAGAAAAACCATGTATTCTAGAACAAAATAGACCAAGATACAACTATATGAAATGTAAAACAACAAGTAATGTAAAACAAGGTCCAAACTGCGCCAAACTATCATATATCACTCATCAAGCATACAAGTACTCTACCACATCCATCATAAACCATGAGTTTTAAATTACTGAATCGTACGAAGCTTTCATAAAACTGTCATAAAATATGATCATCAAACATTAATCAACTAGTCTCGACCAAACAATAAAACAAATGTCTATGTTCCCCATCCCCGCTTGGTCATTGCTTTGGTTTCTTCGGATTCTTCCTTTGATACTCCTTCCCAAGCATTCTCTTCGGAGGGCGAGCATCGGCCGTGGCGGGCGGAGCAGTGGCCGGGGTGGAGTGTGTGGAAGTGCTACCATGCTGGGACTGCCTCGGGCCAGCTTCGGTAGGGCCGAATGTGGCGGTTGTGCCGGTTGCGGTCGCCGGAGTGGTACTCATGGTAGTGGGACCTATACTCCTCCCCAAAAGGAAATTGACGATGCCACTCGCCATTGTCCTCGCAGACTCAAGCGTGCACAACTCCGGTGGGAGGTCCATCCATCGCAATGCCGCGTCAACGCACGCCTATTACGCGATGAAATAATCGGGTTAGTGTTAATGTAAAACATATCGGGATGAATAAGACATGCATAATACATATAACCATTTAAATACCTCAAGTAGCTCGTTGTATGCGATGGTTGTGGCGACCATGTCGTGGTCCTCAAGGCTCGGATTGGTGATCACGGATGAGACACTTTGAGGAACCAAGGCAGTAGTCCGGTGTAGCCAAAAACTCGAATTCGCCTTGTCGCCACGAACTTCAGGAGCCAACAAATGGTTCCTCCATCGCTCCCAATTGTCTTCTTTGGAACCCATACTTGACCGAGTACTTGTTTGAGATGGGCCTCGGTGTGCTTCCAATGGACGGTACGGAGGATCCGGTATAGATTGCACATGGCCAAACCTGTCTCGAATCCTCTGCAGGTGGTAGGGCTCCACCACATCCATGTACTTGATCGTCCCACCGTAAAAGGCCATCGCGTGCACAACTCCATTTTCCCGAAATTCACATATGGGTCCCAGTGACCTAATCAAAATGCAACAACCATTGTTAGCAAAAAATAAATACAAAAACATCAATCATCGCGGGATATGGATAACCATCTCACCTCACTTGGGCGCAACCTATCCAAGGTTCTCCTCATGGACCGAGCTTGTCGGCATTCGCCACGGTCTCGTGCTTTTGAATCCATTTACGTACACGAGATTGCACGTAGTCCATGTATTTCGCATTGGGTGTGGCGAGACCAAATTTGAAATGGTCGTACACCTATCCCCGCAAATACATACAATGTTAGTTAGTCCACAAATGCAAGTTGGCGTAATTAATATACAAAAAGGAAATTAAGTCTATTTTATAACAAACCTCAAGCAATGTGAGGTAGCAAAGCAATCGAGACACTTGCACTCTCGCGTAAAGCGGACCCAAGTGTCGATACAAGTAGGCCAACGCAGCCGCACCCCATGTGTACCTTCCCACGTCGTCAAGTCTTCAAGAAGCTTCGGCGCGATCGACACCGAGACCCACTCTTATCGGCAAATAAAGTCTTTGGACAAAAGGTACAACAGTACGCTCGGGCGGTGCATTCCACGGGAGGATAATTTGTGGGTCTCGAACCAGGCTTTGGGGCACCATCAACTCTTCAACCAACATTTGCGCACCGTGAGCCCCCTGGCGATATTCACCTCCTCCTCAGCCTCCTCGACGCTAACCCCAAGTAGGTTCGAGACCATCTTAATAGCGTCCGAGCGAGATTCCTCCGTGTAGCTCGCAAAGTTCTCCACTGCCACAACTTTTCCCGCCACAGAATCTTCGGGAGGAAGCTCACATCCTCTAATGAGATAGACATTTCACCAAAAGGTAAGTGAAATTTGTTTGTCTCCGGCTGCCACCGCTCCACAAATGCAGAGATCACCTCCTTGTTGGCCTTGCGGTATGAACAGTCTATCAGCGTATTCAACCCGCCGTGTCAGGGTGGCACGACTGTAAATCCCATTCTTGTATCTCGAGCTCCGTGATTGATACACTCGAGAACCGGTCGCTCCCCGCAACAAAAAAATACATATCGTCATTTTGTGAAAACCATGAGTATTAAGTTACTCCGTTCAATGAAATTGAAATTACCTCATTGCTCCAAATCGCTAATGCGACATAATCCTTAAAGCTCTTCAACAATGCCCCGTCTATGGGACCACCGGGAAAGGACCACGCACTTCAACATACACTTCTGCCTCTCCTTCATTATGGGCAGCTCCACCACTACTACTCCCGTGTACATTACGATCAGTTTCTGTCGTATTCCCCGTCGTTGATGAGTCACTGCTACTAGACTTCGATGCATGCCCCTCCTCTTCCCCTCGGGCAACAACAAGATCCCCAGTCGCCCGCCGACGATGTTCGAACCCTCATCGTGCAATTGTAACCTTGCACGATTTCCATCTACCTTCGCCATTCCCTTAACATCCTCATTCTCCTTCTTTTTCTCTTTCCGGTACGATGTTGTCGGGGGTCTCCGACCACCTCGCCCCCGGTTAGGCCTCGACACCTCAACACCAGCCTCCTCCCTAGTCACCGGTGCCTTCGAACGAGCCATACCTGAAAACAGTACAACATATAAGCGCATGGAACAGAACCCAAAAAACATTTACAAAAAAAAATGTTCAAATTCATCCATTTCTGATGTCTCGGTCAAGCAGGTTCGTGAAACAACCCATATTTTCGGTCACCCCGGACCGACAAGGAGTCAAATATCTCGGCAGTGTACAACCGAGACCAATTGAAAGTTCTCGGTTGTACACCACCGACATGGATTGACCAATTCAATTCGCCTTACTCTCGTCCTATGCCGACCGAGGCGACTCTAGCCCTCTCGACATTGTACAACCGATAGTAGGAGCACATTCTCGGTGGTACACCACCGACACCACATTACCTATCACTAATTGTAGCTCTCGTCATGTCTCGGCCGAGATAACTGAAGTATTCTCGGCCATTCGTAACCGAGACACTGTGAACTCTTCCGGCCTTCGTGGCCGAAACGACGAGTTGCCAAAAATTTTCCTTCGTCTCGGCCATGCTTGGCGAAACAAGAATACATTCTCTCCGGCTGTGTGGCGGAAGCGCGATTTCCCAATTTTTGAACCATTGAACAAACCGCCACACACATTACAACTACTCTACCAAATGTAACTTAATTATACTATAAACGTACATTCAAACGATCGATTTCGCGCAAAATTTGTGTGTTCGACGATCTTCAACCGAGCCCTAATTTGGAGACGAAATCGGCGGACCCCGAGCCTACAACCGCAAAAAACTCCTACGACGAAGGAGAAACACACGCAACGGACGGAAAACACGATTTCGGGGATTCCTCTCATTGGTCGGTTGAAAACAGTTGGATTCTTCCACAAGGAGTTCGGTGAAGATGGTGGGGTGCGAGAGGTTTGAACGAGGGTATTTTGGGTATTTAGGGTCTAATTTTTGGGTGCCCTGTGTAAATTGGTTAGTGCCCACATTAGCTGGATGCCTTCATGAAACGGTGGGGTGCCCTTAGCGACCCTAAAAAAGCTGTGTGCACAATTTTCTTTTTCAACGAAATCGATTCTTTAACTCAACATACGACAACGTAATTCATATCCGCAAACACAACGCAACAACTCAATCTTCGTTTCTTCTCCAAAACAAGTAACGCGCACGCTTCGATCTCTCGATAGATCCGAAACCCAAATTCTTTGTTCGATCTTGAACAAAGTCTCACACCCAAGATCTAAAATCTCGGTCTCACTCTCACAGATCTCAGGATCTCACTTTTGCTCTGATACCATGTTAGGTTTAGAGACACCGCAATGACACACTTTATTAATCTCCAATAAACTCATTAATAACAATGCGGGGGCTTAACTCTAATTTATAGTCACATAAACATCCTCATAATCCAACTAGGAGATCCTAACTAGACTCATACTCTAACTCAAAGTCCTAATCACTCAAACACTAATCTAATTTAGATTACAACTCCAACATATATATATATATATACATGCACATTATTGAGTACAATATGATGATGTTATTTATAAAGCTGAACAAAACATAAAATAAAGAAAGTTACCTAAACTACCGAAATACCAAAATATAGAAACTTCCTAAATACTTAAACTATGAAAGTATAGCAACTACTATAGTTTCCTTAACATATAGCTTTAGCAAACCAAACTTTCCACATTAAGTCCCACATGATTAATTCTTCTCTGCTATTTCTTCTATGACCTATATATATAGTGGAGCTTTTTCCATCCCTGCACACCGTCTTCAATGGCAAATATATACGTATGCCTATTATCCAATCTATTTAATTTATTTCTTTGTTTTATAAGATATTTAATTTATTTCTTATATATATCGTCAACGTATTATATGTGCAATATGTTTTACAATTCATATATATATATATATTAAACTTAAATTACTTAGCAATATATATATATATATATATATATATATTGCTAAGTAATTTAAGTTTTTATATAAATTGGATAGTTTTTTTTTTTTTTTTTAATAAAGAAAGAAAGTATCAACTTGTCTCCATTGAGATATCTCGAACTCCCAACCTATTACCCACGTAACCTCATTAAGTTGTATGGTTTGACATATAGATAGATATTCTTTTGAGTTTGTTTTATTGGTGCATGATTCCATTTATATAATTTGGTTACGTATAATAAAGCTTTGCGTGACTGGTGAGAGCCTACCCATTTGACCCCACTTTGATGGCGCACAAGGGATACATTTTGCGTCATGGGAAGCTTAATTTGTAGTAACGTGGAGAAAATATTTTTGCATGTCATAGACTCATAGGCCATATGGTGTGTGTTCTTGACTCTTTGTGCGTCGTTAAGTGGTACATTTTAGGTCGGTCTTTCAACAGTTAAAAGCATTTGAAATTGGGGGTTTGAAACTAGTGAACAATTATGGTTTCTAAAAGCAGAGTTGATCATTTGTAAATGATTGACGAGGCAGATTTGCAATGTGTAATTCATGTTTCCGTAGGGAACATCGCCTCTGCAAAACTGTGCTATAAGACCAACTCCAATCGGACGCTATTATAGATTTCGAAAGGAGAAATAGAGTTTGATTGTAATCCAATCGAACTCTATTTCTTCCGCTAAAATAGCATCGAAAATAGCGGAACGTTAAATTCTTTATTTATTTGTATTAGTTTTAATAAATGATCTAATATATAGAAAATTAAGGAAAAAATAAAATTTGTGATTGAAGAATAAATAGAGTTTGATTTGTATTAATCGTAAAATATAGAAAAAAAAATAGAATTTTGTGATTGGAGATGCTCTAATCTCCACTGAACTTAAAAAAATGACTTCCACGAAGTAGAAGTAGACAGAGTATCATAGCAACAATTACTAGCAAATTTGACAGCTTTGCATATACAAACGCATTATCCTCTTTGTGTCATCTTAAATGTAGAGCCCGACTAAGCACACCCCACTCTGTACTTAGTGCACCCCGATTTGAGTGCATTTCACAACCCAAATTTCTAATCTCATTTATTATCCGTAATCATGATTACTGACCCGTGATGTGGGACCCACACCGTGATACGTGCATTGACCGAGGTATATGTTAGATTTGTTGTGGTGTATGCCTAGTGCATTGTATGTGTGTAGACTACTAAGTCATTCCTATTTACTTGTGTATAGGTGTCGAGACGTGAGTGGAGACGTGCCTCGATATTCGTGCTGACGTGAGACCGAGGTAGAGAGTGATGTGGTAAGTTCATTTTAAGCTTAGTGTAGCTTATATAATTGAAATAATGTGCCTACGATTGATTTTAGATTAAATGTAACCTAAGTTAGCAATTTAAAATAATAGTCATGTGATGATTCTTGATATACGTATTGACATATTTAAAAACCAATTGAGTTACATATTGGTGTTAGTTGGCATGAAATAGTGGAGAGTTAGCGGAAAAAGTGTCAATGTTATGCTATTAAATAAGTCTCGAGATACGTGTGCACATAAAGATCAAATGTATTAATCATTTAATATCCATTATAAAAAGCTAAAGATCAACTCATGCAAATCAAATCCTTTCATTTTCAAAACTTGGAGATGAAGAAAGATTTGCTGGAGAAGAAGAAGATCAACAAGATTTTGATGAATTTGGTTCTTGGGAGTTAGAGATCAAGCAAGGTGTTCATCCAACTAGGTAACTTCACTTAAACCATTAACTTAGTTAATTTGATGAATTCATGAATTCATGAATTATAGTGAAGTATGGTTGTTTTATGTTGTTAATGGATCACTTGGGGTCTCTGGAGGTGAGGAATGGAGAACCCAAAGTGTTGGGGGTGGCCTTTGTGTGGAGAAAACCCAAAATTCAAAGTCTAGAATTCTGGATTTTATTGCACATAACGCGCTAGGTGTGATAAGCTAGCACGCTAACTTTATATAGCGCGGTAGAGACACTTGGTAGCGCGCTAATGAGGTCATCAGCACGCTAGGTAGGCTATCCAATGCGCTAATTGCTCTGACAGAACAAAAGCCAGCAGTTTCATAATTTCAAACTAAATACTTTAGACAAACACCTTAGTTAAATGTCCAAACACATTTAAAAACATGTTAAATGATATCAGGAACTTAGGGAAGTGTCTCAAGGGTTGAATACGAGATTTAGGGTGTCGGGAGGCCGATAAAGCTAGGACTTTACCTTGCTTGATGTGAGTATGCTTAATGTGAGTATACCCGTTGATTATTTTATTTGCGTTTCATATCCACTTTATGCTTGTTTGTTGTAGTCTATATTGACTATGTCCAGCGTTGTACTCTCATATCATAAACTTATTTGTTACTCTCACTTGTTGAGCTTGACTTTCATGATATTATGATGAATTGAGTTCATTTGAATCCATTCATGTGCTTTATGTCATTATTGTTCTTTCACATTGAATATAGTGTCAATAGCATGCTATTAGGAATTGTGAGTTTGTGAATGATTTTATGGACTTGTACTCTTTAGGAATTGTGCTTTGTAGCATAGCCAAGCCTAGAATCCTTAACGAGTCAATTTCTTGGAATTATAAAGTAGTTATAGAATCTAAAGTCCATTGCACTATGTTAGAGTTGATCGACACACGGGGTTAAAGTCCGTGGGGATGTCGGCACTCGCCACTATGATGCGGCACATGGGGTTAAAGTCCCTGGAGTTGCCGATTCACCAAGGTTAAAGTCCCTAGTGACATTGGGGTTAGAGTCCTTAGTGATGTTAGAGTGTGCGATGGCACGCACGTCTTTTAGTGGTTTAAAGGCTTCACTGACGTATGTCACGACCGACCAGATCTAGATCATAACTATTTAGCCTTGTGTCAGTTTCACTTGCTTAACTATGGTATTTCATAGCATATTTCTGGTACTAGACTTTCTTTATTTAATTTATGCTTTTAAATACCATTTAGTTTGTTTTGAAGATGTGAATAAATATTTCAATGGGGATTACTATTGTAACGACCCAAATTAATTAAACTAAGATTAACATTAATCTCGAGGATTAACGGTCGTAATTCGGGAGTTACGTGGACAACACAGTTGACTCGGATACGAGAACCTAGGAAATATGTTATTTATAGATGGTGGTTATGTATATGTAGTGTTTAAAAATTATTATTATTATATTGCATCGCATGTATGTATGTTGCTATCGAGTGAGTTTGTATGATGAGTGTTCGCCTCGAAAGGCATGTCAACTCGGGTGACAGATAGGCGGACTATGGGTACACTAGGAAACTCGACTAATTCACGTTAAGATGACTAATTAATCAATTAAAATGGGTAATGTGACCATAGGCCAAGTAAATTCAAATTAAAATAATAGGTTATGGCGTGCCTCGAAATGCGTGTCGAGACGCGGGGCACCGTGTACCGGGTAGTCAAAAGGTTAGTGGGACCACAAGTTGGTTGATTTTAATAAATAAAACTCTAACCATATGTATTAAAATGAGTCTAAGTTAGTGCAATTAAATTAAAATAAATCAAGGCCTATGGTTTAGTTCAATTAAATAGAAACCATATGATTTGCTTGTAGATACTCATTAGCATATCTAAAGGCCAAGGGAGTGACTATTAGTGTCACTTGAAGAGAATTAGTGGGAGTAAGTGGGATTAGTGGCTAGAGGTGAACCACTAGATAATCATCGGGATGCGTAAATACATGAGGAACAAGGGTTAGGAAACAATCTTACATTGATATATAAGATGAGTTTGATCAACACATGCAATTGAAACCAATTTATCACAGACCTTGCTGGAGAAGAAAGAGTGATTTGGAGCTGGAATTCAACTACTTTGGAGCTAATTTGAGGGTTTAAACCTAGGTAATCATCTTCTCCATCATCTCTTCTATCTAATGAACCCATTTTTGATGAATTTTGATGAAAATGCAAGTTAAAGGCTTAGATCCCTGGTTTTGATGTTAGCTTGATAAATTACATGTCTTATGAGCATATAAATGGAAGATTAATAACTAGGTTTGATTGAATTGGGTTTTTGAGGAAATAGAGAAAATTAGTGGATTGCATGAAATTGATTAATTTGATGTAAAAGGTGGTTCTGAGGTTATGTTAGATGTTGTTTTGGGGTTAATTTGATGTAGAGAATGTGTTAGATAGGTTCAAGTAGCTAAATTTGAGGGGAAAAATAGAATTGTCGACTTGAGAATTCTGTCTCGAAAGGCTAGGTAGCGCTACACTGGGAACGGTTAGCGCGCTAATCGTTCTGGATTTCCAACTGTTCTTCGTCCTGAAGAACAATAACGCGCTACATCAATTACCTAGCGCCCTACCACTACACAACGCTACACCAAGCCCATAACGCTAACAATAGACAGGAACTGAATATAAAAGGCTATTTCAGGATTTTTGACTTAATACATATCCCAAACACCTTTAAACATACTGAACATGTAAAATTGGACTTCAGGGACTTAGGGGACCGTAGCTTGGGCATTAGGGAGCTAGTCAGGTCAGATACGGGAGTCCGAGGAAGTCGGGGCGCGGATTGAGGTGCGTAAACCCATTGGAATGCCTCACAGAATTCATGATTTGGTTTATCGATTTCGCTTTTCATGTGTAACTGTTGGTGGGCACACATGGGGTTTTCACTCCTATTTTGGTGTGCTTATATATTGGTTGTGGCTAAATCACACGTACGGGTTACTTGTGATAATGCTCGTGCCGATGGCAGTAGAATATATCTACGACTGTCGATAGGAATTAGGGTGGTCCTGATGTGTAACAGCGTTGGGAAGGGACCATGCCATTTACTGAAGTTGAGGTTTAGCCACTATAAGCCTGTAAGTATATACGTGGTTCCTATTCGATTTATCGATTACTGGCTGGTGTAGGTCAGAGTTTTCTCGTAATTATACAGATGTGTACTGATTAATGCTTTATTTCTAAACTAGTTTAATGGGTATATGCTTTTTATTTATTTCACGCTACTGCTTTTGCTTGTCATTTGTTTACATTCATGAGAATATGACATACTATTGCAAGGTGTTATATTCGCATGTATCATAGTTTATCAGTTTTATTTCATGAATATTGTGTGGACTTCTCTTGGGATTTTACTCACTGGACTCGTCATTGTATTTGTTGGTTGACTGAGTGCAGATCTTTCGACGAGCAATGGCAAGGGTAAGGAGGTCTTGGCGACTACACTCGAGATTGTGGAGCCAACTCATATGTGATATCAGAATGTATTTATTTTACTTTTGTTGAGTTTTGGGGACCATAGAACACTGATTACATGTATATGAAACTTTTGTTATACTTAACTCGCCTTGATATGTACATGGTATTTTTTGCCGGGTTTTCCACTACGTAGGATTGTTGAATACTGTATAATTTACTTAAATTAAAACCTACGCTGTAAAATCTCATTATAACTTGATAAATTGATTAACTGGCTAATGAAATCATTAATAATTATATGGAAATTAATTAGCTAAGTTAGGAATAAGTGAAAAAGTGTAAGTAGCCAGGTAGGTCGTGGAACGTCAAGGATAAACGGGCCATGACGTGGCAAGGCTTGGTGACGTGGGATGCGACATGGCGGGTAGCAAGGCGGCCTGAAATTTGGGGCTGCCACAGTTTGGTATTAAAGAGAGGTCGATGGTGCATAGGAGGTTAAAGCGTAACTCAACCTAATACCAAACGTTGCAGTTTGGTATCAGAGCGAGGTTTCGAGAAAGCCTTGTATAAAGGAAAGAGAATAACACTGAAACAAATAACCCTTAGATGTGGAAACCGATGATCCTGATTTAGAACCTTAGTTGGGAAACAGACTTGAGATGGGTAGTGACAGGTTTATATACATGTTATATTTTGTTATATATAGGATATACGTCTATATAAATCTAGGTTGATCCGGAGCACGCTTCACGATGCAGATCATGGATGAATAGTCTGGTACACTTCGTGAGACTGGACAGACTAGCAATGCGGCTAGGGATTTCCTTGTTATGGCGAGTGTAGAGGATCGATTGTCGGCTCAAGAGAATGAGATGGCCGAGGTATTACGATTGTTATGGGATTAGACCTCTGCACTGACGGCACTTGCTACGACGGTTGCAACACCACGAGACTCATGAGTAGTTATTGCACGTACAGGGACAGCCGTCGCCCCGGTTGTTCCCGCACACACCAGATGGAGAGAGAGAGCTACAACTATTGTTGTTCCATTGGAGACACTGACTCCTACGTTCTCACCCACGACTATAGAGCAGACGACTACTACTATGTCAGGATTTGTTTTGGCTCAGAGGCTAAGATGTTGAGGGAGTTCTTGATGTTCTAGCTAGGTTTCTTCTACGGAGGTGGTGACCCTGAGGCGGCAGGGAAGTGGATAGTGTCTCATCAGCGCTTCCAGAAGCTGATGAGGAACGATGAGAGTGTTCAGGCCCGTCTTTCTTGAGCATGCTTGAGAGGTCATGCAACAGTCTAGTGGACTACATATATGGATACTCATCCAGAGCCGACGACGTGGGCTGAGTTCAGAGAGTTGTTCTACGACCAGTATATACCCTTGGAGGTGAGGTTGAGATCGAGGGAGGAGTTTCTGACCCTGAGACAGGGTAGTCGGACGTTGATACAATATATGGAGCGATTTTGGTATTTACTTCAGTTTGCTATGGATGTGGCGGGATCGAGCGACTACAAATATACTACTTCACACGAGGGGTGATGACAAGATTCGAGGCGGTGATGTCATCGGAGCTCGCACTTTGCGGGAGATGTATGATCGAGCTTTGGCATACTAGACCTTCTTGATGCAGAGAGACGTTAGGCGTATTATTGGGTCTGAGGTACAAACTGGACAAAAGAGACAAAGAGATCGGAATGATAGAGATGATAGACAGTACGATGGAGACCGTATAGATGATGATCCGACAAATGACTAGAGCTTATGTTTGTACCGTATTGACGTATTATTTGGCGTCTTGAGATAGGTACATGACCAGATATGCAGGGACTGAAGATCGCAGAGTCAGGGTCGGAGGTTAGGATATGGTTATTCGACTGCATGTTGGCAGTGTGGATAAGATGGGCACATCAAGAGAGATTGTCCCAAGAGATCAGTGACTCCAGCAGTAGTGACACCGGTGTAGACTCGAGAGTCGATGCACGTGGTGACTGAACCTGTCCGGGAGATGTCCCAAAGACGGGTTCGTGGTATGTGAATTTTTAAATTTTTAATCATTACAGCTTAAGTTCATGTATGCTTGATAGATTATTGTATTATGAAATGTGATTGTCATAGGTCGTAGCATGACATGGAATTGTCATGGTGTGTAAGGATAAATACTAGCATGACATGAGATTGTCATGGTGAGTAAGAGTAAGTCATGACATGACTTGAGATTGTCATGATGAGTAAGGGTAGATATGACATGGCATGAGATTGTCATGGTATGTGATGGTTGGTTAGGACTATTATGTTGGGATACATGATAGGAGAGGTTTACAGTTACTGGTGTTAGGTATAGGGATGCAAATGGGTAGGGGATGGGGGCCTCATTCCCTTACCCATACCTACTAAAACATTTATCACCCATAGCCATACCCATACCCATAAGGGGATGAAATATCATATCCATCCCCATACCCATCAAATCCTTGTAGGTATGGAGAATCCCCATGGGTAAAATACTTTACCCATTTCATTCCCCATTAAGATCCCGGTAGGGATTTTCATGGGGATTTTTGTGGAGATGGGGAATTCCCGCCGAGGATATTTTTTCTCATTCCATTCCCCATTGGGGATCCCTACAGGGACTCTCAAAAAAAGAATTATAACAAATAAGGTGTCAAATATACATACATAACAACACAATTGTTGAAATTCCAACAAAAATAAAAAAATCAACATATCATGCAAAAAAAAATTCTAACTACTAATTACTAACACTTATAATTAAGTTTCTACAAAATCATTAGCATATACAAAACGAGAAGTTCAAATTCAAAATATTCTTTAAATCCACTATCTCTTTAAACCACCAAGTCATCAACTTTTTTCCGTACTTTTGATCCTAAAACTCTAAAATATAAATATAGTTGCAAACAATTCAAAACAAAACATATAGTTATTAATTAACTAAATAAATTAAAATTACAAATTTCATTAAGAGGTTTTTTGTGATATGTATGAGTGTTTCAGAGTGGAACCTATGTAATATTTATATATAAATATCATATGGTGTGTAAATTGATATATGGGGATCCCCGTGGGGATTACCCGTGGGTATATTTTATTACCCGCACCCGTACCCATACCCGTGTGGTATAGAATTTCGTACCCATCCCCACCCACATCCCAATTTAAAATCCTCGTACCCGTACCGTTAGGATAAATCCCTATCACCCGTGGGTATTCCCCTACCCATTTGCATCCCTAGTTAGGTAACCGCATTAGGGAAACTTAAACACGAAAATCGAACCGAGAATAGGTTGCGGGAAAGTTGGGAAGAAAGTGACTGATTTTGACCACCTCGGCAACACACGCCTATGTCTCAGGGTAACACTACGATCACTGTGATGGAGTAGTGGAGGTTTTCAAGGGACTGTAGAGAGGGAATATCAAGGTGTGAGGCGTAGTCACATGGGGATATGATAGTTACATCAAAGTTTACTCGAGATTCAAATTTCGAGGACGAAATTCTCCTAATTCGGAAGAATTGTAACGACCTAAATTAATTAAACTGGGATTAGCGTTAATCTCAGAGATTAACAGTCGTAATCTGGGCATTACGTGGACAACTCGGTTGACTCGGACAAGAGAATCGAGGAAATATGTTATTTATGGATGGTGGTTGTGTATATGTAGTGTTTAAAAATTATTATTATTATTATATTGCACCGCATGTGTGTACGTTGCTCTCGAGCGAGTTTGTGTGACGGGTGTTCACCTCGAAAGACGTGTCAACGCAGGTGTTGGATAAGCGAACTATGGGCACTAGGAAACTTAAATAATCACGTTAAGATGGCTAAATAATCAATTAAAATGTGTAATGTGACCATAGGCCAAGTAAACTCAAATTAAAACATTAGGTTATGGCGTGCCTCGAAATGCGTGACGAGATGCGTGGCACCGGTACCGAGTAGTCGAAGGTTAGTGTGACCACAAGTTGGTTGATTTTGATAAATAAAACACTAACTATATGTATTAAAATGGGCCAAGTTAGTGCAATTAAATTAAAATAAATCAAGGCCTATGGTTTAGTTCAATTAAATGGAAACCATATGATTTGCTTGTAGATGCACATTAGCATATCTAGAGACCAAGGGAGTAACTATTAGTGTCACTTGAAGAGAGTTAGTAGGAGTGAGTGAGATTAGTGGCTAGAGGTGAACCACTAGATAATCCTCGGGATACGTAAATACATGAGGATGAAGGGCTAGGAAACAATCTTACATTGATATATAAGATGAGTTTGATCAACACATGCAATTGAAAACAATTTATCACAGAACTTGCTGGAGAAGAAGGAGTGATTCGGAGTTGGAATTCAACTACTTTGGAGCCAATTTGAGGGGTTTAAACTTAGGTAATCATCCTCTCCATCATCTCCTCTATCTAATGAACCCATTTTTGATGAATTTTGATGAAAATGCAAGTTAGAGGGTTATATCCCTGGTTTTGATGTTAGCTTGATAAATTACATGTCTTATCATCATATAAATGGAAGATTAATAACTGGTTTTGATTGAATTGGGTTTTTGAGGAAATTGAGAAAATTAGTGGATTGCATGAAATTGATTAATTTGATGTAAAAAGGGGTTATGAGGTTGTGTTAGATGTTGTTTTGGGGTTAATTTGATGTAGAGAATGTGTTAGATAGGTTTAGGTAGCTAAATTTGAGGGGGAAAAACAAAATTCTCAACTTGAGAATTATGTCCCAAAAGCTAGGTATTGCGCTAATCGTTCTGGGTTTCCAACTGTTCTTCGTCCTGAAGAATAGTAGCGCGCTACATCAATAACCTAGCGCGCTACCACTACATAGTGCGCTACACCAAGCCCATAGCACGCTAACAATAGACATAAACTAAATATAAAAAGGCTGTTTCGTGAATTTTGACTTAATACATATCCCAAACACCTATAAACATATTAAGTATGTAAAATTGGACTTCAGGGACTTAGGGGGCCGTAGCTCGGGCATTGGGGAGCTAGTCGGGTCTGATACGACAGTCCGGGGAAGTCGAAGCGCAAATTGAGGTGCGTAAACCCATTGGAATGCCTCACAGAATTCATGATTTGGTTTATCGATTTCACTTTTCATGTGTGACTGCTGGTGGGCACACCTGAGGATCCAGGGAGAAATATATGTCGTTGTGTGAGTTTGCTTACAATAATAGTTATCAGGCCAAAGAGATTATGGGGCCCGAGATTGTTGTTAACCACACGAAGAAGCTTAAACTGATCCGTCAGAGACTCAAGGGGGCCAGGATAGACAGAAGAAGTATGTAGACAAATATCACGGTGATCTCACGTACACCGAGGGAGCCTTTGTGTATTTGAAGGTTTACCCTCGGAAGGGTCTTCAGATATTTGGGATGAAAGGTAAGCTTGCACCAAGATTTATCGGGTCTTTCATGATTCAGAGATGGGTAGGGAAAGTCGCGTATGAGCTTGAGATGCCTTCACATATGTCATGGATTCATCCAGTCTTTCATATTTCAATGCTTCGATTAGGTGAGTCGAGAGCAGGTGTTCGACCAACTGTGAGTTAGATAGACCTGAGCGATGATATTACTTATGAGGAGCAGCCTATTCAGATCCTGGATCGAAGGGTACAACAAACTATTCACTAACATATGTCGCAGCTGATCGGATCTAGATCATAACTATTTAGTCTTGTGTCAGTTTCACTTGCTTAATTGTGGTATTTCTTAGCATATTTCTAGTACTAGTATTTCTTTATTTAATTTATGCTTTTAAACCATTTAGTTTGTTTTGGAAATTTGAATGAATGTGTCAACGGGATTGCTGTTACTTTTTGTACTCACCGTCCTTTTTATGACGGTGGGTGCAGAGCCGTCGACGAGCAGACCTGGCAAGGAAAAGATTGGCGACTACCTCTGAGCCAGAGGCGTACTTCTGCATCGACATTTAGTAGGTTTTGATATTTTGTGTAATATACAGTTATGTCTTTTGATACATTTTGAGGTTGTATATTGGGTTGAGCATTTAGTTTCCTAACTTATGATGACCATCACACTGTTTATATTTGCCATTTTACTGTATATGCATTTAATCGTTGTTTCTTGGTTTCATTAGATAAGATTTAATATATTGCTTTCGCATAATCTGTTAAGACTTACGCTAAATTTTATAACTCTTAAAATGTTTTTAACTACTCTAAAATCTATTAATATGTTGACGTGTGGATTACTTATCCTGAACACAAATATCAAGGAGATTTGGATAGAAAGGCCGACTAGTACGTAGTTAAGTCTTACGTGGCTAGGATTTGGGCTTAATTACGGGTTTAGGCAGGGCGATGCCTTAGATTAGGGAAGGGGCCGTCACAGTGCACCCCTAATTTGAATTTCAATTTATGAGGGCACCCCAACATTTTTACCAAAATACCATTTCATCCAAATTGAAGCACCCAACTCTAAAACCTTCGTTAAGACATCCATTTTAGGATCGGCGACATGTGGCCGAGACTTATCTTCTAGGTTCAATATTGTCAATCGAACCTCTTTCGTGGTATTCGGTTGACAATTGCCGACCTAAAGGTTCGATGAGTTCTGATCGACTCTCCAACGAGAGGTTTGGTGTGCTCTGATTGACTCTCCAACTAGAGATTCAGTGGGCTCTGACCGATTCTCTGACTAGAGATTTAGACCTGTGAGGCCGTACCACTTGATAATGCCCTACAAATCACAAGAAGAGAGTTTGTGGAGGGATAATGGTGGGGTGTACAAAACGAGAGGAAAAAGGGTATTGGGGTTCACTAATCATAGTGAGGGGCATAAAGGTCATTTTGCAGTAGAATTGAATTTTTTTAAGTTTGACTTTTTTTGGTAGGGTGACTAAGTAAATGGTGGGGTGCGCTTTGTCGAACTCTAAATGTATAAGCAAAGATTTTAATTATGAAGGAAAATGCTAAATGATAACCGATAAGTAACACCTCAACATACATTTCCCGCATAAACCGTCCATAGAATATGTTACATTTGGCTAAAACATCTCGAACGCAGCTCAGTTGCCAAAAAATTGACACCTCTACGTAGATATTAGGGATGCAAGCAGGGCAGGGAATTCCTGCAACTGGGACGGGTACAGGGAATTTATATGGAGATGGAAGCAGATATGGGGAGAAAATATCATACCCGCACAAGTACGGGAATAGGTATGAGGAAAAAATATATCCACGGGGATCCCATTGAGAATTCACATTGGTAACCCCCGCGGGAATCCCTATAGGTATCCCCATTGGGGATCCCTGCTGATATCCCTATTGGAAGATATCCATGGGGATCCCCATATATCAATTTTATAAATGTATACATGCATACCATATGACACATTATATGTATATATATATTTTTCATGGTTTCCACCCAAAACACTAGTGATTCACTTAACAAACAAACTCTAATAAGATTTATAATTTTAAGTTAATTAGTTGAATAAATAAAATATTTTCATTACCAAAATACATTAATTATATGTTTTGTTTTGAATTGTTTACAATTATATTTACATTTTACAAATTTAGAATCAAATCAAAAAAATGCAACACCTTATTTTACAAATTACCAAACTACATTAACTATATGCCTATGCTAGCAATAGACATATGTATATTATGTGTATAAATACTACTTAAAAATAGGGAGCGGCTAAACGGACCCCAGTTTTTGCTAAACGTAGCCCATTACTCAGACATACCCTGATTTTGCTAAACATACCCCACCTTTATTTTCATAAATTTCCGAAATACCCTTGCTTACCCCATGACTCCCACATTCACCATCACCCCACAGTCTTCTATGTTTCTCGATTATTTGTCATTGTAAAAGACTTATACTAGGTCGAAAGTGGCGTATGATTATTTTTTTCAAACAAAGTTGGATCTAGTCTCGTCGATGCCCTAGAAGTAAGGAAGTGTCGCCTGCGGGTTTCGATCACACATGGTGCAGACCTCTTTAGAGGTCTCAGTCAGCTTAGACTGAGACATCGTTAGAAGTCTTGGACTCGGTGTTGGTCTCAATAAAAACCAACCGAAATCTCGAAATAGGTCTCGAACTTGTGTGACTGAGAATTTCAAAGCGGTCTCAGCCTTATGTGTCCGAAACTCATGGATGACAAGAACGGACAAAAAATTTCAAAATAAAAAAAAATACATGAAACCAACCAAAAAATTAGTGTGTTTTGCTCGGAATCGCTAGATATTCTCGATTCCATCGATATTTTTGAGTGCCGCTAAGGGCACCCCACCTTTTCATGAAGGCACCCAGTTAATGTGGGCACAAACCAATTTACACAGGGCACCCAAAAATTAGACCGAAATACCCAAAATACCCCTCGTGCAAAACCTCTCGCACCCCACCACCCCCACCACCACCTTCACCGAACTCCTTGTGGAAGAATCCATTTGTTTTGAACCGACCAGTGAGAGGAATCCCCGAAATCGTGTTTTCCGTCCCTCGCCGTGTGTTTGTCCTTCGTTGTACGAGTTTTTTGCAGTTTGTAGGGTCGGGGTTTGAGCCGATTTCGTCTCCAAATTAGGGCTCGGTTGAAGATCGTCGAACACACATATTTTGCGCGAAATCGATCGTTTGAAGGTACGTTTTTAGTATAATTAAGTTACATTTGGTAGAGTAGTTGTAATGTGTGTGTGGCGGTTTGTAGAATGGTAAAAAATGGGAAATCGCGATTCTCGCCCACAAAGCCGAGAGATCGTGTCAACTGTCTCGGCCAAGCATGGCCGAGAAGCTAATATTTTTGGGAACTCTTGATCTCGGCCAGGAAAGACCAGGAAGAGTTCATAGCGCCTCGGTTACGCAAGGCCGAGAATACTTCGATTATGTCGACCGAGACATGACGAGAGCTACAATTAGTGATAGGTAATGTGGCGTCGGTGGTGTACAACCGAGAATTTGCTCCTACTCTCGGTTGTACACTTTGCCGCAGGTTAGAGTAGGCTCGGTCGTGATAGGACGAGAGTAAGGCGAATTGAAATAGAACTTTCTATTGGACTCGGTTGTACAACGACGATATATTGGACTCCTTGTTGGTCATGGGTGACCGAAAATATGGGTTGTTTCACGAACCACTTGATCGAGACATCGAAATGGATGAATTTGAGCATTTTTTTTGGTAAATTTTTTTTGGGTTCCGTTCCATGCGCTTATATGTTGTAATGTTTTCAGGTATGGCTCGTCCGAAGTGAGGTGAGATGGTTATCCATATCCTCTGATGATTGATGTTTTAGTATCATTTTTTTATGCTAACAATGGTTGTTGCATTTTGATTAGGTCACTTGGGACCCATATGCAATCTATACCAGATCCTCCGTACCGTCCCAACATGGTAGCACTTCCACACACTCCACCCCCGCCCTTGCTCCGCCGCCACGGCGATGCTCGCCTACGATGAGAGTGCTTGTAAAGGAGTATCAAAGGAAGAATCTGAAGAAACCAAAGCAATGACCAGGCGGGGATGGGGAACATAGACATTTGTCTTATTGTTTGGCCGAGACTAGTTGATTAATGTTTGATGATCATGTTCTATGACAGTTTTATGACAGCTTCACACGATTCGGTAATTTAAAACTCATGGTTTATGACCGATTGGTATATGTTGTCATGTTTGATTTATGTTTGATTCGGACATTTGTACTTGTATGCTTAATGAGTGATATATGATAGTTTGGCTAGCTTTGGACATTGTTTTACACTACTTGTGTTTTACATTTCAATTCATTTCAAACTTGGTTAATTTGTTCTAGAATACATGGTTTTTCTGGTTTTGAGGTGGTGTCGGTCATGCAGTCCGACACTTATGTGGCATTGTTGTTTGATCGAATAACCGAGTCGTCACATTTGGTCTCGGTGGAGTGTGGCCGAGACTATACCGTGGTCTCGGTCGTCAGGGGCGACACGTCTCTTTCCACCGAAACTTAACTCATACAAGATCGTTTGTGGTATGTCAAACTAACTATACAAGAATGAAAATCCAACACGACAATTTGCACCAGAAACTTAACTAATTATATATCTCCGTAACATTCAAACTCACTCTACAAGTGTCCATCCATAATTAAACAAGAATCAAAATACAAAGACGACATTTGTATATACATAGAACATTCGAAGTATCGTCGTAATTTCTAAATGTACTGACCATCAAGGTTTCTAGGTAAAAGCTTTACACTACGGTGTACCTAAATCTACAACGGATATGGTGGCTTCATCAACAGATTGCAATGGGCGCGATGTCTCGAAATACGAATCCATCTCGCCAACCTTTGGCGCAAATGATCCTCAACATACCGATCCCACGATGGATATAAGGATGGCAACGGTGCATTCACACGCAACTTCACTGTCAAAGTGAACAGTAGAACATAGAAGATATTGTCACAAACCCGATTAAGGGGGAAACAAAACAATTCACAAAAAATCATAGAACTTACCCTAACCCAATGGATATTCCTTTCATTTATCATTGCAATGATAAGTCTGCATTGTCAGGCAACGACGGTGGAGCACTACGTAGAGGTAGAAATGTCGAGGCACTCCCATGCGAGAGGTTTACAAGAATGACATTGAATGCGGTGGATACTAACAATCCCATGTATGCGGAAGTGTCAACCATTCTTTGAAAGATGCACTAACTTGATTCTCTCTCGGGCAATGCACCGCATTTCTTGACAGATCTCGAAACTCGAGCCAAGCACTTCCCGCCAAAGGTCTTCATACCCGATAATCTCATCATACATCCTTCTACGCACATTCCTTCACCCGTCTACATCGGCAAGTCCAAGCCCAGAGGCTACACACCGATATCCACAATTTCCATCGGAAACCACATCGATAATGCCCTCAACATGTGGCAACCAATCCGGTTCTAAGCAATGACCACAAGCCATGTTAGATGCACTTTGCGTGCGTCGACTGGCACGACGCATTTTAGGAACAACCTTGCCTTTCTTCTCGCCTAGAAGTGGAGGCCTCTTTTGTGGAGTGGGAGGACTCAAATCCGCTCAAGCAACCGTCTCGTCGAAGAATCGTCATCATCGTGTTTTCTCTTCGATCTCGTCTTGCCTCCGATTGGAGACCCCGTGTCCTTCCCTTTGTCTTAATTTTTGTGGTGGCACAACACCCGGTGTAGACGAAGGTCGACTAATCTCCCTGAGCTGCTTGAATTTGAGTCCTCCCACCCGCATCCTCATTTCGAGACTTTTTGTCTTGCATTATATATTGTCCTCATTGTCGATACGTTTCTAACATCTCTTTGCTTCAACGTATCTAGGATGTCTTTTGGCTTCACATTCCCCTTTGTCATTTGCACCACAACTTCCTGCTCCCCCTTATCCAATCTTCCGGCAAATGAATGGCCGTCCAAGTTTTTTGCGGGGTCGTGATTGTGCCTCCCACATATAACAGTGACATACCACAAGGAGTCAGCATTTTCCTTTACGTTGATAAGGAAAGGGCATCCACATTTCTTCGTACCAGTTTGAGTCCTCGCCTTTTCATCATTTCTTGATTTCTTTGAAATTTTGGCCGCTTTCCCCTTCCCTACTCTCTGAGACATTCCCCTATATGTCCCTGGACCTCTCATGAGCAAGTTTCACCCTTCCCTGCGCTTAATGCCCCGGCATCGAGTGCTTTGTCACTAGCACAAACATGTTCTCACGGCCTATCATTTGAAGCCATGAAACAGCCGCTTCTCTAGAGGGGAATGACCTACAAGGTGTAAACGTGTCCTTGTAGTCTGGAAATAGGGAAACCAAGCATTACCTGCGATACAAACGGTGTGACATTATAATCAACCAAAATGTACAAGCACAATCACAACAAAACCCAAAAAACAGGTTCTCGGTTGTACATGGTCCGATACTTTCTTCGAGTCTCGCTCACGTACGACCGAGAGTTCGAGTACTCTCGGTTGTACCATTCCGTGACCTACGTACACCTCTCGGTCCTCTATGACCGAGACATCACCATACATCTCGGTCCTGCGAGGCCGATACAATCGCGCACATCGACAGAAACTTCGGATAACCGCAAAAAACACAATAAATTTGCAAAATTACCTCAAGTTCGACCTCCTCTTGCACCGTAGCAAAGACAATCCTCCATTATATAGTGGAAACAAGTTCGGATTTGAGGAAATTACCAAACCTACGTTGACAACGAATCATCATTTTCACAGCTTTTTCACAACTAAACAGCTTCTAAAAAAATCATCATATGGTTGTCAAACATTGTTACCTCGTCGTTCGGATGATGTCAATCCGCAAGAATCGATAAACGCTCGACAAACGCAATGTGGCTTGGTGGTTCAACCTTGTGATGGGGTGCCTTTTTTCTTTGTCAAAATGATTTGTGGGTTTGAATCATTATATATACGAGGGCAAAAGGGTCTTTTCTAGTTTTTTGGAATTTTTACAAAATATTTGGGTGCCTTCATTAAAAGGTGGGGTGCCCTTAGCGGCCCTCATATTTTTCGTGCCAAAAATGTGAAATTCAAGCTCCAAATCAAAGCCCTAAACCCAACAACAAAACCACAAACACCACTACCGATTAAAAAACGCAAAAAAAATCCAAGAAAACTCAGAAATTGACATGAAAATAGGTGGGGAATACACCCGCGTCATCGAATCGATGTGGTTTTGCTCAGAATTCGTCGGATTTGAGCCGAAAATGAGAGCACGATTCGAGAGTGACTGGGGTATGGGTAAGCAAAAACACTTTTATATGGAGGTCAATTGGGTCATTTCACACATAAACTTTTTTTAAAAAAAACAGAGGTTCGTTTAGCAAAAACTGGTTTATAGCCGCTCCCTAAAATTATTGATAAGTCAGTATTTATATATATTTAGTAGTTTATTTTAGTATATTTAATTATGTAAAGTCTCTAATATATATATTTAATTATATTTATTGGTCATTTTCACGTGAAACGGAGTGTGGGGTTGAATTCATAACGGAAAATACTCAAAATGGAGTATTTACTTGCAGTGATCGGATGCCAGACTTGCCTCGAGTTATGTGTTGTGCGGTGGGTAGAATATGAGACAACATATTTCAACCAATTAGAAACTGCCACGTCAGCGCATATCTTCTCTCAACCAATCACACGCTGCCACGTCAGCGGTTCTCCATCACAGTAGCAACCAACATCACGTTCCAGCAGCTGCCAAGTGTCGGCCTCTCACACCTCCAAGCACGTCACTCATTGGTTCTCGACCAATCCCGTATCGCCACGTGGTGTCTCACTAACACACATCGACCAACATTTCTTCTCCTCGTTCAGCAGCTCTTCGATCTCCTCGGGATACGGAGCGTGCGGTTTCCCAGATTTTCGGTCTATGCGTGCGACTTTCACACCGCTCCTTGCCCGCCACGTGTCACTCGTTCACCACGCGAACCACATCAATTCAGCAGTCCCAGCGAATAGAAGCGCGCCATGTTAGCGGAACTTGAGCAGGCGAACCAATCGGCTATTGACACGTGGATAGAATCAATTTTCAGCCCAAAAACAGCCATACGATGCTCCTCGGCGCACGTGTCACCTCCCCAACCTCCAAAATTAGTTTATCTCACCTCTGAGACCAATTTTTAGTAGTTTTATATATTAGAAACTTAAGGTGTGTTTGATAGCAAAAAAAATCTTCAATGAGAAAAAACTTTTTTTTTAGCAAATCTTCTCGAGAGGATTTTATAAAGAAAATTTTCTCATAGTTGTTTGATTGCACGAGAAAGAATTTTCTTTTATGGTTCAATCCGTGTGCGTATCTAAATCATCGTCGATGTCGGTCGGGTCAACGATGATGTTGGTGATGAAGCCGGAGTCGAAGAGAGAAAGAAAGAGTGTGTATCCGCGAAAGAGTAGCAAAGACCAAGTTTGTTTGGGTGGAAGAAATGATCAGTTTCGTGAGAGAGATGGAGAGATTTTCGATTTTTCACGCTAAAATATGAGAAAATAAATGAGGAAAATAGGGGGATGTAGTTTTTTTTCTCGGTGCGATTACAAAGTTATCAAACAGTGCAAAAAACGGTTACATAAAAAAAGTAGACAATTTTCTACGATTTTTTTCATTTTCTTTGCTATCAAACACACCCTTAGGTTTTATTATTTTTATCACCGACTATTATATTTTTAGTATTGACTTTCTTGGATGACCATGTTCGGCTAATTAACTCCTTGCTTAGGTCGAAGGGAAAACAAGTCGGGATTATGGATTCATGGCATATTATGTGAGATCTTTTATTTTATTATTTAATTTAACTTAATTCTCCTATTTCATTGTTGTTGATTTTAAGGAATATGATTTAGATATAGGGTATGTATATGATCAGTGCATTATTTGGACCATTAGTATCCGTGTAATTGTGCTTTTGGACCAATAAAGTGACAAACACTCACCCGTTTGCCGTCAAACCCTTTCGGTTCTTGAGTGTGCAACAATTGAATCTAGGTTAAATCGGGAGCGGATGCGATCCAGTTATTTAGGATTAGTGTTCCCACATACCCATATTACTGCGATTAGTGTGTTAAACTTGATTGGCGGATGTCTAGGGTTATACATTAATTAGGGAAGTAGTTAGTGGCGGACGTCCTGGCTATCGAGATTAAGGGAATGAGGAATTTCTGGCGGATGTCGATTTTCTATAGCTAATATAGGAGAATATAAATTAATGATTTTTTTGGGAAAGATTGAAGACCATGATTGCAATTGAATCTTGATCCTGATTTGTGGAACTGTAGACCTAGGTGTTACTTAGGTATTAATTAATTGTTTTCAAAATTAGTTTAGTTGTTTTATTTTATTTAGTTTAGTTAGATTAGTTAGTTAAATTAATATTTATTTAAAACCTCCGATTTCCTTTTGTTGTTTTTAACCTAAGAAAGACTACCAATCTCTGTGGGATCGACCCTTTGCCACTATTCTACAAAATAGTTGGTTTATGAACTTTACTTTATCGACGCGTTCGGCATGCGTCAATTATTTTGATACTTTTTATAGTTCTTTTTAAAAAAAAACTAAGTGGGAGAAATAGTTCCGTGATAAACCCTGCGGGGATCTTAATGGGAAAAAAACTTCTCCACGGGGATTCCCCATCTTCATGGAAATTAGATGGTAAGCGGGGATGAGGATAAAGATGGGGCTCTCACCCACTACCCTCCTCATTTGCATCCCTAAGTACTCCATCCGATCACAAATATAAGTCGTTTAAGGTAAGGGCATAAGAATTAAGACATCCTTAATCACAAGTGTAATTTACATATACGTCATTTGACATTAAATGAATTAAAGAATTGAAGAATCATAAATATTTGAATAGTATAAGGATATAATTGATAAACAAATAATAAATACACTGTTGAATTTCGAAAACGACTTATAATTTTGACCAATAAATTTTTGCTAGAAAGATTTATATTTTTGACATAAAGGAATAGATATCAAGTTTGGTTTGATGATGTGGCCTCAAGTTTCAAAGCTTCAATAATTTAACCTTGACAAAAAGAATTATGGAAATGAATATGCCTGTTTTAGGCCTAAAAAAAAAGAAAAGAATATAACAATACATCCAACCGGACAAAAAGAATTGAAAGTTTTAGATCTCAACAAGCTTCAATCACTGCACTAAGTCAAATCCTTTTTTTTTTATTATTATTGTCGGGTTATACAAGGCATAGCTGTGACTAATCTCGATGTCAATGAACGTAGGACTACCAGAGCAGCGATGGTTGCTAAGAGTTTAGTTTTTTCATTCATAAAACTTTGAACTCAAGACATTTGGTCAAAAGAGGAGTAACCGTTGCCATCTCACTAATGCTAAATTTCACTCTCTGTGCATACACTCTTTGTGAGTAAATAAATGCAGGAGTGGGAAGAGTAGGAATGAGCATTAATGGAGAGGCACAGCTTTTTCAATTGTAGAAGTTGTGGGGTCTCACACTATCACCCAAAGCCAGCTAATGTGCTCACTTTGTCCCCACGCGCCCAAACCACGCTCACAGACCTCATTCATGGCGTCTCAACCCACTTTTCCACAAACCCAACAACACTTCTCCCTCTCCATTTCACACCCATTTCCTGTCACTTCATTTATCTAGCTAATGCCCCTCTTGTCTCATCTAACTTTTCTGTTTCATTGAGACTTGACAATGGCAGTGGTGTGGGTACTGGGTTTGGTTTGCCTCTTCTCTTGTGAGTATTAATTCATGGGTTATTTCTGTTTTTGTTCGTTGGTTTTGGTTGATCTGTTGGTTTGGTTGATCTGTTGGTTTGGTCAAATGGGTGTTTATGATTTTGGTGGGTGGTGGTGAGAGAGTGATGTGTATGATGTGTTTGATGTTTGTTTTTGGGGTTTTGTGAGGTGGGTTTTGCAGTTTGAGCCTTTTTGGGATGTTTGGTGAACTGGGTGTTGGTTGTTTTTTCTGTGTAATGTGGGTTGAATTGATGGGGTTATAGGGATTCGGATGTTGAGTTAGTTATTTTGTGGGATCGGATCACATTGTTAGATTGGATCTTGTTGGTGAAATTGATTGATCTTTGGTGGCTTGTTGAAAATTTCTTGCTTTGCGGTTATAGGCGACATTTGACAATGCTATTCCTTGTTAAAATTGGGGGGACATGGAGGTTTCATTGTGTGTTTCTCACTGCATTTTAGAGTTCTAAGAAGTATTTAATCTCTCACTCATGATTAGTAATTAAGAGAGGATACGAGGCATGATTAGTAATTGATTGATCTTTGGTGGCTCGTTGCTTGCTTTGTGATTATAGGTGACATTTGACAATGCCATTCCTTGTTAAAATTGGAGTTTTCATTGGGGGGGGTTCTAAGAAGTATTTAATCTCTCACTCGTGATTAGTAATTAAGAGAGGATACGAGGCATGATCCTCTTCGGTTTGTTGGAGTGAAAACAAACAAAAATTACTCGCATTCTTTAGGAATTTGACAGCCACTTGTAAACAATACCAAAAGTAAATTTGGATCCCTTGTTCCCTTGATAATGTGATGCTCAGTTGTTGATGCCATTTATGATACTGTTTATTGATACTATGTTTAAGTATGGTTTGCGTTTCCGTTGTTTGAGCTAGTACTTTTGAAGAGATACTGTATTTTTTCGTATGCCAATATTGATCTGTCATTGCATCTAAATATGCCTCTTATTTGTCTAGATACAACTTGCAAATGCCTTGGTTAGAGAATTGAACTTGCTAGAAATTGAAGGAATTCAAAGGTGTAGAAGAAGACTTAAGTTAACTTGGAATTTGTTACAGTAAAAGATTTGAAGATCACCAAGTCACGTAGTCAATTGCTTCAAATAGAGCTGAATGAAAATGGAGGATTCATGTAGCCAACCCCATCTAAATTGGGTTGAGGTTTGGTTGTTGTGTATGTCACTACAATGCAGGTCTTTTGAGGATTTGTAAAGCTGGCCATTATTAGGTGCTGAATTCTTGAATCCAATATCCTCAACGCATTAAGCTGATACCTACCCAATGCCTAGGCGTTGCATGAATATAGCGCTGGTGATTAGTTCATATACAGTTCATTATGCCTGAAGTGCTGCACCAAAGTTTAGATTTCGATTACTTTTGGACAGATATTAATCTTTTCAAAATGCAATTTCAAGGAGTGCATCCATGTTAATCAGGGCATGTCATTTCAATACTAGTTGTAATGGCCGTGTAGCAAAATGTCCTTTCTGTGTTTTCTTGACAATGGACACTGGAACCTATAAAAGTAGAATGAATCCTTTTACTAGTGACAGATGGTAATTTATGGTCGCCATCTAATCTGACCAATTCACTATTCTCTGGTGTAGGTTTGCATGGATGCCTTTGTGGTGGTGTAGAGTATCCGCAGGTTCCTCAGTCTCCTGGAAGTTGGGGAAATAATGTTTTACCTGCTATACCTCCTAGCGAAGAACCACAACCAATCCTACCTCTTTTGGCACCTTCACCGCTGATGCCCTTCTTAAATAACCATGTGCCGCATCTGTCAGGTTTGTTTCTCATACCCTTTTAGATTGTGAAATCAGGCCACTGTATTTCGATCAGCATATTGGTGTGAACCAACTAACATCGGTAGTTTTATTGTAGGGCATTGTCCATTAAACTTTTCTACTGCTAAAAGTATGCTGAGTACAACAGCAATTGACTGCTGGGATTTTTATGCTCCATTCCTTGCGAACGTAATTTGTTGCCCACAGTTGGAGGCCAGTCTTCTGGTTCTTATTGGACAGACCAGTAAAGACACAGGAACACTTGCTTTGGATGAAAATCATGTTGATCACTGCCTCTCAGATATTGATCAGATCTTGGTGGGTCAGGGTGCGAGCAAGGACTTGAAAAGGATATGCTCGATTCACCCCTCTAACCTCACTGAAGCCTCTTGCCCTGTGAAAGATATGGATGAATTTGAGAACATAGTGGAGCCTTCCAGACTTCTGTCTGCTTGTCAAGATATTGATCCTGTGAACGAGTGTTGCAGTCAATCTTGCGAGAATGCCATATTAGAAGCTGCTAGCAAGATTTCCATGAAAGATTATGAACCTTCAAATCTGCATGGGAACCATATCTTGCCTCAGCATGTATCGAGGATTGATGATTGTAAAATCATAGTTCGCCGATGGCTGGCCAGTCAACTTGATCCTTCTGCAGCAAAGAACGTTTTTAGAGGACTCTCGAATTGCAAAGTGAATAAAGGTAACTTATGAAATAATTACATAAAGGATAATATATATAAAAAAGTATGTTTCTCAGTTAACAGATACTTTTTAGTTGCATCATGGCATTTTGATGTTGCACTTGGGAGGAACTAGACCCTGTAATTTGTAAAAATCTACCTTAATCATAAATAACACAAAACTGCTGAGCAAATGTATTCACTGGAATGAATCTTGGTTACACTTTGCTTGTTGAGACTACCTAGGTTTGCCTCTAGAGTCTAGAATGATTTTCTGTTGCATCCCTTGATTGGCTGGTTGAAGTATTTTGTCAACAAGTAGGCTGATGTCTATGATGCAATGGGATTCAATTCAAAGCTGGCCTTGTCGGCAGTTGGGTGTCCAAGCAAGATTAACTGCATTAAAGATTGAACAATAAAAGAATTATATTACCTGGAAACTTGGGTTATATGCTGTGCATTGTGCAGCAAGAACCAGGCTTCATGGAGTTTATGCTTAGTGCTTGATGTCATGTTAATCAACCAAAGCTTTCTAAAGTTTGAAGCTCTAAAGCCCTGAAAAGCTGTTGAAACAAGGTTAATCTTGTTCTGATTCAATTCAACAAAGCCTTTTGCCTTCAATACGGTTTCACCCACATGAGTTCAGTTTCTCTTCTCCATCTTTAAGGGGTGCAAATTTTTTATTACTAGTTGTCTCATTCATAGCTGACTCCTATAGAAAACATAGTTTGAGCATAATGCATATGAAATATGTTTTATAGATATTTCATACTGATTTAACCGCAAGTGCCGGCTTGCGGTGGCCCAATCATGGGATTTAGTTAGCTTTCTTTTCTACAGAGCTAATTTTAGTGGTTCGACTAGCATGAAGTTCTTGTGGAAGGACAACTTTATTGAAGGTCCCTCTTTTTTTTCCTTCATCTCCATTGCGGAGCTCCTGCATTGAAGTTCTTATGTATCATATTAAAAGAAGATCTAATGTAATGCTGTTTAATTATTTTCTAAGTGGACATATTCTCAATTTACAACATTTAACAAGAGGAAGAATGAATCACTTGTTGGTTTATTGGGTTCTTGCCGACCATTCTTATTACTTGATATATCATTTTTCTTGTAGGTTTCTCCTTGTGCTTTGTTACTTCCACCATCATTAATAGTCTTGTTTCTTTTTCTTTTGCTTCAGTCTGTCCTCTCATTTTTCCTGATATGAAAAATGTTACAAAGGATTGTGACAAAGGAATAAGCCACCCAAGAGCTTGCTGCAGTGCCTTGAGGAGCTATGTGTCTGAGTTGCAAACTAGCTTCATAACAAACTTGCAGGCAGTGAATTGTGCAGCCTCCCTTGCTTCGAAGTTGAAGAAAGCTAATATTACAAAAAATGTGTATATGCTTTGCCATATAACACTCAAGGATTTCTCACTGCAAGGTAGTATTATTAATATCTTCCTTTATGGAGTGGAAAAAAGAATACATTTTCTGGCTTCAACCTTTTGATCAGAATCAGAAGTACTATATCAGATGCTGATCCTTCTTTTTTACTTTTATTTTTTCTGTTCTGTGATTTGACGGAACCTGCAATTGGATGCTTCAGCTGGAACACAAGGTATTCTGTAAATTCACCATTGATTTTTTTTAAATAGTTTACTTACTTTCATGAAGCTGGTTGGGCATAGTCGAATTTTGTGTTTTTAAATCTTCTATATAGCTTATCATGCATACAGCAATTTAGCTGCCTAGATATTCTTAAGATCTATGTTTTTTTTCCTTTTCTACAGCATTGTTTAAGAAATAAATAGCTTTAGCGATCTCTCCACTTGTGTAACAGAGTCTGGATGCCTCCTGCAAAGCTTGCCTTCAGATGCAGCATTTGATGAATCCTTGGGGTTCGTTGGTTTCCAATGTGACCTGAATGACAATATTGCAGCTCCTTGGCCCCTAACAGCTCAATTGCCTGCTTCTTCTTGCAATAAGAGTACGGCATCTTCATTTCGTAGACATCTAACGTTAACATATTTTGTTGGTGGTCTTATTGGTTGATGCTATACAAATGAAATTGTTCGGTTGCTTATAATTTTGTGTTGGTCTGTCGGTGGTTTCCTCAACAAATGAAGTTGTTCGTTTGGTTGTTTCCCCCCTCAAGCATCGCTAATTTTCTATTCTTTTGAAATGCAGCTATTAGAATTCCAGCTCTCCCAGTGGCAACATCTGGACAAAGTGGTGAGGACAGTTCTTACTTCTTATGTTATATCACTTCTCTTGTATTTCAACTTGTAAAATATTTGGAAGACCCGTTTTGAGACACCCGGAATGGACACCCAGTTGTAAGTGTCCATTGATTTCTGCATCGATGTTTGTGCACGCACAAATCGATGTGTATTAATAGGCATCAACAACCAGGTGTCCATTCTGGGTGTCCCAAAAAGGTCACCCTAGCATCTTCTTTTCAACTTAGTATGACTTGGGCTTGTGGAATGGCTTCTAAGTTCCTAAAGTGGTTGTCATGACATGGTCTAAAGATACCTCCTCAGACTTGGAAGCAAAGAAACACTCCCTCTATTCCATATTATCTGTCACATTGGATTTTTTTCTTGTTCCACAATATATGTCACATTAGGAAATTAATGGTGTATTTATGGTCTTTTTCCCAATTTTATCCCTAATTTAAAGTTATATCATTAATGCCAATTGGGAGTTTCACATTAATTAATAAAGCAAAAACTTATGAAAAATAGGCTATTAATGAAGGGTAATTTAGTCTCAACGTCTTTCTATTTAAGACTTTCAATCATCACCTTAATTCTCGTGCACAAGCCCAAATGTGACAGATAATATGGAACGGAGGGAGTAATTAAAATAACAATTCATTGATAAGGCGCATTAAATTTTAGGCCCTGTTAAAAGAAAATGTTTAGGCTAACCACTATCATCCTTATCTTTTTAACAAAACTCTCAACTTCATTGAATGATAATTTCCCTACTTGTTAGTAATTATAAATGATGGTTAACTATCAGTTTCTCATCAATATGGTCACTATCTCCTTTAAGTTTTAAGTGTTGAATAATTGTTTTTGTTTCTTCCATTTCGCCTTTTCTTGTATGCCGTAGCTTATGTTATGTCCTTGTTATCTTCCTCTGCTTTTGAAATCTCCTAATTTTTCCACTATATGTGGAGTTATCGAATTATTTACTTGCACCGAGTAATGAAATCTGCCGAAGAATTAATTTATCCTGTTCTCAATTTCCACTTTTTTATGATCTAAACAAAATTACTTAGCTTACATCTGTAATTGTTATTGTAATGTTTTTTTGGAGAAATAGTTAACACTTCAGTTTGAAATAATCACCTTTTAAACAGTTAGCAATTCAAACGGGCCGCTGCTAGTTTTTATAATAACATCCTGTAATATGACTTATTGTCTTAACTTGCAAACTTGTGAGTATTATATAGATCTTGTATGATAGCTAAATCTTTTGCTGAAATAGGTCTTTTTCATGAGAAGGAATATGATTGTGTACAAGAGATAAAATGATGAAACTCACCCTTCTCCCTTCCCTCTCCCCTCTAAACTTCCGTTCACGTTTTCTTTTTCAGGTCGCGATCTCAAGAAGTTGATGATACTTGGTTTATTTTCTTTTCTAATGATGCTCGCGACAGTCGTGTAGTTCCATACCTGTCATCTCATTTGCATCATGAAGTTTGTTGCTCAAGGGGAATGATCTTTGTAACCTTCCACAACTTACTGAATGCTACAATGGGCTTCTCGCCATTTTCAAGCAGACCCGTATTACTTTGAGGTGAAGCCATTAATTTAAAAAGAACCCCAGTACAAGGTGAACCTGAACTTCCCTTTTCATTCGATCCTTGATTCTTCGAGCTGCAATGTAATTATTTTCCATGTAAAGATCTATGTATTTAATTATGAAGAAAACAAATTGTTCCAACTTATATATTCCCTTTTCATTTCATCAAATGGATTATTTATTCACTTCTTTGCTGTAGGCAGGTCACTTTTCATTTCAAAACTTGCTGGTTTAATGTTACTTGTATGACATGATTAACAACTAATTAACATCATACATATATAAAGCGGAAGAATTAAATATAAATGCTACCTCGGATTACGATGAACTAAGTGTTTCACCTATCGTCGTTGGAGTTCTTACGGGAGTGATCGTACTACCACTATGGAGCACGATCTGTGACACCCCAAATATTTTATACCTCGAAAAACACAAACAAAACCTTCATAAGCTTGATAAACTATTAAATAACAAATAGGGAACGAGAAACTTCTTTAACATTATGACTGATAACGACTCGTAATGTTTTAACTTCTTCGTTAAAAAAAAAGAATAGAATGTTCTTTAAAGCTTATCATAGAATTTATAATTGAAACTGACGTTTCAATTTTTAGGAAAGGAGTAAGAAGTTTCCTAGACATTATGAATGACGACGACTTGTTGATAATAATCTTTATACTTATCCGATCATTATGATCGATAATGACATTTAACAGATTAATCATTATTTTATTATGTCATTATGACAGAAAGCGACTTTAAAATTATTTTAATCATTCTCAACACTATAAATAGAAGGATTGATTCAACATTTATGCATTTTTACAATCTTTGTTTCTTTCGTTATTAAATAGAGAAGGAACCCTGCAAAATTCTTGTTTACAGATCTGATAAGGTGATTTTTTTATTACATGTTAATTTTTAATATATGTCTTAATACCGACACTCTTATTACCTTGCTATTGTCCTAACTATCCACATGTGAGATTCAAGTCGACGGACTACAATCGTCCACCGGTGTGGTTGTTGTGGTCCACCAAATTTGGTCACGTGTCGACGGACACTTTATATGATATTGATGACCATGGTGTAGTTTGGCCTTAAGGCAAAATTATGAGGTCCACCAGTGTGGTTTCTAACTAATATTGTTTGCAATTGGTGATATATGTTGTTGTTATTGTTTTGCTATATATTTTGCATTAACATGATGTAATTAGAGAATTACAGTTGGGCGCTGGCTCATTAAATCTAACAATTTCAGGTACCACCTAAACCAGTCGAGAATGATGAATCCCGACCAAGTCAAAAGCTGATTATGTTAGATAAATAATGTATAATGGTCAAGGATGACTGTGTTGGATAAATAATGTAAAATACCAATAATGATGTGGAGAGCGTGAGCGTGCTTTGTAATATTAAGAAACAGTGTAAACTCATTATAAAAAATAAATAATAAGTTTTATGGTGTATTTCTCAATATTCAGTTATACTCGGTACTGGCCCTGTAAGCAGTCTATCTTGGTCTTGTGAGTATCTCGAGATAGGGTGTGACAAATTTGGTATAAGAGCACAGTATAACTCGAGAAAATACACAATGAAAGAGGAAGAAAGTCCTAATAATAATAATCGATAGAAAAAAAAAAGAAAAAAAAAAGAAAAAAACAAAACTTTTGCATATTCTCAAAATCGGTCTTAGGTAGAGTTGCTAGGAAACATCACTAGGGATAAGTTTAAACCATACTTACTGTAGAAATAGAAGATTGAGGATAAGACAAAATATGAGCATTTAGAATTGTTAGTCAAAAGGCATGTTTAAGGCCACGTCTATGGTCTAAGATTTTTTTGATGTGAAAGCTACAATGACAAATGAATAGCTTGGAAGGAATCTAGTGTTTAAATAGTTGGCAGCTGATTTGGCAAGAAATTATGTGTGTCACTTTCTTAACAAAAAACTTTAGAAACACAACACACATGTCAACAAAAAAAGAGGGTCATCAATCCTAGATTCTCTAATTCCTAGGTTCTATAGGTTCAGGTTAGAATGGAAGGTTCCATATAAGTGAGCTGCAGCAAGATAAACACAAGTCTACAATCTTAAGGTAATGCATATCCTCTTGTAGATGCACACATTCATGTTAGTATAAATACCCCACCAACGGAGTTGCATGCTACCGAAAAAAAGAAAAGAAAAAAGAAAGAAAGAGAGAACTCGGTTAGCGTAGACACCTTGTTCTTTTCCGACCTATATTAATGTTTTAATCAACTAGCCTACCCTACTTTTCCAGCCAAGCTTTTGGAAGCGTACCTAAGGTAAATCCTGTTTGTGATATCTTATTTCAATTAATGCATTGCATCAATAGGTCATGACATTTTATGTGCTACTTTTCTCCGTAGCCAAATACGTACCACCTTTCCATCATTGCATGTCCATGCAAAGCATACCAAATGAGTCATTTTCACTCCAGTTATTGTTACATCACATATTTAAGTCTTGCATACTATATTCATACATTTTTTTTAAAATTTTGTTAATTAGCATTCAATCCAACTCATATAGAGAAGTCACCGTGCCCACTTTTTTGACAAGATCATATACACATTTAAGCGTCGAATCAACCAATCATTGGATTCCTTGTCATCTATCTATCCGCTCTCTTGTCCCTGTTCTGTCCTCACCAATTAAAGTCTAAAACTAAAAGTCATCATATTAGTATATGAAAAATTCAAATCGGGGGACAACGTCAAATTAGTATGAACGTTTAATTAGTTTTCTTTGTGTCACAATCAATGTACGTTAGAAAAAAAAAATAGTTAGCAACTTCAAATTAAAACCTATGAGTTGGTTAATCTTGCTAAATATCGTATAGAATAGATCAAAAGTATAACTAGCTAAACCAACCATGTCTTGAGCCATGACGACAGTAAATTATACTAGTAATAATAAAATAGTTGTATAGGTGACATATTTTATAATAAAAAAGGAAAAGAGTTGGAAATTTAATTTTTTTATAGATAAGTAATAAAAAGTTTAATTAATTTACTTTAGTTAAACTGTTGCTTGATGTCGAATTACATGGTGAGGATATAAATATATATATATATATATACATAAATAAAGATCTACAAAATTAAGTTCAACTCAGTAGAAATAGTAATGTATGTGTATTATACTAATTATTATAGCCTTGGTGACAGATAATCAGAACCAAATATAAAAATAGTACTGGTACATTTAGACGGGATGGGGCGTCTAAATTTGCAAAAGCTATGGTTATACACGGAGGAAGAGAATCTGTAGACAACATTGTATTGGTAGAAAAATTAAACTTGACTGTAACTTTTATCATTGAGTTAAGACGTATGAGACGTATTAACTCAATGGATATGAGGGAAGTACTTGTTGCGACTTTTCCACCATGAATTAACATACATAGTGTCTGTAACGAGTTCAGAAAGCAGTCTTAGGTATATCCGAGGGTTTGATCCTTAATTGGTGATGTCCTTATCTAAGATCAATTTTTGAAAAATATTTGGCTCTTTTTAATTGGTCAAAGAGGTCATCAATTCTTGGAAGTGGGTAACGAATCTTTATGGTCAAAGCATTCAATTTCCTATAATCTACACAAACTATTAAGATTCCATCTTTTTTTTCAACAAATAAGACTGGAGCTCCCCAAAGAGATGTACTTTTTTGAATAAACCCTTTCTCTTCTAATTTTCAAAGTTGTTTATCTAATTCCTGTAGTTGCTTATACGACATTCTGTATGGTGTGATGGAGATGGGATTAGCTCTAGGTATAAGGTCAATTTGGAAGTCAAATTCTCTAACTGGAGGAAGTCCTGATAACTCATCTAGAAAGACTTTTGTAAATTCTCTTACTACATGAACATCAGTCGTGTTAAGGTTAGCATTTTCAACTGCAGAGTTAAGAAATTTTTTCGAGTTTTTCTTATCCTCAGGGAAATCTTTAAGAGCAGCCATTATAGTTCTATGAATCTTTTGGGTTTGACCATTTATTGTTGGAAGGGTTAGATATACCCTTTTCTTTTCACAATCAATTTGAGCACGATATTGAGTTAACTAATCTATTCCTAAAATTTGGACATATCCTATTATATTCATAACTATAGGGGTCAACTAAAAATATTTTATCATGTAGTCTAAGTTCACATGAATTACAATATTTTTTCTATTGTTGTAGTACTTCCTAGTGGGGTTTGAATTCTAAGAGTATCTTCTAAATTTCCTATTGGTAATTTCAAGTTTTTTGCAATTTCTTTAGAGATAATAGAGTGAGTAGCACCGGAGTCAAACAATACTTTAATTTGTGCATTAAAAAGAGGAAATATGCCTTTGACTACTACATTGGATGGTAATACTTCTATGTAGGTGGCATTGATTCGCCCGATGTTCTTGGCTGGTTGGCGATTTTTTTGTTGCCCTGAGAGTTGACTAAAGCGAGGTGGAACACTATTTGGATTTTGAGGATAGTGACGGTCTATATGTCTTGGCTGATTACACATAAGCATGTTTGTATTGGTGTTTATACCAGTTGTCCTTGTTGGATCACAAATGATGGGTGAGTTAATTCTTGATTTCTCCCACCACGAAAATTGTTAAAGTTTGTTTTTTTCTTGCCTACCAAACTTATTGTGAGTTTCAAATTTTTTCTACCCCTAGCGTAAGATTGTTCACCCAATGGGTATTTTCTTTTGGAGTTTATTTGGTTCTAATTTCCCTTCCCATTTTTTCCTAACTTCTTATTTCAAAATTCTTCATCTTGCTGGATGTATGCCTGGACTGCTAAATCTCCCTCAACCATTACTCTTTAATTTTTATGCTGTAACGGTGCTAATGCCCGTCAAATGTCATACCTTAGCCCAAAGAAGAACTTTTATGCTCTATCTTGCTCATCGGCAACCATAATTAGCGCATATCGAGCTAACTCGGTGAACTTGGCCTCATATTCTTGTACTGTCATTCCCTTTTGAGTTAGTCGAGCAAACTCAGCTTTGAATTGTGCCCTCAATGTTTCAGGAAAATATTGTTATACGAATAAAGCCTCAAAATCTTCCTACTTCATCGTTTCCGTATCAATACTAGGATCATTTTGTATCATTTCCCACCAATTGGCTGCCTGACTAATCAATTGATAAAAGGCTACTAAGACCCTTACTTCTTCTGGTATTCTCATGACATTTAAGGCATTTTTTGTTCCTTTAACCATTTATTAACTTCTTTGACATCAGGTGCCCCTTCATAAGTGTTTGGATTTAATCGCTTAAAGTCTCGGATTAAGGTCATTAGGTTTGTGACTTCATTAGTAGTGTTTTGACAAGGCACTAATGGCTGGTCTTCAGGTAATTTTCTAGTTGCCTGCTGCTGACTTATATATCTTAGGAAACTTTGGAATAATTGGTCCATAGTTGGTTCTCACGTTTGTTCTATGAGTTCAGTTCCTGAATGTTGGTTATTCATATAGGTGTCCTCAATTGGGTTTTCAATCATGGTAGGATTCTCACTCACAACTTGATTTTCAGTAGATATCATAGGAGGCGACCTCTTCATAAATAGAAGTTATCTTTGTATATATTTACTTAGTCATTTGTTTCATTGGTACATGTAACTATATTATCTAGGCTATTGGAGTTGGTGTTTTATTAGTTTCCACTTTATTTCATTTCATGGTGGAAAAATTCGCAACAAGTATTTCCATCATATCCATTGAGTTAATACGTCCCATACCGTCTAAACTCAACGATAAAAGTTACAGTCAAGTTTAATTTTTCTACCTAAACAATGTTGTGTGCGGATTCTCTTCCTCCGTATATAACCATAGGCTTTTGCAAATTTGGACTCCCCAGCCCGTCTAAATGTACCAGTATTATTTTTATATTCAGTTCAGATTATCCGTCACACCAAGGCCATAATAATTAGTATAATACACATACATTAATATTTCTACTGAGTTGAACTTAATTTTGTAGATCTTTATTTATGTATATATATACTTTTTTATATCCTCACCACGTAAAGCTACATCAAGCAACAATTTAACTAAAGTAAATTAATTAAACTTTTTATTGCTTATCTACAAAAAAATTAAATTTTCGACTCTTTTCCTTTTTATTATAAAATATGTCACCTATACAACTATTTTATTATTACTAGTATAATTTACATTTGTCACTGTTCAAGACATGGTTGGTTTAGCTAGTTATACTTTTGATCTATTCTATATGATATTTAGCAAGATTAACCAACTCATAGGTTTTAATTTGAGGTTGCTAACTATTTTTTTCTAACGTATAACACTGATTGTGACACAAAGAAAACTAATTAAACGTTCATACTAATTTGACGTTGTCCCCCGATTTGAGTTTTTCCTAAAAATATGATGACTTTTAGAATTTAATTGGTGAGGACAAAACAGGTACAAGAGAGTGGACAACTAGATGACAAGGAATCAAATGATTGGTTGATTCGACGCTTAAATGTGTATATAATCTTGTCAAAAAAATGGACATGGTGACTGCTCTATATGAGTTGGATTGAATGCTAATTAACAAATAAAAAAATGTATGAATATAGTATGCGAGACTTAAATATGTGGAACAATAACTGGAGTGAAAATGACTCATTTGGTATGCTTTGCATGGACATGCAATGATGGAAAGGTGGTATGTATTTGGTTACGGAGAAAAGTAGTGCATAAAATATCATGACTGTTGTTGATGCAATGCGTTAATTGAAATAAGATATCATAAACAAGATTTATCTTAGATACGTTTCCAAAAGCTTTGATAGAAAAGTAGGGTAGGCTTGTTGATTAAAACATTAATATAGGTCGGATAGGAACAAGGTGCCTACCCTAATTGAGTTCTCTCTTTCTTTCCACTTTTTTTTTTCGGTAGCATGCAACTCTGCTGGTTGGGTATTTATACTAACATGAATGTGTGCATTTACAAGAGGATGTGAATTACCCTAAGATTATAGACTTGTAGTGTAATAATGACCCTACTGTAGTTATCCATTTTTTTCAAAATATATGTGAAGATAAACTTACGTTTATCTTGCTACAACTCACTTACATGGAACCTTCCATTCTAACCTGAACCTATAGAACCTAGGAATTAGAGAATCTAGGATTAATGACCTTTTTTTTGTTGACATGTGTGTTGTGTTTCTAAATTTTTTTGTTAAGAAAGTGACACACATAGTTTCTTGTCAAATAAGCTGCCAGCTATTTAAACACTAGATTCCTTCCAAGCTATTCATTTGTCATTGTAGCTTTCACATCATAAAAATTCTAGACCATAGACGTGGCTTTAAACATGCCTTTTGACTAACAATTTTGGATACCCATATTTTGTCTTATCCTCAATCTTTTATTTCTACAGTAAGTATGGTTTAAACTTATCCCTAGTAATGTTTCCTAGCATCTCTACCTAAGACCGATTTTGAGAATATGCAAAAGTTTTTTTCCTTTTTTTGTTTTTTGTCGTTTATTATTATTAGGACTTTCTTCATCTTTCGTTGTGTATTTTCCCGAGTTATATTGTGCTTTGATACCAAATTTTTCACACCCCGATCTCGAGATACTCATAAGACCAAGACGGACTGCCCACAGGGCCATTACCGAGTGTAATCGAGTATTGGGAAATACACCATAAAACTTATTTATTTATTTTTCATAATGAGTTTACACTATTTCTTAACATTACATAGCACGTTCATGCCCTCCACATCATTACTGGTATTTTACATTATTTATCCAACAATGTAATCCTTGACCATTATACATTATTTATCTAACATAATCAGCTTCTGACCTAGTCAGGATTCATCATTCTCGAATGGCTTGGGTGGTACCTTAAATTGTTAGACTCAATGAGCCAACGCCTAGTAATTCTCTAATTACACCTGTTAATGCAAAATATATAGCAAAATAATAACAACAACATATATCACCAATTGCAAATAATATTAGTTAGAAACCACACCGGTGGACCTCATAATTTTGCCTTAAGGCCAAAACCACACCATATCATTAATATCATATAAAGTGTATGTCGACACATGACCAAATTTGGTAGACCACAACAGCCACACCGGTGGACAATTGTAGCCCATCGGCTTGAATCTCACATCTGGATAGCTATGACAATAGCAAGGTAATAAGAATATCAGTGTTAAGACATATATAAAGAATTAACATGTAATAAGAAAATCACCTTATCATATCTCTAAACTAGAATTCTGCAGGGTTCCTTCTCTACTTAATAACAAAAGAAACAAAGATTGTTAAGATGCATTAATGTTGAATAGATCTTCCTATTTATAGTGCTTAGAATGATTAAAATAATCTTAAGGTCGCTTTCCGTCATAATGACATAATAAAATAATGATTAATCTGTTAAATGTCGTTATCGATCATAATGATCGGATAAGTATAAAAACTCTTATCAATAAGTCGTCGTCATTCATAATGTTAAGGAAACTTCTTACTCCTTTCCTAAAGATTGAAACGTAGTTTTCAATCATAAATTCTAAGATAAGCTTTTAAGAACATTCTATTCTTTTATTAACGAAGAAGTTAAGACGTTACGGGTCGTTATCAGTCGTAATGTTAAAAACGTTTTTCGTTCCCTATTTTTTATTTAATAGTTTATCAAGCTTATGAAGGTTTTGTTTGTGTTTTTTTAGGTTTAAAATTTTTGGGGTGTCACATTCTCCCTCTATAAAATAAGATTTCGTCCTCAAAATTAGTAAGAGTACCTAAAAAGGTTGAATTGTTACTACCGGTGCTTGAAACTCAACCATTAGATGTGTGGTCCTCTTCAAACTCGTTGTCGGCATTGTAACATGAAAAGATTGACTCATCAAAATTGGAAGAATTATCTAGACTAAATTCTTCCTAGTACTCAGTACTTTCTAGCATAGTAGGTTCAAGTGGCATGGGCAGAAATATCTCTGCCATTGTGTCATCATATGAGCAAGAGAAGATAATAGAGTATTCCTCTCAACCTTCCTTGAAGAAATATTTTCTTCATACTGTTGAATTAGAGAACATGTGCAGACGGTACCTGCTCCATAATCCAACCATCAGGCAAGGTCACATGAAGGTGTTTCCGCTTGAGCTTTCGGATAATAGGGTTTCGTGGTTGATTATTATGTTCGGCTTTTAGATATGCACCATAATTGAACCAAGTACACAAGTCATAGGATGACATTTGACCAACTGGTATTTGTGGTGCAGGTACATTGGATTCAGTCTAGTTGTTGGCGAACGTGATGTCCTGTTGTTCTTCATCATCACTGATGTAGATGGGTTCCAACGCATTTTGCGGTCCTGGAGCAGCGTTACTCGGCCCTCATACGGAAAAGTCTTGGTGACTAGGAGAAAACTTTTTTCATTCTTGTCCATGCCCATTTTATGATACATGTACATATACTTTATTTACTAATACATTCATGTATATGAGATGATATGAATGCCTAGATGAATATATGTGGGTATGATTTTTGCATTTCGAACTTAAACTTCCAAGTTGCCTCCTCTTTTGAATGATGTTGCCAGAGAACTCTTACCAACTCTATTTGACGGTTACATAGTTGTTAAATCTTATTGTCTAATATGTGAGTTGGTTGTTCTTGGTAGGAAGAATTTGGCTCAAGATAAAGATCATTCCATTGAATAATGTGTGAGGAGTAGGGTTTATATATTTTCAACATGGACACATGGAAAACATCATGTATTTTTTCCAATGCTAAATGAAGATCTATCCCGTAGGCTATTTCTCCAATACGTTCTGCGACGGGGAAATGACCTACGAATCGAGGAGCTAACTTTCCCTTTTTCCCAAAGCATTGAATTCCTTTCATAAGACTTCCTTTTAAGAGGGTGAGTTCGTCAGCCTGGAATCTTGATGACTTTTGACCTGAATCTGCACAAGTCTTATGATGACTCTGAGCTGGTTTTAGTCGATTATGTATTATTTGAGTTTTTTGTTGGTTTTTACAATTATTTCAGGTCTTAATAGTACATTATCTTCTTTATCTAACTAACAAGTTGGGGATCGACATGCCCTACCGTATAAAGCTTTGTATGGATCTATTCCAATGCTAGTTTGGTAGCTATTATTATATGTAAACTTGGCTAAATGTAGATATTTACTCCAGCCATCCTGAAAGTCAATTATGCAAGCTCAGAGCATGTCTTCTAAAATTTGAATAGTTTATTCACTTTGTCCATATGTTTGCGGATGATAGGCGGAGCTCATGGGTAGTTTCATTCCTATATGGTTTTAAAAAGATTTCCAAATTTTTGATGTGAATCTAGGATCCTTATCTGAGACAATAGTTAGAGGAATACCATGAAGTTGAACAATTCCTTTTTCGTACAATTCTGTGAGACTAGCGGGTGTATCAAAAGATTTTATGGGTAAGAATCTAGCTGTTTTCATAAGTGGATCAACTATTACCCATACTGTGTCTTGTCCTTTGTAATTTCTTAGAAATACAGTCACAAAATCCATTGTTATATTATCCCATTTCCATTTTCCTATTGGTAAATGTTGTAACAATCTGGTTGGTCGATTATGTTCAGTTTTAGCTTGTCGACAATCAAGGCACTTTGAAACATAGTCAACTATTTCTCACTTCATACCCTTGAATCAATATTGTTGTTTGAGGTCATGATACATTTTATCACATCCTGGATGTATCGAGAACTTTGATTGATGTGCTTCTTCCAATAATAGAGTTTTAATAGGAGGATCTTCAGGTACTACTATTCTATTTTTGAAAAACAAAGTATCATCGGAAGATATAGACCACTCTAGTATAGTTTTTCCAGTTAGTAATTGATCCTTAATTTGTGTCAGTTTTGGGTCATTTTGTTAAGCTAGTTTTACTTGTAGTCGAGTGGTAGAATCTAACACTACGTTTGTAAGAATAACATGGGTGGTATATTCTTTAATGATTAAGTCATTTTGCTCTACGGTTTGATGTATATTCCATTTGTGAAGCTTGAGATTTATCTGAGGATTTGATCTACTTAGGGCATCCGCTACCACGTTAGCTTTTCCTGGGTTATATTGGAGAGTAAAGTTCGTAATCTTTTAGGAGTTCTAACCATCTTCTTTGCCTAAGATTTAAGTCCCGTCGAGTATACATCTATTGTAAACTTTTATGATTTGAGTAAATAGTAATTTTTTTTCCTTAAAGATAGTGTCTCCAAATTTTTAGAGCGAAGACTACTGCTGCTAACTGTAGGTCATGGGCTGGATAATTCTTTCCATAGACTTTTAATTGTCTAGACGCATATGCAACTACTTTTTTAGATTGCATTAAAACAACTCCTAGTCCATTATGGGATGTGTTTGTATAAATGACAAACTCAGCACCACTGATAGGGGTGATCATTACGGGTGCGATTGTAAGTCATTTTTTGAGTTCTCTAAAAGCGTTCTCGTAATTTTTGTCCCATAAAAATGTGACATTTTTCCTGGTCAATCTGGTGATGGGTTCAACTAGTTTGGAAAATTCTGAATGAATCCTCGGTAATATCCTACTAGCCCTAAGAAACTTCTAATTTTTGTGATTGAGGTAGGTTGTTTCCATTTGAGAATTGATTATACTTTTTCTTGGTCTACCTCAATTCCTTTTTCCGAAATCACATGACCTAAGAACTTGACATTTTTTCATCCAAAACTCACATTTGCTCAATTTTGCATACAATTGGTAATTGATAAGAGTTTGGAGAGTGATTCGAAGATGTTTCTCATGGTCCTCATAGGTGGATGAGTAAATTAGGATATCATCTACAAATATGACAATGAATTTATCTTGATAAGCTCAGAAAATACGAGTCATTAGATCCATGAATGTCGCTGGTGCATTAGTTAATCCAAAGGGCATTACTAAAAATTCATAGTGTCTGTAACGATTTCAAAAAATAGTCTTAGGTACATCTGAGGGTTTGATCTTTAATTGGTGATATCCTGATCTAAGATCAATTTTTAAAAAATATTTGGCTCCTTTTAATTGGTTAAAGAGGTCATCAATTCTTGAAAGTGGGTAATGATTCTTTATGGTCAAAGCATTCAATTTCCTATAATCTACGCAAAGTCTTAAGGTTCCATCTTTTTTCTTGACAAATAAGACATGAGCGCTCTGTCACGGCCCAAATTTCTAATCTCGTTTATTTTCCGTAGTCAAGATTACCGACCCGCGACGTGTGTGACCCACGCCATGATATGTGCATTGACCGAGGTGAGATGGTTGAGGTATATGTTAGATTTGTTGTGGTGTATACCTAGTGTATTGTATATGTGTAGATTATTAAATCACTCATACTCGTGTATAGGTGTCGAGACGTGAGTGGGGATGTGCCTCGAGGTGCATGCCGACGTGGGTTCGGGGGTAGAGAGTGATGTGGTGAGTTTATTTTGAGCTTAGTGTAGTTGAAATGGTGGCTTCAATGTGGCTATGGATGATTTTAGATTAAATGTAACCTAAGTTAGCATTTTAAAGCAATAGCCAAGTGATATGCATCGAGACATGTATTAGCACATCTAGAAACCAATTAAGTTACACATTGGTGTTATTTAGGTTTAGTTCGTGGAGATAAGTGGGAAATGTGTCTTAGTGTGTGCCATAGGATAGGTCTCGAGATACGTGTGTGCAATTAGATGAATGACTATTAATCAACCATATATATCCAAATATATAGTTAGAAATCAACACATACAAACCATATACTTTCATTTCAACAACTTAACAAATAAGGAAACCATGCTGGAGTGTTGAGGAAGAAGAAAAATCAGTGGGTTTGGTGATTTGAAGATGTAGGAGTTGATCTAGCTAGTGTACATCAATTAGATAACTGACTTACACTAGTTTATTTAGTTTAAATTGATGTATTCATGGATTTAATGATATGTATAGTTATTTTTATGTTGTTGATGATGTCTTGGGGTTCTGGAGGTGTTTATGGAGGTCCCCAATGCATTGGTGTAGCCTATGTGTGGAGTAAACTCAGAATTCTGATTCCAAAATTCTGGTTTTTCCTACACAAAGCCCATTAACTTCTGGTAGCGCGCTAGAGACAGTTTGGTAGCGCGCTAATGAGGTCACTAGCGCGCTAATTGCCACGACAACATAAGAATCTGCAATTTCCCAAATTTACCAAAATACTATAACTAAGCTTAAAACTGTAAGTTAAGGTCTAAACACATCCAAAAATATGTTATATGGTATCAGGAACGTAAAAAAGGGTTACGGGGATTCGAATATGAGATTTGAGGTGTTGGGAAATCGTTAAAGCTATGACTTTACATTGCTTGATGTGAGTATACCCGTTGATAGTTTATTTACATTTCATATTCAGTGTACACTTGTTTGTTGTAGTCTATATTGACTATGTCCAACTTTGTACTCTCATATCATGAACTTATTTGTTACTCCTCACTTGTTGAGCTTGATTCTCATGATATTTTGATGAATTGAATTCCTTTGAATCCATACATGTACTTATGTCATTTCTTGTTGTTTCACAGTGATTATAGTGTTAATAGCATGCTATTAGGGATTGGGAGTTATAAATGACTTTAAGGACTTGTATTCTTTGGAGACTTTGTGTTTTGTAGCATAGCCTATTATTGGAATCCTTAATGAGTTAATTTCTTGGAATTATAAAGTAGTTATAGAATCTAGAGTCCATTGCACTATGTTGGAGTTGATCGACACATGAGGTTAGAGTCCCTGGGGATGTCGACACTCGCCACTATGATATGGCACACGGGGTTGGAGTCCCTGGGGTTGCCAATATGCGGGGTTAGAGTCCCTGTGACACTGGGGTTAGAGTCCTCTTGATATTAGATTGTGCGACACCACGCACGTCTTTTCGTAGTTTAAGGCTTCACTGACGTATGTCACGTCCGATCAGATCTAGATCATAACTATTTAGCTTTGGGTCAGTTTCATTTGTTTAACCGTGGTATTTATTAGCAAATTTGTGGTACTAATCTTTCTTTATTGAATTTATGCTTTTAAATACCATTTAGTTTTGATTTGGGAAATGTGAATGAATATTTCAACGGGGATTACTATTACTTTTTGTACTCACCGTCCTTTTTATGATGGTAGGTGCAGAGTCGTCGATGAGCAGGCCGAGTACGGAGAAGATTGGCGACTACCTCCAAGTCAGCGGCATACCTCTGTATCGACATTTTGTAAGTTTTGATATTTTGTGTATTATACAATTATGTTTTGATACTTTTTGGGGTTGTATATTGGGTTGAGCGTTTAGTTTCCCGACTTATGATGAACATCACACTGTTTGTATTTGACACTTTATTATATATGCATGTGATCGTTGTTTCTTAGTTTCCACGCACTTAGGATTTTTAATAATTGTTTTCGCATAATTTGTTAAGACTTCCGCTAAATTTTATAAATTTTAATAAGTTTTTAATTACTCAAAAATCTATTCATATGTTGACATGTGTATTACTTATCCTAAATGCACATATGGAGTAGATTTGGATAGAGAGACTGATTAATACGTAGTTAAGTCCTATATGGCTAGGATTTGGGCTTAATTATGGGATTAGGTCGGGCAGTGCCCTAGATTAGAGAAGGGGTCGTCATACGCCCCAAGGAGATGTACTTTTTTGAATAAACCTTTTCTTTTCTAATTCTCAAAGTTGTTTATCTAATTCTTGCAGTTCCTTGTACGACATTCTATATGGTGTGATGGCGATGGGATTAGCTTCAGGTATAATGTCGATTTGGAAGTCGAATTCTCTAACTGGATGAAGTCTCGGTAACTCATCTAGAAAGACTTTTGTAAATTCTCTTACTATAGGAATATTAGTTGTGTTAAGGTTAGTATTTTCAACTGTAGAGTTGAGAAATATTTCAGGGTTTTTCTTATCCTCAAGGAAATCTTTAAGAGCATCCATTATAGTTCTATGGATCTTTTGGGTTTGACCATTAATTATAAGAGTTTGCTCAGTTGGAAGGGTTAGATATATCTTTTTCTTTTCACAATCAATTTGAGCACGATATTGAGCTGACCAATCCATTCCTAAAATTAGGTCATATCCTATTATATTCATAACTATAGGGTCAACTAAAAATATTTAATCATGTAAAAATATTTAATCATGTAGTCTAAGTTCACATGAATTACATAATTTTTTTTATTGTTGTGGTATTTCCCAGTTGGGTTTGAATTATAAGAGTATCTTCTACATTTCGTATTGGTAATTCTAAGTTTTTTGCAATTTCTTTAAAGATAATAGAGTGAGTAGCACCAGAGTCAAACAATACTTTAATTCATGTATTAAAAAGAGGAAATGTACCTTCGACTACTGCATTTGGTGGTAATACTTCTACGGAGGTGGCAATGATTCGCCCGAAGATCTTGGTTGGTTGTCAATTTTGTAGTTGCCTTGGGAGTTGACTAGGGTGAGGTGGAACACTATTTGGATTTTGAGATACTCACAATACCAAGATGAATTTGCCCTACGGGGCCGATCTAGAGTATAACTAAATATTGGGAAATACACCATAAAACTTATTTATTTATTTTTTAATATGAGTTTACACTATTTCTTAATATTACGTAGCACGTTCATGCTCTCCACATCATCACTGGTATTTTACATTATTTATCCAACACGGTTATCCTTGGCGTTATACATTATTAATCTAACATAATCGAACTTCGACTTGGTTGGGATTCATCATTCTTGACTGGCTTTGGTGGTACCTGAAATTGTTAGATTTAATGAGCCAGCGCCCAGTAATTATCTAATTACACCCTTTTAATGCAAAATATATAGCAAAATAATAACAACATCATATATCACCAATTGCAAACAATATTAATTACTAACTACACAGGTGGACTTCATAATTTTGCCTTAAGGCAAAAATTACACCATGGTCATTAATATCATATAGAGTATCCGTCGACACATGGCCAAATTTGGTAGACCACAACAACCACACTGGTGGACGATTGTAGCCCGTCGACTTGAATCTCACATGTGGATAGTTAGGACAATAGCAAGGTAATAAGAGTGTCGGTGTTAAAACGTATATAAAAATTAACATGTAATAAGAAAATCACCTTATCAGATCTCTAAACAAGAATTCTGCAGGGTTCATTCTCTATTTAATAACGAAAGAAACAAAGATTGTAAGGATGTGTTAATGTTGAATCGATCCTCCTATTTATAGTGTTGATAATGATTAAAATAATCTTAAGGTCACTTTCTGTCATAATGATATAATAAAATAATGATTAATCTGTTGAATGTCGTTATCGATCATAATGATCGGATAAGTATAAAGATTCTTATCAATAGGTCGTCGTCATTCATAATGTCAAGGAAACTTCTTACTCATTTCCTAAAGATTGAAACGTCGTTTTCAATCATAAATTCTAAGATAAGCTTTGAAGAACATTATATTCTTTTCTTAACGAAGAAGTTAAGAAGTTACGGGTGGTTATCAGTTATAATGTTAAAGAAGTTTCTCATTCCCTATCTTTTATTTAATAGTCTATCAATCTTAAGAAGTTCTTGTTTGTGTTTTTGAGGTGTAAAATATTTGGGGTGTCACATTCTTTCCCTGTAAAATAAGACTTCGTCTTCGAAATTAGTGAGAGTACTTGTAAAGGTTGAATTGTTACTACCGGTGCTTTAACTTCCAACATTGGATGTGTCTTCCTCTTTAAACTCATTGTCGGCATCGTAACATGAAAAGATTGACTCATCAAAATTGGAAGAATTATCTAGACTAGATTTTTCTCAGTTCTCAGTACTTTCTAGCATAGTAGGTTCAAGTGGCATAGGCAGAAATATCTCTGTCATTGGTGAAAATATCTCTCCCATTTGGTCATCATATGAGTAAGAGAAGGTAATAGTGTCTTCCTCCCAATCTTCTAGGAATAACATATTTTCTTCATACTGTTGAATTAGAGCATATGTGCAAACGTTACCTGCTCCATAATCCAACCATGAGGCAAGGTCACACGAAGGTGTTTCCAGAAGAGCCCCCGGATGATAGGGTTCCATGTTTGATTTTTTTCCTCCGGCTCTTGGATATGTACCATAACTTGACCAAGTACGCAAGACTTGGATATGAAGAACAACTGGACAGCACGTCCGCCAACAACAGGACTGAATCCAATGCACCTGCAACACAAGCACCAGGTTGTCAAATGTCATCCTATGACTTGCATACTTGGTTAAATTATGGTACATATCCAAGAGCAAGAACAGAAGAATTAACCACGAAACCTTATTATCCGGGGGCTCAAGCGAAAACACCTTCATGTGACCTTGCCTCATGGTTGGATTATGGAGCAAGTAACGTTTGCACATGTGCTCTAATTCAACAGTATGAAGAAAATATGTTCTTTCTAGAAGATTGGGAGGAAGTCATTATTACCTTCTCTTGCTTATATGATGACCCAATAACAGAGATATTTTCGCCTATGCCACTTGAACGTACTATACTAGAAAGTACTAAGAACTAGAAAGAGTTTAGTCTAGATAATTCTTCCAATTTTGATGAGTCAATCTTTTTGTGTTACGATGCTGACAATGAGTTTGAAGAGGATGACACATCTAATGGTGGAAGTTCAAGCACCGGTAGTAACAATTCAACCTTTACATGTACTCTCACTAATTTCAGGGATGAAATTTTATTTTACAAGGGGGAATGTGACAACCCAAATATTTTAATTACACATCGAAAAACACAAACAAAACCTTCCTTAGCTTAATAAACTATTATATAAAAATTGGGAACGAGAAACTTCTTTAACATTATGACTGATAGCGACCTAAAACGTCTTAACATCTTTGTTAAGAAAAGATTAGAATTTTCTTCAAAGCTTATCTTAGAATTTATGATTGAAAACGACGTTTCAATCTTTAGGAAATGAGTAAGAAGCTTCTTTGACATTATGAATGATGAAGACAGGTTGATAAGAATTTTTATACTTATCCGATCATTATGATCGATAATGAAATTTAACAGATTAATCATTATTTTATTCTTTCGTTATGACAGAAAACTACCTTAAGATTATTTTAATCATTCTCAGCATTATAAATAAGAAGATCAATTCAACATTAATGCATCGTTACAATCTTTGTTTCTTTCGTTATTAAGTAGAGAAGGAACCATACAAGATTCTTTATATATGTCTTAACACTAACACTCTTATTACCTTTTTATTATCCTAACTATCCACATGTGAGATTCAAGCTGATGGGCTACAATTGTCCACCGGTGTGGTTGATGTGGTCTGCCAAATTTGGTCACGTGTCAACTGACATTTTATATGATACTAATAACCATAGTGTGGTTTTGGCCTTAAGGCAAAATTATGAGGTACACCGGCGTGGTTACTAACTAATATTATTTGCAATTAGTGATATATGTCGTTGTTATTGTTTTGCTATATATTTTGCATTAAAAGGGTGTAATTAGAGAATTACTGGGTGTTGGCTCATTAAATCTAAAATTTCTAGTACTACCCAAGCTAGTCAAGAATGTTGAATCCCGACCAGGTCAGAAGCTGATTATGTTAGATAAATAATGTATAATGGTCAAGGATGACCGTGTTGGATAAATAATGTAAAATATCAATAATGATGTGGAGAGCATAAGCATGCTATGTAATATTAAGAAACAGTGCAAACTCATTGTAAAAAATAAATAAATAAGTTTTATGGTGTATTTCCCAATAAAGTTATACTCAGTACTAGCCATGTGGAAAGTCCATCTTGGTCTTGTGAGTATCTCGAGATCGGGGTGTGACAAGCACCGGTGGACCAAGGAAGCCGCGCACGTCGACTCAAACTACACCAAGGTCAAATAAAAATATCAATGGTGCTCGCTAGCACTTGACCATATTTGCGGACTGTTGGGGTTTTTGTCAAAACTGTTGCAATATACCTTTCAGAAGGTTGATCGATCTCTAAGGCGCTGTCAACGATGAACGCCCTCTATCAGCAGTCCACACACGAACGGCGGCCGAGATTTGAAGTGCTAGCTTCGAGAGAATACCAAACCTTTTTGTTTCTCTCCAAAACGATCCAGAGCATACCAAAAACCCTAAGTCGTTTCTAAAACGAAAATAGAGTTTCAGCCCTTTTTTCTTTCGTCCCTGTGTTCTAACTTAAAGCGTCTCTTTATACAACCCTTGTATATAGACGGTTAAGTAAATTACACATATACCCTTACTTAAAGAAGTATAAGTGTAATACACCACAAGGACGTTTCCGTCATGAATTTTATCATATAAATTTCATTTTTCAGAACCATCTTAAAATCTCGCAAAACCATTCTTAGTGTGCGACCCAATAGGCTCATACAACGTTGGCAGTGTACCAAAACACATTTTGGTATACAAGTCATAAGCGATCTCTAGCAAGACATTATGACTACCCAAGTTGTACGAATATCAAATCGATACAACCTAATCAATATCGTATATAACATCCTTTTGTCACACGATATCCTTTTGATCAAACATAAGGCATGGAATTGTCATCCAACATGTTCAATCGTACTAGTCTCGATCTCTAGGTAGATCGAAAACATCCAAGTGACATTGATCAATATCAATTCACTTAGACTAGGCCTTTTAACGAGTCTAACACATCGAGGGATCCACTAGATATCTCTCTTTATATGATTGGGACAAATTCTATCTCGATTACACAACTTCATCACATTGCTCACACAGTAACCAATCACAACCTTTATAATCGTCCAGGTTAAAGACAACGTTTGATTGTGTCAAATTTGTGTTCCTAATGTTGAAGTCTCACGGCAATCTCAAGTCGAGGACCTGAAAAATATACCTATCATGAGAAACAACTATGACTTAATCCATGTGATGTTCTCATAGCGAATTCGGTCAAGACTTTGTTCCCTAACAAGTACTCATGATCTTGATTCGTATCCCCTATACGTATAATCATCATATGATCATCAATCAAGACTCACACTAGTCTTAATTCATTATAGTTCCCAGTATAATGATCGACTAGGGACATTTAGGATATTTATGTAAATACCCATAGATCTTATTATAATGTAAACATGCAAATTAATTATAATAAACAGCAAATGAAATCCTCTATTTTATTAACTGAAAGTATTCATAAAGATAGTTAATGGATTGACTAAGGGCACATGCCCCATCACGGACCAGTAATACCACACCGATGGACTTCAAAATGTCTGTCAACAAGAATTACATGTGTGGATAAACATATATAAGTAATTAACATAATATTAGAGGCACATGTATCGAATTAATAATGCATAACGAAGAATATTACCTTAACCAGTATCACCGATTTCCAAAGAGCTATTGCATTATCTCCTTAACTTTCTCCAAGAGAACCCATTAATGGAGAAGGATAGAAGCTAAAATGAAATGTGAGAATAAACTTATCATCTTTTCTATTTATAGAGGAATAGCAGCTTAATAAAACAAAAGTCATTATGATAAGTCATATTGACAGGATAAAGATAATGATGAATCTGTTAAATGTCGTTATCGATCTTAATGATTGGATAAGTATAAAGGTTCTTATCCTAATGATTGAATAAGTATAAAGGTTATTATCCTAAATATCAGATAAGTATAAAGGTTTTTATCCTAATGATCATGGGTCATCGTCACTCATAATGTAAAGGAAGCTTCTTATTCATTTCCTAAGAATTAAATGTCATTTTCAAAACACAAGTTTTTAAGATAGGGACATATGAACCTTCTATTTTTTCTTAATGACGAAGTTAAAACGTTTGCGAGTCGTTATTAACCATAATGTTTACGAGGCTTTCTCGTTCTCTATCATGATATCCTAATTATTCTTTATGATTAATAGTGAGATGCAAACAAGCATATGATGCAAATGATGTATCGACAAAATACGTCACTTAATATTTGTCCAAATGCATTAATGTAGTATAATAAAGAAAAAATAATGTGTGATTCGATAAGCCTAATACTTATCTTGAGGCATATACATGTGTATCTTGATATTCCTAATTTTTGGGTTGTTACAATCTCCTCCTCTTTGAGTAATTTCGTCCTCGAAATTGAAAAGCTATTGGATCAATATATATAGGGTTTATATATATGTATATATATTATCATTTTTTCCTTTAATAAGGTATATCGTGCTTATGTATTACAATATAGGCATGAAACACATTCAACTCATTTTTAATGTAGATCTATTTGTTTAGTTGGTCAATTGTGCTTCAATAACACATTTTATTGTAAAGGTTTACCACCTAAATTTCTTGGTATGTACATAGGATTGTAGTTTATTAATGTTTCCACTTTAATTGAAACAGACGTGGGATAATCAAGACAAGAACCTCATTAGTATTCATTGAGTTACCACATCCCTTATCGTTTAAACTCAAGAATAAGAGCAACATTCAAATCAAGATTATCCTGCCCGTAGATAATTATTACACAAAGTTTCTTCCTCTATGTACTCCTAGCCTTTTGTAAATTCAGACGCCCTATTCCGCCTAAATTTACCATTACTGCCAATATACCAGATTCAGAGTGTTTGCCAAACAAAGGTCATAGTCCATCCTAGTTAAGATTTTCAGCTCCACACATCATGCTTAATTAGCACTCGTCCTCGCTAAATGTATGAATATCCGATCATCTTATAGTATAGAGTTTTCTGTTAAAGATGGTCTTCTCAAGTCAAATATTATATATTCTAGATTTCAATGCTATCTTTTATACATTTCTTTCTAAATATTAAAGTAGCTTAACTTGGACTATAGGATTAAGAATATTTTAAAAATTCCAAATGTCTCTTGATTAAGGCATTAATCATATTTTTACAACTTTAAGTCCACTTGTCTTAATTAATATACCGCTAAAGTTATTACTAGTTCTAGCTAATTACCTTTTAGTTGACCCATAAAAATAATAGCAATGACTTTTTAACTAATAAAAAGAAATATAATAATACCAACCTTAACGACTTTGATCGATCGAAACTTCTTTGTTGACTGACTTTGACCACCGTTGACCATACTATTGATTAGCTGGCGTAAGGTTCACGGTTATCTTTGTGTCACAATCAATGTTATATGTTAGAAAAAAAAAAGTTAGCAACCTCAAATTAAAACCTATGAGTTGGTTAATCTTGCTCAATATCATATAGAATATATCAAAAGTATAACTAGCTAAACCAACCATGTCTTGAGTCGTGACAACTATAAATTATACTAGTAATAATAAAATAGTTGTATAGGTGACATATTTTATAATAAAAAAGGAAAAGAGTCGAAAATTTCATTTTTATAGATAAGCAATAAAAAGTTTAATTAATTTACTTTAGTTAAACTGTTGCTTGATGTCGCATTACGTGGTGAGGATATAAAAAGTATATATATACATAAAAAAGATCTATAAAATTAAGTTCAACTCAGTAGAAATTGTAATGTATGTGTATTATACTAATTATTATCGCCTTGGTGTGACGGATAATCGGAACCGAATATAAAAATAGTATTGGTACATTTAGATGGGATAGGGCATCTAAATTTGCAAAAGGCTATGGTTATATACGAAGGAAAAGAATATGTAGATAACATTGTAGGGGTAGAAAAATTAAACTTGATTGCAACTTTTATCGTTGAGTTAAGACAATATTGGACGAATTAACTCAATGGATATGAGGGAAGTACTTGTTGCGATTTTTCCACCATGAAATGAAATAAAGTGGAAACTAATAAAGTACCAACTCCAATAGCCTAGATAATATAGTTACATGTACCTATGAAACAAATGACTAAGTAATATATATATATATATATATGCATACTAAGATAACTTCTATTTATGCAGAGGTCGCCACTTATGATATCTACTGAAAACCAAGTTGTGAGTGAGAATCCTACTATGATTGAAAACCCAATTGAGGACACCCATATGAATAACCAACATTCAAGAACTGAACGTGTAGAACAAACGCGAGAACCAACTATGGACCAATTATTCCAAAGTTTCCTAAGATATATAAGTTAGCAGCAGAAAATTAGAAAATTACCTGAAGACCAGCCAGTAGTGCTTTGTCAAGACATTACCAATGAAGCCACAAACCTAATGACCTTAATCTGAGACTTCAAGCGATTAAGTCCAAACACTTATGACGGGGCACCCGATGTCAAAGAAGTTGATAAATGGTTACAGGAAACAAAAAAGGCCTTAAATTTCATAAGAATGCTAGAAGAAGTTAGGGTCTTAGTAGCTTTTTATCAACTGATTAGTCAGGCAGCCAATTGGTGGGAAATGATACAAAATGATCCTAGCATTGATATGAAAATGATGAAGTGGGGAGATTTTGAGGCTTTATTCATCCAACAATATTTTCTGAAACCTTGAGGGCACAATTCAAATCGGAGTTTGCCCTGTTAACTTTAAAAGAAATGATAGTATAAGAATATGAGGCCAAGTTCACCTAGTTAGCTCGATATGCACCAGTTATGGCTGCCAATGAGTAAGATAGGGCATAAAAGTTCTTCTTTGGGCTAAGGTATGGCATTTGATGGGCATTAACACCGTTTCAGTATAAAAATTATAGAGCAATGATTGAGGGAGTTTTAGTAGTCCATGCAGAAATCCAGCAAGATGAAAGATTTCGAAATAAGAAGTTAGGAAAAAAAGGAAAGGGAAATTGGAACCAAATAAACTCCAAAAGAAAATATCCATTGGGTGAACAATCATACGCTAGGGTAGAACAAAAAAATGGAACTCAAAATAAGTTTAGTAGGCAAGAAAAAACAAACTTTAACCATTTTCGGGGCGAGAGAAACTAAGAATGAACTCACCCATCATTTGCGATCCTACAAGGACAAATGGTACAAACACCAATGCGAACATGCTTTATGTGTAATCAGCCAGGATATATAGCCCATCACTGTCCTCGAAACCCAAATAGTGTCCCACCTCACCGTAGTCAACTCCCAGTGCAACCACAAAATCGCCAACCGGCCAAGAACTTTGGGCGAATCAATGCCACTTCTGTAGAAGTATTACCACCCAATGTTGTAGTCGAAGGTACAATTCCTCTTTTTAATAAACAAATTAAAGTATTGTTTGACTCTGGTGCTACTCACTCTATTATATATAAAGAAATTGCAAAACACTTGGAATTACCAATAGGAAATTTAGAAGATACTATTAGAATTCAAACCCCACTAGGAAGTACTACAACAAGAAAAATTATGTAATTCATGTGAACTTAGACTACATGATAAAATATTTTTAGTTGACCCTATAGTTATGAATATAATAGGATATGACCTAATTTTAGGAATGGATTGGTTAGCACAATATCGTGCTCAAATTGATTGTGAAAAGAAAAAGGTATATTTATGCCTTCCAATTGGACAAACTCTTATAATAAATGGTCAAACCCAAAAGATCCATAGAACTATAACACCTACTCTTAAAGATTTCCCCGAGGATAAGAAAAACCAAGAAATGTTTCTCAACTCTGCAGTTGAAAATGCTAACCTTAATACAACTGATATTCCTGTAGTAAGAGAGTTTACAAAAGTCTTTCTATATGAGTTACATGGACTTCCTCCAGTTAGATAATTCGACTTTCAAATTGACAATTTACCTGGAGCTAATCCCATCGCCATCACACCATACAGAATGTCGTATAAGGAACTGCATGAATTAGATAAACAACTTCGAGAATTAGAAAAGAAATGGTTATTCAAAAAGTACATCTCTTTGGGGCGCTATTGTCTTATTTGCCAAAATGAAAGATGGAACCTTAAGACTTTGTGTAGATTATAGGAAATTGAATGCTTTGACCATAAAGAATCGCTACCTACTTCCAAGAATCGATGACCTCTTTGACCATTTAAAAGGAGCCAAATATTTTTCAAAAATTGATCTTAGATCAAGATATCACCAATTTAGGATCAAACCCTCATATGTACCTAAGATTGCTTTTTGAACTCGTTACGGTCACTGTGAATTTTTAGTAATGCCCTTTGAATTAACCAATTCACCAGCGACATTCATGGATCTAATGACTCATATTTTCCGAGTTTATCTTGATAAATTCATTATCATAATTATAGATGATATCCTAATTTACTCATCCACCTATGAGGACCATGAGAAACATATTTGAATCACTCTCCAAACTCTTATCAATCACCAACTATATGCAAAATTGAGTAAATGTGAGTTTTAGATGAAAAAGGTCAAGATCTTAGGTCATGTGATTTCTGAGAAAATAATTGAGGTAAATCAAGAAAAAAGTTGAATCAATTCGTAAATGGAAACAACCTACCTCAATCACGGAAATTAGAAGTTTCTTAGGGCTAGTAGGATATTACCGAAGATTTATTCCAAATTTTTCCAAACTTGCTGAACCTATCACTAGATTGACCAAGAAAAATGTCACGTTTGTGGGACAAAAATTGCGAGAACGCTTTTAGAGAACTCAAAAAATGACTTACAATCGCACCCGTAATGATCACCCATGTCAGTGCTGCTGAGTTTGTCATTTATACAAACGTATCCCATAATAGACTAGAAGCTATTTTAATGCAATCAAAAAAAGTAGTTGCATATGCGTCTAGACAATTAAAGTCCACGAAAAGAATTATACAACTCATGACATAAAGTTAGCAGCAGTAGTCTTTGCTTTAAGATTTTGGAGACACAATCTTTATGGAGAAAATTCACATTTACTCAGATCATAAAAGTCTACAATACATCTATACTCAACGGGACTTAAATTTTAGGCAAAGAAGATGGTTAGAACTCCAAAAAGATTACGACTTTGCTCTCCAATATCACCCAGGAAAAGCTAACGTGGTAGCGGATGCACTAAGTAGATCAAATCTTCGGATAAATAAGATCAAGCTTCACAAATGGAATATGCATCGAACCGTTGAGCAAAATGACTTAATCATTAAGGAAGATATCACCCAAGTTATTCTTACAAACATAGTGTTAGATTTTACCACTCGACTACATTTAAAACTAGCTCAACAAAATGACCCAAAACTGACACAAATTAAGGATCAATTGCAAACTGGAAAAACTTTACTAGCGTGGTCTATATCTCCCGATGATGCTTTGCTCTTTAAAAATAGAATAGGAGTACCTGAATACCCTGTTATTAAAACTTTATTGTTAGAAGAAGCAGATCAATTAAAGTTCTCTATACATCCAGGATGTGATAAAATGTATCATGACCTTAAACGACAATATTGGTTCAAGTGTATGAAGCGAGAAATAGCCGAGTATGTTTCAAAGTGCCTTAATTGTCAACAAGTTAAAACTGAACATAGTTGACCAATCGGATTGTTACAACCTTTACCAATAGAAAAATGGAAATTGGATAATATAACAATGGATTTTGTCACTGCACTTCCAAAAAATTACAAAAGACAAGACACAGTATGGGTAATAGTTGATCGACTTACGAAAACAGCTAGATTCTTACCCATAAAATCTTATGATACACCCGCTAGTCTCGCAGAATTATACGAAAAAGAAATTGTTCAACTTCATGGTATTCTTCTAACTATTGTCTCAAATACGGATCCTAGATTCACCTAAAATGTTTGGAAATCTTTTTAAAACCATATGGGAACGAAACTAGCCTTAAGCTCCGCCTATCATCCACAAACAGATGGACGAAGTGAACGAACTATTCAAATTTTAGAAGACATGCTCCTAGCTTGCATAATTGACTTTCAGGATAGCTAGAGTAAATATCTACATTTAGCCGAGTTTGCATATAATAATAACTACTAAACTAGCATTAAAATGGCCCCATACGAAGCTTTATACGGTTGGCCGTGTCGATCCCCAACTTGTTGGTTAGATAAAGAAGATAAGGTACTATTAGGACCTGAAATAATTACAAAAAGCAATGAAGAAATTCAAATAATACATAATCAACTAAAAATAGCTCAGAGTCATCAAAAGACTTGTGCAAATTCAGGTAAAAAGTCATCAGAATTCTAGATTGACGAACTCATCCTCTTAAAAGTAAGTTCTATGAAAGGAATAAAACACTTTGGAAAAAAAGGGAAAGTTAGCTACTCGATTCATAGGTCTTTTCCCCGTCGCAGAACGTATTGGAGAAACAACCTATAGGATAGATCTTCCTTTAGCACTGGAAAAAATACATGATGTTTTCCATGTGTCCATATTAAAAAAAATAAACCCGACTCCTCACACATTATTCAATGGAATGATCTTTACCTTGAGCCTAATTCTTCTTACCAAGAACAACCAACTCGCATTTTAGACTACGTATTCGTCAAATAGAGTTGGTAAAAGTTCTATGGCATTATCATTCAACAAAGGAGGTAACCTAGAGCTGAAGTCTGAAATACAAAAATCATACCCATATCTATTCATCTAGGCATTCATATCATCTCATATACATGAATGTATTGGTAAATAAAATATATGTACATGTATCATAAAATGGGCATGGACAAGAATGAAAAAAAGTTTTTTCCTAGTCACAAAAACTTTTTCGTAAGAGGGTCGAGTAACTCTGCTCCAGGACCGCAAAATGCATTAGAACCCATCTACATTAGTGATGATGATGAACAATAGGAATGAATCCAATGCACCTGCACCACAAGCACCAGTTGGTCAAATGTCATCCTATGACTTGTGTACTTGGTTAAATTATGGTACATATCTTAGAGCCAGAACAGAAGAATCAACCACAGAACCTCATTATCTGGGGGCTCAAGCGGAAACACTTTCTGGTGACCTTGCCTCATGGTTGGAATATTGAGCAGGTGACATCTGCATATGTGCTTTAATTCAACAGTATGAAGAAAATATGTACTTCCCGGAAGATTGGGAAGAATACACTATTACCTTCTCTTGCTCATATGATGACCCAATGGCAGAGATATTTATGCCAATGACAGAGATATTTTCGCCTATGCCAACTATGCTAGAAAGTAATAAGAACTAGGAAGAATTTAGCCTAGATAATTCTTCCAATTTTGATGAGTCAATCTTTTCATGTTACGATGATGACAACAAGTTTGAAGAGGATGACACATCCAATGGTGGAAGTTCAAGCACCGGTAGTAACAATTCAACCTTTACAGGTACTCTCACTAATTTCGAGGACAAAATTTTATTTTACAGGGGGAGAATATGACACCCTAAAAATTTTACACCTCGAAAAACACAAACAAAACCTTTCTAAGCTTGATAAACTATTAAATAACAAATAGGGAACGAGAAGCTTCTTTAACATTATGACTGATAACGACCCGTAAAGTCTTAACTTATTCGTTAATAAAAGAATAATATGTTCTTCAAAGCTTATCTTAGAATTTATGATTGAAAACGACGTTTCAATCTTTAGGAAAGAAGTAAGAAGCTTCCTTGACGTTATGAATAATTACTATCTGTTGATGAGAATTTTTATACTTATCCAATTATTATGATCGATAACAACATTTAACAAATTAATCATTATTTTATTCTGTCAATATGACGGAAAGCAACCTTAAGATTATTTTAATCATTATCAGCACTATAAATAGGAGGATCGATTCAACATTAATGCATTCTTACAATCTTTGTTTCTTTCGTTATTAAGTAGATAAGGAACCCTGTAGAATTCTTGTTTAGAAATCTGATAAGGTGATTTTCTTATTACATGTTAATTCTTCATATATGTCTTAACACTGACACTCTTATTACCTTGCTATTGTCCTAACTATCCACATGTGAGATTCAAGCCGACGGGCTGCAACTGTCCACTGGTGTGGTTGTCGTGGTCCACCAAATTTTGTCATGTGTTGACGGGCACTTTATATGATATTAATGACCATGGTGTGGTTTTAGCCTTAAAGGGAAATTATTAGGTCCACTGGTGTGGTTACTAACTAATATTGCTTGCAATTAGTGATATATGTTGTTGTTATTGTTTTGCTATATAGTTTGCATTAACATGGTGTAATTAAAGAATTATCTTTTGGCTGGCTCATTAAATCTAACAATTTCAGGTACCACCCAAGCCAATCGAGAATGATGAATCCCGACCAGGTCAGAAGTTGATTGTGTTAGATAAATAATGTATAATGGTCAAGGATGACCGTATTGGATAAATAATGTAAAATACCAGTAATGATGTGGAGAGCGTGTGCATGCTATATAATCTTAAGAAACAGTGTAAACTCATTATAAAAATTAAATAAATAAGTTTTATGGTGTATTTCCTAATATTCAATTATATTTGGTACTGGCCCTGTGGGTAGTCCATGTTGGTCTTGTAAGTATCTCGAGATCGGGGTGTGACAGGTTCTGTATCCACAGCCTAGAAGCGGAAGATGAAAACACCATCATTCTTTAGAAACTCAATTAATCAATATACATCATTTATCCCATATAAGTCTTTATAGAAATATAAAAGGTATGAAATCTTTGGTAGGACATGTCCCTACACGTATTAAAGGAAAGAGTGCAACTCTTCACATGAAATGACTCTTCATACACTTGACTTCATATGTGTTATCAAAAGCTCTAACAATCTCCCACTCGAACATGATGTGGGTAATTATCACACATTCATAGGCGTTATTTTTTTAGAGTTTTGTGTATATTGAATTTCTCCCACTCGCACATGAAGTGTGATGGTTCTCATTCTTCCTCGATAACTTCCATACTAGCTAATATGTCGTGCGACCGTAATACAACCTACAAGTGGGAGCTCTACACTAGCAATAAGCAGCATAGAGACATCAACCCCAAAAAATGTCTTACATGTCCTAGATCTATTTTAGTTTCATCAATTCAAGTATCTCTAACCCCTCAAAAATAAAGAGTTTTACTTGAACCACTACAAGCATTATACAAAGTATTATACAAAATATCCACAATTATATTCAGGATTTAGACATTTGTGAAATGTGAATTATTCAGATTCAAGATATAGTGTACATCATGATGAAAACTTAATGATCTTCCTTTTCACCCTCCCACTACTCAGTAGAATAAGAATCGCTTTCCCAGTGAAGTCCCATCGGGCCGAATCAATCATGACCATTGGCCATTTACCAAAGTAGAAGACATCATTTCTCTACCCTATAGTGTATTCAAAAGTGAATGGACATTTAGAAATACGTCATATAAAAATAAAAACTTAGAGCTCACATAATGATGAAGCAGGGATCCGTTCATCTCCTTCTAAGATGATAGACTTACACATGCATTCTATAGAACCATGCCACAGCGGAGTCACTCTTAAAGAGCGTATGTTTGACTCTAAAACACTACACAAATCTTAGTCCATTCGCTATTGCAAGCATCTAACCCGAGTTCTGTATATCTTGCTATCATTTAAGCATCAAATATTAGATCTCGCATTTGGTATCAACTTCACTACATACAACATGGATAGTGGGAAATCCAAGTCGATCATAATAATGATCTCATCTTGACCTCTATCAAGGCGACATATAAAAATGAGCTAAATGAATCTATCTCCTGATAGATTCAATCTTAACAATAAGCTATTATGTCTCATCTTTTATCACTAATTCCAAAGTTCCAAAAGCGATCGCTCATGTGAGAAAATCGATCTTCAAGTCCGGAACATACTAATCAACATAATAGAATATTGTGTTTGCTACAAATAATCAAATAAGCTTCTGTAAAAGCTATATTTCATTCATTAAACAACAAAGGTCTCATACATAAATAAATATCTTATCATAAATAAATAGAATATATTAGTCATAACCTACGTTATCCCAAAGCTCTAACATGAGTGATAAAAGCATCGAGAGCTATAAGTTTTGTTAATGGATCTGCTACCATTTGCATTATAGGTATATATTCTAAAGACACTTCTCTCTTAGCGACGATATCTCTGATGAAGTGATAACATAGATCTATGTGTTTGATTTTTCCATGGTATTTAGGATCTTTAACATAGGCTAATGCGTCGTGCTACCACAATTAATTATCACAGGATAACTAGTGTTTGTGAAAATTCTCAAATTATGAAAAAATCTCCTTAACCAAATAGCCTCTTGCACATGCCAGAACATGCAACATATTCTGCTTCCATCATTGATAGGGCAATGCATGATTGTTTCTTGCTACACAATGATATTGCACCTCCATCGAGCAAAAAAACGTATCCTGATGTGGATTTATGTTCATCAAGATCTCCACTCCAATCTGCATCGTTATAGCCTACTAAGTGCAAACTTTAATATTGGAAACATAGTTTATAATCAATAGTTTCTTTGAGGTATCTTACTATCCTTTTAACTGCTTTCCAATAAGCAAGTCCAGGTTGGATTGATAATGACTTACTAATCCTACCGCATAGCAAATGTCGGGGTGTGTACATATCATAACATAGATTAGACTCCCAAAGCACTTAAATATGGTATACGAACCATCTTTTCATTTTCTTCTAATGATTGAGAACATAAATTAAGGTTTAAGAATCATCTTTTGCGATAGGAGTGTCAATGGGTTTGCAATTATGCATTTGAAATCATTCAAAAATTTTGTTAACATAAGTTTCTTAAGATAAAGCTAGAAGTATCTTAGAATGATCCCACATAATCTTTACACCTAAATTGTAATTCGCATCACCCATATCTTTCATCTCAAAAGTTGAAGACAATCATAACCTGGTTTCAACAATCATCTCCTTATCATTACTAGCCATTAAAATGTCATCAACATATCATGATAGAATCATGAAAATTGCCTTCGATTTCTTAATATATACATAATGGTCTTCATTTATCATCGTGAATCCATTAGAAGTAATGGCTTTATGAAATATTAGATTCCATTGTCTAGATGATTGTTTTAGTCCGTAAATGGATATATTAAGTTTGCAAACTTTATGTTCATTTTCATTTACAACAAAACCTTGTGGTTGACCCACATAGATCTCCTCATCTAGTTCTTCGTTAATAAAGGCGGTTTTTATGTCCATTTGACATAATTCTAGATCCAAATATGCTACAAGCGGCTAAAATAAGATGTATTAAAGTGAATCGGACAACTAAAGAAAATGTTTCCTTATAGTTGATTCCTTCTTGTTGAGTGTATCCTTTCGCGACTAATTGCACCTTATACCGCTCTTTGGAACCATATGCGTTGCGTTTAACTTTAAGAACCCATTTGTTCCCGATAGTCTTACACCCTGGTGGTAAATCAACCAAGTCCCATACATGGTTAGCTTTCATAGAGTCTAATTCCTCATTCATTGCAACAATCAGTTCTTCGCTATTAAAGGAAGATAACGTTTCTTTAACAATTTTAGGATCAATGTCATCAAGTTGAGTAATCATTAAAGCCTTACCCCTCAATCGCAAATTGATGGCGTGTGATTTGTCCCCTCGCACTGCGCCTAAACTGTTCTTCATGAGTATTTCCATCAAAGTTTGATTACTCAACTTTTGGCATTGCACTCTCATTTTTCATTATAGTAAATTAGTCTCTAATCAGGGTTACTGACCCGAGACGTGGCCGAGAACGGGTACATGGTCTGAATACTCAGGGTGAGGACCGAGGAATGTGTTAGATTTGATGTGATGGATTTCTAGTGTGATGTGTTTGTGTAGACCTATTAAGTCACTCCTACTTGTACATAGTTTTTGAGACGTGAGCAGGGACGCGCCTCAAGATGTGTGCTGACATGGGACCGGGGTAGAGAGTGTATGAGGTAAGTTTATTTAGGCTTAAAAATAGCTTATATAATAATATTAATGTGGCTAAGGTTAATTTACATTAAGTGTATCTAAGTTAAGCAACTTAAAACAATAGCCATATGATGATTTTTGAGACACACATTGACACATCCAAAGACCAATTGGGTAACTTATTGGTGTCATTTGGCATGAGTTAGTGGGACACATGTTAGGTTATAAACCATTAGATAGGTCTTGGGATACGTATGCACTTTAAGATCAATGGCTATTAGTTAACCTTATCCAATACATATATAAAGTGAAGATCAACACATGCAATTAATTCATTTCATTTGAAACCTTAGAAGCTGATTTTGCTGGAGAGAAGGAGTTGTTGGAGGAGGAAGAAGACCAGCAAAACTTTGAGTTGGTGAAGGTGGTGTGAATCAAGTTAGTGTTCCTCAAATTAGGTAACTTCTCTACACCATAAATTTAGCTCAAATCAATGAATTCATGATTTGGATGTTGTGGGTTATTGTTTTATGTTGTGGTTGATGTCAAGGAACTTTAGAAGTGTGTATGGAGGTTCCTTAGGGATTAACATGGCCTATGTGTAGAGAAAACACAGAATTCTATTTGTAGAATTCTGGGTTTTCCTGCACATAGCGCGCTAGGTAAGAAAACTAGCGCACTAACTTTGATTAGCGCGCTAGGTAATTTTGGTAGCGCGCTAATAAGGTCATTAGCGCGCTAACCACATACATTAGCGCGCAAGGTGTTTGGACAGCACTAAAATCTGAATTTTCTAAAATTAACTTAAACACTTTAAACATATTTAATACCCTAAGTAAAGGTCTAAACACACTCAAAAACTTATAATATGATACCATGAACCTAGGGAAGAGTTTTGGAGGTTAGGATACGAGTTTTGTAACGACCCTAAAAATCTAACTCATGTCACGTGTCATTCCAGGGTCGTATGTGGGACCCACTTGTCCTGATCCGTATGTCCAAGTCTCAGGCGTAGACACCGAGGTATGCTATGTTTGTGTGATGCTTGTATTATTTAATATACAAAAGATTGAACAATTTAAAATAATTAATTTTGAAAATGTGTAGGTAAGATCTTACCTCGAGTTTCGTGTCCGTTGGCCGTAGTCGAGGTTGAGATATGGTTTAATTTGGTGTGAGTTTGGTTAAATATGGCAAGAGAATTGGTTATTGAGAGTTGGGCATGTCATGAACAAAGTTAAGATTTTTGGGGTTCTGGCGTGAGCAAAACCTGTATTTTGGACATTTAATGAAGATTGACTATTTTGTCAAGAGTTTGGTTCAATTTGGTGGAAAACGGGATCGAAAACGAGCATTGGAAGTCAAAACACGTCAAAATAGGACTTTCGGGAATTAATAAATATATATATTTATATATAAATATATATAAACAATGAAATGAAAAAAAAAACTCATTTGGTTTCACTTGAACGAACGAACAGTTCGTTCATCCCTAAACCCCTCGATTTGGGTTTTCGCTCGCGGAGCTCCCAACATTCGATTTTCACCCGGTTTCTTTCCGCAAAATCGTAGAGGATCGCAAGACGGTTAATTCGAGCTAAGTTTCCGTGGCAGAAACGAGGTATTCGGCCTGCAATTTGGTAAATTCTCAACGCCGGGAATTTTTCCTCAATTCAATTTGAATTCTCGTGATTTTTCCATTTCTTTCGCGGGGTTTCGATAGAAATTGATATGAATTGTCGTTAATTGGTGTATTTGATTGATTTGCGTCAATTTGGGATAAATTTCACCGATGTAGGTTAGGGTTTTAATGATTTGAGTTAATGCAAGTCAGTTGATAAATGTTTTGGAGATGTTTTTATAGATACAATTTGACTCCACGAGTCGTGAAAATATTTTGGTATTGGTATCGAGTGATTTCGTGGCATTTATTATTGAGTTTTGAGGATTTAATTGCAAAAATATTGATTTGGAGACATTTTCTAGTTGAAAATAAATAAAGTTTGTCAAGTTGACATGCTATATTAGAAAATTCGTAACTTCTTCGTTTATGATCCGATTTGAGTATTCTTGGAGTCTATGGAAAGTACGTCATGAGTACTACAAGTTCCTTTTTGGCTATCATGACAAATTATGAGGTTTTCAGAGTTAAAATCGTAACTCTAGTGGGCTAGTTGATAATACTTTGAAGTTATTATAAAGTATTATTTTTAGAAATAGCTCTCGAGCGTACTTTGGTCGCAGTATTTGTATGGTTTAAGAGTTCTAAACCATGGATATTGGACTTGAATTGATACTAAATGGTATCAGGAAATCTAAGGAAGAGATACAGAGGTTCGAGAACGCGTTTTGGAGTGTTGGGAGACCGGATAGGTTAGGAATAAGTGTGTGGATCGAGGTAAGTAAACCAGCTAGGAAATTATATAGTAATTTCATTTTAAGCTATTGAATATTGTTGTTCATTGCTTTGATATTTATCCTTGGAATTCCATTCTAATTGAGTTGTCTGATGGCAAGTGAGTCAACGGTGGTCCTTAGAAGGAGTGGCGGGCTGAGGTAACATATCAGCGTCATGACCTCGGGATGCACTGCACTGGTTATTGATTTTGACGGGGTGTGAGTTCTTAGCGTGGTTGGTCCAGAAAGTCTCACTATCTCGTGGGTTCAGGGCTTGTGAGTGTACCGAGTCCTAGAACCCGAGTCTTGATGTGTTGCCAAGACTCAACGACCTATTGGTCGGGACTGCTTGTGCTATCTGTTTGCATTCCGGACGCTCATATATCGATTGATTTTGTTTGATTTATAGTCTTTATTTATTCATGCGTTTTTTTTATACATTATTTCTATATGCATGAATGTAGACTGTTTTATTTATTTTGAAATGTTGTTTAGTGTCCTACTGGCGTTACTTACCTGGGCTCGTCATTCTTGTATTTGACTGAGTACAGATCCGCAATCGAGTAAGGGAAAAGGGCCAGTACAGGGAAATCTACTTTGAGGACTTTGGAGCGGCCTTTCCCATCGCATTTTTGTAGGTTTTGTATTACTTATGTATATCGATTTTTTTGACACATGGGATATATGGGTTTTCTGAGATATTTACATGGAGTATATACGGGGTTTCCACACTCTAGGTTGTCCTGACTGATTTGTGTAGAGTTGTTAAGATTTGTTTAAGTTGAAATCGCTTCCGCATAAACTTTGATAACTTACAAATTTGAATAACTCACTAAAAATGTAATGATAAATGGTTAGAAAGGCTGACTAGGCTTGCGTTGACGTCGTGGGGATTGACTCGGGGTCCACGTAAGTCTAGGCCGGGCGGGGCCCAGTTTAGGTTGTGGAACTGGGGTCGTCACAAGTTTTAAGATGTCGATAAGCCGGAGTAGCTAGGAAATTGGAGTGTTAGAGTGTAAACTGATTGGGATATTTCACTCCATTACATACCTTGATGTTTTTGTTTGTTTATAATTGTTTTATATTGTTGTGCAATGCTTTGTGGGCTTACTTAACTATATGTTGTTAAATTATATTTATTTATGTGCTATGTGTGCTAAATTATTGGTGTTGTTGTTGATATGTTGTTTTCTTGTTATATTGTGATTGTGAAATTAGAATAAGTGTGTGTAAGTTATCATGTGGTTTGAGGTGTACGCTGCTCACGGGGTATGGAACCAGGGTTGTCGGTATATTAATTAGTTAACGTCACGTATCTACTATATGAGATTGATGAAATGATTAAACAGTGACCAAAAAGGTAATACTGATGTATTGTGTATACTGATCTATTACATGAGGTTAACATGTCATACTTCATATCCAATAAGGATTTAATTTGTGTGAACAACTAAATCAGTGACAACCCAAAGTGAATGTGATTAATTGGGTATGTTTGGGATAATGTTCTAAGTACATAATTTGAAATGAGTGGTTCACTCGAGTAGTTTATTGATGTTATATTGTTTGGTAATGAAATTGTATGTCAATCATTATTGTGGTATAAAGAATATATGTTTCATGAATTATGTCATGTTGTGTTTGGAAATGTGGTTAAATATCTCTCAGAATTACTTCCTACATTACTGTACTCACCGTCTAGTTTGTGACGGTAGGTGCAGATACGTCGAGTAGCAGACCAGGAAATGAGAAGATCAAGGATTAGTGTTGAGCCGTCAGAGGAGAGCTTCTGCTACTTTTATAGGTGATCATTTTGTATACATATTATTTACGTCTTTTTAGTATAATCTTGGGTTGTATAATGGGTTGAGAAAATAGACATCCATATTGTTTCATGTATGACTTTAAATGGTTTTATATGATCGTCGGTTTACCTGGTTTCCACAGTAGGTATTTTATAAATGTTTCCGTTAATTTATTAAGTCTTTCGTTGATTATTAAGGTAATGATAACTATCCCTTAATTAACTCTGATAATTTTTGAAATAAATGCTAAATAGTGAATGAGGTGAATTAGTAAAAAAAAGCTGACTAATTCGTTGTTAAATTATATATGGTGTGGTTTAGGGCTTAATAACGGATTAGTAAGCAAGCATCTCCAATTTGGGAGGCCAAGCCGTCACACATAACTTCCCATATTTGTTTGAAGCATCATGTATGTAAGCGGCACACCCCCATGGATGCAAATAACTTAAATTTGATTTGTTTCCCATCCATAACTCGTATGGGGTAGTTGGCACAGACTTTGACGAAACATGATTCAAGATGTAGGCAGCAGTTAATAATGCATCTCTCCAAAAGGAAATTGGAAGATTCGCTTGCGCCATCATTGATCGTACCATTTCTAGCAATGTCATATTCCTTCGTTCTGCAACACCATTTTGTTGTGGAGTTTGAGGAGTAGTCAATAGTAATGCCTTTTTCATCACAAAGCTCTTTGAGTTGTTCAGATAAGTATTCACGTCCTCGGTCAATTCTTAAAGATTTTATCTTTCTATCCAATTGAATATCTACATCCGATATATAAAGTTTGAAGCAATCAAATGCTTCAGATTTGTGTAAGATCAGATAGACATGACCATAACGCATATAATCACTATAAATGTGATGAAATAAGGTGCTCCATGTCTAGCCCTTACATTCATTGGACCGTATATATATATATATAAATGGATTATATATATCAAAATGGATTAACTGTAAAGGCTTAGATTTCGTTTAGCTTCACCAAATGGTTTTCTTGTTGCTTTTCCTGTGAGACAACTTTCACAAATCGACAAGGTTACTTTAGCGAGTGAACCTAAAAGGCCCTCTCTAACTAGTTGTGCTAACTTTTCTTGTCCAATATGACATAATCTTGCATGTCATTTGATAGAATCAATATCAATATTCGATGAAAGATTACACGAAGAATCATTATCATCATTTATGCTAGAATAGTCAATATCCATTATTAATAAACCATTTTGTACACAACCAGAACCATAATAAGTATTGTCTAAATATAACTTCACATTATTGTTTGCAAAAGTAAATGTAAATCCTAAGTCCATTAAGCTAAGCACTAAAATCAAGTTATGTCGAATCCTTGGAACGTATAATCCATCATGGAGGTATAAAATCCATCCCGATCGCAAATATAGACGATATGTGCCTATGCCAAGAACATCTGCACTCAATTGATCTCCCATGAAAACTTTGCAACTCTTAATAGGAATTTGGCAAAACTCAACATATCCTGCTCGAATTCTCGCTATATGGTAAGTTGCTCCTAAATCTACAACCCACAATTGAGAAGAATGACCAACTAAAATTTGACTTGTAACTAAACAATATCATAGGTTAAAAGTTGAGATGCATATACATTCTTCGGCTTGGTGCATTCACGAGCGAAGTGTCCCAACTTTTTGCAACTATAGTAAGTGACTTTGGATTTGTCGTGTAATTCACTTCTTTTGCCTCTTTTGAAATTCTTAAGTTTTCCCTTTTCATATGAGCAAAATTAGAATCATTGGTTTTCCTTTTGCGATTCTTAAACTGACCATGAGAACTTGACTCTGTAGCATAAGTCGAACCATATATCTAGAGAGACTCAAGATGTTCAGCCTCCAGTTCTAAATGACGTGAAATGTCCTCAAATGTCCAGACACTTTCACTGTGAGTCATATATTGTTTCATTTGATCCCATGAAGAAAACAATGATCTCAAGACCGCTTGAACCTGTTATTCATCGATTAAATGATGTCCAGCTGCTCCAAGCTCTCAGATCATCGATGACATCACTCATATATGTTGCTTCGTAGAGTGATTAGTCTTATTTTGATATGAATCAAATTTCATGGTTAGTCCTTGCTATTTGGCAAAAGAAGTAATACCAAAGCGATGTTTGGTTGTTTCCCACAATCTTTGGCAGAGGAATATTGCTCAAACTCGTCAATCAAGTCATTGTGCATGCTACTGAGTATTGTGAATAAGCAACGATCTTTATCAAGCCACTTCTTATAGACTTCTTGATTGTGTCTATGTTGAGTTGTATTTCCCTCCTCAGGGAGCAACCATTGTTTGGTCAATGGTAGTGAAAACATCTTGCTCATTCAAAGGTACTGGATCTTACGATGCCAAATATCGTATTTTTCACCATCTAGTTTTTCTCCCTTATTCAAGTCTGCTACAATATTCTTAGTAGCCATCCTTGGAAAAATAAATTTTTGATTTAGTATAAGTACTATTGAATGGCACCACACAATTTATATACAACAACAGCATAGCCTCAGTCCCAAATTAATTGGGGTCGGCTACATGGATCAAACTTTTCTATCGTGCTCGATAAAGTACAATTGATGGTGAGCTTTCCAGACCATTCAAAACACACCCTTGCTCATTTCTCACTATACCCGGGCTCCGATGCAGCACGTCGCTAGGTGGAAATGCCCCAACGTTTATTTGTGTTTGATCCATTTCTATCGCAACCCCCTCCAACTTTGAAGAATGAAAAATGGGCTTGGGGCCTCTCTCCCCTACTTTTCGAGTATGAAAAATGGATTTGGGACCTCTCTTACCTATTTTTCGGTATGAAAAATGAGCTTCAAAGTCCTCATCCTTTATCCAGACTTGGGACCGGCTATATAGCACATAATTTATATATGCTGCAAAAATCTAAATAATAAGTAAAGAAATAAAAACAAGGCGCATGATCGAAAATTGTTAAACTCTTAACCATCACATGCACACAAGATTAAAATTCTTCTATTATTTAATTAATGCACTGTACAGTTTAATATTGGTTGCTCCACCTTTTGTGCAACTCCTACTCGAAATAGGATGCATAATAAAATATAGCTATATATAATAAATATTCATGTTTAATTTTTGTTTGTCACCAAAACAAGTAATTCATATATGTACGCATGTATATATTGAATGTATATATTGAATATATATATATACTTTCATATATGGACTTTTTTTTTCTTAAGTTACTCTAAACTTTTTAATGATGAATAGATGTTATATTGGACCCACCGTATCAGTGTGCTTTTGGATTAACCAATCTTCAATGATCAATCGGTGCTATTATTGGCGGGATCCACTCAGTCAATGATACAACAAACAAAAAAAATATGTATCGATTTTACAGTTTTCATGAAATAACTACAATGAGATAAACATCAAGTCTTACGTAATCCAATTTAATTTATAAACATTGAATTTGAACAAATCTGGAGTCGAATTATGATGCCATCAAAAAACCTTGTAAACGAAATTTGCGTTTTCGGCTTTGTGTTGATATACATACATATTCAAATCTCGGAATCTTGTAAAACAAGACATCTATTACTTTAGATTTCTACTTCATAAAAAAATACACAAAAACATCGCATGATGCTCTGATACCAATTGTTACTTGTATAACATGATTAACAACTAATTAACAAACATACATATATACAACGGAAGAATTAATATAAATGTTACCTCGGATCACGATGAATTACGTGTTTCGCCTAGCATCGCTGGAATTCCTACGGGAGTGATCGTACTGCCACTATGGAGCACAATCTGTATCCACAACCTAGAAGCGAAAGACAAAGAGAGAACACACACCATTATTCTCTAAATACGAAACTCAATTAATCATTGTACATCATTTATCTCTCTATAAATATTTATAGAAATCCAAAAGATATGAAACCTTTGGTAGGACATGTCCCTACACGCACTAAAGGAAAAGAATGCAACTCTTCACATAAAATGACTCTTCATACACTTGACTCCACATGTGTTATAAAAAACTTTAACATTTAAGCCTTGTTGTATTTCCTAGGTGGATGAGTATTCTTTCATGTACAAAGAATTCTCTCCTTTCATAGGTTGTGTTCCCTAACTGACAAGTTTCCTAATTGAGTCATTTGCATATCGTCTTGGGATGTGTCGTAATTTTGTTACGAATTAGAAAAAAGCTCCATTTCATTGATAAAAAAAGGCCCATACGCTTTTCTTGCAATTACACACGTGCCTAGTTCACTAGTTATAAACAATTTGTTGAGAGCACAAGCTATTGATCAGCTTTATGCCTTTGTTTAATACATAAATAGCTTAAAGCTGATTAGTTTATATATGGGTGCTTTAGAAAAATTGATTAATGATAATGCTGATGCTGCTTATTCAATACCTCGATCCCACAATTGAATCATAAAAATAAGAACTGCCATTAATTATAAAGTGCCTCTTAAAGGTTTGACATAGTACTTAATCTAGTTTTTGTATTTTTAAAAATATACACCTTAATCCTTTCAACACTTTTTTGACAATTTTAGAGGTATCTTAATTTAAAAATAAACAAAGCATAAAAACGTCGTAAAATAAGCTATTTTATCGTTTTTTTTTTTATGAAACCTATTTTTGTTGTCATTCGATTCTAAAACGATAAAACCTCTTGAAATATTTATGAATTATCACAAAAAAAGAATCGTAAGAATATAGTATTAAAAGAACAACGAAAAAAAACGAGTTATTTCAAATTGTGTTTCTATATTAATTAACAAACTTGTTGGACAAAAAAAATCAAACTTGAGGTCCTAAATTATTTATTTCATTAGAAAATCATTGAATATAACTAGTTTTATTTATGGTTGGTGTGTTTAATTAGTAAGACTCTCCCATCATATTTTTTTGGCTAAATAGTCAGAATAATCTTAAACTTTTAATTTTGTGTCTAAAAAAATCTAAATTAATAATTGTGTCTAAATAATCCAAACTTTGTGTTTTGAATCAATTTTATCCCAATTGATATTTTCGGTCAAATCGAAGCTGACGTGGCATTTAAGGGATGCAATTTAAATTAAAAAAAAAGTTCAAGGGTTTCTTGGCAAAATGTTAATAAGTTAAAACGATTTCGATCAAACAAAATCAAACCTAAAATCTAAACCGAAAAACAAAACCAAAAAAACTCTTCGGTCGTCTTCTTGGCTCGTCCCTTTCGTTGGATCGACTCGACATACAGTCGCCTTCTTCGCTTATCTGATTCGCACGCGAAAACCCAAATCTATGTTGATCGAACCCTCTATATATGTTCTCTATCTTTTTTGCAAACACAACGGCTTTCTTTTGAATTATACTCAATGGGATTAAGTAAAATGGCATCACTACAAAGGTTAGGGAATATATTTTGTTTTGATTTAGATTTGCAGCCTTGTTTTACTCCATTATTTTTTTTCTATAAGAAAGAGTTCAACGAATCCCTCATTCTTTTAGACAATTTAAAGTGAAAAAATTTCTTGAGGTCAATAAGAGTTCAACAAATCCCCTCATTTGTTTAGACAATTTAAAGTGAAATTAGTAACATTAATTTCTATCATTTTTTTAAATTGTCACTAATTTTTTATCATTAAACAATATTATTCTTGATGATTTCAGTCTTGCAACTGAAGTATATGCAAGAGAAGATAGCGAGGATCCAACGTATGAAGTTGGAGATGAGCCATTGAAAGACAACTTCGATGAAATTTCAACTGATTCAACGAACAGTGATGAAGAATATCAAAGTGCAAGGCGGAATTTTAGGACTTTCAAAGATAACTTTAGTTCAACCACGAATTTGGTTGACAATAGGGTAGAGTCGTGGTTAGTTGTTCAAGCAGAGGAAGATGTATCTAGTTCAAGGTGTACAACTATGGAACAAAGTTTGCACGCAGAATATAATTGGGTAAAGGGTGAATATGACGTAGTCGTACCTGTTTGTGTCAACGAATATGAAGATAGTGGGGACGAAATGACCACCCCTGTGACGTCAGACGATGATGTTTTTCAAGGAAAAAGGTAATAATTTATTTGATAGGATATGATGACTATTCATCTCACATGATTATTACATAGTCCCTAACTTTGGTAATCTTCAATTTTTAGGGTTGTAAAGGCAAAGTAAGTGAAGTATGACCCGAATTGCGACCACAAGACTTTAAAATTTGTTGTAAACATGAGATTTGATAATAAAAAACAATTTAGACGTGCGGTTCAAAACTATGCAATTCATCAATGGAGAAACATCAAATGGATGAAGAACACTACAACTAAGTCACAAGCTAATTTTAGTGATATTTGCAAATGGAAGATCTATGCATCTAAGCTTCAAGGTGAAAATACATTTGTTATCAATACATTATATGAAACCCATACATGTTTCGGTTATTTGACGAACAATCAAGTCACAGTGGAATGGATGGCAAATGAGTTCCTTAATGCTTTGAGAAGAAACCTAACATACAAGGCTAAAGATATGAAGCTTGATGTGCTTCATCGTTTTGGTTATACTGTGAGTATGTCTACATCTTATCGAGCAAAGAGAATGGCGTTGAACATGTTATCAGGTAGCATGGAGTCGCATTATGCACAATTGCAACCGTTTGTGGCTGAGTTGCTCCGAGTGGACCCAGAGGGAACATTTAAGTTACAGTGTAATAGACCAACACCTGAGTCCCCCCAGTGTTTAAAGGATTATACATATGCCATAACTCTCTTAAGAAAGGGTTCAAAGCAGGATGCAAACCTGTTCTATTTCTAGATGGTTGTTTTTTGAAGACTTTGATTGGTGGGGCCCTACTTTCCGCAGTTGCACGTGATGGTAACAAAAAAATTTATCATGTACCATGGGTGGTTGTAAGAGCAGAAAATATAGATAATTGGACCTGGTTTGTTGAGCTTTTGATGGGTGATCTTAGCTCAGTTGACGGGCTTGGAATTACCTTTGTCACCAACAAAAAGTATTTTGTATTTGAAAAAATTATTGTTCTTTTTCTTTCAAGTGTAATTTCATTAACAATTGTAGTGACGAAGGTCAATTTGCATTTTTGTAGGGCCTTTTAAATGCTCTTGAAAGGCTCGCACCACATGCTGAATGAAGAAATTGTGCGCGTCACATTTACGCTAATTGGAAAAAAATCTATAAGGGGAATGAGTATAAAAGTCTCTTTTGGAAAGCTGCGAATTCCACTTACAAAGATGTTTTAATGAACATGTTTATGCTATAAAGATGCTTAGCCAACAAGCATACAATGATTTCATGCAACATGGACCTGCACGATTTTGCAAGGCATTTCTCTCACCCATATCAAAGTGTGACAACATCGACAATAATCTTGCAGAGACCTTTAATGGGTATAATCGAACAACGTAAAATGCCTATTGTTCAAATGTTATTTCAAATATGTACTGCCTTGATGCAAAGAATGAGGACTAAGGATGAAGAAATGAAAAGGTCTAATGATATTATAGGGCATAGAGTACGAGAAAAACTTGAAGGAAACAAGGAACATACTCGATTTTGTGTGCCTCAGCCTTCATTGAACTTCAATTTTCAAGTCAAATGTCGGAGTGATGAGTTTGTTGTTGATTTGGTGAGTCGAAAATGCGCATGTAGAGAATGGGATATATGTGGGATATCGTGTCCTCATGCAATTAGTTGCATTGCACACTTGAAGCGGGACCCTATTTATTTTGTTGATGATTATCTAATGAAGGATAGATACATGAAAGCCTATGAGCACCCTTTAGAGCCTATAAATGGAATGAAGGTGTGGCCTTTAACTGAAGGAGATCCTAATTTACCACCTTTGTTTAGGCGCATGCCTAGAAGGCCGAAGAAAAATAGAAGAAGAACCGTAAATGAAAATGAAACTCAAAACTCTCAAGACCCTCTTAAGAAATGCAACAAACACGGAATCCAAATGTCATGCAAAATTTGTAGACAATATGGCCATAATAAGAGAAGGTGTCCGTGGAAAGACAGACCTGAGTCAATTTCTAGTCAGCCAACCCAACCAGGGCAACCTGTAAAAACTTTCGATTTCTTTAATAACATTGACTTCAAATGGTATATATTTTTGCTATACTACAGCAAAACATATTGATTGACTTCTTTCTTATATTAGAGATCGAAAGGGAGGCCAAGAAAACATGGTACATTGCAAAGAAGGCATGAAAAGCAATGCCAACAAGGTATACCGAGAAGGAATGCTTCAGCACAAGGAGATGAAGGCCGATAAGTTTCAATGGAGGTATTTGTAGATTATGTTTTATTAATGGTTTGACACCAGTTTAGTACTTTAGGTTGTACTAGTTTTGGTAACACTATTTGGGATTGCTTATAGGTGCCAACCCAAGAACCAACAATTACCACCAACTCTACATCTACCCGAACAAATTACAATGAGATCCAACAAACATGTCAGGGTTACGGGGTGCGAGTATTTAGTGACACCGGAAACATGCATTTGAGGTATGTGGTACATAAATGTGACGGCCCCTCTCCTAATCTAGGGCATCGTCCGGTCTAATCTCGTAATTAAGCCCTAATCATATCCACGCAAGACTCAACTACGTATTAGTCAGCCTTTACAACCTAAACGCCTATTTTCTCGTATTCAGGATAAGTAATACACTAGTCCTACCAATTTATAAAATTTAGAGATTAAAACTTTTATTAAATTAATTATTTAACGGAAGTCTTATTGATTATGCGGAAGCAATTAGTAACTTATGCAGAAGCCATTTATAAAATCCTAAGTGTAGAAAACCAGGAAATGACATCACATATATAAAGTCCTCAAAATGCAGTGAAACAGTAAAATAGTCTAAGTCAAGTCGGGGAACTAACGTTCAACCAAATATACAACCCCAAATAGTATATGAAAGACATATATGACATATACAATCAAAATACCAAAAGAAGGCCTACAATCGACTCAGTGACGCGTCGCGAGCTCAGGGATAATCGCCGATCTTCTCCTTGCCCGGCCTGCTGGCAGACGGATTAGCACCCACCGTCATAAAAAGCATGGTGAGTACAAGAATAAAACAGTAATCCCCGAAGACAAGTTTAATTTGCATTTCTAAATATTCAAATGGTATTTAAAAGCATATAAATGGAAAAACTGGAAAATAAACCATATGCGAGTAAATACTAGAGTTAAACAAGTGATACTTGCACTAAGCTAATTAGTGGTGATTTAGGTCCGGTCGACAGTGAAACGTGTCACTCCGACTCAATAATCATATAGCATAAGGGACTCTAACCCAAGTGTTACCAGGGACTCTAACCCCAGTGTGTAGACCACCTCAGGGACTCTAACCCCGAGTGTCATACAGTGTCAAGTAACATGTGCCAACATCCTCAGGGACTCTAACCTCGTGAGTCTCGCACACCTCGATCGAGTACGGGACCTAAATGCGAAAACTACTTTTAAAATTTCAAGAAATACAAAGTATGAATTGTCAAGGCATAGGCACATCTACACACCTAAACAAATAAGGAATATAAGTCCTCTTAAACATTTATAAAATATTCACTAGCCTAATAGCATGTTATTTATCATTCAATTCATATTTAAAACAACAAGAATAGACATAGCATGGGATATAATCAATGAATCAAATCAAATGAATGGATATCATGCAAACTAAACTCATCAAGTGAGCATAGACACAAAGAACATATGATATAAGAATACAAAGGCAAAATAGTCAAAAGGACTATGCAAGGACAACAATTAATAGAAATGAAATGCCAAGTAAAGTTGATATTAGGTATACTCACAACAACAAAGTAAAGTCCTAGCTTTACTGGCCTCCCGATACCCCAAATCTTGTAGTAGCTCTCCTGTACCCTTTTCCTAGGTTCCTGAGTTTGGTGTCTCATTATTTCAGATATAGTGGGTTTAAGCTCAATTTAGTGGTGTTTATTGTGTATTCAAATTGGTTCAATAGACTTTAAATCAATCTTCCTAAATCAGCCCCTAAAGACTAAATTAAGTTTCAATTTCAGTCCTACATTTTAACGCACTTTTAGGCATGAAATGGTCCAAATATTGAAATACTCCATCAGTACAATTATTGTTGGTCTCTCTCTTAGATTTTCGGAAAGGTTTAGTTTGCAAAATTCTGATTTAAAATGAAAAATATGTCATGATTTTACTAAACATAGGTCTAATTGGAGTTTAATCCGACCAGCAGAATTAGAAAATCTATTTCTCCCAATCCATAGTTTCTAAAAATGTGATTTTTGGTCATGAGGTAGAAAATATACCCAAATACAACATACTAAAAGATCAGCTCATTTGGATAAGTAGTTAGGGAGTTATGCCCTTAACAAGTTTAGTTTCAAAACTTTCCTTTTTAATTCCAGCACCTACTTGTAGAGCATGTTTGGAGATAAAAATATACCTTTATTTAAGCAAAGTTATTTCCCTTTAAATAAGCTTTCAAATGCCACTAGTTTGGATCAATTTGGATATAAAATGAGCAGATTATGACCAAATTACCCAGGTTGATTCCTAATACAACATGCAGAATTCTAGTTTTGGTGTTGCAACTTCAGAAATTCATATCTTTATGATTTCAAAACCAAATTAAGAACTTAAATATAGCTGGATTATCAACTTGAAATAAGGAATCCAAATATATAAATCAATTGTAAATATTCAATCATCTACCATCTGAAATTAGCCTAAAATCAGAACTTGTTCTAATTTCAACTAAAAAAGATGTGTACCTAGTTGATGTAGCACCCTGGCTTGAGAATTTCTCACCAACTCCCATGGATTCCTTAAACACCTTGATGATTCACTCCTTTCCAGTAATTCCTTCTTCTTCTCCAACAAATTGGTTTGCATGTTGTTTGATCACTAATGTTGTATATTAAGGTGATGTTCCTTCCTAGCCCTTGATCTCCATGGATTTATATATCCCGAGGAATATCTAATGGTCCACCTCTTGTCATATATCCCACTAACTCCCACTAACTCAACCTCAAGTGACACCATTTCATTACTCACCTAGTTCCTAGATGTGCCAATGTGTATCTCTAGACCAATTCAATGCTTTCTATTTAATTTACTCAACTATATGCCTTTAATTTGATTTACATTAACAAACACAACCATAGGCTTATAAGTAATTCCTTATTTCATATTAGTATTAAATAATATTTACCAAAATGCTAACTACCCGGTTCCCCGGCTCGCACGCTACTCGAGGCGCGTCCCCGCTCTCATCTCGACGCCTACAACTGTACAAACCGACTTAGTAAGTCTACACAATACATAACATTAGGCATACATCAATACAAAAATACAATATACCTCGGCCACGTGCCTCAATCAGAGCACGTATCACGATGTAGGTCTCACGTTAAGGGTCGGTGATCCTGATTAAGGAATTAAAACGGGGGTTAGAGATTTGGGCCGTGACAATAAAGTAGTAAATATGAAGTTTATTTTTTAAAACGTTTTAACACTCAATTTGAACTTCTTCCTGATGCCTAGAGAGTATGTGCAGACAGCGGTGGGACCAAGAGCTGCTACGGAAGCTACTAGAAGATTGACGGGAAAGGGCAGAAGAAGGTGTAGGACTGGGGGTGAGAAACAACCTAGTGCACAAGCATGATTGAGGAGTACTGTTAGAATCAAATATGTGTGTCATTTTGGATATTGGTCACAAGCTTTATTCACCATCTCACAGATTTATTAAGGCACACTTATTTTGTTTTGTTTTGATTAGTTGGAGAAGGTAAACATGAATTTACATGAATATAGTTTGCGGTGTTGCAAATTCATTGGTTAGTGATTATCCCTTGCAATTTTATATTTTTCAAGGTTTATCCATTGAATTTCCTTCAATTAATGAGTATGTTAAATGATAAAAAAAATTACATGAATACATTTTGCAGTATTATTGTCACTGCGTGCAAACTTTGTTCCATGGTTGTACACCTTGAACTAGATACATCTTCCTATGCTTGAACAACTAACTCTGATTCTACCCTATTGTCAACCAAATTCGTGGTTGAACTAAAGTTATCTTTGTAAGTCCTAAGATTCCGCCTTGCACTTTGATATTCTTTTTTTGATGAATATGGAGGTGATACTCCTATGTATATATATGTAAATTATAAGTTATGTACAAAATTACAAAAAGAATAAAGTGTGTTGTATAAAACAGTGGTAACAAAATGGGTTATAAACTCCCAACAACTCCACGAATCAACCATACTAGCTTAATCTAAAAGATTTAATATTAACAGTTCATTTAAGGTTTCCCATCCCTGCAACCCTTCAGAATATCTTCCGTGATCAAACAAGCCACACTCTTCATGTGTCACCAAAACAGAAGGCCAAAAACCGATCAAATTAACCAATGTCCCCATTTTAATGAGATATAAGTGCCCAGGATACTGCAGCAGCCATCAAACTAGACCTCAGATTGAAGAATCACCACATTGTTAGATTGTGACATTGTGAAGAACATTGAATGTCCAGTGAACCCTGCTTACCTACGGGGACATAGGAAGTATAATTAAAGCTCAAACAACCGCGTGACCTCATCCAACACATTCAATCATTCATAAAACCCAAATCGGGGCACACCCACCACTTCAAACTCCACACAAATGCATTGACCACCTCTCGCCTACTCAATTCGACCAGGGAAATACAGGGCCCTGCTCCGTCCTGCTGCACCTCTAAGCCCAACAGCTTCTGAACACAAACAGCCAGAACATTGATTCGTTGACTTGAACCTTGCACTTTGATATTCTTCATCACTGTTCGTTGAATCAGTTGAAATGTCATTGAAGTTGTCTTCCGATGGCTCATCTCCAACTTCATACGTTGGATCCTCGTTATCTTCACTTGCATATACTTTAGTTTCAAGACTGAAATCATCAAGAATAATATTGTTTAATGATAAAAAAAAATTAGCGATAGTTCAAAAAAATGATAGAAATCAACGTTGCTAATTTCACTTTAAATTGTCTAAACAAATGAGGGGATTTGTTGAACTCTTTATGAATTGGCAATGTCAATGATGACAATACTAATTGACTTTAAGAAATTTTTTCACTTTAAATTGTTTAAAATAATGAGAGATTCGTTGAACTTTTTCTCATAGAAAAAGAGGTAATGGAGTAAAACAAGGCTGCAAATCAAAATCAAAACAAAATATCTTCCCTAACCTGTGTAGTGATGCCCTTTCGCTTGATCTCATTGAGTATAATTCAAAAGAAAGCCGTTGTGTTTGCAAAGAAGATAGAGAACATATATAGACGGTTTGATCAACACAGGTTGGGGTTTTCGCGCGCGAATTAGATGAGCGAATAAGGCGACTATATGTCGAGTCGATCCAACGAAGGGGACGAGCCAAGAAGACGACTTTTTCGGTTTAGATTTTAGGTTTGATTTTGTTTGATCGAAATCGTTTTAATTTATTAACATTTTGCCAAGAAACCCTTGAACTTTTTTTAATTTAAATTGTATCCCTTAAATGTCACGTCAGCTTCGATTTGATCGAAAATATCAATTGGGATAAAATTGATTCAAAACACAAAGTTTGAGATTATTTAGACACAATTATTAATTTGAGATTTTTTAGACACAAAATTAAAAGTTTAGAATTATTCTGAATATTTGGCCTTTTTTCCCGATGAATGTAATGACAAATAATGAAAATGAATCCTTGTTTTTTAGTTGTCATTTGTAAAATAAAAAAGGCAATGCATCTTTTCTAAGATGGATGAAGCATCACTTGCCAAAAAGTAAAGTTTATGAGAGTCGTGGGTTCAACTCTTATTGAAGTAAGAAAATTTTGTCAAATAAAAAATAATTAAAAAGAATTTATATCGATTTTTTTGTATGCCCATTATCCGTGCCCATTTGACCCGTTACCCACATCTTAAAAGTGGAAACAAAAAATCAAGGAAATGCTACAATAACACCCTAAAAGTCATCGTGCTGACTTCATGTAAAAACGAATGTGATTTTGTAGTGTATGCACATAATTCTTGGTGCATACACATGCAGGTGGGATGCGTATTTCTAAGGTCGATGTGACTTGGGGGTGTGAGTTCGGTAACTTCGATGATGTCAAAGTCACATCGACTTTGGGAGCCGTTTATGCGTGCCTCGAGATACATACCCCCACGTGTAGGGTATGAACACCCTCCGTTAAATAACGACTAAAAATAGTGTTTGGACCCGTACCTATCTTTGAAATTAATATTTTTTTTTTGTCTGGACCTGCATGTTTTTAAAACATATAAAACCGATTTTTTTTTGGACCCGTTTCTTTAATATAATAAAATATATATTTTTTCACCTAATTATTTACAAAAATACATGATTTTTATGTCACCATACATTTCATCACTATAAAAAAAAACATGTTATGTATTCAAAACTTGAGTCTTACAAGGTTTCATATAAAAAAATAACATCATCATTAGTAAAATTACAATGCAAACATTATGAAATTTTCCAAATACCTCTATAAATAAATAAACTATTTTTTAAATGGGTACCTATTTTTTTAAAAAAAATTGTTTAGACCCAGACTCGTTTTTTGAAATAGATAAGAAAATATGTTTCGACTGAACCCGTGTCAAAAAACAAATGCGGACAAAATAGGTTCGACACTTTTTGCCACCACCTCTACCTTTAGTCACTGCCCCCACTCCAAAGTCACACCTAGCACGATGAGTTTGAGGTGTCATTGTAGCATTTTCCAAAAATCAAATCAATTGACTAAAAGCGGTGGACCGCGCTTGATTTCCCCACTTTTCGATGCAGTTTGCGCCAAAACTCCACCCTATAAATACCCCCAACAAAGCTTCTCTCGCAATCCCTCCATTTCCCCAAATTCAAATCTCCAATGGACGATTTCGAAGCTCCATCCTTCTCTCTAGGTCTCGATCTCGATTTCGACTCCGAAACCCTAACAAACCTAAATGAGCAATCGATCGCCCAGCGAACTGATGTTACTGATCCTACGATCAGCGTCATCTCTGACGAGTCTTTCGATGAAGATGAACAAGATTTTAGGGGTCGAGATCTTGGACGCGAAGAAGAGCAGCGTCGCGTGTTCAAGCGCCTCAAGCGAGGCTCTCAGACGCAGCCGTTGTCGACGTCGTGTGGTGCAAAGATTGGTGAGGTGGGGTTGGGGTTGAAGGTGGATGAGGAGATCGAGGAGTTTTCGTCGCAGGAGGATGGGATTGGAGGTGAGGATTTGGTTTCTAGGGTTTGGATTTGTGTGATCTTGGTGAATTCTGCTTCGGATTTGGGGCTTCGTTGGTTCAATCTTGGATTGTAGTTATGCTATGTTGTTTGTCACTTTTTTGCCCTAAAAGTTGAAGCTTTTATCTGTTTAGATGGGGTTTTTGAATGTTAGTGAAAAGAAGATAAGTTTTTGAACTTGGAGGAGTGAAGTTCAGCTGATTTGGAAGTGGGGTTGGCGTGTTGTCTCTCCCCTCGAAACGGTTAATCTGTTGTCTCATGCATGATGTTTCAGTTTTGATTGATTAGCTGTTTTTGGAATACCCATTTAAGTAGAAGTTCTATCTCTTTAGGTGGGGTTTACATTGTCGATTAAAAAAGATAAATTTCTGGACTTGAAGTTCAATTCAGCTGATTTGGAAGTGGGAATGGCGTGTTGTCTCCATTCGAAACGATTTAAATGCATCTGTCGTCTCACGCGTGATATTGCAGTTTTATTTGATTAGCTGTTTTAGGAATACCCATTAAAGTAGAAGTTCTATCTCTTTATGTGGGGTTTACATTGTCGATTTAAAAAGATAAATTTCTGATCTTGAAGTTCAATTCAGCTGATTTGGAAGTGGGAATGGCATGTCGTCTCCCTTCGAAATGATTTGAATGCATCTGTTGTCTCACGCGTGATATCGCAGTTTTATTTGATTAGCTGTTTTTGGAATATCCATTAAAGTGGAAGTTCTATCTCTTTAGGTCGGGTTTACATTGTCGATTGAAAAAGATAAATTTCTGATCTTGAAGTTCAATTCAGCTGATTTGGAAGTGGGAATGGCGGGTTGTCTCCCTCGAAACAATTTAAACGCATTTGTTTTCTCATGCATGAGATTGCAGTTTTCATTGATTAGCTGTTTTTGGAATGCCCTAGTCAGTGTATCTAGGTATTGATTACTCAGAGAAATGACATAATTTCCGGGTTTAATTACTTACTGTTTTTGGATTGATGGCAGAAGGAAGCTCGTTGATGCAAAGTCATTCTTTGTGTAGCAGTTCAAAGCTTACTCAGAATGTCCTAACCAGGCAATCATGGAGTAAGGCAAAAGGTGGCAAAACGAACCCCGTTTCAGGTGCCTCTGCTTCCATTAATTTGGAGGCGAGTGATACGAAATTGATGTTTCCAAAATTAATCAGCCCAATCAGGCGATTCCAGTTGCTTGATTCCGATTCTGACTTGGATGACACGCCTATCATAGAAAATAGATGCAATGATCCTCATGTTGGTACATCTGAAAAGGAGAAAAAGAGTGGAAGTAGTCAATGTGGGACAAGAGAACAAAAAAGAAAGCTGTGCTTTCTGCTGGTATTCCTCGTATTGAGGATTTGTGGAAGAATTTCACTCCAAAGGAAGCTGCTAGTGTCTCGACGCCTGCGCTGGACAATTTCTTTGAAGAATACTATAGATCTTCTAAGGATAATACTGCTGCACAATGCAGTGCAGAGAGAATGCATCTTAATAGCTCCAAAGGTTATGAAAACTGTATCAACGGAAATGCTGAAAGTTGTTGGATTTCGCAGAGTCTACCCCCAGCTTATCAGTATTTTTTTCATGATGACCCAAGGATACAAAGATTAGTTCGTGACCGCATGCCTAGTTTTTTCCCTATAGGCGTTGTGGACGACCAAGAAAACAAATCAGAAGCTGCAGCAATTGATTACATGTAATTTATCTCATGTTTCTGCGACCCTTTACTATGTATATCCTAACATTATATGTGCTTCTCTAAAACTCATGTTGTTATCTTCAGGCATCAGTTTGGCTATGGGGAAACTTCTTATCAGTTCTATTCTAAGGTGTACAAGATCCTTGAAGGGAGCTCACGAGGAGCAAAGAGGAATGTGAAAAGCTCACGTACTAAAGAGGTCTCACAAGTGTCTAACATCTGGCAGGACCCCAAAAGTTGTGTGAGCAAGGTGCAGGGAGGAAGAGCAAAAGGAGGAAGGAAGAATGCGAAGAAAGCATGTGCTAGAGAGGCATCAGAAGCCTCTAGCAGCTGGATGAACCCCAAAAGTGCAGTCAGCAATTCAAAGGATGCCGGACGAAGACGAGTTCATGCAGATAGCCATTCTGTTGGGCATTGGTATACTGGCGAAGATGGAAGAAAGGTAAGTGCAACTTATGATTTTTTTCATCTTAATCTTAGATGGCAATCAGAGTTAAACTCATCAATCATTCTGTAACCCCAATTACCGGGTTTCTCACTATGGGTCAAAATATGAAATGACTTAATGATAGAAGCCCGAGAAGGAGACTGAGACGCTAACTTATGTCTGGGCTTACTATCTAATGGATTTGCAGGAAGTAACTTAATAGTTTTGCCTTTATGTTTGAGAAGATAGGTGTTTTCTCTACCATTGTGGGTGATATTAAGATCATATAACCAAGATCACGGCCTAATAAAACATGTGCAACATCCATAGGTAGAATGTAACACCAAATACAATCACTATAATCATCTAATGTAAGTGGAACCAAACACCTTTCAGTCATTGGCAATAAAGTTTCATTTTTCTAGGCAACTCTATAAGGCTGGGGTTGTCATTCAGGCTTTAATTTCATCCAAGAAACACCTGAAGTAAACACAACGTTTATATAACTCCCACCTTCAACTACAATTTTGCGTACTTTATCTCGATACTTAATGTTAGTGAAGAAAATGCTAGTACGCTTCCACTCGTCAGTGTGGATGGGAGAAGACAAAATGCACCTCTAACATTCAAAGGCTCATATAAATGACCTAAATCCTCCTCAAGCTCATCACTTGAGTCTGGAGATTAAAGGGGGCAATGAATTGTTCATCATCCCCTGCTACATGTGATTTGCCTAAATCCTTGTGTGATTCTTCTGAATCTTGGTGGATATGAGATTGATTCAGAAAGGGTTAATAATCAAGTTTAGGGGCAATAGGGTTAGCACTAGTTCCATCTACTGGTTGTTGACCTATTGAAGTAGTCAATTGGGCTATAGCAGCTCTTATTTCTAGTTTAAAATCGACCTCAATTTTGCTTCTTGAACTTGTCCAGGTCAGCTTGTAAATTCTTTTGGGCTTCGAACGTGGTAGGGGTATTCATGGTGATGGGCATGAATGTGAAAAAAAAGTAATATGTGCTGATATATGACGATGAATGCAAAACAATACATTATAAAAATAAAAGTAATGTGTATGCAAGAAGACGAATGCGCAAAAGTGATAAGTAAAGGTAAAGGTAATGGTTATGGTAATTAATGGGAGAAGGCTATGGGTAAAGGTTTGTTTTGTTGATTCAAGAATGTAGTATGGACTGTTTTTGAGCTCTTAACTTGATCACAAAAGATGCAAGAACTTCAAGTTTTCAAGATTGGAGGTATACCATGGCCTAAACAAAATAATGGAAGATCAGAGGGAAGAATCAAGAAGGGATCAAAGAAATTTCAGCAAATATCCATCTTATTCAATGTTCTATCTTAAAAAATAACCTAAACATCTATATATAGAATCAAGGTCCTAAAACTCCTAATAAAGTGACGAAAATAATAAAGCTTACTAATTCTAATAACATAGAACTCATAATCACAATGGAAACTTGTAATCCTAATCAAAATAGAAACTCCTAATTTTGCTAAGACTCTAACCAAGAAAATTCCTAATCCAAAACAAACTTTGCTTCAAGGCTTGTAGTGTTTTGGAGAAGGCTTCACACGTCCTACATCAACTAGCACCTGCTCATTCACAGCCTTGACAATACCGCATTTCTTATATGTCCATCATTATGGAGTTTGCACCATTTCCCGCAATCCTATTTGCTTCTTGTACTCTTGAGTGAAGAAAAGTGCTCGAAGATTTATGTATTTACCAACAACTCTTCTGGTGACTGCAATTGGCAGTCTTAGCTGAATGGACATCACGCCGAACTGTTTTATTGGATAAGTTCCCTGTTAATGCACAGGTTAAATATTGGTTCCGTCGTGTTGGAGGTTGGGTCTCTGGTTGTATACTAGCAATAGTTGTCCTTTTTCTGTCGTGTTTTAGATAAATGTAACAATCATTCCCATGACTTCCTGGGTTATCCTCCTGCCAATGGTATTTTTTGTTTATAGGTTGAAATACTGGCTAAACCAGGGTTTTAAAAACACTGCATTTCTGTGTTTAAAGCCATCTTTTCCTCCTTTCATCTTATGCATGAAAATGGCTCAAATAGTTGATACGTACATACTTTTTGGCTCATAGCAGTTGATGGTAATAGTAACTATGCAAAATGGTTTTCTGGATATGTTTCTTTTATGTTTCCATGCATGCACCATTCTGTTTGTTGGGCAGAAGTACTACTAGATGCATATTTTGACTGTTTATGGTTTACATATTATTGGGGCTAAAGTACTATTGCAATCTTCCTCAGGTTTATGTCAGCAAAAATGGTCAAGAGTATACTGGTCGAATGGCCTACAGGCAATACAAGAAGGTATGCTTATGTAGTTCTTGCTTTTACCTTTTTGCAAGTCTATCTCATACTCACTAGGTTAAATTGTCTCTTTCTAATACATTAACTGGTACTGGTAAGCTTGGATCATTTCATTATTCCATATAGGCATAAATTTTCCATCTTGAAAGCTGAACGTTCTAAATCTTTTTCTGATTTGTTCTGTTCGTGGGTGGCTGTTAATCTACTTTGATTTAATTAGGAAGAGCTCCTTGCATTTGCCCTCATGCACAAAAAATGCTGAAAATCGTTTACCAAAAAAAAAAAAAAAAAAATGCTGAATTTTTCATCATGCCTATAACAATGAGCATCTAGGAATTTACTGGCTCATCATTTATGCCGCTGCAGAAGGTGCTTTTCTAGGTCAGAGTTGTCTATTACTTCTGGGCAAATCACATTAGGTTTAAAATTGCTTTGCACCATTGAGCTAGTTTTCCAATCATACATGGCAGCAACGCATCACTGAAAAATATGTTAGAAAAAGAATTCCGCTGCTTAGATTTTTAAGGTTGCCTAAACCTTGATCAGTTTGAATCTCTTGCTACACTCTAGTTTCCAACCAGAACCAGTGATGGTATTGGCACGCCCTTCATCTTTTCTCATACCCTTAATCCTCTGAGTTCCAATGGACAGATGAGATTGGAATTTGCAAACGTATTTGCACTGATAGGGTAGAATGTTTCTAGACATTTATGCTTTATTAGCGTGTAAGCAATAAAGACTGTAAGACCATGATGTATGTGATTTTGTATTTAGTAGCATAAAAGGGGAAGACCAATGCTCCAGGTATCAAGCAAAGTTTACCCATAATTCTTTCAATTGGACGAGTAATCTCATTACATGAGGATAAAAATGAAATTGTATTTGATTTGTGTCTTGGTATTATGATGTCTACTAACAGTTCATATAATCTATTTGTAAATTCATGATTGCAAAACTTGCATGCACCTTTCAAGAACATTCTTTAATTAGTTAAACTAAATCCAAACCTGTTACTTTTGAGGAGTAACTTTAAATACCGTGGAATCACCAGATATAACATGTGATATAATAATTCTTAATGATATACTGAGGAATGAACTTAAACGACATTCCCAGTTGAAGCATGGCTAAGTGGTAATATCAGGATCATGATAAGATCCCACAGATTCATATAGAGTTAGAAAGAAATATTATAAATTGGGGTGAGTTAATTGGATTGTACATCTTGGATTTTTAATTGTAATTGGGCACTCTTTGAGTGATTTGGGAGAGAGTGAAGTGTTCTTCCTCTCTAGTTCTTTGTGTGTGAGTTTTCGTTAGTTTCTTCTATCTTCAATTTGGGTTAGTTGTAATACGTTCCTATCAGGTCATCAAGTTTCTTTTATGCATATTGTGTTTTTTTTTCCAAGTAAATGTACCATTGCGAGAGTTCTAATGTCTGATTTGTCTTGTTAATGACAGGAGAGTGGGGCAGGTTTCAAAAGATCAAGGAAGAAAACCATTTCAAAGAAGAAATCTGGACGGTGAGGTTTGAAATCCATTTACTTGTACTACCTGCCATTTTATGTCCTACAGTCCTATGTTCTTCGTTTACCTTAAATAACTATTTTTTCAATAAAATTGACGTTCCTTTTCTGTCGTGGTCATTCGCTCTATTCTCCAAATGCCGATTTAAGTTATAATTCGTTCTTAGTCGTTGCTGTGTTTTCAAGTTCCTTTTTTTCTTTTATTTTCCAATGGTTGGCGAACCATTATGCATGATGACATTTCTGATGTAATGTTACATTGCGTGCGCTGTAATTTTCTTGTTCTGCTGGGCATTGTTGCCCCCTTTGAATCCAAAACAATAGTCCTTGATTCAATTTTTCCATGTTTGTTCAATCGAGGCAGCCTCTTGTAAATGTGTCCTAAAACTTGCCATATTCCATCTTGGTCATAAGGACTAAATGTCTATAAACCATTCGTATCTCGCTTGCGTTGACAGTGGCTGGAGGGAGAAGAACCATATTTGATTCTCATTCCCCAGTTAATTTGATCATACAATGTTCATCACATGTTAGTTCATTAAATATAACAGTGGGAGCTTGGCAGCGGGTACCCCTCTTAGTCCCAAGTCCAATGGAGGTCACTCCACCAGTGACTTAGGCCATGATCACCAGCCTAGAAGGGTACCCCACCTAAGATATCTCCAAGTGGGAGAGTCTACGTCATAATTTGTGGTAGAGAGTGAGCACCTCTGCCCGAAGTTGTTGGAAACCTTTATGTTTTTATATTTGGAACAAGAGCATATTAACATCAATATTACTTTACTAATCTACAAGTTTCCTGATGTGTTGTTTGCAGGTGAAGATAACGAACAAAAGGGTTGCAATTTTTTTGTTTATTATTACTGGAGCCTTTTACAGGCACTTCACATGTATAACATCTCCTGGTACTTTGATTTCAATTAAGTATTTTTTTCGAGTGCATTTCTTATCAGATATGAGAATCACATGGCTCAACTAAAAAGATACTAAGGTAGGCCTATTACTAATAGCACACTCGCAGAAACCGCCACATTTTGTAAGAGATTTATGTTCCACATGTATTCAAAGACCGAAAATGATTGGGTTACATGCATTTGGTACGTACATTTGCTGCACTACATAGATCACATGCATTGTGCTTGATTTCCAAACCATTTAAATTCCTCTTAATTAATACGTTCCACATTTACAAATATTGCGCAGCGAAACAACAACAACAATGTTTCCTTAATTTTCCTTTAACAGAATATAGACACAATATGTTTCCTTCGCCTGTTTCTCATCCTCACAACAAATGAACTCAGATGGAGAAAATTAGGGGTTCATGCTCCTACTCTAAGAAGAATGATAAAAAACCATGAAACCCAGTATAAGGGAGGGAAATACATCAAAACATCAAGCAAGCTCGGAAAAACTTGGCTAGGAAACAAACTCAACACCAAAAAACTTGGGGACTCTTATCGCTAGTCTACAGAGCGTCAAAAATAGTCAGATATATGTCACCTAATTTGGCAAACTACGCATCTTGCATTCTCAGTCATGCTTGCTGTCAGGTCTACTTTGTTGATTGGGATCGTTGGCATGCTCCGTCTTTAGATGATCAATGGATCTTAAGATATGTTTACACACCCTGAAAAGAGAAATTCATCACAAGAAATAACTGGTCAGACCACAGTTAGCTCGAGAGAGTTTACTAGATTGGAACTACAAGATCCTGCCATGATTCAATTGAGAAACTGTGAACAGTACTTGTCCAATGCTTCTGTCCGCCGCTTGATGTCACTGGACCATAGAACTGGGTCTGTGTTCTTGGGCAACGACTCCTGCTGTTGTGTTCTCTCCCGTAGCCACTGCTCCGCCTTAAAACATTCATTAATAACCTGCAAGAACGGAGTTGATGTCAATTGCCAAATATATTCCTGCCACTTCTGTGACCTTAAATGGAGTTCATACCTCCTCTCTATCTCTCGGAGAAAGTTCCCTCACTGCCATTCGGTTATCTACAATACACTTTAATAAATCTCTTGTTGCTTCAGCTCTAGCTTCTTCATCCTTGTATCGGTTTTCAATGGGATCAACCAACTGTCAATAGCAAAATGGAAGTACAATCATCAATAACCGAACTGGAGTTCAGGACAGGAGAAAAGAATAAAAACAAACTGAAATTGCATACTTCTGTAGAATCTAGAATTCATTAAAGCTTCTGTCACCTTTTTAAGATCCTCGAGTTTTCCCACATAGACCTTTTCGGACTCGTCATCACCATCCTCATACAGCCACTCCTCTGTCTGCTGCAGGCTTCTAGATATGCTTTCCCTCTCTGAATCAGATGCAAAACTCCGATATGTGTTGAATAGCTGCTAACAGTTATTTCATGTTGTTATCCAAACAATGACATCGAGGTGGAAGGAAGCAGAAGATTAAGAAACTTTTGACAAGATAGTTAGTTCTCTTCAATGCTGAATGAGAAAAGATATGAGCTCAGTCCGTAAAAAGATGCAACAAACTTTGAACTGTACCTTACTGCGCATGTCATAAACATAGGATTCCAAAGAATTCTTTTTGTCTTTTGTCTGCTCAACGATTTGATCCTGCTGTGCCAACTGGAGTTCTTTATCTTGTGCTTCTGAGAGCTCAGCCTTTGTCATTCCACCATACACAGTCTCACTAACTTGTATCTCAGACCTCCTAGAATGCCAACCTTTACCAATTACATCTGCCTGCATATGTCAATCGCACAACATTCCTCACATAAGTGACATCCTTTTCAGAATTAATACTCGAAAAATAGTAAATATCCGATTGAAATGCACGACATGAAATCGTGCTTGCTACATGTGATATGTGGCAGAAAAGGTCACGATAAGACTTCCCAGCAAACCTATATAAGCCCTTATCATTGGTTATGGGGATCAAGAGGTAAGATTCAAGGTTAAACTCCTATGCTTTTAATATGCTCAACAACCTAATCTACAACCTATTGACCAATCAGTCCAAGGATGCTATTTGATAACGAAATCTGGGATCTAAAATAAATACCAAAGTAGGGACATTCAAGAAAAGCAGATCAGCTTCTACAAAAAGGAATCAGGTAATTGAGATTATTTAATTAGGTAAATATGAACACTGGAGACTAAAGGTTTGAGCACATCCTTGACCACTGAGCAATAAGATCATAGGCTTCCATAAACACCAACTTTTATGCTGCCCCTTGTATTTAGGGAGTCACAATCTGAAATTGGTGAGAATTATCCAAAACAAAGCACATCTTCTTTCCTTCTGTTAGCATTTAGAGAATGAACCAAGCTTGTGGAAAAAGTAGTACACTGAACTTACAGCAGACACAGGAGAGGATTCTTGCTGTGCATGGCTTACCTCTTCAGCATGATCTAACGCAGTTTCATGAGAACCTTCAGAAGGGTTATCCATCTCCATTTCGTCTACATTTGAATCTGTAACACCCACGCTTGAAGTGTTTTCTAGCTGGCCTTCCAACAACTAAAAAAAAAAAAAGAACACTGGAATCATCAAAATTTATCACTGGTATAAAACCTTTAAAACAAGAGGAAAGGGCAAAATGCTAGAGCAAAAGTCTAGAACAAGGCTCTAAACTTACCGAGGCCGACTCAACAGCAACAATCCCATGAAGATTTAACTGTACTTTGACTTTGACTTTAGCTTTCTTTGCATCGGAAACTTGGAAGGGACCAATCTAAAATTTTTGGAAAAGAAAAAACTCACAATTTATATTCAATTGGAGAAAGAAGTGGCATAATGATCAAAAGGAAAATACATAGCATAAAATTTTAAATGGATTATGCCATTATGGAAAAATAAAAAAAAAATGTTTTTTGAAGATTGAAGTAAACTATTAAGAGTATTAAAGGGGAATTACATTAGAAAAAGCCATGCAAGAAAGCAAAGTTGAATCATCCGATTTACTGTATAGAATACTATAGGCATTTCAGAATTAAACATTTTAAATGTGGCATGTATTATCAAAGTACAACTTGCATACCGTGAAGCAGCTGAACTTGGAAGGAAATCCAGGTGCCAAATCACTTTGATCTGCATAAAATGCCTCTAGATGGAATGTACTAGATCGGTGAAGTGTAAGAATTTTTGAACTTGGAATAGGTTGACCCTTTGGAAACAACAAATTATTTGATGAAGTGCAAACAGGGCCTTCCTCAGATGAAAGCCCAATGGAGAAAGGAAATGAATCTTGAACCTGCAAGTGACGTAAGCTAAGCATCACATATATTCAAATGCACAAGTAATATCAATTACATGAAAACAATAATGTGAAATAGAGAGAAAACAAGTCTAGGAAGATGAATTCTTGGCATGAAATGAAATGCACAAAACAAAAAAGAAAATAAAAAAGAAGAGAGAATTGAGGACCATCACAGCAATCATGATGGCATAAAAAAATAACGTGGCTTTGCTATAAAAAAAAAAATTTGACTAACAATGAGTTCATGCTTAATCCATGCTTGTGCTGATACAAGTCTCTCAGTTTTCACACATGTTTCTGGTAATGCTACTGCTTATTTGAATGTTCAAAACTTCAATACATCCACCTCCTATTGCTGTTGTTTCACAAGTACGAATCATTCCAGTTAGCACCCCATTATTTTACAGTCAATCCAATTGACTACTCCAGCATTATCACCCCTTATTAGTCTTTTCCTCCCAGTCAGGAATGCATCGTGCATTGTATACAAAGTACTCAGCAAATGTGAATATAGATGTTCACACGATTATTCCAATTTGAGAAGTCTTTATATCACTCTCAATTCCTTCCTATGACGATCATTATTTCCTCCATCATTTCCAACAACAACAATATAGCCTCAATCCCAAATTCTCGGTCATTTCCAACAAATATTGTAATTTAAAACTTATTGGCAGCACATATCATAAGCATTTCAAATTCTTAACTAGGTTAACATATGGCATCGGAACTTCTCGCTCATGAATCTCACTAATCATCCATGCATAAACTATAAAGTTCCAATAACTCGTATGATTTCACTGTCACTGATTATATCCCAATCAGACACACGAAAATCAAACATGACCAGTTTAAATAAGATCTGAACATTAATGGCCACATATACCGATGCCTCTATTACACGAACTTGCAAACTAAATTTCAATGCCAGACATTTTGTGTCAAAAGTGCAAGCTATATGTCTCAAAGACAGATACATTTGTTCAGAAAACAAATCATGGTTTGGAAATTCTTCAATTCATAATCCAACTTCTAAGATACTCATAGGTTAATAATTAAGAATTTAACCATCCTAAGTTTGCCAAAGAAATTCCCCAATTTTTAAAATCTCGAATAAAGTCTCCCACTTTGTTAAAAATGAGACATTTCGCAATTAGCCAAGCCACAAGAGCAATCAACCTTCTATTTTCCTTAGACAATCTTAATTTATCAAAACAAAAGATGAATAAATCATGCAAGCAGGTATACATTTAATCTCCCCAATCCACAAGGAAAAGAAAATTCAAGATCTTTGGCAGAGAATAATTACGACATGAAAGTAACACAGTAAGCAAATCATCAATAACAGACGAGATAAATCATGAATTACAATAAATAACGGCAACATATTATTCACTGATGTTTAAGTACTGACCTCATAATCTCTGACCCTGAATACAGGGCTAAGCATAGCACATTGAAGAGCACATCCACGTGCTACACATTCACTTGCATTCAGTGTTCTACTGGGTTCCCTCTTGAATATAGAGGCCAAGATTCTTGCAATGGCAGGTACCCGAGATCCTGACCCTACAAGTTCGACCGAGTGGATTTTCTCGGCTGTCAAACCAGCATCAGATAATGCTTTAACACAAGGAATCTGTATCTTCTCCAACAAGCTTGAAGACAGCCTCTCAAATTCTTCCCTTTTGATAAAACCTTTCACATCTTTCTCATCCATTAAGCATTCGATATTCAAAGGCGCCACAGCATTTGCACTGAGAACCTTTTTCAGCTTCTCACACGCCGTCCTCAACCTAACGCACGCCCTAACATTAGAACGGACATCAATATGGTACTGTTCCTTGAACTGCGTTGCAAAGTAATCAAACAAAACCTCATCAAAGTCTCTTCCGCCCAAACATCTGTCAAAAGCATGCGAAACAATTCTCATATGGCCAGCCCCAAACGACGCAACAGAAACTTGAGTGTCACAATGACCAATGTCAATGAAAACAACATAAGTCGGACCAACACTAGATATATCAGTTTTATAAATCCCATAACCAAGAGCCATAGCAGTACAATCATGCATAAGTCTCAAAGGTCTCAATCCAGCAATTGCCGCGGCATTCAAATAAGCCCGTCTTTCCAAATCAGTGAAGTAAGATGGAATCCCAATCACACAGTCCGAAATCGGCGCCTCCAAGTTCTTCTCCGTTATCTCTTTCAAATGCGAAAGAAGCATTGCCAGTATCTGTACCGGCGTAAAAGCCTGAGTTTTCCCCAAATACTGCAGATTGATCAAAACACTCCCGCCCGCGCCTTCCAAAGTCTCAAACGGAAACCTCCGGAGCTCCTCCTTAACATCCGGCTGCCTATAATTCAAACCAATCAATCTCTTAACCTGAGAGATGGTCGATTTGAGATTCGTCGTAGCGGAAGCCGCCCCAGCCACGCCTAAAAACCGCTGCTTTTCCCCAAATGAGACCACCGTCGGCGTCTCCCTCTTCGATTCATCGTTCAACAACACATCAATACCGCGATTCTTCGTGGCGGCAATCACACAGTTCTCATTTCCAATATCAAACCCCACCAAACTCATCTCCTCTACATCCAAAACACAAACCCCCCTAACAATTCAAGAAACGATAAACCAACAACACAGATCACCAATCTCCACGAACCACCGCCTCACATTCAGGTGAATCAATCAATCAAAAAGCACAGAAACCATTGAATCACCAAAAAATTCCATCGCAGCTCCTCCACCTAACCTAACTCGCCATTCTTCAACCAACCAACCTAGCAAACTTGACAAACATGGCTCTAAAATTGCAAATGCAAACTCGAAACCCTTAATTAAGAATTGAAATCGAAAGAGATTCGATGCGACGCGACGCGAATCAGAGCGAAGAGGAAAGCGAAATACCTGGCTGTCGATGGCGCAATTGAAAACCCTAGAATGCACGGCAGAAGAGCAATTCGGAGCCTAATATAGCGAGCGAAGGAAGCAAGTATAGAAGACGAGGCGAAGCGCTTCTTTTGGTGGAATCTGAGAGAGAGAGAGAGAGTTGGGTGATTCGTGTGAGCTAACTTTGTCACTGGTTATTGGATTTCCACGTCCGCACCTAAACGTCACTTTTTCATGCTTACCGTACTTTGGAATGTCCAAACCTTTTTCTTTTCCATCCCCATGAATATAACCCACTTTCGGCACGTGGGATATATCCCGAGATGCGTGTACGCACATCTCGACGTGTATCACACAGATGCCGAGTGGGTTGGTGCTCAATCTTGGTGTCTAAAATGAGTTACTCTAGTAGTTTTCTTTTGGGAAATGCTAATGTTAGCCGAGGCACATTGAAGTGAAACGCACAAGTGCGTGTCTGGGTATTGTATGACGATTGTCGATATAGTATTAGTAATCGCTTCATACACATGTCTGGATTAAAAAGAATTGACAGCGACAAGTGTGTCGTTTGTGCGTGTCTTTCATAGGTTAGCTTGATCGATTCACATACCCTAGAATCCTAATTTCATAGGATTAGCTTATACACGGGATTGTGACTTGGACTAACCAATTAGTCCAAAGTGGGTGACTTGTTCGGTTGGAAGTATTGACATTGGAATAACATGTTGATGTTGATGAAGTCGTCATTTTTCAAGTACACTTATCCAAACTAGCTAAGAAGATAGAAAACATGGGAAAATTCACCAAAGTACACATGTTTTTACTTTTAATGAGGAAAATAGGGGTCAAAAATTTTTTATTCCGTGGGGTAGGCAATAACGCCTTGTGGGAAGGCGCCATCTACGTGGCATGTGACGTGGCAATTTTCTTTTTTTTGTGGAGACATCGATAGCGCGCCTCTCGTAAGGCGCTATCGATTGTACATGTCCACGTCGACATGTCCACGTGGACCGACGTGGACATGTACACGATAGCGCGCTTCTGCGAAGGCGCTATCAATGTCCACGTGGACAACAATAAGTTTTCCAGGTCCACGTGGATCGGATAGCGCCTTCTTCGAAGGCGCGCTATCAGTGGCCACGTGGACATCAAGTTAATGGGGGCGCCACGTGGATCCACGTGGATCCACGTGGCGGTGTACTTACCTATAGCGCTCCGAGAAGGCGCTATTTGTATAAAATTTTTAAGTTGTGTCCACGTGGATCCACGTGGACACATATATCTCAGTCGGGTGCGCCGATAGCGCTTCTCGTAAGCGCATTTATCGCGCACGCACTCGTCGTTCTTCGTGAAACCGACGCGAGAGAATATTCTCTGCGTCGGTTTTAGGGATGCGGGGGTAGGGATGCGGGGGTAGGGACGTGGGGTCACGGGATTACGATCCCGTGACCATGCCCGACATTGCCGCCCGCCTATATAAGGAGGGGACGGGGAGCTCGGTGGAGGGAGACCACGCGCGGACGGAGGAGACACAGCGAGAGGACAGCAAAGAGAGGAGGTAGAAGCGGCGTTCTCTGGGAAGGTCTGCTGCGCCGAAAGCGAGGAGGAGAGTGGAGACGAAGCAGGGAGCAGGAGGTCCGCGGCAGAGGTGAGGCGAGAAGAAGTGGCGGTGATCACGGCGGAGCGGAGCTTATGTACAGGGAGCGTGGAGCGGCCGGCGGCATGGGCACCAGTCGTCTCAGCGGAGGAGAAGTAGGAGGTCCAGTGAAGGAGGAGGAGGTATGTACGTGATGAAAAATTAATGGCAGTGAGGTTAAAGTATGTGTTAGTTTTTTTAGTTTACGTATGTGTAATTTGGTTTAAGTTTGTTTGTTTAGTTAGTTGATTATTTGTTAGTTTGTCTTGTTTTAGGTATTTAGCTTAGTTTAATTTGGTTTTTAGGTTAGTTAGTATAGTTAGAGTAGTTTGTTTAGTTTAGTAAGTTTGTTTAAGTTAGTCGTTAATTAAGTTTGTTATAGCCGATTTATTATACTATTTGTGTTCTAAGCAAACGAAAATACAATGTTATTGCAGAATATTTTGTTGGAGAGGAAAAGCGGTGAAAAATAGTAAGTTCGTTAATTTAGTATTTTCGAAGTAATTTATTTAGGTTAGTTTATGGTTTGCATGATATATAGGGACATAAGTATTTTGTTTATGAAGTACGGTTGATATATTTATTTATTGAACGTTATTACACGAAAATGTAAGTGCGAAAGAATGAGTATGCTCAGTAGTTGCGCTATTATTGCGATCTTCTACATCGAAAGTTCGATCGCGCTTTATCACCACATGATTTTCAACTAATTCCCTGAACAATTTTTTGCAATTATCGTTACATCTTTACATCCAATTTCAAAACATTATGTAGGGCATGTCACAAAGAAACATCCCTATTCTATTCTATGCGTACGGATCCATTGTTAATGGGGTCAATGGCATCACAGATCTACTCTCACCCCCATCAGTAGTGTTGTGGGTGAAGTTTGGGTCTAGTGCCGTGAAATGATTGATGACGTTTCTAACGCGTTCCCGATCGTACGGCGAGTACTATAGTTCATATGACGTATCGCCACATGATGTCTCTCCCTGAGGCTCACATTATTACGTTCTGTGTTGTTGAATGATGCGACACACTTCGACTTGATGTGGGATACGGTGGACAAATTACCAAAGACCGCGGCGATTGATATATATTTAACATTTGAGTCGCATCGACTCAAATCAAAATCGTACGATTCATTCGCAAGTTCTTGACGAACGTGGCGGCACGCCGACGCAGACTTACTAGACATGGACAGATTGCACATGCAATCCCAATGGATGAGGTAGCGCAAGAGGGGTTTGTTGCTCCATTACATGAAGATAATAATGCATATACCGACGATGACGATTTAAAACGACGACGAAAATAACGAGACTGATGAGGAAACGCATCACAGCGAAGAAGCTCCATCAGTTGCGGTTTGGGATGACGTTAACGTTTGCACAGATGATCCAACATATGATCCTCCGGGTGCGGAGAATGTCGAGGATGATGAGCAATTTGCTATCGATGAAGAGATTATGTTGGAGGAAGCTAGTGACGATGAAGTTCACCAACCAATACCGGGGTATAACGAAATCGATTGGGAGGTTGCTAATTCAACTGCAACACAACATTCCCGTAAGCAAACTTGGGGGGACATCCCTAACTTCGATTTGGAGATAGGGATGTGTTTTGACAATAAAACGATTTACAACATGCCGTGAAAGTGTGGCATGTTAATAGGCATTGTCAATATCATGTGATGGAATCGACTACAACTTCGTGGGCGATTAAGTGCGTATATCCACAACACGGTTGTATGTGGCGTCTTCGCGCATGTTTCCGAAAGAAAACACTATTATGGGAGATTACACAAAGTTAGACGTATCGCACACGTGTATTAATCCCAACGTAGAACGCGGTCATGCCCAACTTGACGCCAACATGATGGCGCGAGAGATCCAAAGCGTCGTCAAAACCGATCAAGGTGTCACGATCAAAACATTAGTAGAAATAATAAAGAAAAAATATGGACACGAAGTCAACTACAAGCTAATGTGGGATGCCAAGAAAAAAGCAATTGAATGGGTTTTTGGAGATTGGGATGAGTCGTACGCTCAATTACCAAGATGGTTGGCTGCGGTGAGGAGTAAGAGTCCGGGGACAAGAATCGAGTGGTCACACAGACAATGGCATGATGATGAAATAAGTACCGCGTCTCCACAATTTCGTCGTGTGTTTTTTGCATTTGAAGCTTCAATACAAGCTTTCAAGTTTTGCAGCCTCTGCTTCGTATTGACGCGACATTCCTATATGGGAGATATACAAGTGGGAAGCTCATGATTGCGTTATCTCGTTGAAGGAAATGGTCACATACTACCAGTTGCATTTGCCGTTGCGTAAACCGAATCAATCGATTCATGGGGGTGGTTTTTTGCGCATGCCGCGCAAACACGTGACGATGATAGAGAAGGATATGCGTTATTTCGGATCGTCACCCTGGCATTTTGGAGGCGGTCAACATCCCAATAAACGGCTTTTGTCCCCCGAAAGGGTACCACCGATTATTGCTTGCGACACTTGCTTAGTAATTTTGCAGACACAATTCAAAAATGTTGTCCCCTAAAAGTACTACTTGGTCGAGCACTGCTCAACATCAAGAACGAAAATTTATTGCGTGCATGGAGCGTTTCACATACTTATCGTCACGAACGCCACAATGCCTGCAATATGTCAATGTCATCCCTAAAGAACTTTGGACCCAATCGCACGACGGAGGCATGCGGTACGGATGGATGAATTCTAATGGTGTTGGTAAGTACAACATACAATTTATTCTTTGCACTATAATACATTAAATATTCGACGAACCAATATTACTTACTAGAGTTTCATCGGAAATTGCGAGTGTTTTAACGAGGGTCTTGAAGGGTGCTCGATTCTTGCCAATTATCTGCGTTGACTCAAATGATATACTATAGATTGGTGACGTACCACGATCAACGCAACCAGGAAATCAATGCGGCAATCTCAAAAGGCCAAGTGTACATCGAATATGTCTTGAACAAACTCGCGAAATATGAGAAATCTGCAAGGAGGCATCACGTCACGTTGATCAATCGAGACATTGGTGAGTTCCAAGTGCGAGATCGGAAGACACGGAGATCGCATGCATAAAGGCAACAACACACAAATCGTAATCTTAAAGGACGGGTGTGCGGTTGTAATAAATGGCGATCATTTGGTTTCCCTTGCTCACACGTGTTAGCATCATGTGCGTTGATTCGAGTGAGCTCCGCGTATAGATTCATCGAGCCATACTATAGGTTAGATGTGTACGCACAAGTGCTACTCGTACAAATTCAAGGCCATCCCGGATGAGAAGTATTGGCCGACTTTTAGGACGAAACTAATACCCGACCCCAGCGCAGACGTGGCCGAGGAGACCTAAGGGATCGCGTAGACCTACGGAGATGGATCTTCCTAATGTCCAAAGACCTTTGCGATGTGGGATTTGTCACCAAGAAGGACATAGAAGAACAACATGTCCAAATAAAGATCGTGAACGCAGTACCAACTAGGAAGAACCCGTTGTGGTATATGTCGTTTAGAGGGACATAACAAAAAAAATTGTCCGATGAGACCTCAACCATCCAATGACAACCTATAGTCGAGTTTGTATATTGTGTGAAGTAACTAAAGGTCGTACATATGTTGCTTGTGTGAACATTTATTAATTACTTATCGTTTGGTTGCGTACAACACTCATTTTATTTTGCTAACATTATATGTAGTTGTACTACAATGGATCCAGGACCTTCTGATCCATCACTATTGCAACTCCAATCTACACACAGATCAACGCGAGCATGGAGGGGCGAGGTAACATTTCTTACAAAGAATACGTCAAATTTAAATCAATAATGTATCAAAAACGTACATTAATACACTATCAATTACAAGGTGTACGAAACAATGCGTGTACGCGAAGACGTTGGTCGTGGATCGAACGATGCAAGATATCATTCTAGGATGATCCCATATCTTCGTTCCAGTGTGTTCTATGGGATATCTCGTGTAACATTTTTCAGCCTTGATTGGGCTTTGATTATCTGCGTTTGTAGAGAGATGGCGCCCGAGACGCATACATTTCACATGCATTGTGGGGAGTGCACCATTACACTTCAAGACGTGCGCAGTACAAGCTAGGATTACCGATCGAAGGTATGCTCGTGACTGAACGACGGACGCAGACTATGCCGATGTCTCGTGAGAGAGGCTACTTGGACGAACTCCTGGTAGAGATGACGTCGTTGGATGTAAACTAAAGGTCGATTGGCTTTGAGCGTAACGTACCATCAATAGATGATGATAGCGATGAGGAGTCGGTCCGCATTGTTACGTTCGATCGTACATACTACAACTCATCGGTGGTTGTCTTTTCGCCGACAAGTCTAATCGATTCGTCCATTTGATGTTCCTACCATTCTTTGGAGGATTTCCAACTAATGGACAATATAGTTGGGGAGTGCTTGTTTGGCTTATTTGTACGAGAGAGTTGTGTCGCGGATCTCGCGCGGGGGCACATGAGGTTGCGCGTCAATTCTTTTACAACTTTGGGCATGGGACGATTTCCATTCATAGCACCGCGGCGCACTGCGTGTTTCTAGAGCTCAAGAAATGAACCGTGGATGGACAAAATATGCTTATGGACGTTCCACTCGGACACGGAGTATGAAAGTCGATTTGTCATTAATTTGCCTAAAAATCTTGTCCATTTACATTTATCTTAAATTATTGTCTTCTACACAGATGGCTCGATGCATTTTCGGTATCACAAAAGTGACGACGCACGTCGTATCGGCCATCGTGATGCACTCGACTCGCAGAGGCATGAGAATGATGTGGTGCAGCAACCTTATGCGGAACTCGTGGGGTCTCTTCCCGACATCGTACAAATGGCAACGGAAGTTGGCTCTCGACGTGTCCCCTAATTTGTTTCCACATTGTGGAGTGGCATCGACCAGAAAGGGTGATGAGACAATTCGGCATGGTACAAGTGGTGCCACCAAATTGTGCTTACGACGCCCAATCGCACCGCCCTCGAATTGCGTGGACATCATCATGAAAATTGGGTGACCTTCCATGCAAGCTATATACACATGTGGGAGAATCGTGGGGACACCATTGCCACAAATGTTAGCAGTTAATGAAGGCCACGATCACCAAGAGTACATGACGTGGTATCGCTCGGTCACTAGGAGATTCGTTGGACACGACGGGGTGTTACGTGACTACTCGGTAAAATTCTAACTCTTTATTTTTCTCGAACATTAAATCTCTTATATTGCGTGCTCTGACCTCTTATATTTTGTATATCAGCGTAACTTGGTGCATCGACTGAGGCGAGTGTTTATCGAGGATGGTACGAGCAAGGTCTTCGCTATCGATGAAGGGATTCAAATTTTAGACGAAAGACGAAAGGCGAAGGTCTACTCTTTCGCATGACGGAATTGACGTCGAGCAAGACATTAATGAGGATAATGAACGGGACGATGAAGAAGACGATCAAAGCCGAACCAAACATAGAGGTGAGAAGAAGACGATCACGACCGAGAGATTGTGCGGGAACGCACCAGCGTCCTCGTCCACCACGTCCATCTACTCTGACCGAGATTGCGCAGAGAGTAGCAGACGATCTCTCTCCAAGACGTTCATCTCGTTCGAGAGCGAGTAGAACAGCAGATCGATCATGAGAGTAGCCGACGATCGTCGCCACCCCAGAAGAACCTCAAATGTTTGTACCAAAGCCGCCGAGCGTGAATCTTCCTCCTTACTATTTTGATCCATACGCACTGGGTCGTCGTCTTCATATGTGGACCCTGGAATGCCTCATCCTCAAATGTATCCATCACCGCCTCAAGCACATGCCTAGTCCATATACTCCTACTCCATATAATTACAATATGGCGTATAGTGGAGACCCTTCATTCATGAACTTGTTGACCATGCCGACCTCATGTTCCATTCCCCCAACCCCACGCAGAAGCCAATATTTCGGGATGGTTCCACCTCCTATTTTTGGTAGCATCGATAGCAGAGAGGTGAGTCGAGTCAAGAACCAGAGGAAACGCAACAATCGACTCGACGTGATTCATCGCAAGACCAGCTACCTCAACAAGCTCAATCGGATGTACAAACACATCGTCCAACAAGACAAAGAGTACGTCCGATTTGCATCACCGAGCAACAAAGTCAACGGAACCGCCGAAATAGACCTGCATGATGAGTTTACTTGATGTCATGGTGATTTGTAATTAACATATATTTTGGGTTCACAAAGTACGTGTATTCAACTTTCTCATTGAATAAACTTATTTCACACGTTTTCCATATTATTATAATGTCGTAGATTTGATTACTCTTCAATAGTTAGTTTAGTTAGTTAAGTTAGTTTAGGTTATATGTTTAATTTAACTTAAGTGGTTAGCTTAGTTAGTTAGGTGTCGGTGGTTAGGTTATATTAGTTTAGTTTGGTTAGGTTAATTAGGTTAGTTAGTTAAGTTAGTTAAGTTAGTTTAGTTAGTTAAGTTAGTTTAGTTTAGGTGTTGAGGTTATGTTTGTTTAGTGTAGTTGAGTTAGGGTATGTTCCTTAGTGTAGTTGAGTTAGGTTATGTTTGCAATTAAGCTAGTTAAGTTAGTTATTTTAGTTTACTTAGTTTGTATTGTTAGGTGGTTTGGTTAGTTAATGTTAGTTAGTTTAGTTTGTTAGTTACTTTAGTTTGGTTATGTTAGTTAGTTAGTTAGTTAGTTAGTTTAGTTGAAGTTAGTTAGTTAGTTAGTTTAGTTTGGTTTGGTTAGGTTAGTTTAGGTAGTTACTTTAGTTTGGTTAATGTTAGTTAGTTAGTTTAGTTTGGTTTGGTTAGGTTAGTTTAGGTTAGTTAGTTTAGTTTAGTTTAATTAGTTAGTTAGTTAGTTAGTTAGTTATTTAGTTAGTTAGTTAGTTTAGTTAGTTAAGGTTAGTTAGTTTAGTTTGTTAGTTAGTTTAGTTTGGTTAGGTTAGTTATTTTAGTTTGGTTAAGGTTAATACTATAGTTAGTTACTTACTTAGTTAATTAGTTTATTTAGTTTAGTTGGTTATGTTTGTTAATGTTAGTTAGTTTAGAAAAGAGAGTTTAAGGTTTAAAACAATGTACATATATATTTTCAAAATTGGTTTTTTTATTAAAAATATAAACTCCTCATATGCATATTCAAATTTGGTTGTAATTGTCGATATCGCTTCGACGACGACGACGACGACGCACGGCATGCGAGGTCGAGCTACCGAGAACGACGCGGTTGGTGACCTATTGATGACGTGTCGGTGTGATGATGACGGCGAGCGTTTGTGAGGTTCGCATGACGTGGCGTCCACGTGGCGATGGGTTCAGATCGATAGCGCCTTTTCAAAAGGCGCTATCGATCATACGTGGCCTCCACGTCAGCGCCATGTCAGCGCCATGTCAGCGCCACATCACAAACGCAATTTTCGCTCAATAGCGCCTTTTGAGAAGGCGTTATTGAATGAGGTGATGTGGCGCTGACGTGGCAATGCGTTATTGAATGATGTGATGTGGCGATGACGTGGCGGTGAGGTGGCGGCCACATGTACAGATAGCGCCTTTTCAAAAGGCGCTATCTGTACAAACCCATGCCACGTGGACGCCACGTCACCGCGAACCAAAAACATCCCACTCAATAACGCCTTTTGAGAAGGCGTTATTGCCTACTTCCGTGATAAAAAAAAAAACCTCCCTATTTTGTGAAAAAAATTGTAAAATACCCCTACTTTTGGAAAAACTCCAGAAAACATGATTTAAATTAATTCAATGAATTGTGTACTAACTAGTCTGCTTGACTACCTAATCCAACGAACAACCGAATTAATCAATTCAACTGATTAATCCAGCCTAATCAAATGAACCGAACTGAACATGCCTTAAGTAACAGGATCCCATAAGGACCTAGCCCGGACACATAACAAAGAGCACCTTAGACGCGACATCCTTCTAGTTGGTTATCCTAGTAATTTTACTGAACATATAGCAGTAATTTTAAACTCTTACAGCAAGTGTTCTATTAAGAATCTGTACTAAATAATATACAAGACGCATAACTCATAATAGCATACATGACACGTTGCATTTTTTTTTTTTAACAGCACTTGTAGAGTAAGGCTTTGGAATGATACATAGATGATTCAACTGATAATAAGTTTGATTCCCTTAAAAGGCTGAGGGCTTTATGTTCTTTGATGTGGTAAAATGAATATTTGCGACCGGATGATTAACCAACAGAGCCCTCGAGCTTCAGACTCATCAGCTGGTTCACTTCGGCGCCAAATTCATCTGGGAGCTTGTTGAACACATCTTGGCAGAACCCAGAAATCATTGCCGTCACAGCTCTCTCATGGTCGATTCCTCTTTGTTGGAAGTAGAATAGTTGGTCTTCGCCGATTTTTGATGTGCTCGCTTCATGTTCAACAGACGCCGTAGGGTTCTTCACCTGTTCAATAGATAACGTCAGGGTTCATGTCCATGCCCACAAAAAAATTCATAGAAATTTGAATCAATCCACAGAAGCAGCTTCCATCTCATGCTACTGCTTGATGATCTAAATTAGGCATTGAGCTAAGCATAACAAAAAATAGAAATTCGAGCGAAAAATGGTGCAAGGACACGCAAGCATTACCATATCATCTAAATTATATTTGTCAAGATGCCTAATTCATTTTCACTTTGTTTCCTTACTGTAACTATCTTCTTCATTAGTTGATCATTAATTTTGGATTTATTTCCTATTATGTTTTTGTTCATGAACTGCTTTACAAAAGAGTCCATTTTTCTTCATTATGATATAGAAAGATTCTTAATTTTATTGGATTCCATACACTTAAATAGGCTATAATAAGTCAGCAATCTGAGATTCTGAATTATACTCCCCGTCTCCATTAAATAACTGCGCTATCAGATAGCCGAGTCCCTCAGTCTCAGAACATTCACAGAATAGAAGTTATAACAGGGGAGTTTTATTTTACCAGATAGCATGATCTTAGCCTTTTTTATTTTTTTATGTTTGAAGCCCGGATTTTAAATATGGTATATACCCAAGATAATAAAGAAAAAAAAAACACCATGCAGTCAGCTCAAACAGCTCTTAAAATCAGCAAATCTTATTCCCAGTAATGTTCAATGACCTTCATGATTAAATTCAAAAAGAACTAAAAAAAAAAAAGAGTTAATCTCAGAAACAGTCTCGTCACTCACCACCATCAAAAGCATGGTTTGTATTTAGTTTTATCAATAATCATTCAACACAATAATTAGAGCAGTGTAACTGAAGAAGCAGTGCGGCTCCAAGATGATGCAGCCATGCTGCAAGTTCAGTTTCGTCCGCACAAGTGCAAGTAATGATTTGTCCCAGCTTTTTTTTGGCAATATCTTATTTGGCAAAGCAAAAATGACTAAGGATTGAGGCACACCATCCCATGCAGATGGTAGATTCAACAGTCGAAGAAACAACTACTGGTCTAACTATCAACATATTGTTCGACCATAACAAGAAAACCTCAGTTGCGACTTAGTAGAGATCAAAATGCTTTTACTCCACTCGATTAAATCCCTTTGATGACCCGATTTAGTAATCTTTTACAATTGATGCATCGCAAGTTATTTTAGCCAACCCCAGCAACTTCAAATTTTCAATTTCTATCTTGTCGAATTATCTAGACAGGAGATAGGCGTGAGTTAATCTAGCAGCTTGAATCTCTACTGACAGCTACGGAACAACAATTGAGAAATGAAGAGTCGTCGAAGATTGATAATTTTAACTTGAAGAAACTAACAGATGCTGCGAATTGACTTAGGCATTCACTTGGTCTAACAATCTTTGCCTTCAATGAAGTTGTAAATAATCTCAGTACTTCTTGCATCTCATTTTATATTTATCTTATTCTAAAGTCAATCTTTGGCTTCAAAGATGCACAATTTGAATTCAAATATTTTTGATACGAAAGAAACCAGCTTTGTCTCTGTCGTGACTCGAGCCCCCAACCTCTTATGCAAGTAACCCCTACCAGACCAGTGAGCTATCCGCTTGGTAGGTAATTACGATTCAAATATCACTCAGAGCCAATCCACATTGTATTTGTAATGCTAGGTTGTGAATATATTTTAAATTGCAATCAACACACAGAAATATTAAATCCAAAAATAGCATAACAAAATACAGATACAAGTAGAAGCAAAACCATTGATGCTAATAAGTACCTGAATATAAGGATAAGTGTTGGCAGCAGCAGTGTCGCCAATGAGCATCGAATCACACTGCGAGATGTTCCGAGCATTATCCGCCCTCGACTGTATCTGCACAAGCCCCCTATAACAATTCCTCGAATTCCCAGCAGAAATACCCTTAGAAATGATAGTACTCCTAGTGTTCTTCCCTTTATGTATCATTTTCGTCCCGGTATCCGCTTGTTGATAATTATTCGTCAATGCCACCGAATAAAACTCTCCTACACTATCATCCCCCTCCAACACAACACTTGGATACTTCCATGTAATTGCAGACCCAGTTTCCACCTGTGTCCAAGAAATCTTCGAGCGGGCGCCTGCGCAAAGCCCCCGCTTCGTCACAAAATTATAAACCCCCCCTCTCCCTTCCTCATCCCCAGCATACCAATTCTGCACTGTGGAGTACTTAATCTCTGCGCCCTCGGCGCAATGTAGCTCAACCACCGCCGCGTGAAGCTGATTCCGATCATACGAAGGCGCGGTACACCCCTCCAAATACTCCACAAAACTCCCCTCATCAGCAACAATTAGGGTCCTCTCGAATTGCCCGGTTTCGAGCGCGTTAATCCGAAAATAAGTCGAAATGGGCATTGGGCATCTAGTGTTCTTAGGAATGTAACAAAATGATCCATCACTAAACACAGCAGAATTCAAAGCAGCATAGTAATTATCATCAAAACCCACAACTTTCCCCAAATACCTCCTCACCAATTCCGGGTACTCCCTAATCGCCTCCGAAATCGAACAAAAGATCACTCCTTTCGCCTCCAACGTCTTCCTGTGTGTAGTAGCAATCGACACGCTATCCAGAACGGCGTCGACGGCGACGTTCGCCAACCGATTCTGCTCATTCAGCGGCACCCCCAGCCTCTCGAAGTACTTCAGCAGCTCCGGATCGGCCTCTTGGAGGCTACTCAAAGAGGGCTTCTTCTTGGGCTCTGAATAGTAGCAAATCCCTTGAAAATCGATGGGCGGGTACTGATTGTCCGACCAATTCGGCTCCTTCAGCTTCAGAAACTTGTCGAAAGCTCGCAATCTGATGGCTAGCATCCAATCGGGCTCGCCCTTCTTGGCGGAGATGAGGCGGATGGTGTCCTCGGAGAGGCCTTTGGGGATTGCGACGGATTCGATGTCGGAGACGAAGCCCCACTTGTAGTCCCTCTTGAGGAACTTCTGGATAGGGTCGTCTGGTTTTGGGGAAAACGATGGTTTGGGTTCGTAGGTGACTTCCGAGCGGATGGAGTGGGGTTTGCGGATTAGGGTTTTGAGGGGGAGGGGGTTTGGGTATGATAGGGGCTTGGAGGGTTGTTCGGTTGGGGGTTGGGGAGGGAACCGGGAAAGGCCGTTTGAGAGGAGAGACGCCATGGATGGATGACTCAAGAAGATGATGATGATGATGTGTTTTGTGTTGAAGAGAGGCTGGTGTTTTTTTTTTTGGGTTTTGTTTTGGGATTTTGGTGGCCACACGATTGGGCCTGGTCTTGTGTGTTGCACGTGCCGATTGTCGTCAGTGTCTCGTGGTGCGGTGAATGCAGTTGATGTGCGGTTGGCGTTGATTTTGAGTAGGGTATAGCGTTACGTGGTTGCGTGTGCAATTTGCCACGTTTGTACGAAGGGAACTTTTTTTTTTAATAAAAAGGTTGTGTGGTTGATACATCTTGGGATCTGCGTTATTAGTGTATTGGACATACATGATCGCTAAGTGTCCAAAGTCCACAATGAAAGTAGGTCGATTAAAGTGTATACTCTCTCCGGTCATGACTATAATTAGTTTAAGGTAAATGTACAAGAATTAAGACAACTTTAACTATAAGAGTAATTTACATAAACGTCATTTGGCATTAAATAAATTGAAGAATTGAATAATAAATATTTGAATTGTATAAGGGTATAATTGGTAAAAAAATAATAAATACACCCTCAAATTTCGAAAACGACTTATAATTTTGATCAATAAGTTTTTGCTAGAAAGATTTATATTTTTTACCGAATTGAGTATTTTGTAAACCATAGGGACTAAAGAATTGAATAATCATAAATATGTATAATTGGTAAAAAAAACAATAAATACACTCGAATTCTGAAAACGACTTGTAATTTTACTCAATAAGTTTTTGCTAGAAAGACTTACAGGGGTGTATTCAATTGAGATTTTAATAGATTTTTGGTTACTTTTATAAGTGGATGACTTTTATGATATTTGTAGATTTTCGTAGACTTTTAATTACTTTGATAAACTTTATGTGAACTTCATTTTGATGACTTTTATTAATATTTAAGATTTTTAGTGACTTTTGTAAACTTTTTAAACATGATTTTGATTGGTACTAGTAAATTTTTGTGATTTTTATATTGAAACAATATTTTGCACTTTATTATAAAAAATAGATGAATACTTATATTTCTTTTTCTTAAAAACTATTACTGATTTTTTTAAAGTATTTTGTATTTTAATAAAAAAATCATATATACATATTAATGAATTACTATCAAGATAGTAACATAACAAATAAGTAAATAAATATCAACAAAATAAATAGGTAAATAAATCATCTTTTAGTGGCAAAAAAGAATCAAATAAGATCATTATGTAAAAATTTTGCAATTTTTTTTTACTTACATAAAAAAAACTTATATTTTTTCCTTAAGAATGATAGTTTCAATTTCTTAAAAAGCACTTCTTGCATTTGAAAAAAAAAATTATACGATTATCTTCTCCAAAAATAATAATATTACACTTTTTGAGATTATAATTATACACTTAATAAACGAAACTTCTTCGTAAAAAAAACTTATAAAAAATGTACAATGACGCAAGAATGAGATCTTGTTAATAACGACATCATTTTCATTTTCATCAACATAGACATTAGAGTATAATGACTGAGCAATGAAATCCATTAGTTGTGGAGTGGTTAGAGAAGTTGATAAAAAATAATTAATAAGAAAATACCTTGTGAATAATGAAGTCCTTATTGAATAAAGGAACCAACAAAAATTAAAAGTCTCTAAAAGTTTCTGGGTTGTGGTGAGGAGAAGTTGAAGATTTCTTTATGTGTATTTTTATTTAAAAAGTCTATAAAAGTCGAGATTTGTAACCAAACCACAAAAGTCACTAAAAAATTAAATACACCTTACTTTTATAAACTCTCTAAAAGTTTAAATTGAATACCTCAAAACTTTTATAAACTTTTAAAAAGTCTATAAAAGTTCACATTGAATACACCTTACTTTTATAAACTCTCTAAAAGTTTTAATTGAATACACCTAAACTTTTTTAGTAATTAAAAGTAACCAAAAGTTTGTTAAAATCTCAATTGAATACACCCTTGTTATATTTTTGACCGAATTGAGTATTTTGTAAACCATAGGGACTAAAGTGCATACTACACCAAACCTCATGGACTACAATGCAAATTTGCAATTTACTCTTCATATTTCATTCAACACTGAGATCATTAATTTAGCACAACCAAAGTTACCTCATCAAGAAGTTGATTTCATACATTCGACCATTTGGCTAGCATATGTACGGGAAAATTAAGTCGCGTCATTATATGAGCAGTTTCATTTCCTTGTCTACGAACTCTAAACCCAAAAAAAAAAAAAAACTTACACCAAAGAAAGAAAATCAAACTTACAACCAAAGAAAAAATCTAAAACTTTCAACAAGTGAATAAAACTACTTATTTACTAAAAAAAATACCAATGAAAAGTATCGATCTAATAGCTGCAAATGCAAATTGACACACAAGCATAAATAAAGATATAGAGTTGAAGATTCAACTGTGCCAATGTGGAATATGATAACTGCAACACTAAAGGAACTATTCATGATCTCAGATCTAATCATATCTATTTTATTTGATGTGCAAAAAGAAAAGCATTATTAATTGAGCCACCACCGATCAAAATAGAAGATCAGCGGTGGCTCAAAACTAAAATCACAAAAAGTTAAAGAATAATAAATATAGTTTTTTTAGGGTTTTGGAGGAGGCAGCTCCATCCCAGTAAACTTGGTTTCTTCTATTATGGATAGAGTGTGCAAACTAGTATTACTCAATGGGTTGTGTCAAGACCCATTTCCAGATGAATCCCGACCGGCCTAGCTCAATCCATAACTCAACAACCAACTCAGTCACTGAGTTAGGAACCGATCCAATGAGTCTTATTTCAAAACTATCTCATTATCATTTATCAAAAACTGAAGTTTATTAGAAAATGAATCATGATTCCAACTAAATATTATTAAATAATATTTAATCAAGTTTCGACATAGAGGCCAATAATAGCATTCAAAAGTCATCAACTAGAATAATATCTCTCCAGATCAATTTATTTAAATTCCCAATCCCATGATAATATATAATAATAGAAAAACAAGTCTTGACAAGTCTGGAACTTGTCATTATACCAACCAAAGATACGACAAGCTCCTCTAAAACGCTGGAGCATTTCCTTTGTCTACTGCAGACGAGGAACTTATAGGGAAATAATACTTGGGTGAGCACAAAGGGGCAACGGTGTAACGGCTCAATTTTATTTATGTCGTTATTATCAACTATTTTCATACTCGGACGCCAGCTCAGATATGTGTGGATACCGCAGATAGGTCAAGGCACGCCTGACTTAGTAAATAGTGATTTTTGTTTGATGTTTGTCTATTTACGATGTCGTATATTAAATTATTTTACCTAGCATCGCATGTGTGTATTTATATTGTTGAACCGAACGAGATAGTGTAACGGGTATTTGCTTCGAAAAACGTGACAATACGGGTAGTAAGCGAGCGAAATGTGGGTACATTAGGTCGAGAAAATAATTTGATTAATCAAATTAATTAAATGTGACAAAATATTAATGATAAACCCATAGTCTAAGCCAATCGATCGAAATTGGCAACTGTGGTGCGCCTCGTTATGCGTGCCGAGGTGCGGGACACCGGGTAACCATAGATAATTGAACAAGACTAAAGATTTTGTGTCTAATGAGGAGCAAATAAGAACATGCCACCTACACACCTAATACCATTAAAATGAGGTTTACCACTCATTCCTCACTCTCACTCCACGTTTCCCTTATTCTCTACCTCTCTTCAACATATAAAGAGAGTGTGCAGCTATGCGAAGAGTAAAAATTCTTAGAGGAGTTGATTGATAGAGAGTAGGAGATTTTATGAGATCCTTGGAGTCTTTGGAAGTGATTTGATCAAGCAAACAAGTGATCAAGGTGAGCATCTCTACTTTCTTTCAATTTTCCATTAAAATGAAGCTTAAATGAGGTTTTAATGGTGATAGTTGATTGTGGTTGAATGTTGGAGAAATGAGGTATTAATGGTGTTGGGTTATTGTTGATGATGTTGTAATATTGATTGTTGTTTTAGTTGTTGAAGAGGAATAATATAAAAAAAACAGAGACGTTTCTCTGTTTTGGAAGAAGAAATCTGGGGAGGGGATGAGTGATGGGTCCCTGGACTGGTCGCTCCAGGGACACACCCCCATTAATTAAATAATATAATTTTTAAAAAATTAATTTAAAAACAGATTTAAATGAAAATAAAATATAAAAAAATATGGAAAAATGGATAGAAAATTACACAAAATCCACAAAAATCATAAAAATATAAGAAAATAGAAAATGGATTGGGAACTGGGTTTTCGTTACTATTTCGGGACCCCAGTTAACTCGAAAAATGTGCCACAATAAAAAGTTGGAATAAAATTCTAATTTTTGCCCTCACAAAATAAAAATAATTAATTTAACTCTAAACAATTTAAAATGGTTTAATTGGACACCGGGAACTTAGTAGACAATAGTTGGAAGTCGGGCGCGTATCTAGAGACGTGAGCGGGACTCCAGAGTGTGTTTTGATGTACATAAGAATCCATTTGAATGTCACTGAGGGTTTATTTTTTCCATTGCTGATTTCATATTCCTTGTTATTGTACTCTATTACATGATACATTTGGGTTGGTGGTTGAGTAATTCCCACCTGATATTCGTAGTGTACTTATGACACACTGAGCTGTAACACGTGTGATCAGGAACTCGGTGAATTGCAACCCCTGTTGCACTAAGGTGCACGTGTCGGATAAGCACCACGAGGAACCAGGTGAAAGGAAGTAAGAGCACCAACCAAAAGGATCTTGAGGTCCGAAGTACAGTTTAGCCTGACAGGGACGGCACACACTTTGTTTCTCTCTCATGTTATCTATTCATGTGATGATCGTAGCACAGTTGCCTGTTTAGTTTCCTCATGATTATTTAACATGATTATTGATATCCATTTACTTTCTTATAAATGCTCGGCGTACTTCTTTTGGAATCTTACTAATTGTACTCTCCATCTGGATTTTGTGATGGTTGAGTGCAGATCCCAGTACTAGTAAGGGCAAGGGGATACTTAGCGACTTCATCTGATTGCCCGCGGTTGAGGACCCACTAGTATGTGTTATTTTGATATTTTGCTTTACTTTTGGGTATTGGGAGACTGAAGAGACATTGTACTTGTATATATTACTGCTTATTAGTATTGTCGCCTATATACAAAGTATTTTCCCGGGTTTTCTACAATAGGACACGCTCTTATAAATAATGTTTTATATGATGATGAACTTATTTTTTTACTTACTCTAACTTAAGACTTTTTTCTGTATTAATGTTAAAAGTTATTTAATTGTCTAACTAAACTAATTGAACGTAATGAGTTAACATGCATATCGAGGGTAGTGACGCGGCAATTGATGTCAATTGCGCGTGGGACCCAGTAGGTCAATGAAGTGATAGGGCAGCGGGGCCGCGGCGGCCTCGGGATTTGACGCACTTTTAGGGATGGATTGGTTGGAAGCATATCATGCTCAGCTGGATTACTTCCAAAAGACCGTCGCGTTTCGAGTTCCAGGGATTCTAGAGTTCACATTTACTGGAGTCGCGACTGCACTACCTATTACTAGAGGCCGACTAGCTACAACTCAGGAGATGGAGGCATTTGCAGCGATAATTGAGTCGGAGGTTAGGACTGAGCTCAGGATTGACGATGTTCTAGTAGTCCGAGACTTTGTTGACGTATTTCCAGATGATTTACCAGGATTGCCACCGCCACAAGCGATTGAGTTCATCATTGAGTCGATACAGGGATTCAGCTGATCGCTAGCAGACCTTACTGAATGTCACCGTCAGAGCACGAGGAGGTCAGGAGGCAGTTGGATGACTTACTGGAGAAGGGTTTCATTCACCCTAGCATGTCACCTTAGGGAACTCCAGTGTTATATGTAAAGAAGAAGAATGGTTCGATAAGGATATGTATGGACTACAAGAAGTTGAATCAGGTGACAGTCCGGAACCGTTACCTATTCCCCATGATCGACGATCTTTTCGATCAATTGGCAAGCACCAAGTTCTTTTCGAAGATTGATATGCATTCAGGCTATCATCATTTGAGGATTTGAGAATAGGACATTAAGAAGACCGTTTTCAGTTAAGATATAGGTTGTTTGAGTTTACAATCATGCCTTTTTGGCTGACTAACGCCCTGACGATCTTCATGGACTTGATGCAAAGGGTCTTGAGACCTTATGTAATGGCCCATTTTATTAACGCCTTTCTTCATCTTGTAATTTCAGACATGGGACGCCAGCTAAGATCCACGTGGACGCCGCGGGTAGGCTAGGACACACGTTGACTTAGGTACACTAGTTAATTGTGTATTAGATTGCTTATTTGCAATGCATTTCTTCAATTTATTTGTTAATACATTGCATGTGTGTATGTTGAATAGCTATATTTTGCGAGGTTGTGTGACGGGTAGTTGCCTCGAAGTGCGTGTCAACGCGGGTATCAAAATGCAAAGTATGGGTACACTAGAAAAAAAATCAGCAAACGTACATAAATATGACTAAGTTATTAAATTGAAATGGGTAATGTAACCATAGGCTAACTATATGGCGCGTCTCGAAATGGGTGTCGAGACGCGGGGCATCGGGTACCGGGTAGCCGAAGGTTAGTGGGATCATAAGTTGGTTAAATTGGTCAATAGAAACATTAATCATGTTATTTAGTAAGGCTTAATATAAGATGAATTAATTAAATAAATACTAAGCCTATGGTTGAACTGAATAATGATGACCACAAGATGGGAATGTAGATAATCAAAATAGGAGAAACAAGGAAGGGAGTATGCTATTGGAGTTACCACTGGAGTCACCAAGTGGTATGGGACAGCTTGTCTATGAACCATAAGATATCCTCGAGAAATGTACGCACATTTGATCTTAATTATATATATATATATATATATATATATATATATGACATTAGTGGATTGTCGATTCAAACCACTCACATAATCCATGCAAATCCAGAGAAAACCTAAGGAATAGAGGGATTACAAGCCGGAAATTCAACACATTAGGGACCAAATCAAGAGATCAAACCAAGGTAATCATCATCTTCATCTCCTCCACTTTCCAATGAACCCATTTTTGATTGAATTTAGTGAATTCCGGTTTAATGGTTAAACCTCTAATTTTTGGTGAAAACTTGATGAATTACATGTTATTAGCTCATTTTCATATAGAATTTACAAATGGTTTAACTAGAATTGGTGTTTTTGATATAATTAGAAAATTGGGTGAATGCATGAATTTGGAGAATTTGGGCTAATTTTGAGGTTTTGGAATGTTTTAATAGTTGTTTTGAAGTTAGATATATGTGGAAAACATGTTAGATCAAGTGAGGTAGCCAATGGAGATGAGAAATATAATATTCTCGACTGGCGAGTTCTGTCCCAGAGGACAGATAGCGCGCTACCTGGAATGGTTAGCGCACTAATCATTCTGGGTTTGCAAGTGTTCTTCGTCCTGAAGAACACTAGCACGCTAAGCGCGCTATGTGTACCCTTTAGCGCGCTAACGACAGATTAAATATGGATTTAAAAGGCCGTTTTGGTAATTTTCCACTTATTTTCGAGAGGGGGATCGTTAGATTGCATAGGGTGTCAGTTTCTATTGTATTTAACTGAGATCCTAGGTTGGCTTCGAAATTTTGGGAGGCGATGTAGGAGCAGTTTGGCACCAGGTTGCAATTTAGTACGACTTACCATCCCCAGACAGACGGACAGTCTCCGAGACTAATACAAATTCTGGAGGATATGCTCGGGGATTGTATTTTGCAGTTCGGAGGTTCGTGGGAGGATTATTTACCGCTGTGTGAGTTTGCTTACAATAACAGCTATCAGGTGAGTATCGGGATGCCTCCGTTTAAGGCAATGTATGGCATGCCTTGTAGATCACCTGCATGTTGGGCAACGCCTGATGATACAACGACGATTGGGCCAGAGATAGTTGTTGATCATACAGAGAAGATTAGGCCGATTCGACATAGACTTCGGGCGGCACAGGGCAGACTGAAGAAATATGCGGATAAGTATCACGAGGGTCTGAGCTATAAAGAAGGCGACATGGTTTATCCGAAGGTTTCCCCTTGGAAGGGCCAACAGAGATTTAGGATTAAAGGGAAATTGGCGCCAAGATACATAGGACCGTTTAGAGTCGCAGCACGAGTTGGAAGTGTGGCTTACAGGTTGGACTTACCAGCAGAGTTGGCTGGGGTTCATCCTACGTTCCATATCTAGATATTGAGGCTGGCTAGGTAGGGACCGAGACCGATGGTTGACTTGAGATAGATCGAAGTTCGGCCTGGTGCGACATATGAGGAACGACCGATAGAGATTGTGGATCGCGCGATTCAGACTCTCATGAATAGGGAGATCCCTAAGGTGTTGGTTCGTTGGCCGCATCATGGTACCAAGGGACTCCCTTGGAAGCTCGAGTCTACTATGCGGGAGCGTTACCCTAAGCTATTTCATGGTACGTCACTTTAAGTTATTCAAGATTTCGGGAGTGGCGAAGAGTTGTAACGGCCCAATTTTAATTATGCCATTATTATTTATTATTATCAGATTCGCACGCCAGCTCAGATCCGCGTATGCCGCAGATAGGTCAGGGCGCGATTGACTAGGTAAAAGTGATTGTTTGCTTAATGTTTGCCAATTTGTGATGTCGTATATTAAATTATTTTACTTAGCATCACATGTGTGTATTTATATCGTTGAATCAGGTGAGATAATGTAACGGGTGTTCGCATTGAGAAACGTGTCAGTACAGGTACTGAGCGAGCGAAATGTGGGTACACCAGGTCGGGAAAATAAGTTGGATAATCAAATTAATTAAATGTGACAAATATTAATAATAAACACAGTCTAGGTCAATTGATCAAAATTGGTGACTATGGTGTACCTCGTTATGCGTGTCGAGGTGCTGGACACCGGGTAACCGAAGGTAATTGAACAAGACTAAAAATTTGGTGTATAATGAGGAGCAAATGGGAACATGCCACATACACACCTAATACCCTCAAAATGAGGATTATCACTCATTCTCACACCCCCTTCCAAGTTTCCTCTTTTTCACTCTCATCGACACAAAAAAGTGTGTGATTGTTGAAGAGTTGATAGAAACCATTGAGAGTGTAAGATTTAATGAGTCACTTGGAGTTTTTGAAAGGAATTGATCAAGCAAACAAGTAATCAAGGCGAGCATCTTAATTTTCTTTCAATTTTCCATTAAAATGAAGTTTAAATGAGGTTTTAATGGTGATAGTTGATTATTCTTAAATGTTGGAGAAAATTTGATATTTATGGTAGTTAGGTGGTTGTTGAGGTTGTTATAGTATTGTTGTTTGATTTGTTGAAAAAAAAAGAAAAAAAAGAAACAAAGGCTTCTCATGGAAGAAGAAGAAAATCTAGGGGGGGAGGGACGCACGCACGCCCCGATCTAGGCCTAACCCGGTTGGGGCGGACCGGTCTGGTCAACCCGGTTGGACCGGGTCAAACCCGATCCAGGGACCACCCCTTTAATTAAATAACATGATTATTAAAAATTAATTTAAAAAGAGTTTTAAATAAAATAAATTATAGAAAAATAAGAAAATAGTTAAAAAATTATGAAAAAATCCAAAAAAAATCAGGGAAAATATAAAGAAATGAGAAAAGATAGAAAAAATAATAAAAGTGTGCCAAAACCAAACTTTTTGGAATAAAATTTTAATATTTTTGGTCACACATTATAAATTCACTTAATTTGACTCAAAACTAGTTAAAATGGTTTAATTAGACCAGGAACTTAGGAGACTATAGTCGGGAGTCGGGCACGTATCTCGAGACGTGAGCAAGACTTCAAAGTGCATTTTGAGATACGTAAGAATCCATTTGAAAGTCACATGAGGATTTACTTTTTTATTGTTTAATTCATATTCCTTGTTATTGTACTCTATTTCGTGATCAATTTGGGTTGGTGGTTGAGTTACTCCCACTTGATGTTTATAGTGTACTTATGACACACTAGGTTGTAGCACGTGTGATCAGGCACTCGGTGAATTGCAACTCGAGTTGCATTAAGAGTGCACGTGTCGGAAACGCATCGCGAGGAACCAAGTGAAAGGAAGTGGAGGCACCCACCGAAAGGATCTTGGGGTCTGAATTACAGTCTAGTTTGATCGGGACGATTACACACTTTGTTTCTCATGAGTTATCTATTCATGTGATGATCGTAGCACAGCTTGTATGTTTAGTTTCCTCATGATTATTTAACATGATTATTGATATCTATTTACTTTCTTATAAATGCTCGATGTACTTCGTTTGGAATCTTACTGACTGTACTCTCCATTTGGCTTTTGTGATGATGGAGTGCAGATCCTAGTACTAGTAGGGGCAAGGGAATTCTTGGCGACTTCATCTGATTGCCCGCGGTTAAGGACCCACTAGTATGTGTTATTTTGATATTTTGCTTTACTTTTAGGGTATTGGGAAACTGGATAGACACTGTACTTGTTATATTACTGTTTATTAGTATTGTCGCCTATATACAGAGTACTTTCCCGGGTTTTCCACAGTAGGACTTGCTCATATAAATGATGCATAAATGATGCTTTACATGATGATGAACTTATTTGTTTTACTTACTCGAAATTTAAGTCTCCCGCTGTTTTAAATGCTAAAATTGCTTCAACTGCCTAACTAAACTAATTGAGCGAAATGAGTTAACGCGTATATCGAGGAGTAGTGACGTGGAAACGGACGTCGTCATGCGCGTGGACCCAGTGGGTCAATGAACCGATAGGATTACGAGGCAAGCGACGCTCCACGTGGCGGCCTCTGAGTTGGGCCGTCATCACAGGTGGAAAGAAATGAACATTTAAGAAAGAAAGGGGAGGAATAGGAAGAAAACGGGTGTAGAGATGAAGGTTAAAAGGGTAGAAAAAAGGAGAGAATGTGATGGAGAGAAGGGACGACAATGCTCGACATCATCGCCCCAAAGCCATATATGATTTTGTGCGCTAGATTTTTGTGGAGGCGCTAGAAAGAGCATGTAACTCATGACTTCCAGTTTGAACTATGCTACTATTGTATTTATTTTGTGTATTAATGTATGAAACATGGATGAGGCATCACTTGTCTAAAGACAAGATTTGAAGACTTAAATTGAAGTCAAAAAAAAAAAAAAAAGTTCACCAAAAAAAACAAAAACAAAAACAAAATTATGATACAAACTTGGTTTAAAAAAATGTCCAAATTATTTCTTTATTACATTACAATTTAAGTTATAACATATTTAAGTGTTATACCCTTATCCACGATTTAACACCACAATTACGAGGCCTTTACCCTTATCCACGTCACGAGATTTAACACGACAATTACGAGGCCTTCAACTTTGTAACTGTCACTAGCATTCTAGTATTAGTATTTAGTCACCGCAGTTAAATTGACTAGTTTGGAAGTTTAGTAATTGTTAACTTTTTACCTTGTTGGTAAAATTATTTTCAATAAAAAATACTAAATAATTGAAAACTTTGCTCGATTTCCTTCATAAAATATTATTATTTTATTTATTTTGTTGTGAAAAATAAAAAAATATATATTTTTGAATATCTCAAGCGATGGCCAAAATTTGTTGGTAAAAAGACTAGGGAAGAGCGTAGGGGCATAAAGGGAGGAGGTAATTGAAAAGGAATATGAAAAGGGTCGACTACCCACAAAACATTAAGGCCCCGTTTGGTTGGAGTTATATGTAAGGTATAAAGATTGACTTACTTAAGTCATGACTTAAAGATAAATTAGGTGTTTTATTTAAAAGTGTAATTAGTTCAAGTACTCACCTCTTAATATTATAGTATTTAAAGAACAAAAAATTGATGAAAAGTCATAAATACCCTCCACCACCTCTTGAACTCCAACAACTCTTGACAATGGCTGCCAATTACAAGGTGTACTTAATGATGGGGGTTAGTGTTGGGAGGAGTTGGAGGATTGCGAGGTTTGGTTTTTAGCCATTGATTAATTCCACTTCTAATGATGAGATCGGTTGCTTCATTTATGCATTTCACACCCAATCACTCTCTCGCTCGCTAACAAAATCATCATCATCATCATCATCAGCATCATCAATCATCATCATCATCACTTGTTCTTCTTCTTCTTTTTCTTTCAATCAAAGCTCAGAACTGACTAACTTCGAAGATATTTCTCTGAATCTGGAGTCTTCGAACATAAGGCGGAAGCCCTGTATGAGGCGTTGAGAGGCGACAACGTAGACACGGTGCATCGCCTCTTTGCACCGAACCTCGAGTGGTGGTTCCACGGCCTGCCTACCCACTAGCATTCGATGCGATTGCTGACCGACCACCAGCCCTCCTTCGCTTTCAACCCCACCTCCATCAACGCCATTGGCAGCATCGTACTCACCGAGGGGTGCGACCCCGACTGCTCCGTCACCTGGGTCCACGCCAAATAAATGGATCATCTTAATAACCCTCATATCACTCCACCCGACTACACATTTGCTTGGTGTAGACAGGGTTAGTGAAGAAGATGAGTGCGAGGAGATGTTTGGGAAATATTATATTTAATGAGGGGTAGAATGGGCTTTTCCCCAATAAGATACATCAGGCTTATCTAAAGATAGGGTCCCCCTTGTCTTTAGGTAAGCCTGAGTTAACACTCGAACCAAACACCGGTCTTTGATAAGACCATGTATTACTTAACACTCGAACCAAACGTCAGTCTTACAACTAATCCTAGGCTTACATAAGCTAACACTTGAACCAAACAGATCATAAGGGTATCCCCAATGCTTGTAACCAAAAAGGGAGCTATTAGCATGTCACATCATCAATTTATTAAACCCACCCGTTTTCTCTCTCTTATCTCTAATTTTTATTCACAATAATTAAACTCAAATAGACCCACAATACTTGTACCCAAAAAGGAAGTTGGGCCACTATTTTCTCTCAAACATTAAGGCCTCGTTTGGTTTATTTTTGATAACTTACAGTGTTAGTTGGGAGTTATCTCCTTGGAGTTAATATTTTCATGTTTGGTTTAACTTTAAACTTACATGGAAGTTTCAAGTTTTTAAACAATAAAAAATATCAATTGACAAATATAACGTTCAACAAGAGAGCGATGAGTAATAAAAGGGTCATTAATGATAGAGTAATATTGTCTACAACTCCTGAGAGATAATTCCCTGGGGAGGGGTGGTGGGGAGATATCTCACACCCTAGGGTGTAAGTTGGGAGATAATTTGCAGGCAAGTTAGGGTTTATGGGTGGTGGGGAGATATCTCACTTATATGTCACTTTATCTCTCACCTTTGTGGACCCCAGAATAATAGACCCTTCATCTTCGACGATCTCCTCCGACCATTGACGACCACCGACGATGCAAAGATCGACCATAATCAACACCTATGGCTCGTGCTCTCATTCGTTCCGATGACTTCGAAAATCAGTTTGTTCGAATTAAGAGTTGTGGTGCCCTTCTAAACACAAGGACATTTTAGAGAAAAAAGATTTTGATGGTGCCCTTACAAATCGGTGGGGTGCATTCGTCATGTGGCTTGCCTTTAGTATTTTGTGAGGTGCACATAGTCGTACCCATATAAAAAGAAGACAAGCCCTTAAAATAAAATAAAAATTATTGTAAATTGAGTTGGAACTTGCTAAGAACTAGAGAAGGAAGATAGAAGACTAAGAACTTCTACTACTACAAACTACTACTACAAATGAGAAGGGAAGAAATGATATAGTTGGAATGAGAAGTTTTCATTCAACTTGGTGTATTTTTACAATGAGGTTGACACCCTTTATATATGTCATTTGGTGATAATGATAAATGTATTTTATACAATGTGTACAAGTAACACATACACCCCATGTCATACAACACATTACAAGTAATTTGACAATACATGGAAGAGTTGGTGTACATTGGAAATAGTTACAATAACATGACAATACATAGACAAGTGGAGGTACTTATTAAGTGAAATACAAGTTACATGACTACACAATATGTTGGTGTACATAAAATCATCCATAAAACAAAAAAAAAAAAAATAAAAAAATCACAAATATTTGAACTATCGAGTTGCCGAGTTTCAGTTCAGACTTCAAACAAGCTTCGACCGAATTCATCGTCCTCATTACTGGTTTTTCTTTTCTTCTCTGTTTCTTGTCTTTTACACTTCATTTCTTCTTGAAAAGCTGTTATCTTTTGATTTATGAGGTTTTAATTTGAACTTTGTGACATGATTTGGGTTTAGGGTTTGTGTTGTTGTTTCCATTTATTCAGTGAAGTAGTGGGCGATTTGGGGTTTGCGTTTACGTTTGTTTATAATTGTTTCACATGATTTTGTTGTTCAATTTGGGATCTGGGTTTCTCTATTTTAGGGTTTTGCTTTCTGGGTTTTGAAGATTTATACCTTTGATGCAGAGCAAATGCAAATGTCATAGTTAGGGTTATATTAGATCAATGCCGTCTTTTCGAGCTCTCTCATTGTCTCTTCATAGGCAGCTAAACAGTGATTTGTTCTTCAAATTGTGGTTTCTCTTGTTTTCACATAATTATTTTGAAAGGATTAGTTAGTTATCTTGCATTCTAAGTGTTATTCGCGAAATTCGATTGTTCAAGTAATTTTTTTTAGTCGCGACATTTTGTCCAAATAGATTGGCTTCATAATCGACAATTGATGCTAAACCAAACTGAGCCACGGCCTCGGTGTATTTTTAGATAATCTTCTATAACATTGATGGATGCATCTTATTGCGGCATTTATTAGACCGTCAAATGACCTTTAACTCTGTTCGGTTTAGCTCGACAAAATTGTCAGGTTGACAACTAAACGGATTATTTCGGAGAAACGAACTCGTTTAAGGTTTAAGATAGTTATATCAGAAGGGAAAAGTTATCTTCACAAGAACATTTGTCTGTTTGTTGAGTTTTATATGCTTTGGCTTTTAGATTGTGTTCTTAGTGTTTGTATATATTCGTCTATAGGCATTGAAGGAAGTATCATAAGATGGATATCATCTCTCAATTACAAGAACAGGTCAATACAATTGCGGCCATTACATTTAACACATTCGGGACACTGCAAAGAGATGCTCCTCCAGTCAGACTTTCTCCGAATTATCCTGAACCCCCGCTGTTCCTACAGACAACACGGTGAATGTTGTGGAGCAACCCAAGGTATTGAGTGCTGCGTTGGTTAAGGCTGCAAAACAGGTATGGGAAATCTTGAACTTTATGGAGACTTCCAAATTAATACCTCCACTGCTAAAAGAAATCTAGGAAAACCGTTTATTGATTGTGGAAGTTAAAAGTGTTTTCCATTTGGCTTTTTTTTTTTAAAGATTTTCTTTGGTTTTATAGTTGATGTTTTTTGCAAGATATATATTTAAAAAAAAATTTCACTTCATTTCATGCTCAAGTATATCTTCCGCACATGCCTCTTTAAGTCTTAACTGATGCAATAGAGGAAAATTTATTTTCAGCTTAATCCAGAATCCTCTGCTAATAAATTTTTATCTGATACCGTTGTATATTTTTTTCCCTGAAGGTAAGCACAAACGCAGTTTATGATTGCCCATGGTACAATTCACATTTTAAGTTTGTTTGAAAGATAAACGAAATGCTAACATAAAAGTATTTTATTTCCACTAGGACCACTACTAATTTCTACAAAGTTGATCAACCATGATCTGATTATGATGCCAATCAGTTCCTTCAATCTGTGAAAATATAAAATCTTGATCTTAGCTTGGCGTTCATCAGCCTGTTATTGGTCTGTCATTTCGCATCTTAGGATAGGATGTGTAATTTGCTTTGTCATAAGAAGCTTTTGATTTTTACCAAAATTGTCTGGTGTTCGGGCTCAAATTTTCATTTTCATGCCATCAATGGGGAGCTGTATTCTTAAATGATTTACATCGGAATGAGGAGGTTGCTTATTAACAATAATCGTAAAGGTTAGGTTTCATAGGTTTATTTTCATCTATTTTTTCATTCTTCCAGCTAAATAATTTCCAATCTAGACAACCAAAGAAATGACCCTCCAAAACTTTTTAAGCAATCACATAGAGATATCCTAAATTTCATATGCATCACTCTGTTCATCTTGATCAATGATCACCTGACCTAATATATGCTGATCTTTTTTTTTTAATCATCTAATTGTCTGTAACAAGTTGCATCAAACCGTGGGATCAATTCTTTATTGCTGCATTCAATCTGTTATTTTGTTTGTTGCTAGTGGCTCTTGCATCAGTTAGTATGACTGTTATTTGGTAATTTTTCACTGATCAGTCTTGGGGTTTACTTGAATTACTGACACAATTACAAATCTTGCTTATATTTTGATGATGCGTTTTTTTGGCAGTTTGATACATTGGTTGCAGCCCTTCCCGTGTCCGAGGGAGATGAGGAAGCTCAACTGAAGCAGATTGCTGAGCTCGAGGTACACGGAGTAGTAATGGAGCAAATTTGATTTATTTGACCTCAATCCTTTTCTACCCCTAATATAGTTCTCTTCAAAACCAACTATCCAGGCAGAAAATGAGGCAGTGGGACAAGAACTTCAGAGGCAGCTAGAAGCTGCAGGTGAACCTTCCACCAATTTGTTTTAGTTTTCAAGAAGTTGACTAAGTTCCTAAGAATGTACGGCGGTAAATAAAAAATAAAAAATGAAGCTTCAATATTACGTTACATCTTATAATTATGTTGTCTACTATAAACAACATCCAGAAATGTGGTGGATGCTGAACTTGATCTTTGATGCTAAAAACCGCATTAGTGGGCCAAACTAAAATTAAATTTTAACTGTATGTCTGAACAAATAATATTGATGAATTTAGGAAACTCAGTAGAGGTTACATTGGTTGATTCTCTTAGATGCATTGAATCACTTAATATTAAATTCCGTTGACCCATGCTAATCTTGTGATGCTGATAAAATATGAAGCATGACTTAATTTTTTATTTTCGGATCTAATAATGTTTGTTTGTTTTTTTTTTTTAAATGAACGAATAAGACTTCTAATTGTGCCTGATGATGCAAAATAATGGAACTGATGGCATAATGTATGATCTCCCATTATCCAAAATTTGCATTGTTTTTTATGATTATAAACAATCTTTATTCTGTGTTATGCCTTGCACACACTATTTTACTAGTTTGTGCTTGAAACTTTACATCCCCAAGACATGTTTGAATTAAAGCGTTTATTGGATTGCCGATTAAGTTGATGGCTATTAGCTATTGTTGTTAAGCATAGTCCCTATGACAAATATTAAGCTGTTAATTTTTTCGTGGAACGATATGAAGCTGTTGTCTACAGAACCTGTTTACGAAAAATTATGCTTGCATGGAAAGATCTAACAAAATTTCCCAAATTCCAGAGCAGGAACTGAAGCAGGTTCAGGAGCTGTTCAACAAAGTTACAGACAACTGCTTGAACTTGAAGAAGCCTGATTGAGAACTGATGACATTGCCCTCTGGGTCGTTGACATTCTGCATAGAATTGCTAGTTTACTTCTCAACTCCCGTCTACCATCATTTTTCGGCTAATCCGATTTTGTTGTTTAGGGCCTTAATTTAGGCTGCTAGTGTACTCAATGCTCTAGAATCTCATCTTGAGTTCATCTTAGTGTACAAGGAGAATGGTATTAGCTAGGACAGAAAATTAATAATTTGTTTGTCAATCTTACAAGTGCATTTTGATGTTGAAGTGTTAATGGTGACTTTATAGCTAAAACGTGATTGGTTTATCTAGGATCACTTTTTTTTTTTTTTTTTTTTTTTAGCAAGACCAGGCTTCGAATATTTACTTGTAAATGTAATGACTGCTGTTGGAAGGGACATCCGTTCCTATGTTAAAAAAAGATGAGAATTAAAAGAATCCCTATTAGAATTGAACTTGAGTCCTCAGCAGGAACAAATCTTCTCCAAAACCAGTGCTGGCTCCACACCTTGGACATGTCCTCAATGGGGATGTGCTTTGTCTCCGGAAGGAAGAAGGCGGTCGACAAAGAGAGTCATGGCCACCATGTAGAAGAGGCCGAACTTGGCAGCGTAGAGGAGGCTGAGGAAGACTTGGCCAATGACAAAGTTCATCAACATGCTGACAGTGGCATTGATGCTCTGCCCAGTAGACCTGATCTCCATAGGGAATATCTCACTGGGCACCATCAACCCCAAAGGACCCCATGAATATGCAAACCCAACAACATAAACACATATCAACATGTTGACATTTCTAACCTTTTTTTTATGACCGTGGGTGTTGAATCGCCATAGCCTCTCTCGATTAAGGCCAGATTAATTCCACGGGGGCTAGGAGAGCGCCCCAACCGCTAACCCAAATGTCAAAGGAAAATGATACAATTGCTACGAAGTAAACTCATCACATATGCTTTGGTCGGAGTTCTAAAGCCCTTTTTCAAAACCACACATCTGCTTTGGTCAGAGTTCTAAAGCCCTTTTTCAAAACCACTGCACCACTCCGCTTGAGTGCACAATTTTCCAACTTAATGCCTAAAATTCTAGAATATATCATTTGTTATTGCATGGCCTTTTGGTTCGATAGCAACTGTTGCCAAGTATTTGGACTACAATTGTGAAAAGGACTACAATAAATAATTTGTTTTTCAATCCTACAAGCTCATTTTGATGTTGTAGTTGTGTTAGCTTTTTATTTGAGCTGTAGAAGAAAAAAAAGGTTGGCTTGTTCACTACTTTATTTGGTAATAGGGGTGTTGGCCTTTCTTGAACTCTTGTCTTTGATATAAGTCACCACAGCACCAATGATACAAATATCACAGTAAAAACACTTCAAATTTTTTAAACCATTCTGAAACTTCATTGATAGAGATATTTTACATCAACAACAACAACATAGCCTTAGTCCGAACTCCCAAACTAGTTGAGAGTCGGCCACATAGATCAAACTCTTCCTCTACTCAATTCAATATCAACAAATTTGATAGAAAGATGAACAAAGAAAAAGAAGACCAAAATGCTCCCAAGGCTAGCTTCAACACAACCACAATCCTCAACCGATTTCCACACGGAAAATGCAACCTTAGGCCTGAAAGATAACTTATAAAATGCAATTCATGGCACACAAGCAAGAACTTCATACTGCATCACCCTTTATGTATCATTGTCAATAAAGATTTTGATCCCACAAAATCTTGCCTTCTTTGATCTCTTAGGCTTCGCTGCATTCCACCATTAAGTCAGTAAGCTTCGAATGATAAACGAAACAAGAAATAGATACACGAGAGGAAGAAGATTTGATCTTCCAAATACATCTCAAGTGTTCACTCCGAGCACGAAGCAATTGCTATACGACGGCAAATTGCTAGAGGGGCCTTGATTCCTAACCGGCGAACGGAATGGATTGGGGGTCATAGGGTGAGTAATATGCAATCCAGCACCTCTAAGGACCTGCTTAGCACTAGAACATGTAAGCTCAGTCTGATCAGTGAAAAAGGTAGGCACATTCATAGATTTTATAAGATCAAGAGCACCTCCCCATGTTGCATAGCTTTCTAGTCCACCATTCAGTGCAATGACAAGATGGGGAGAAGGAAGGTATGTTGCTTCCTCCTGGTAAAGACCTCTCACAAAATTCACCCGCATTCGACTACTAATCCCCGACATTGTTCCCGACAACTCGGTAGGAACTTCAGGCCCTACCATTACTATCTGCAAGTTGCCCAAGCCATTAAGCAGATGCCCTATCTCTGCAAAAGCTGCCATCCAATCTAACTCTCCTTCGGGACCGAGGTAATGAACTACCACCTCTTTTCCCTTGAGCAGAAGATTTTTCGAACTGATATTAAGGGCCATTAGTATGTAGTAAACCGTTAAAGGATACGAAAGAATGGCGGCGACAGGGCTTGATAGAGGTAATGACCTAAGGTTGTAGTACTCAGACCAACTAGAAAGAAGTACTGGACTAGACATCCCATCTCGACCGTGGAAGGGTATATCGGGAGGGTACTCTTCGTCGTCAATACCTCCCCACGAATCCGATAACCCGCCTTTACCGGGAAGAAGACCAAACGGGCAGTGAGAATAGCAGTTGCACTTTCTTCTCCACATTCCCTTCTGGTGCAAACCAACCGATTCTAGCCATTTACAGGGGTCCTCAATTGAACATGGAAATGTAAAAATGTTCAATGCCAGTTCCTCTTCTCGCTCCATCATCACCTTGTAAAGTCCACAACTACTCTTGTGAGCTTCCTTCCAATGCCGCCTTTGGCACGCCGAACCGCAGTAAACCAATGCGCGGCACCTCCCACAACTCACCAACTCCTCACTATGAACAACTTCCTCCTCACACATTGCACATTGCCTCATCATCATCATCATCATCTTCCCAACACCCCCCCAATTCAACTTCACATCAACAAGTTCATCCTTTGGAACACCACCAACACTATACTTGGCGGGCGTAGAACCCGCGGCGGCGGACGTTCCTTTGTCCTCATAAGCCTGGCGGGGCGGGCACGAAAGCGTGACAGCCACAATGTCCCATCCCCTAGCCATCTCCGGCGGCCACTCGACATCGACCGTCTCGATGAACGCCTCAAACCCCACGAACCTAGACCACTTGGGGCCGCTGTCCCTGTCCTCTATAAGCAATGGATGCACCAATGCCACAGCTTTCATAAACCCATACACAAACCTCAACTCCTCCACACTAGGGTTCCTAAACCTAACCTCCCCTTTGGACGTGCAATACGCCACGTCCACACTCGGATACCGATCGCTAGACGCCTCTAGCGACAGCGCCCTAATCATTCTCCGATTCGACAACCCCATCAACGACTCCCTCTCGTAATTCACTCTCAAAACCTCCGAATTGGGAACCCTAACAGTCTGAATCGATCCGGTCATGCTTAGGGCATCGTTCTGGGACCTGAACATGTGAAACCCTAGGTCGCCGCCGTCGCCGCCGACGAACTGGGCGCAGGGGAAGGGTTGCTTCTTCCCAGGCCAATCCGAATCCTTGCCGACGCGGATCCCGAGGAGGTGGGCGGGGCGCAAGCGCTTCCATGGGTCGGTTCGGTAGAGAGCCGCGGCGGCTCTGTAGACGGATTTGATGAAATTGGGGGAGAGTCCGTCGATTTTGAGAAGGCAGGTTCCGGATCCGGGGCCGAGGCCCGGCCCGGATCCGAATTGGAGGTGGAATCGGTCGAATAGGTCTTTCAAGTGCGCGTCCATCACTGAGAATTCACAATGTGTGGGGGTTGATGTCGATGTTGATGTAGATGGAGTGGTTACTGGTTATACTGGTTACTGATGCTGTATGGTGTATACTTTTGTTACCATTTTACCTACCAACAATTGTTCAAGCCTTCTTCAAGGACTCTATTGTTTTAAGGTAAGGTCTCACGTTTTGAGTCTAGCGAATCCACAAATGAGTTCACCAACGTACCAAATATGTGCAACACAGACATGTACTTGTTGGTGTTCATGTTACATATATGCGAATAGCAACTTACGCGAATACATGCAAGTCCGTGTTAAGGCATCAAAAGCATTTTTTTTTTTATTTTCTATTCTGACTCAGACATCAAAGTGTCTCCACCTCAGGTTGACGGAAAGTCGAGAGGGAGATCTGTCGCTCTCCCCGCGGAGATTCGTGTTTTATAACTCGGAGAGAGGTTGATGCAACAATAGCATTTTACTTCGACTAATTCAAGCTCGAGTGGGGTTAGCCATAAAGGGCTAAACTCTCCTAGTTATGGGTGACTTAATAGTCATAAAAGAGGACTAAAGCGCAAACCGCTCAGACCAAACCAGTCATTGGTTATGTGCATCAAAGGCTCAAACTTTATAAATGTAAGCGAGCTCTGTGCAGCTACACATCATTGGAGTTGGTGATGCTCAATCTTCACCGTCTCTCCCTCAAAACCCTAACCCTAATCAGACCATCACCACCACCACCATTCCTTCTCCTCCTTCAAAGCTCCACCATTTCTTCTACCACTCATCTCCATGAACAACAACAACAACAACAACAAGACATTTACGACCCTCCCTTCACTCCTCTCAAAACCCCCATCTCCAACACTCCTCGCCAAACCCTAATTCCTTCTCAAGATCAAACCTTTCCGCTCAAATCCGACCTCCCTTTCGATTTCAGATACTCCTACTCTGAGACAAATCCCAATGTGAAGCCGATTGGGTTCCGAGAGCCGCCTAGGTACTCCCCTTTCGGCCCCGGACGGATTGATCGACACTGGAATGGGGTTTCTGCTCCGCCTGCGGAGGCGGTGGATTCGGAGAGGGTTTTGGAGGAGCGGGAGTCTGTGCTCGGGGAGCCACTCACGGAGGAGGAAATTGAAATTCTTGTCGAGACGTACCGCCACAGCCATTGCAATCGCCAGATCAATTTGGGTAATTCTCTTCAGCTCTGCCTTGGTTTTTAGTTGTGTTTGTGCAGACATTGGATTGAGATGCAGGTACTGAGAATATATGGTAGAAACTATTGAAAAACTTTTGTCATGTATCTGATGATAGCTATGTAAAATTTCACCAGGCCGCGCCGCACACCAACACTCCACCTTGGACTGAAATCCATCGCTTACATACCATGTAAAAAAAACCCGACGCTCTTTGCCTCAGTCCCTAACTTAACCACATTTCAACTCATAGGAGTGGGGTTTTATCTCAAAAAGCCTCGGTACTAGTTAAGTGGAGATCATCACTTATATACTTCTTCGCGAAGTTTCATTTAATCAATGTGAGACTATTATTTCGGTCCACACATCTCCAACAAGCTATGATGTTGAAATCGAAAACCCGACTTTGCCTCGGACTTTAGTTACTTAAGTGTTTGGAAAATTCAGTTTTTGTTAAGGGCATGTTGAAGAAGCATGGTTACATATATATTTAAAGTGTATTAGATTATATAATGTGATAGGTTAAAAATAAGCTCTACCTGGCCCCCAAGGAGTGTGGTGTAGTGGTGAAGAAAATAACACTTTAACTCTGAGTGAGGTAGAAGTCGTGAGTTCGATTCTTGGCATGGACATTATATTTCCTTGGTTTTCTTGGGTTGTAGGGTTGGGGCACCAGACTAACTCCGATGGGAATAGTGGAACTAAAGTAAAAAGGGGTTGAAAAAGGTTCGGACACCCATGGTTATCCAAAAAAAAAAAAAAAAAAAAAGCGGCGTACAATTTGTTAAAAACACAAACTACTTCTAGCTTTTATTTAAACTTCTCGTGTGGGTGTTTTTCTGTGAAAATGGTTAAATTGTCCATTGCAATAAGGTTTTCCAATATGTACAGGGAAAGGGGGAGTAACACATAATCTGCTTGATGACATTCATAACCATTGGAAGAGAGCTGAAGCAGTGAGAATCAAATGCTTGGGTGTACCAACACTTGATATGGAGAATGTTTGCTTCCACCTCGAGGTTAATCCTGTTAACTTATTTCTCACATGATTTCCCATGTTAATTATGATATGCTCCGAAATCCAAATGCTTTTTTTAACGGTTATTAATAGTTCCTTTGTAGGATAAAACCGGCGGGAAAGTCATCTATAGATGTATAAATATTCTTCTACTCTACCGTGGGCGGAACTATGACCCCAAGAATAAGCCTGTAATTCCTCTGATGTTGTATAAGCCATTAGCGCCAATCTACCCAAAACTTGTCAATAATGTCGCTGATGGCCTAACATTTGAAGAAACTAAGGAGATGAGGAACAGAGGACTAAATTTGCCTCCTCTTATGAAATTGAGTAAGTAGTTTAAGTTTTAGATACATTTGTCTTAGAACAATTACGGTTATTGATTCATTTTTCTTCCCTCAGCCAGGAATGGGGTATACGTCAATGTGGTGGCTAGGGTAAGAGAGGCCTTTGAGACGAAAGAGGTCGTGAGACTTGATTGCTCCCATGTTGGCACTAGTGACTGCAAAAAGATTGGAGTGAAATTAAGGGTGTTAACATGTTCGCTTTGGTTTTCCTTTCTCATATTCTAATACCCACATGCACGTATAGTTTGTATAAGAGACTCATATTGGCTTTTTTTTTTTTTATCATTTTTAAATGCAGGATTTGGTTCCTTGCATTCCTATCTTGTTCAAAGATGACCAAATCATTCTTTGGCGGGGAAAAGACACGCAGCAGAGGCAGGATAGTCCCAAGCAATAAAACGCGGGACTATTCAGATACATGGTCAGACTTCAAGAGGTGAGTTCTCTTCATGGTAAACATTCAAAGAAGATAAGATGAATTTGGAGTACTCGGGAAAGGTTATAGATAAAAGTTGTGGAGTAAATACTGAAAATCAGATTGTTGGTTGTTCTTTCAATAAAATCTTGTTGTTCTTGGGATTAAACACTAGAATTGCAAAACAAGTTGAGTTGCGCAATCTGTCAAAGCAAGCAACTGCACTGGTAAGGAGAACAGCATGGCTAGTTATTGTGTTTGTGTCCATCAAACAATGGTAGTTCTTAGTGACATTAAATGGTGCTCTCTTTCCGTTGTAGGAAAATGATTTGACATTCTTTTAGTACATACATTTGGTACATAATGGTGTAGATTCCCTTAGAATTCGTACGACACACATCCCAATCAAATCTACACCATTGTGTAGCAAATCTATATCTCATAGAATATTAGATTATCGAAGCTGCTATGAGTATTTAATCGTGGAAAAATGCTAGAATAACACCTCCGTAAAGTGCACAACAAAATGTTCACCCCCTCTGAGGCCTTGTAAGCTCAGTTGGACGGTGGATGTGGGGGTGGTTGTGCATTTGGAACTTTTTCCTTATTTTTTCTCCGGTTGCCACCCCAAATCCCAACTGTTCCTCCCATCACCTTATTAAATTTCTTTTTTGTCTTATTTTAATGAAATACTAATTCCACTTGTCGGCTTAAAGAGAGTTTTTTTTTTCAGTATTGTTGGTTTTTTAGGCATCTTTTGGTTCGTTTTTTCCAACTTACAGCGTGAGCGGAGATAGCTCTTCGGAGTTAACTCACAGTGTAAGTTAATATTTCACATTTTGTTCAACTTTGAACTTACATTAAAGTTGCTAATTTTAAAAACAGTAAAACATGAGAATTGATATAAATATCATTCAAACGTATTTTTTAAGATGAAAAAGAATGCATTGTTATTTTCACCACATGCACTACTATTTATTTAATTACTCATAAATAAAAAAACTTGAACTAAATAACAAACATATAAATTATTTACAAAAATATTAAACTACTTTAAATAATTATAACTATTTTTATAATTTTCTTGAAATAATATTTTAATAATTATTAATAATAAATATAATAAAATACAACTAATGATAATTTTTAAAAATATTTCTCTTGAAAAGTACTTTCTTTTTTATAAAAAATATTTTCTTTTATGAGTTATTTATTTAATCTTTATATTCATGGATTAATAACAAGCATTCGAATTCTTTTAAAAAGAATAAAATATGTTTAGGGTTAAAAAAGAATAAAACATATTAAAAGCATATTAAAAATATATTACTTCAAAAAAAAAAAACATATGAAAAGCAATAAAGAACCAATTTCTTCTAAAAATATTACCCTACCTTGTTTCTTGGTTAAAAAAAATCATTAGGTGCACATTTATTTATAAAATATCAAAAAAGTTTAACTATGTTATAGAATGTCATAATATTTGTCATCATACATATATCACAATGCACTTGATCATATTGTCATACTAATACATTGATCCAAAAAGGGGAGATTTATGAGGGATAGCTTTGTCAATATTTCTTGAGAGATAACTCATCTGAAGGAGGTATCTCACACTCTTGGGTATAAGTTGGGAGATAACTCACAGGCAAATTAGGCAACCTAACAAGATTAGTTTCAACTCCTCTTCAACTTATCTCCCGAGAGTTAACTTCACCTCTAACCAAACAAAGCCTTAATGTAACCAAAATGCCAGGGGAAATGTTTGTCCATGACTCATAATCTTTTTTATTTTTTAGTATGAGTATCTTAACTTTTTGATTTATTGTAAATTGTATTATTGGTTGTAATTATTACTCCATTGTCTCAAAATATCTATCACATTTTGGGACATTTGTTGAGAAAAATTATAGACTTACTGTCTATTTACTTTTAAATTCTTAAAATACTATATATTTTTTTAACGTATTAAATAAAGTATTCTGTGTTTTGAAAATGCGTCATTCATATCCATGTGGCCACCTCAGCCCACGTAGCTACATCATTTACACGAATGGTGCATTCGTTGAATGTGACAATCGTGTAAATGTGTCAATTAGATCACATTACACGAATGGCACATGTGCCATTCGTGTAATGACCTAATTGGCGATTGCAAGAATGACGCATTCGTTCAATGCGACATTCTTACAATATATACTTAATTAATATATTATATATTATATGGGTATTATAACTATAAGAATCATAAAAATCTCCATGTCATGAGTGCTATCACTACGCAATATACATGTGTGGATATTAGATTAGTAGCCGACGTGGCGATGACGTGGCCAACTAACACGAATGGCGCATTGCAAATACGTCATTCGTGTTACACAATTGGTCACCTCATTTACACGAATGATACATTTTCTTAATGCGTCATTCGTGTTAGTTGGTCATGTCACTGCCTCATTTACAACTATTATAATATCTACACATGTATATCATGTAGTGATATTACCCATGACATGTGCATTTTTTTTATTCCCACAGTGATAGTACTCATATTGACATTCTTGCAATGCCAATTAGGTATATATTGCAAGAATGATGCATTGAACGAATACACCATTCTTGCAATGACCAATTAGGCCATTATATGAGCGAATGAGCCAGTCATGTAATGTGGTCAAATTGACACATTTACATGAATGACACACTCAACGAATGCGTTATTCGTGTAAATGATGTAGCTAAGTGAGTTGAGATGGACATGAATGACGTCTTTTCAAAACACAGAATACTCTATTTAACGAATAAAAAAAAATTATAGTATTTTAAGAATTTAAAAGTAAATAAAAAGTACAGCTGTAATTTTCCCCATTTGTTGTTCTAATAAACATGTCACATCAGAAAAATGAGGAAGCATTAATTACTTTATTTTCAATTGAAAGTAGCTAAACGGACCCTCGAAACTTGCTCAACAGACTCAATTCAAATTTTTGTTATTGCCTCGGTGCGTAATGACATTATTGCCCTTCATGTAAAAATGGTTTTTGTTCATTCATACCTCACTCACCCTTACTCATACTCTAGTTAATCAAACTCCACTCTCGAATAACACTCTCACCTCCGACCCAAATTTGATGAAATTCAAGCAAAACAATATGAATTCGATATTGTGAGTGTATTCTCCATCTTTTTGTGTCTATTTTTGGGTTTTTGTTGTTTTTAAGTCGATTTTTGTGTTGTTGGATTTATAGCTTTGATCTATGTCTTGAAAGTTGAAACTTACGTTTTGAGCACAAATGTCGGAGGAATCGAGAATATCAAGCGATTTCGAGCAAGACTCGTGATTTTTTGATAGTTTTCATGTATTTTTTGGAATTTTGAAATATTTTTGTTTGTTCCATCGATGGCTCTTTAAAGGTTTCGACTAACTTTCACTGGGACCTCTTTAAAGGTCTCGGCTGGCTCCCTTCGTCTCCCATCGAGACTTAGATCTCTTCACAAGGGAGGTTGTCGAGGCCTCTTAAAAAGTCTCGATGGGAGTTAGCGGAGACCTGTAAAGAGGTCTCCGTGGGAGTCAGCCGAAACCTCTAAAGAGATCTCGGCTCTATGCATCCAAAACCTATGAGTGACACTTACTCACTTCTAAGACACGACGAGACCAGAATCAACATTGTTCGATGAAATAAAACATTTTTACGACACTTTGAACTTAGTACAAGTGCTCTACAATAATTAAAAAGGAGAGGATCGATGGGTGTTGGTGTGAAGGTGATGGTGATGGGGTTGACGACGAGTATTTTGGGGATTTTTGAAAAAAAGGTACGTTTAAAAATTGGAATTCAAAATCGAGGCATGTTTGACTAATAGGATACGTTGAGCAAGTTTCAAAGCCACTTCTTTTCAATTTTGACCTCAATCAAATTAGTCGATGACAACATTAGTCACTTTTTTATAATCATTTTTTTAATTCTTGTGAAATGACCAAAATACGATAGATTTTATAGGATAGACTATCAAGGGAGTATTTATCAAATGAAAATAAAAGAGATAAAAGAACTTGATTGTTGTGAATTGAGTTGGAACTTGCTAGAAATTAGAAAATGAAAGTAGAATATTAAGAACTTCTACTACTACAAACTACCACTATAAAAGGAGAACAGAAGAAATTAGAGAGCTGGAATGAAAAGTTCTTCATTCAACTTTGTAATAGTAGTTTGTAGTAGTAGTATAAGTTTTTAATCTTTTACTTTCTTTCTCTAGTTTCTAGCAAGTTCAAACTCAATTCACAACACATTGTCAGCACGAGCTTGCTCTTGTACAATAGGAGGTCTTGTAGATCAAGAAGATTTTTAAGGAGACAAAGCTAAGAAGGTATAATTTTTATTAATTTAAATAATTTCAATTTATTTCCATGTTATCATAGTTATATTTTTTTTGTTACATGCATTATTTATGTATACGTGCTTTATTCATACACTAAGTATTGAAACGTCATCGACAGCGAGAGTATGCTCTGTAGTTACATCTTCAACGATCTTCTGCATCAAAAATCAAAAGTCAATGTGACATAAATAGCTTTTTTTTCTTTTATACTATAAACGATTAGTCGTGTTATATTCTTGATTTTATAATGCAAATAGTACTATAAATTTGAGTTGATAGTGGGTAAGTTTTTATCCTCGGTAAAACTAAATATTGAAAGGGAGACGGGTTATTCCGTTCGAGGAGGCATAGTATCAAGTAGACTTTATCTCGCCACTCAACCTGGAGGTTTTTCTACCAACTCATACGAATAGTAGATTTTGTTTATTAATGAATCAAATTGTGAACATATATTTAATCATATGTTATGTTTTTTTACATAAAAAAAGAGAAAACTATTTTATTTACATTTACTTTCAAAATATTAGTCAACTATAGTTGAATTTGTTGCCTTATTATATTACCGACAAGAATTACTTGTCATGACAATTAGATACTACAATTTGTGAATAAAACATTTATGCAAGACTGTGTGTTTTGCACAATCGTTCGCCGATATCTCTTTAGAGCTTGGAAAAGTGAATATTTCACTTTATATATTTTTTCGCCTTATGAAGTTATGTATATAAATACCAAAAAAGATAATACTTCAAAAGCTCTAAATGAGTAATTTGAATCTCAAGTTATAAAATTTAATTAGTTAAATATTAATTATAATTTTGCAATTTAAATTACCTCTATGTTGATCATTTGGAAATATGGGACAATAAAAATAAGGTCGAGTGGTTCGCCTTGATTTATTACTTCAACAAGTATCGAGTGCATACGTTAATACAATAAATATTAATGATTGCTTTATTGTCTCACGGTAATTGTGACGACTCCAGTTCCACAACCTCAATTGGGTCCCGCTCGGCCTAGACTTACGTGGACCCCGAGTCAATTCTCGCAACGTCAATGCAAGCCTAGCCAGCCTTCCTAAACATTTATCATTACAAGGCAACGAGATTTTACATTTTTTAGTGAGTTATTCAAATTTGTAAGTTATAAAAATTTATGCGGAAGCTATTTTAACTTAAACAAATCTAAATAACTCTACACAAATTAGTAATGACAACATCGAGTGTGGAAACCCTGCATAACACAGTTAACATGTATAATAGTCAGAGGAGTGAAAACAAATATCTTATACATGTTCTAAAGTATCTCACAAAACTCATATACCCCATGTGATAAAAATAATATACATAAATAATACAAAACTTACAAAAATGTGAGAGGGAAGGCCGCTCAAATGTCCTCACAGTAGATCTTCTAGTGCTAACTTTTTTCCCTTACTCGATTGCAGATATGCAATCAGTCACACACAAGAATGAGGAGCACAGCTAAGTAACGTCAGTAAGAGATTAAACAACATTTCAAAATAAATAAAGCAGTCTATATTCATGCAGATAGAAAGAAAGATATAAGAACGCATGAATAAATAAAAGACTGTAAATCAAGCAAAAACAATCGATACATGAGTGTTCAGGGATGTAAACAGAGAGGCGCAAGTAGTCCCGACCAATAGGTCGTTGAGTCTTAGCAAAACATCAAGACTCGGGTTCTAGGACTTGGTACACTCACAAGCCCTAAACCTATTAGATAGTGAAACTTTTTGGAACAACCACGCTAAGAACTCACACTCCGTCAAAATTAGTATCCAGCGCAGTACATTCCGAGGTCATGACTCTGGTATGTTACCTCAGCCAACCACTCCTTCTAAAGATCATCGTTGACTCACTTGCCCTCGGACAACTTAATCAGAATAGAATCTTAAGGTTAGATAACAAAGCAATGAACAACAATATTCAATAGCTTCAAATGAAATAATTGTGCATTTCCTAGCTGGTTTACTTACTTCGATCCACACGTTTGTCCTAGCCTATTTGATCTCTCGAGACTCCGAAATGTGTTCCCGAACGTCCGAGATCCCCTCTTAATCGTCTGATGTTTTTTGATAGGTTTTAGAGTGAGTTCGAACAGTTACGTAGAGTTTTAAACCCATTTATAATGTTTAAACCATTTTTGGAAATTACTGATTTTTAGTACTGACTGGGAAATTAGCGCGCTAATTTTGAACAATAGCGCACTAATGTGTCTAGCGCGCTACGTTTGACATTAACGCGCTAATTAATATTAACGCGCTAGATTTTCTACCTAGCACGCTATGTGCAGGAGAACCAAGAATTCTGCAATTCGAATTTTGAGTTTTTGCTACACATAGGCCTTGTTGACGCCTTGGGGACCCTCATACACACTACTAGAGGTCCCTAACGTCAACCACAACTCAAAACAAAAACTTCCAACATCAAATCCGATAATTAACAACTTGACCAAGTTATGTTAATGTAGTTACCTAGCTTGATGACTTGATCTTCTTCTTCACCAACCCCACTGATGTCTCCTAGCCACCTTGTTGATCTTCTTCTTGCTTACTCCAACAATTCTCTCTCTCTCTCTCTCTCTCTCTCTCTCTCTTCTCTCTTCATGATAAATCGATGAGATGGATATTTTGAACCTTAATGGATATGATTGAACCTTAGCCACACATCCATTTCACATACGTATCCCGAGGCTTATCTTGTGGATCACTTTCATACACTTATTACCCAAGTCATGTTTAAGTGACTCCAATTTTGTACTCACTTGGTCTCTAGATTGCGCAATGCGTGTCTCGATGCACATCATGTGGCTATTTAAACTTGGCCTACTAACTTAGGCCCATTAATTTGATATCAAACATAGCCACATAAAGCTTCTATAAAATCATAATTAGCTCACAATGGACTTACCCCATAAGTCGCTACCTCAGTCCCACGTCGACACGCAACTCGAGGTATGTCTCCACTCGCCTCGACATCGATATGGCTCGCGTGTATCTTACCCACACATTTTCGAAATTAATTAGTTTAAATTGTTCAATCATGTATAATATATAATACAAACATCAAACAAAAATAGCATACCTCGGTGTCGGCTCCCGAGGTTTGAACATACGTATCACGACAAGTGGGTCCCACATACGACCCTGAAATGACACGTGACATTAGTTAGATTTTAGGATCGTTACAGTAACTGAGTAAAATAATGAGATGTTATAAATATAATATCGTTCTCGTTCAATTGGTTCAGTTTCAAGATTAAGAAGCGTATGTTGAGTATGATGACCATGGTGGCAATAACAAATTTATGGACGTGGAAATGGTGAAAAGATCTGGTAAAGGTCGTATTGACAATTACACCAATGTTGGAATGAAATCTCTACATTTCTCAACTCTAGCTCTTTTCTCTCTTATCTCATTTTCTCTACTTGTTCTTGCAGTCTTTAGTTCATCCTTTTCATACTTTAGTTCTATAAGTTCTAGTTGGCTTACAACTTTAGTTTACAACACTGATGACATACATTATACTCTCTCTGTCCTCAAATGTCTGTCACACTTTTTGACTTTTTTTTTTTTTCCAACACACGTATCACACGAGGGAATCAATGAAGTATTTATTGCTACATTTTCTTATTTTAACCTCATTCAATGTAGTTAATAAATGACATAAATCACTTTTTCCATAACATCTATAATAGATAAAGTCATTTATGTGGGAGTAATTTAATCTTATTGTGAGATTTCTTTATGGAATCAATATTTTTTTTGAAGTAAAAAATAAATTTCATTAATCATCAATAGCTCGACACAATGTCAAGACATAAAATCAATTGTCTTAGTAAAAATATATTAATTCGTTAATTATATTTGTTCAAAAGTATCGTCGCTCATTTGGCTGTGAATGCGATTGTGATATTGAAATAGTGTGACAAATTAGGGATTGCTCTGTACAAGCATCTAGAACACATGATAATACACAAACATCATTTGAACTACATAATGAAAAACATAACTTTCAACAAGGGAAGAAAGTTTGAAGTCTTCCAACAAGGGAAGACAAATTAACTATCAAATAGAATAAGTAAAGAAAAGATCAACCCAACAACCACATAAATCCATAAAAAATCGTTGAAAGAGATGAATCGCAATGACAATGAAACAAATCTTCTCAGAATTGAATAGATTTATAGTTTTATTGAATAAATAAAATACAAAAGAATTTGATTGAAATAATCATCGATCAAAAGTGACAATCAACGATGGTTTAAAATCTTGAATCAGAAGGAATCAAAGAATAAATTTTGGGGTTTAGAGCCGCCAAAAGAGATGAAAGAAGTTTGTTTCTCTTATATTTCAGTGACATTTGAACTCAATCTTTCTTTTTTTAATTCTTGTTCTTTTGTCAAATTGGGACTGATATTTGTTTATTGACATAATTAAAATTGATGTTACAATTTACAAAAAAGAATAAAAAATTAAATGTTTTTACTAAATTCTTGAATGATTATGATATGTTTACTTATTTGAATATAGTGCTCATCAATTGTCATGATATATAAACTACCTAATTCCATTATCGTGTTTATACATCCAGTGGCAGTCAAAGAAGGCAGAAGCATGAACCTCGTGGTCTCCACCACTCCTCGTCCTCCCACGTGAGCCTTTCATCTCCACCGTTGATCCCTCCCCTCCTACAGTCCTACTCACTACCCCACCCCCACCTGATCACGCCTCCCTCGTCAATGCCGTCTCCTTTGAATTAATTTGACCAACCCACCCTATAAAAAAGGAGACCCCAAATCACAAATCACTCACAAGTCACAAATCAGAATGGAAGAAGAAATGAAAGCACAAGCCCAAGTGTGGCGCTACGTGTACGGCTTCGCCGAGTCACTGACCCTCAAATGCGCGATTCAACTCAACATCCCCGACATCCTCCACAAGCACAACCGCCCCATGACTCTCTCCGAGTTGGCGACTCACCTCCCCCTCCCCACCGTCGACCAGGACCGCCTCTTCCGAGTCATGCGCTACCTCGTCCACATGGGACTCTTCGACCGAGTCGACTCGGCCGACTCGCCAACCGAGTCGCTCTACTCCCTCAACTCGGCCTCCAAGCTCCTCGTCAAGGGCCTGGACAAGAGCCTCGCCTCCTTCGCCCTGCTCCAGTACTACGAGATGGACGCGTGGCACCACCTCAGCGCCGCCGTCGAAGGCTCCGCAACGCCGTGGGAGAAGTGCCACGGCGTCCACTACCGCGACTACTTCGCCAAGGACGCCGTGGCCAACCAGCTCTTGAGCGACGCCATGACCAGCCACACCAGCATGGTCACCGAGGCCTTGCTTGAGGGTTGCAGGAAGAGCGGGGTGCTCGATGGAGTCAAGTCTTTTGTTGATGTTGGAGGGAGCACCGGCGTCGCCGCCAGGGCCGTGGCCAAGGCCTTCCCGGGGATCAACTGCTCCGTCTTCGACTTGCCTCACGTCATCGCCACGGCGCCGGAGTCTGATCTTGTTCAAAGGATACAAGGGGACATGTTTGTGTCCGTGCCTCAAGCCGATGTGGTCTTCATGAAAGTAAGTACTACTATATATAGATTGATGAATTAGAGACACAATTTAGATCCATAATAGATTCAATTGGAGATGAGACCCATTTGATTGAAAAAGAGATGAATTAGGTAGATAGACTCAATAACTCCAAATATGTTGAACATTATGTGCGCTGCTCGATAATCGGTCCCAAGTCTGAGTAAAGAAGGAGGACTTCGAAGTTCATTTTCCATACAGGAAAATGGAGAGGGAGGCCCCCTAAACCCATTTTTCATTCTTGGAAAATGAAAGAGGGCTGCAATGGGTTGAGAGCCAAACTCTTCATGAAATGATCAAACACATAAATGGAAGAGTTTGATCCATGTAGCCGACGTCCTTAATTAATTTGGGACTGAGACTATTGTTGTTGTTCTCAAACTTTGATTCTTGTCTCGTTTTTGAAATTTCTTACAAATTGTGTAGAAATTGAAAATAAATTGTCAAGAGATTTATTGCTTCCTCTTGCCTAATTGATCGACACAATGAGAAGTTTGCTGCAAGTGCATAAATTCAAAATGAGATAAAATTGAGACAACAAGCAAAACTCGAGATTATTTAGCTCCCAACTAGGTTTGAGATCTTAGGGTGTGACTTTATGCCCTCATTCTATAAAGCATTGCTTGCTAGTTTCTATAGAGAAGTTATTAGCCCCAAACTAGTGAAGTTTATTTTCAATGTGGCAAATTGCATGGTGTGTATGTGACATATTCTCGTGTTAAACTTTAGCAACTGCATTTTTTTTTTTTTTTTTTTTTTGGGGGGGATTAATTGTATACATTTGCAGTCGGTGTTGCACGATTGGGGAGACGAGGACTGCGTGAAGATACTGAAGAAATGCAAGGAGGCGATAGCGGGGAAGGAGGGAGGGAAAGTGGTGATATTAGACATAGTATTGGACGCGGAGTCGAGTTACGAGTTCAAGGGGGCGAGGTTGGGGATGGAGATGGACATGTTGGTGACAGTGGGAGGAAAGGAGAGGAGTGAGGCTGAATGGCAGAAGTTGATCAAGGATGCAGGTTATAGCCGGTACAAGATCATACCCATTGTTGCCATTGAGTCCATTATTGAAGTCTTCCCTTAGAGAAAAAAAAAAATGTGTACCCTTTTTGTTTTGGTTCTTTGTTTGTTTGAGTTTGAGGACAAAGTCAAATTAAATAAACAACACTCATTGATGGTGGGATCCAATGTTTATTGTACTTTATATATTTTTGAGCATGATGTGCTAAATATTGATGACAAATGCATATCAATATATAATACATAGAGGATAACATTGAAAATTATGTGCTCTTGTCCGACTTAGATGCAACTCTAGTTATAAAACAGCCCAAATCTTCCCCTGCTTCCTTGAGAAGGAGAGTTGTGAAATCTTATGTATAAATAAGCTCAATTAAATACGAATCCTATACTATACAGCAGGATTGTGTCATTAATTTGAGCATAAAAATTATCAAGACAGTTTTTTTTTTTTTTTTTTTTTTTTTTTTTGAAAACATCAAGACAGTTGATTGTGAAGTTTTTTTTTTAATTTATTTAATTTTTTTGTTTGTTAACATGTATTTTTTTTTCAAAATTACCTTTTAAGTTATTCTCTTTGGCCTCGTTTGATTTATTTTTGATAACTTACAGTGTTAGTTGAGAGTTATATCTTTGAAGTTAATATTTTCATGTTTGGTTCAACTTTCAACTTGCAGGGAAGTTTCAAGTTTTTAAATAATAAAAAATATGAATTGACAAAAATAACATTCAAACAAGAGAGAGATGAGTAATAAAAGCGTCATTAATGAGGGGGTAATTTTATCCACAACTCCTGAGAGATAGTACTATGGTGTAAGTTGGGAGATAACTTACAAGCAAGTTGGACAACCAAACAAGATTAGTTCTCAACTCTCTGTGAGTTATCTCCTAAGAGATATCTCCACCTCATACCAAACAAGGCATTTATGTATCCTTGCCACTTTTTTCTCATTATTTAGTACCTTTTGAGGAAATAGATGAGAAAACAAGGCATTGCCACTATTGTATATCATTAGGTGAACTTATGTCTTCTTGGTTTGAATTATATTGAATCACATATCATAGTCATCTACAACTTTTCTATAAAAAAAAGGGTCAAGTTAGGACCCTCTTAACCATGATGTGGATTCTTAATCTCGACGTGTGTGTAATTGAACAACTAGTGTTGGGAGGGTCGCCCACTATATATATATATATATATATATATTATAAAATTACTTTGAACAAAGCTAGAGAAAGTAAACAAAGAAGTAGAAAATAGAACAAGAGAAGAGATGGGGGAGAAATAAGAAAGTTTTTCACTCCAACAAGGTGTATCTCATTACATGAGTGTGACCCCTTTATATAGGCCTTTGGTAAGATCAAATGGCACAAGTTACATCTACATACAATTACATGAATAAATAATATTAAGGCTAAGTAATTACATGAATTAAAGTGGGTGTTACATGAATAGTTGGAATAATAAGAGATGAAATATGTAGAGTTGTCAATCCATATTATTTACAATACTCCCCTTGGATGACAACTTGCTAAGAGAAGATATCTCGTTAAAACCTTTACTAAGAAAAAACTCTTTGGGAAAAAATCCAGCATAAGAAAAGAGTACATCGTTCTCATCAATGTTTATATGGAGTATGATATTGATATGGTTGTCTCATTAAAAACCTTGCTAAGAAAACCCAGTGAGATAAAACCATAACTAAGGGAAAAAAAGTGCAATGCACTAATCAATAACTCTTTTTTATTCTTCCCCTCATGTTCACATGGGTGAGACATTTTATATTGTTTTGCAACAAATCTTTGCAAACTTAGTTTTACCATTTTGAGTAAAACAAACTCATTTCACGAATGATTAACTCGAAGATGAAAAAAAGTCTATGTGACATAATTTCAATTTCTTCGAGTAGGTGAAGAGCTGCATTTTAAAATGCAATATATGGTCTTTTACGCCTTAAGCACTTTGTTAGTGCGTGCATTTTGTTGCACATGACATCATTTTACTAAATGAACCATTAAAGCAGGAACATATGATTTTGTCACTCTTTGTAATTGCATCAAGTAATTGATTCATAACTTGTTACTAATGAATAATCGTTTGAACTTTCAAGTTCATATTAATTTATACATGGATCATAATGCAACAAATTCGATGCGTTTCGTGCAATTTCACGTCAATCTTTTGAATTGGCTTTATATATCTCCTCATAATTGTGAGAAAATTGTTTCATTAAAGTGATAATTAGCAAAAATTGTTATAAATATATTTCCCATCAGCGGCCCAAAGCATCTTTTAATATGATTGATGGAGAGTTAAATCAATATAAGTCTCATATAGATTTGCCTTGAGATAATCACCAGCTGATAAAAATGCGGTTTCATAAAGGATGTTCATGCGAATTTATAATATTTTCGCATTATTGATTATTTTGGACAATCAAAAAGACAATTCCACATTTTGAATGTCATTAGATCATTTGATTTATGATGACATTCATTTTAAACTGCCTTATATATTCAAGAATTTAAAGCCTGAAATTTCATAATCATATAGAGAAATTCTCTATTATTTTGAGTAAATTTCTTTTGGACAAGACATTAACAATATAATTGTACTATCAAATATTGTATGAACGTTATCCCCCCGCTAAGTTCAAATTCGAGAAATATTCTCTTCTATATTATAGTGCGCATGGATGTAGCACAATAAGCAAGATATAAATTCATCGTCTTTATTCAGCTCGTGATTTGAACACATCTCAATGTGCCAATTTTATTGAGCCATTTTTAATGATAAAATGCATACTTTTATCTTTGATTTTAAAGGCATGGTAAAAGTCACCAAAATATTTGGGCATATGACAACATACGATCATCAATATGGCTTAATAGCCTTTTATACGTGACAGCTTGTCACAATTTAGAGCATGCTTATTGTCAATAACTTTACCCATTTATATTTCATGTGGTGCACCACTTTTATTTCACTTTTGGTGGAATTACTAATACGATTTTTACTATATCCTTTTCCATTTTCCACGTCCATAATATAAGCTTATCATATTGCGACCATGGTCATTTTATAATACAACATATGCTTCATAAAGCTTGACCATTAGTTGGACGGGAGTGATATTATAAGTATAATATCTTATTATTTTACTCAGCTAGCATGAGGCAAGAAATCAATTCATAGTATTCATATTGAATTGATATACGCGCTTGATATTTTGTTGCAATAATATATTGAGGCGTATCACATAAGCTTTTTTCTTTCATCAGTCATTTTTTAGCATAACCTCGACTAAAAGGTAATTAAAATTGCAGAATTATAATTCACATTGGACTGAATAATAATATTAAGGCAACAACTTATATTATATGATTGAATAATATTTAGAAAATAGAGATAACGTTAAATAGTTTTCTTCTTTTTATGTAAAAATACATAGTATATGATTAAATGAATGTTTACGACTTGATTATTTGATACACAAAATATATACTATTTGTATGAGTTGGTGGGACAACATCCAACTTGAGTGGCGAGACAAAGTCTACTTAACAATCATGCTACCTCGAATGGGATAACACGTCTCCCTTTTAATGTTCAGCTTTACCGGGGACAAGGCTTACCCACTATCAACTCAAACTTAAGTATTATTTGTATTATATGAAAAAAATCAATAATAGAACATAATTAATTGTAAATAATTTTATGAGAAAAAAATGTCACTTATTAATTTTTTATTTATGATGTAGAAGATCGTACAAAAATGCAACCACAGTGAGTATACTTTCGCAATCAGTATGACGTATATAAAATGCGTCGTACATAGATAATATATCTTTGATATTTAATAAAATATTTAACAATACGTGGTATTATTACCATCACATGAATTTGTCCATAGAAAGTTTAGAGCCAGCAACCCTGCATCTTCGATCTGATTTTTCCAACGTATATTTAAATTGTTATATTTATATAATACAGAGTTAGGATATACTTAAGCTTATAATAACAATGTGACTGCCCCAGTTCCTCATAAAACTGGGCCCCGCTCGGCCTAAACCCACGTGGACCCCCGAGTAGTTCCTCGCAAAGTCGATGTAGGCCTAGTCAGCCTCAAATAGTTGCATTCTCATTAAATTTTTATTTTAACGTTGAGTTATTAAGTTATGTCTTTTACAGAATAGCTTGCAACGGAAATAAATTTAAAATAAAGTTAAATAGCTCATATTAAATAAATGTTGAACAACCTACGGTGTGGAACCCTGAAATCAACGGATAAACATGCATATGATATCCTATCTCACTCGATCCTAATATGTCACAGTGTAATCAAAAATAGTACTATCGTGCAAAGGAAGGAACAGCTTCAAAAGTCCTCAAAGGAAGTCCCCAATTTCATCGGTCATTTCCCCTTGTTCGTCTATGTCCGCTCTACACCCACCGTCATAAACTAGACGGTGAGTACAGTAAAGTAGAAAGTAATAACAAGAAGTATATAAACAAGCAATTCATGAATCATTTAAAAACAGTCTAAATATCATGCGGGTATTTACAGACAGATAAAAAAAAGTGCATGATAAATAGACTGACAGATATTCACGACGAAAATGAGTGTCTAGGAATCAAAAGAGGCATACTAAGTGGTCTTAAATCCACAACAATCCAGTACTTATGGAGAATTCACGTTTGGTTGAGTAGATGCACCCCCACAGGTAGTGTTCACATTTGCCCAACTAGTTATAATCTCATGAGTACCTTCTCGACACACTTAGGCCATAGACACTCACCAAGGCATAAATAATAGAATTCCAAGAAAAGGCATTTATCAATATAGACAATAAATATGGAATATGAATTACTATGCATTCCCTTACCTGGTTTACTTACTTACTTCGGACTCACGCTATCCCGCCCTCACGACTCGGACAAGCTCCCCAAAACGAACACCCGAACTCCCGAGACCTCCCCTTAAGTTCGTGAGGACCTATAACATGTTTTAGACTGAATTATAGTGTTTTGGAGATTTTGGAAAATTTCATATTTTTGTGCTGCCAGGGCAATTAGAGCTGTAACGACTTGAATATAATTTTTCGTTATTTATGACGTGTTTGTAGATGTGGCGGACAGTTCAGACGCTCGTGGGACCCACGATTAGGTTTGTGCACGCTTGGAGTTAGGTAAATAGTACTTTTGTGTGCTGAATTACTTAATTTGCGATGTTTATCTTGAAATAGCGTATATGGCATCGCAATGTGTGTTAGTATATGACATTTGACGTGCGAGATCGTGTGGGACGTATTCGCCTCGATATGCGTGTCGATGCGGGTACCGGGTAGTCGACCGGGGGAACTAAAACAAATAAAATGAATAAAATTGGTTAAATAATTAATATGGAATGTCTATATGGTGGTTAGGGACATGGTAGTACGTGTATGTCGCGGATCGGGACGAAACCGGGCGTCGAAAAGCCCGAAAGGCCACTTTGTGAATTAAATACAAGGGTGAGTGTGCCATCAAAGTCACAAATAGAGTCAATTGAGGTTAGAAAAGAAACAAATGAGGTCCATTTGATGGCCTGGAGATGGGGTAGTGAGGAGAGACGACAAATCCCACTATAAAAGTCAAATTTTGACTATTTGTCACCACCTTTTCTCTCTCTTCACCATCTTATCCGAGCTTGAGATGAAGAAAACTAGGGTTTGAGTGTTTCACTTGTGGATTTGTGGAGTTTGGAGGGGTGAAAACACCAAGAGCAAGGTGAGAATCAATTACACCTTCATTTTCTATATCTTTTGATCTTACTTTAGTAGATGTTGGTGATGTTTTGGAGATGTGTGAGTTGTTGTTTAGATGTGTTTCTAGTGTTTTGAAGTGTTGTTATTGGGGTTGTGGTTGTTGTTGGGTTGTTGGGGAAGAAGAAAACCTAGAAATTTCGGCAGTTTTTGTCCAGAACGTGATTAAAGCGCTAATCGCAGGATCTAAGGCGCTAATTGTCATTAGCGCACTAGACCAGAAAATTAGCGCGCTAATGTTCGTCTGGGCTAAGAACGTCTAACGGGCTGGGCATCTAGCGCGCTAATGCCCAGACCTAGCGCGCTAATGCACCCTTACTTTGACATACTTTGTGTGAAATGACTTAAAACACCTACAAATGCCTAAATATCATTTATATATGGAACTAGGTCATTACGGGCTGTACTTTGGGATATCCGGGACTAGGAAAAGCCGGATCGGGGTTTCATGATGGTACACGGAGTGCGGTGTGAGGTGTGTAGTATCCCAACTGCAATTTCTTGAGCAGTATTTACTTTTGCGTTTTGAATTCAATTTATGTCTTTCATTACTCTATTCCTGGTATGTTATAATGGACGGACGTTGAGGCTCCCCCTCCGTGCCATTTCTGTGTGTACGCCCACTAGGCCATAGCACGTGTGCCATCTCGGTGAATAGGGTTACCCGATAGAGTAATGGGCACAAGTGGGTGCGTCGTAGGTTCCACGCCGACCACCTAGCGGATCCAGATACTGGCCTTGCTTGAGTGCTACTCGTCGGCTGTAGTCTGTGGAAGAGTCTGAAGTATGGCGCTAGTCTGACCCTAGGGGCTAGGAACACACACTTTGAGCTTTCACTATTACATTTGCATGCGATGAGTACAGTTTCCTGTATTTTATTTATGCATGTTTATTTAATTGTTTTGTTTCAATTCCAGTACTTCCTTTCCGTATTGCTCACTTAATTTCCTTGGGAATACTCACTCTAGACTCGTCATCTGTCTTTTTGTGATGGCTTGAGTGCAGATCCTAGTACGAGCGGGGCAAGGGCAAGCCACGGAATACGAGACGTTTAGTCAGGCTTATACGGTTGTATATATTTATTTTGTTTTATTTTGGGCTTTGGGATTTTGGTGAGACACTAGGACTCTGTATTGTCGATATTTTGATATATTGATGTACATATGATATATGGATTTTCCACACTAGGTATCAGGGTTAATTGCATGACTTCCGCTATGATTTATTTGGGTTGAAAATGATCTAAACAGATGACTTGAGTTTAGTAACAATTTAAATAGTAAAATATTGTCATTTGTGGTTCATAATGATTAATGGTGGATGAGTTGGCATGTGGGATCACAGCTGGCGCTGGTAGGCCAGGTTGTGGGCCTGCATCGGCCCCCGTGGCGGTCCATTTGGGCAAATGGGTCGTTACAAGCGCGCTAATTCTGGCATTAGCGCGCTAATTTCAACATTAGCGCGTTACCTCGAATATCTAGCGCACTAATCAATATTAGCGCGCTAATTTTTGGACATTAGCACGCTACCTCTAATATCTAGTGCGCTAATCAATATTAGCTCGCTAGATTTTTCATTTAGCGCGCTATGTGCAGCAGAACCCATAATTCTTGCATTTCGAATTTTGGGTTTCCTCTACACATAGGCCATGTTGATGCCTTGGGGACCCTCGTACGAACTACTAGAGGTCCCTAACATCAATCACAACACAAAACAACACTCTACAACATCAAATTCGTGAATTCATTAAATTGACCAAGCTATGTTAATGGAGTGGAAGTGGCTACCTAGTTTGATCTTCACAACTTCACCAACTTCACTGAATTCTTGAGTATCCCCTCCTCTTGATCACTCCAGCAGCCTCTCTTCTTGCTCCAAATCAATGAGATAAAAAAACTTAAATGATAAGTTTGGTTGACTCATGTGATATATATGATTAGAGTTGATTACACATTAGCCACACATCCATTTGCACTTATGTATCCCGATGCTTAACTTGTGGACCACCTTCACACACTTGTCCCACAAGTCATGCTTAAGTGACTCCAATTATGTACTCATTTGGTCTCTAGATTGGTCAATACGTGTCTCGATGCACATCATGTGGCTATATAAATGACACACTAACTTAGGCTTATTAATGTGATTACAAACATGGTCACATTAAAGCTATATACACAACTATAGTTAGTTCAAATCACACTTACCTCATAAGCCGCTACCTCGGTCTCACATCGACACGTAACTCGAGGTATGTCCCCGCTCATGTCTTGACTCACCGAATGCCCCGCGTATACCTTACTCGCAAATTTGGTTCGACAAATAAACATACACTTGGACATTAGAAAGTCACATTTGGGTATAAATAAATAATACACACCACAGAAAAATTAAATTTACCTCGGTGTTGACCCCAGAGGTTTGGACAAGTACTTCAAGTCACGACAGTCCAGACAACGGTCCTGAAACGTGACACGTGACACGTGTAAATTTGAGGATCGTTACAAACAAGTTATATATGTATTAGTTAAATTGATAATCGGATAAAATATTGGATTATTAACTAATACAAGTGACATGAAGTCATTTTTCAATAGATAATCAAAATTGCGAACTATATATAACGGTCCAAATTGTGATCAGTTTTAAAGTAAATCAAAGGATCCTCTACCTTCACATGCTCTTCAGGAGACTTCAATCAATTTTGTTTTTTTTTTTTCAAAATGAGCAATTAAATATATATTATCTAGCTAAAACTAAAAGATAAAACAGCTTAGCAAAAAGAAATCCCTTGCAAAAATAAGAACTATATGTTGGAAGTTTCCAAAATAGTATGACCGATCTTATTTGCTAAGTAATTAATGGATTAACTAGGTACAACATAAAATATTAAAATCTTAGAGCAATCAATCCATGGACCATCAGTATCTTCCTTATATATAATTCACTATATATATAATTCACTATGTATGATCTTTCGACATGAAGTGCATACTTTTATATTCTAACATAGACTAGAATATATATATATAGAACACTTCACAATTACATATCATTTTTAACTTTTTAATTAATGATCAAAGCAAGTGCCTTCTCATAAGTGTCAAAAATGCATATAATTCATATGATGTAAGCAATCTATATAAAACAAAAATGATAGAATTCATAACTTTGTCCCTTCCGATAGCTTTATCTAGGGTTGCACACGGATTGCACTAATCATCGGATCCAGACCAATTCGAAACAATTATCACTAATTGGATCAATTTTTTAATCCATTGGACTGGACTGGACTGAAAAATCACTAATCCGGCTGGACTGGAACGGATTGCGGATCCTACATTAAAAATCCGCGGATCCAACCCGATCCAATCCATTTATCACGTCAACACATATACATATATAATCATATGTGCTATAGTATCTCAAATAGCATTAACCCAAACTATGAAGTAGAAACTGTAGTATCTTAAAGACTATGTTTGTTCTTAACTCTTTAATTACACTTCATACCTTTTTTGTATGTTGTATGTTGCAACGTGCACCTTTTATGTGTTTTTGTAAGGGTGTATGGTGCGAATTTGTGGATAACATATTTATTTATGTAGGAACTTGTATTTTAAAGGTTATTGTAATAACAAGTTTGTGGAAAATATGCTATATATAAATTTGTGGGATGTATGTTATAAATTTGTCATTCACGAGATGCATGATTTTTGTAGAGTTGTCAATCCATATTATTTACAACAACAAATAAATATGTATACTAGTTTCCAAACGTGCTTTGCACGACCGAACCCGAACTAATTCAACTACGTACAGAAACAAAACAATATATAAAAAATTAAGTTCTAATATGAAGAAACAAAACAATATATAAAAACAAAGATGAAGTGCTTATCAATATAAAAAGTATTTTTTATTTTATAATGGTAAATCATCATCGCATACTCACAATGAGAGAGAGAGAGAGAGAGAGAGAGAGAGAGATAATTAAAAAGATCGAAATGATCATTACTATATATACTTGGCCTAGAGTGTTAATTGGTGTCACGATTCGTGTAGATATATATATATATATATATATATATAGGTGTTTGATCAGTGATTGGAATTTGACTTGAACATAAACTCTTGCTTTACTATAATTTCTCAATCTTCGGAAAGAAAGAAAAAATAAAAAACATAGCTAATTAATTTTTTGGCAGATTATAACTAATTAAAATTTTATACATAGATTCTATTTGTATGCCTTAATTAAAATTCTATTTAGTGGGTAATTGGTTAAGTTAAACGTGAAAGAAACTATTAAAAAGAAATTCTACTATTTAATAAGTAATTAAAGGGTAAAAAAGATAATTCAAGTGACGAATGAATCTTTTGCTATTCGTGTTTTTAATATATAGGTTGATATATATGTTTGACACTGCCCAAACTCAGAGCAATCCGAGTAAGCCATATATACAACTTGCAGATTAATTAAGGATTAAGAAATTGTGAGCCATATATACAACTTGCAGATTAAGGATTAAGAAATTGTGACAGTAGGGCCTTCCAAGTTGAGCAAATGGCGTACAAGTTGATTGGTAGTACCCACCCCCTGCAACTTGGCTCGCCTTTTCCTCCTACAGTGAATGCTGCTTCACATGTGCATTTAATTAATTAGTAGATTTGTAGGCCTTTGTCTCTTTTTCATCAATCTAAATTCAAACCTGACCTGTAGATTTTATCATATTGATTAATATTATTTTCTGTCTGGTTTGATTTTGATGCATGTGTGTGTATGTACATACTTATAATATAATCAACAACAATAATGTCTAATGATAAAAAAAAAAGAAAAATAGTCATTTTATTTTTATGGCTTCAATAACAACCAGAGAGATGGACTTTGAACCATAAAGATTTACCATAGATTCACTTTCCAACCAAAAAAAAAAAAAAAACATTTTCCACAAGCACATTAGATTGTTTGTAGCATCCACCATTGAACAGAACATGTACATTTTTTTTAGGAATCCAGCCAATCAGTTCCAATCAATTTCATTGATACATATTTTTACATTGAAGATTTGTTAGAAAAAAAAAATCCCAATCTAACAATAACACCACAGTACTCTTAATTAATCAAATCTCACTCAAACAACAGGCTAGGCCTAAAAAAAACATACTAGAAAATGTAGTTCAAGCTGCCCGGGCAAGAACTTCATACTGCTCAGGCAACTCTGATGGATCAACTCTGAACCTCCCCGGCGCCACCGACCTCGGCACAGTCACTGTGAGTACTCCATCTTCATATCCTGCAGTAATTCCAGCCATGTCTATCATGCCCGGCAGCCGGAATTTCCTCGTGAAGTTTCGGGTAGGCTCGGTTGCTAGTTCTCCAGAGGCCTGAGTTCGGATTATAAGGTAAATGGAGTCCTCAACTTCAACTCTTATTTCTTCTTTTCTAACACCTATACATACAAATAAACAAAACAAAACTCAAAACTTAATTAAAAAACAAAAAACAAGTGTGATGGATCAAATTGGAGAACTATATATATTACTTAATGGTTACCAGGGAGGTCAGCAGTGTAGATATGAGATTCAGGAGTTTCAGCCCAGTGAACATAGTTTGGTGGGGTGAAGGAGAGAGGTGCCATGTAGGGGAAGTGCCATGGAAGAGATTGGTAGATTAGGAACTCCATTTTTTCTGATGCAGGTGATGAAGAACAAAAATAAGGACAGACTTGAAGTTATGAGGGTGTGAGTGGACCACATATGATTGGATATTTTATAACAAGTGTATCTTAATATAATTAGGATTTAATTTAGTGTTTTAGTTGGGTCTAATTAGTAACTTTAAGTTTTAGTATGATTTGATTGGTTTTCGATAAGATTGGTGGTGTTTGTGTTTGAGTGGGATTGTGAGTTAGAGTTTGAGAGAGATACATTAGGAGTTGAGGTCTGTCTATATAAAGGGCCTAATATGTTATATTGTTAATATTTTTATTATTAATTGAATAGATTGATGAGTGTTTGATTGGGTGTTTCCGCTAGGTTTGATGTGCGTTTTTCCCCATTTGGGCCCTATTTTTCTTTTTAATATTGTATCAATTATAAATGCAGCTAGTATTTCTTTAAGTAAAAAAAAAAAAAATGTTGCTCTCTACTAAATAGAGTATAGTTGAAAGTCTCAATTAAGGAGTTAGGTGTAATGGATTAGGGGTAAATGTGTGTCACGTCAGATTAAATAGACATCGAGGAAAAAATTCTCCAATGGGGTGCGGATTGAGAATGTCCAAGTGACGTGGCATTGAAAAAAGGAGACACTCTCTAGTACACCCTCTATTTTTAGAGGGTATGATAGACAATTGGCTCTGTTTGGTGACACCAGCTGATAATCTAGCTAATAGCTAATAATTTAGATGATAGTCGATTATCTTGTCGATAGCTGAAAGTTAATAGCTGACAGCTGAAAGCTGATAATCTAGCTGAATAATCAAAATTGTTTGGAAGAAATAAGTGATAGAGTAGCTGAGAAATACGAGATGACATAAAAAGATATGCGATTAAACATTAAATTATATATTTTAAATTTAGTTTTATTTCAAGTAACATTAATTTTAATTTAGTATTACTTACTAAATATGTATATTTGACTGGCCATATATGTTACTTTCACTTAAAAACTTGTATTATGATCTACCAAAAAAAAATTATTTTATGTCCTTTTTATCTTTTGTTTGACTAGTCATGCTTATCTTTTTATTTATTCAAAAAGATATGTATCTTTTATTTTTGAAACCAACCATGCATAGTTATCTTAAATATCAATCAATATGTTTAACAAGATATACCTTTATTTTCGTAATACATCTTTCTTGCGCACAAATTATAAATTTTTTAAGCCCGCACGATTAATTGGGAATTGAGGGCACGAAAGGAAAAATAAAAGTTATTTGACACTTTTTTTCGTGGAAACGCTTCTTAGGTAGCGTTTACAATTCTAATTTATCAGCTAGATTATTTTTGCTTGCCAAACACAACTTATTTGTCCAATTAACTTATCAACTACATTATAATCTTATAATCTAATTTTGATCAACTAATTTGCTATTTCCACTTCATTGAAAAATTGAAAAAGAAAACTTAATTTGTACTTGCCAAATAGAGTTAGTGTCGGCTATTTCCACGTCATTGAAAAATTGAAAAAGAAAACCCGCAATAAAGCGAAAAAAGCCGTATATGCTTTATTAAAAACAGCCGCATATATGTTTTGATGAACTACTTTACGTTTCTAATTTTTTTAGTTTTTTTATGTAACAAGATGCAGGATAATTACAAATAAATTTAGTAAAAAAAAGATAATTACAAATTAATTTCGTAAAAAAAAATATTTACAAATAACTTTTATAAAAAAAAAAGATAAATACAAACAACCGATTTTTTGTTTTTCAAAATTAATCGTTGATTTTTTATACATATGATTTTTATGTATAATGGTTTGATAATGATTTATAATTTAATAAATTAAAAAAATTGCCTCCTCATAGATAGAAGGTGCATCCATATTACTTATTGGAGAGTATTTTTTAGATTGAATGTGCATTCACGCCACATAACATGGACATCCCGTCACATTGATAATGTGGCAGTAATCTACAGCCTCAATCCACATTTACCATTGAAAATGCTCTTTAAGGTTCCTTAGATTAGAACTAATAAGGGTCAGCTAAGACTTAGCTGTAAGATTGGTGTTTGGTTGGAGTGTCTACTAAGACTTGGTCTTACTAAACCCTACATTCATGCTTCTTACCAAATGACACAGGGGCTATCATTAGATAAGCGACCTATCATTAAACCAACTCAAGTAAAAAAAATACATTTTTACCCTTATCTTCAACATCATCTTCTCCATCCCCGTATAGTAGCTTCTCTCTCTCTCAAGTGGTCACACAGCCCTCCTCACCTAATCACACACCTAAAAAATGTCTCACCTAACAATGGGGAACCCCAAAACCCACCTCCCACTTTAAACAAACATCCCAAAAAAACCATCCACTACAAAAAAACTATACTAGATAATCATGTAAATCATGTATATCCCGTCTCCATGCCGAAATAGCGACGGGGAAGCTCGTCGCTAATTCCGTCGTCTCTAATTTTGGTATAGCGACGGATGTCAGAAATAGCGACGGATTAGTGACGGGCCCCCGTCGCTAAACCCCGTCGCTATTTTTTGACCTATTAACAAAAAAAAAAATGTTTTAAAAACAAAAACAGTAATATTTTTAAAATTAAACAATCGATGTTTTTCAAAAAAATAACAAATCCAATAAACAAATCCTTAAAATTAAATCTAAAACAACAACAAATTCTATAAAAAAAACACAAATTTATTCTTCAACAACTACTACAACAAAAATAAAAAACAAAGAAACATCAAAACCTTAAAAAAATCTAAAAGAACAAATCTTTAATTTACAATATATATATATATATATAACATCTAATTTCGGTGAGAGGACGGCGTCGATCGGCTAGTGGTGATGGCACGACATTCGAGAGAGGCGAAGGCGTGGAGGCGTGAAGCAGTGTGACATTCAAGAGAAAAGGAGGCGAGCGCGAAGAGAGCAAGTGGCGGCAATGGCAAAAGTGGCGAGGGTGGCAGCGGCGGTGAAGAGAGCAAAAGGCGGCAGCGGCTTCAACGACGGTGAGGAGATGAGGGTTTGATGGAGAGTGGATGAGGCGGCAGAGAGGAGTGGTTTAAGGGGAGAGTTTATAAAAAGGAGAGATTAGGGTAATAAAGAGAGGTGGGCCCCACTGCCACGTGTGCAGTGAAATTCTCAATTGGGCGGGAAATTTCCCGCCCAACAATTAGTGACGGGGCCCGTCGCTAACCCCGTCGCTAAATTGGTCAAAGGGTCAACTAAGGCTCCCGTCGCTAATACGTCGTTATTCAATCCGTTTTTTTGTAGTGAGCCCAACTACAAACACCTTCACCTCCAACACCACTACCCTCACTCCCTCCTCCCACCACCACCACCACCACTACTACCACTCTCCCCTCTCCAACACAATACCACTGCCCAAATCCCCTCCCCTCTCCCGAGTCTGCAACTCCCCAAGAACACTACAAACCCCAATGCCACCCTTACCCACCACGGTGAGTTCCAAGGCCGTCGCGAGGCAATCGGGGTGGGAGGAGGCGACAACGAAGAAGGCGAATGAGAAGATGAGGAGGGAGAGGTTAAAGAAGAGGAGGTGGATAGTAACTAGTAAGTATGAGTGGTTAAGAAAAAAATAGGAGATTCAACAAGAAAACATCCACATTTTCTTCTTGATGGTCTTGAATTGAAGCATTACGAAGTGGGGGTTTTGGCGATGAGATAATAAGACTTACGAGACGATTTAAAGGTGGTGAAGATGATTGCTGAGGTTGTGAACACAGTTGATGGGAAGGGCATAATAGTCAAAAACTAAATCTTACCTAACACTATGGGCATGGAAGCAAACAAAGGATTAGTTAACTTATAACTTGTGTTAGGTAAGCAAGTGAAGAATGCTTCACTAATTCTTGAACCAAACGGGGGCCCTTAAGTACAGTAGCCAAAGCATCTTTAGTGAGATGGCAGAAGCATCAAAAGACAATATTTGAGGAGGTTGTGAGTTTGATTCTGTAACGACCCGTATATTTAAATCGTTGATTAATCACTAATCACAAATCATTAGTGGTTTAAAATTTTACTAAGAGTCGCGTTTCGTCGACATGCTCGAACATCATTTAAAAAGAAAAATAATAATTTTATTTGCGTAGGTGTGATGACGTGTGTACTATATGTTATCGCAAATAGTCCGACAGAATTTTATTAAGTTCGCGCAACGACAGGGCCTTAGGCTAATAAATATCGAAAATTGACTAAGTTAAGGTCTAAACAAAATTTGTGTGTGCTAGGCGTGTCAATATTAAGGTCATAAAGTGATCGGGACAAGTCTCTACACTTAGATCTAGCCATAAGTGAGTGATATTAACCTTAGATCAAAGTGTTACTTTAATCGAGAAAGAAATGGAGAGATGAGATTATTCTCAAATAAGAAAAGAAAGAAAAACAATTCAACAATACAAGAACGCACAAACAAAAATGGTTCCCAACCTCATTTCACCCACACACATAACGCAAGGATAGGCGGACACGAGGTGGAGGCGCGCGGATGGCCACCAAGGCGGCAACGGCGGTGAACGGCCTCTCGGGCGACACTCCAGCACGGCGGCGTGTGACATTATTGTTATCATTCTAGTATTTTCCTTATGGTATATCATGTTTTTTTTAAGGCATGTTGTATCAAATTTTTATGTTCCATAAATGATTTTAGGCCACAGCTATTCGGACCCCACATTTTGCTCCATTTACCACATTACTTCACTGTACCTCATTTTTGAATTTTTTTACTGCTTTTACCCTACTTTTTGTAAATTATTCTAAAACTACCCATCACCTCAATGAATGTTCACTTCATCTCCTATCTTCATCCCAACATCCCTCAATCCTCTCAATTTCTTGGTTTTAGTCATTGTAGAGCACTTGTGCTAGGTCACCAAGTGTCGTAGGAGTGTTTTTTCGTTGAACAAGGTCGAATGCGGTCGCATCGTGCCTAAGAAGTGAGGAAGTGTCGCCTGTAGGGTTCAAGTGTCGCCAGCCGGGTTCAGCTGACTCCGACCGATACCTCTAAAGAGGTAACGGTCAACTCTGACTGATGCCCTTAAAGAGGTATCGGTCGACTCCGACCGATAATGTGAAGTGAACTCGGTTTTAATTAGCAACGGAGAGATCCAGCTGAGACCTCCGACACCACTTCAGAGCTGTCGGCCCTGTGTGGCCGATACCCGCGGGTAACAAGAACAAACAAATTAATTTCAAAACTCCTAAAAAATACATGATAATGACAAAAATAGTGGGTTTCGCTCGAAATCGCTTGATATTTTTCGATTCTATCGAGACTTTGTACCCAAAATGCAAGATTTAACTCTCGAATCGAAGCTCTAAACCCAACAACAAAATCACAAATAATACCGACTCAAAAAAGTAAAAAAGAAAACCCAAAAAAATCTCGAAATCGACACGAAAAGAAATAAGGAATGCACCGAAGGCGTCGAATCGATGTGGTTTTGCTCAGATTTCATCGGATTTGGGTTAGTGGTGAGAATGTGATTTGAGAAAGGGGTGATTGGGGTATGCATGAGTGAGGTGAGTGGGGTATGAGTGAGTAAAAACTCTTTTATATAGAGGGGTAGTTGGGTCATTTCACTAGGGGCTGAACAAAATTCAAAAATGAGGTAAAAAGAGCAAAACGTGGGGTCCGAATAGCCTAGGCCATGATTTTATAGTAACCTCTTAAAAATTTTAAAAAGTTAACATAAATACTGAGTATATTTATCAAATAAGCGCTCTTACTTCCTCCAAAGTAAGTGTATTTCTCCAATACAGAGGAAGTTTGCTCAAATGGATAATCAAGCAAGGGAAATGTACTTCCTCTCACTTCCCTCCCAACTAAATGAGGCCTGAATATCAACACCAACTAATTGCAACAATATACGATCTCAACTGGGATGTCTTCGACAATATCTTCAACAAAATAAAGCCAAAATAGTTTTTATTTTTTTATTTGTTTTGCTTCAACAGGAGTCGAACTTACGACCTTTCTTAAATTTTGTCTTTTCGGCAAGTGATGCCTCGTCTATATCATCAAAAATATTTTGACAAACAAGGCCTAAGTATCAACACCACAAACAATCGTAAATATATTTAAAGGCTTGGGACCACCAAAGAAGGAAACATGGTGGTGGAATGAGGATGTCCAACGAGTAATTAAGACTAAAAGAGAGATGTATAGGAAAATACATAAGTGTCAAGATGAAGATGTGTACAATCAATATAGAGAAACTATAAAACAAGCTAAAAAAGTAGTTAGTCAAGCTAAAACAAATTTCATGGAAGATCTATATACAAGGTTAGGCAATAGAGATGACGAAAAATATATATATAGGCTAGCCAAATTAAGAGATAAAAAAAAACAATACCTAAGTCATGTAAGATGTATTAATGACGAAAATCAAAATGTTTTAACGCGCGAGAAGGATATTAATGAGAGATTAAGAAGTTACTTCGATAATTTATTTAATGATGGTCAAGTTGATACTATAATAGATGAAAACCCACACCAAGAAAGAAATGTAAACTATACACGCAATATTAGAATTGTAGAAGTTAAAGAGGCATTGAAAAGAATGAAAATAGGGAAAGCATGTGGCCTATATGAAATACAAATAGAGGTTTGGAAATGCTTATGAGAAATTGGATTGACTTGGTTAACAAAACTTTTCAATAAAATTTTAAAATCAAAACGGATGCCAATGGATTGGAGAAGAAGCACGCTTGTGCCAATCTTCAAAAACAAAGGAGACATTCAAAGTTGCTCAAACTATCGGGGAATTAAACCTATGAGTCACACTATGAAACTTTGGGATAGGATAATTGACAATAGGCTAAGGAGAGAAACAACAATATCAGATAACCAATTTGGTTTCATGTCTTGGAGGTCAACTATGGAGGCGATTTTCCTTGTAAGACGATTGTTAGAAAAATATAGAGAAAAGAAAAAAGATCTTCATATGGTATTCGTAGATTTAGAAAAAACATATGATAGGGTCACTAGATACGTTCTTTGGTGGGTTCTAGAAAGAAAAAGAGTGTATGCTAGATACATAGACACTATTAAGGATATGTATGATAGAGTAGTAACGAGTATAAAGACATTTGTAGCAGCTACAAAATAATTTCTCATTACGATAGGACTACATCAAGGATCGGCTTTAAGCCCATGTATATTTACTTTAGTTATAGATGAACTAACTAGACATATTCAAGAGGATATATCATGGTGTATGCTATTTGCAGATGATATTGTCTTAGTGGATGAAACTAAAGATGGAGTGAATAGGAAATTAGAACTCTAGAGGAATACATTAGAATTTAAAGGCTTTAAGTTGAGTAGGACGAAAACCGAACATGCACTGTGAGTTTAGAAACACTAGACATCGAGATGACAGAGTGGTAAAATTATGGGAAGTAGAAGTTCCTAAGGTAAACCACTTTAGGTACATAGGATCAATCATACAAAATGATGGTAACATTGAGAATGATGTCACACATAGAATTCAAGCTGGATGGAAGAAATGGCAGAGTGCAACATGAGTGATTTGTGATCGAAATGTTCCTACTAAGTTAAAAGGAAAATTTTATAGGACCGCAATTAGGCCAACTATGCTCTATGGAAATGAATGTTGGGCGGTAAAACAACAACAATTACATAAAATGAACGTAGCAGAAATGAGGATGCGTAGGTGGATGTGTGGTAAAACTTGTAAAATAGAATAAGAAATATATAAATTCAAAGACAAGTAAGAGTAGCACCAATTGATACAAAGATTAGGGAAGGGCGGTTGCGGTGGTTTGGTCACCTGCAAAGACGGCCTACAAATGCCCCAACTAGAAAACTTGACTCAATAGAAAGCGTAGAAATTCGACGAGGTAAAGGCACCAAAGTTAACATGGGATGCATTAATTATGAGGGATTTGAATGGTTTGGAAAGCTCACCATCAATTGCACTTAATCGAGCACAATGGAAAAGTTTGATCCATGTAGCCGACCCCAATTAATTTGGGACTAAGGCTATGTTGTTGTTGTTGTTGTAGATCAGTTAATTAAGGAGACTCTGAACTAACACAACAAAAAGGTTTTTTTTTCACATAAAAAGGTTCTCTTTAAACAACTTTTAACTTTAAGACTAAAATTCACTTCCTGGAAAGTGACAACTTTCTTTATTTAGATAATTTTAACTTTTATTTTTAATAACAACTTACCTCATACAGCAGTAAGTCACGACAATTCCTTAATTTTTTTTCACCAAAAGCATCATTTGCCCGTATGCAAGGGTTTGAAAAGTCGTGAGTTCGACTTTACTTAGACTTTGCATTAAGTAAAAAATAAATAAAAAAATTATCTCTCAACTTATACCTTAAGGTATGAAATATCTCTCCATCACTCATTTAGGGAATTTATCTCCTAAGAGTTGTGAATATAATTACCCCTCATCAATGACTCATTTATTATCTATCTATCTCTTATTTGAATGCTATTTATATCAATTCATATTTTTTATTGTTTAAAAATATAAAATTTCTCTATAAATTTAAGGTTGAACTAAATATGAAAATATTAAGTTAATTATATTAACAACTAACACTTACAGGGGTGTATTCAATTGAGATTTTAATAGACTTTTGGTTACTTTTATAAGGGAATGACTTTTATGAAGTTTTAGATTTTTGTAGACTTTTAAAGACTTTGATAAACTTTTATGTAGATTTCATTATGATGACTTTTATCAACATTTAAGATTTTTAGTGACTTTTGTGAACTTCTTAAACATGATTTTGCTGATACTAATAGATTATTGTGATTTTTAAAATGAAACAACTATTTTGCACTTTATTATAAAAAAATAAATAATTATATTTTTTTCTTAAGAACTTTGACTAATTTTTTAAAAAGTATTTTTGTATTTTAGTAAAAAAAAAACATATAGACATATTAATGAATTACTCTCAAGGTAGTAGCATAACAAATAAGTAAATAAATATCAACATAATAAATATGTAAATAAATCATCCTTTAGTGGTAGAAAAGAATCAAGTAAGATCATTGAAAATATTTTTTCTTTTTTGAGAAAAGATCAATAGAAATATTAGTGTAAAAATTTTGCACTTTATTTTTTTGTTTGACTTAAGCAAAAAAAAATATTTTTTCCTTAATAATGATAGTTTAAATTCAAAAAAATGCACTACTTGCATTTTAAAAAAAATTATACAATTATTTTCTTCAAAAATAATAATACTACACTTTTTGAGATTATAATAATACACTAAATAAACGAAACTTCTTTATAAAAAAAAACTATAAAAAATGTATAGTGATGCAAGAATGAGATTTTGTTAATAATGACATCAATCCATTTTCATCAACATAGATATTATAGTATAATGAGTGAGCAATGAAATCCAAGAGTTGTGGAGTGATTGTAGAAGTTGATAAAAAACAATTGATAAGAAAATACCTCTTGTGAACAATGAAGTCCTTATTGAAAAATGTAACAAACAAAAATTAAAAGTCTCTAAAAGTTTCTGGGTTGAGGTGAGGAGAAGTTGAAGACTTCTTTATGTGTATTTTTATACAAAAAGTCTACAAAAGTCAAGATTTGTAACCAATTTACAAAAGTTACCAAAAAATTAAATACACCTTACTTTTATGAACTCTCTAAAAAAGTTTAAATTGAATACTCCAAACTTTTAGAGACTTTTTAAAAGTCTATAAAAGTTCACATTGAATACACCTTACTTTTAAAGACTCTCTAAAAGTTTTAATTGAATACTCCTAAACTTTTTTAGCCAATAAAAGTAACTAAAAGTCTATTAAAATCTCAATTGAATACGCCCCTTAGCAAAACGAACTACATAAAGCCAAAGATTTTTGTAACCAATGATATTACAGATAACACGTGTCGACTCTCCGGATCACGCCACGTGTCTCACTAGCCTTACAAGCACCTCTCTGTCAATTGGACCCCAAATCTCATACTCGCTCTCGTCGAGTTTATCTCTCTATCTCGATAGGGTTAGGGTTAGGGTTTCGCCGATCTCGATTTCCGACTTCCCTCCCTCTTCTGAAATCGATCCAATCGGTTCGATTCGCACTCATCGTCTCTTCAACCTCGCCGATCGAGAAGATGATGCAACCAGGAGCGACCGGGGGTGTTCCGCCACAGATGGACCAGGCGCCGCAGCCGCCGCAGCAGCAGCAGCAGCAGCCGCAGCCGTGGATGATGATGCCGCCTCAGGCGCCGCCTCCGATGTGGAACCAGCAGGCGCCGCCGCCGCAGCAGCAGACTCAGGTGCCATCGCAGCCGTCGCAGATGCCTCAGGCGCCGGCGCAGTACGCGGTGGCGCAGCCGCAGAGCGCGGACGAGATCCGGACGCTTTGGATCGGAGATTTGCAGTACTGGATGGAGGAGAGTTATATCCTTAACTGTTTTTCTCAAACCGGAGAAGTAAGATTTGCTTTTTCGGAGAAATCTCTGTTCAATTCGATGATATCTTTGTATTCTTGTCATTCCTTCGTTGATTCTAAAACCTGTTCAACAACGTTTCTATTAGATAAGGAGATCTGTTGTGAAATTGTGTGCTTTGGTGACTGTAGTTTGATTTGTAGCGATTGGATTTGAAAAGCATAGTTTTTTACGTTTATCGCTCAATCCGAAACGATTAAGGTCGAGAATTGGCACTTCGCTTCCATTGCATTGTTTATTGTTGTTATAATAATTGTCTGGATCATCGTTTAGGGACTGTTGTTCTTGTTTTTTGTGTTTATATATGGGCGAGAACCTAGTAATTTAGATGTTCATAAGAGTTTTTTGGCTTGATATAAAGCGCGGATTTAGCTTAAATAGTTTGTTATTGTTGGTATGTTGTCGCTATATGTGTGATTTTGCTGGAAATAGGAGTCTTTTAAGCTCCAATTTAAGTTATCTAAGGAGGTGGACTTTGAATCTTGTGTGAGAACCTAGTAATTTAAGTTATCTTAAGTGTCACGCTCTTTCATTTAGTCTTTTGATCTTGGCGGTGTCACCTATATCGAATTTAAAATTTCGGGTTGTTTTATTAGCTTAGAACTAGTGCTTGTAGAGCTTGCATTTGACATGGAGATTTTGTATGTTTGAATGTAATAATGCGCCCTGTTACTTTTAGCATTTTCCGGTCATTACCGTGTTTAATAATACTAAAGTTCTGCTTCTTTAGTTATTATTGAATGGTTTCCAGTACTCTGTCATTTTCGAGACTGATTCCGGCTTCTTTTTTGTTAATTCTTTTGGTGTGTGTGCATGTAATAGGTTGTCTCGGCGAAGGTTATTCGCAACAAGCAGACTGGCCAATCAGAAAACTATGGTTTTGTTGAGTTTGTAAGTCGTGCTGCTGCTGAGAGAGCTCTGCAGACTTATAATGGTAACCTCATGCCCAGTGTGGAACAGAACTTCAGATTGAATTGGGCTTCCCTGGGATCTGGGGAGAGGCGTGATGATACTCCAGACTATACAATCTTTGTTGGAGATTTGGCATCTGATGTTACAGACTACATGTTGCAAGAGACATTTAGGGGTCATTACACCTCCGTTAAGGGAGCTAAGGTAGTTACTGATAGGATGACTGGACGCTCTAAGGGCTATGGGTTTGTTAGGTTTGGGGAAGAAAGCGAGCAACTGCGTGCTATGAGTGAGATGAATGGTATGTTCTGTTCAACAAGACCCATGCGTGTTGGCCCTGCTACTACTAAAAAAAATGCGGGCACACAGCAGCCGCAGCAGCAATATTCCAAAGGTACGTGTTTGAGTTGTGCATGTGATTCATATTCTATGGTTTGTTATGGTTTTAGAGATCACGGTTTGCTATTTGATGATTTGATCTGAGTTCTGTCCTGGATGGTTAACTTTGTTTGATGCTTTGCTTGAAATAACATATTCTGTTGTGTGTGCCGTGGATGGACATTTTTCTTTTCCGAGTCTTTTGGCGAAATCAGTTATATTTCCACTACGTTACTTGTTCCAGATGAATCCATTAGAGTTATTCTTAAGTTTCCTTTTCGGTTACTTGAAGGCAAGACACAGTTGCAGTGCCATTTCATTCGAGCTCTTTCTTTTGTACAATTGGAACATTTAATGCAGGTAGAGTTACCAACACTTAACCAAACTCGTGTTGTTTCAGAACAGGATGCCAAGAGGCTCTCTCATTTAAGGGGTCTGGAACTGATTTCAGCTGAAATGCGTTCCCCTTTAGTGCATGGCCTGGTTTAGGTCAGTGGTTACTGTTTATGTCATAATTCCGTCCTTAATTTCACTTTTCAGCCATTTACAAATTACTTTTTCCAGTTCCTTTACATTCAAAAAGTTGCCAGTCAATTTACTTCTACTGTTTCAATTTCTTTTCTTGAATCTTTTACTTCTTTAAGGTAGCCTTGAGATTTATTTGAATCAGCTCCCTTGGTCATAGTTCTATTTCAATACGAGCTTCAGTCTGTTGGCCACCACCCATTTTCTGATTTTTCTTTCACACAAAACAATATCCTACTTTAAAGGATAGTGAGGCAATTGCGAGTGTTGGTTTAGCCTCAGTGCTTGTGGATTTCTCCTTTCCTTACTCAGGTTTGATTTTTTCAAAAAAAAAAAAAAGAAGCCATTTGATTGTTTTCCTTGGCCCTTATAGTAATACTAGCCAACTTTCTCCTTGCTATTTTGTATGAGGGTTTTCTGTGGTAGTAGGACAATGAAAATAAATTATTCTGTTTTGTTTTCCGTATAAGTTTGCGATGGGAGAGTCAAAGGACACCAACTCAGCTGGCAAGGATTGCTTTGAATTATGGATCTTGGCATGGATAAGCCGCTGAACCTCGTGTGCTGTTATATGCTGCAGGTTTTGTGACTGTTTTACTGTGAACTGCCACAGTTCAAAGATAAATTGATGTTATTTGTGGCACTTGACGTTGGCATTATCTGGTTCTTTTTCTTCTTTTGAATGCTTTCCTTCTTACCTTTGTGCTCATCGTTTTGCTTGGTTGTTGGCATGGCTTGGCATGATTGTCGTGCTTAAGAGTGATTCCTGTTGATATTAATGTTTTAATTGGTATATGAATGAAAATTATTGGTGGAAAACAAAAGTTTGTAGTGTAATTAGCAGTGATCAACTTATTTTGATTCATTGCCATGTTTGAAAGGTCTTTTAAAAAAAAAAAATTTCTGAAAGAAGTCTGATATTATTGGTGTAATTGTGGTGTACTAGAGTTGATTCTGCATGGAAAAAATCTTGTATGTTTGCATTCAATTTGTTTCTGTTCAAGATCTTGTTCTTCAGTTTTTTGCTAGTGCTAGTTGTTAGCTCTATAGCTTCAAGATAATGCCATGTTTAGTCAAGAGATGTTGCCGGTGGTGGGTATTTCTACTCTCTTTTAATTTATAAACTATTTTGTTGCTGCTGGCAGTCAGCCTATTATTTGCCAATCAACCTTGTAAAAGTTGTAACCGATTTTGTTAGTATTTATCATTGTTTTCTTGTTTGCAGCTCCCTATCAGAATAATACTCAAGCAAGTCAAAATGAGAATGACCCAAATAATACCACTGTGCGTATGTCATGTTGTTTTAAGTTAGAAAATGTGTTTTGATAATGCTCTGACTTAACAACATCAATTGCAGATATTTGTTGGTGGATTGGACCCCAATGTCACTGATGATCATTTGAGACAAGTTTTCAATCAATTTGGGGAACTAGTACACGTCAAAATCCCAGTTGGCAAACGCTGTGGATTTGTCCAGTTTGCTAACAGGTAAGGTTAAAAATGTCTAGTTTTTTCCTTCGATTTGAGATATCGAACGTCTCTCCTACGTTATATATTTTTTCCATGGTTTCCAGGGCATGCGCAGAGGAAGCATTGCTGATGTTGAATGGAACCCAACTGGGGACACAAAATATTCGGCTTTCATGGGGGCGTAGCCCTTCAAGCAAACAGGTATGTGATATTTTTCGTGTGATTATTGCTTCACGCTCTAGTTCATAACTTCAGCTGCAAATTTTACCGACTCCGAAAAATTTGTAGGATTCTTCTACTGGCGTCGGCCAGACACAGCCTGATCCAAGTCAGTGGAATGCTGGATACTACGGTTACAGCCAAGGTTATGAGTCATATGGATATGCCCCACAACCTGATCCAAATATGTACTCCTATGGAACCTATCCTGGATATGGAAATTACCAACAACCTCAAGGAAACTACCAACAACCCCAGGGAGCGTACCAGCAACCTCAGGGAGCCTACCAACCACCGCAGGGAAATTATCAACAGCAGGTAAGAAGGTTTTTTTTTTTTTTTTTCCCCTGAAAATTACCTTTCTTTAAGTTCATGGAGCAGAAAAGTTTGATCCATATAGCCAACTCTAACTAATTTGGGATTGAGGGATACTTTCGTTTTGCTTTACTTTTATTTGGCGTCTGTTCCAGTTCATGTTCGTAAGTGTTGGTGAATTCAGATTTATTGTGTGTTAAATGTAATTTTTGCAATCGATTTTGTGTTGGTATGTCTGATTAGTTTGTTTCGCCCTTTGCAGTGATTAGCAACTTTTATCGACTGGGACTTCGGCTATGGATTATCGTCTCTTGTATCTAAAGACGGCAGAGTTGCAGTTCGTCTTTGTATTCGATTTTCCCATCTCTTTAACAGTTTCTTATGGAGTTTATAGCTCCTTCTTTAGTGTGCGAACCTGACATTTCCATATGGGTTCTTGATTATCCTTGTTTTCGTTTGAGAAGAGTTACTGTTATCAACTATGACTAACTACTTGATCTCCTAAAAACTTTGTTTTTATGACATGAGTTTGCTATCACTTTGGTTCCTTTCAATTTTAGGTTTCCATCAATGTCACTAGTATTTACTATTTATATTTTAACATCTTCTTACTGCTTGGTTGTCATTTAAATTTTTTTTTTTTTTTTTCGGAAGGCCCAAACTGGAGCATCATGCAATTTGAAATGGGATTTTTGGGCATGCATCAGTCTAATGGTAGATGTTGATTGAGACCATTGGTTGATGGATTGTATTTTACGTGGAACTTATTTTTACTATATAGGCATTCAAATTCAAAATTGATTTTCAATGCATAATGTGGATTGAGAATCGAGATCTTTATTTTGGCACATTGGAGTATATTTTTTGTGGTTCAATGTACATCGAACCTATGTGACATTTATTTTCACCTCAATCCATGTTTGCACTCTTTATCAGGAAGTAGAGATTCAACAAAAACTGTTGCTGTAACTGGTATGCGTTTGGTGGAAGGACCTAGGGTGCACATGAATTGGATTCATTTCAATTAGGGTCAATTCATAATTCGATCTAATTATTGTGAATTGAGAAATTGCAATCTTATACCGTTCATTTATTTTGTTAATTTAACTTAATTCAATTTACTAAATGTGAATCATACTTGATCAAGTTATATAGATTGACAATTATAAACTTATTTTTTTAAATTAAAACTTAAGCAAATCCTTATAAGTAAAAAAGATGATTGTCAAAGCATATATAGTGAAATGATAAAATATCACTTGCTAAAAATCAATTTGGGGAGACAGTGGATTGGACTTCTACTGAAGGAAAAAATAAGAAATTTATAATTAGTAAGAAAATTGTTGAATACCAATCTTAACTCAAACATATTAGTTTTAACATTTTTTTTATATTTAATTGACTAGATAGCTTAAAATGTGTACTCGAATATAAAAAGAGAGTGAATTAACTTAAGTTGCGAAACTTTATAATTTCAAGTGTATTTTTTTTATAAGAAAAACAACTTGCCTCCTCTATAGTTCAAACCCAAGATCTCTCACTCCTAAATCCCGTACCAAACTTTTGAGCCACTCAATTAGTTGGTGATTTTCAAGTGTGAATAAATAGAAGATGAATTAGTGGCATAAGAATGCTAATGTCAACTAAATATAATTCAAGACTATAAAAATATATTTGTACGTACGATGTAAGGTATATAAAAGTTAATTGAACCGAATAACAGATTGGATCCACAGATTAAGGTGTACAATCCACAACTCAATCAAATCCATGCATCGCAATCTAATTTAACAAACTCAAATTATGAACCAATTAGAGCTAAGCGAAGTGGATCAAATTGGATCCATGGAGTTGCTGATTTTATAAACACCACTGAAGGACCTTATGGGCCAAAAAAAGAAAGCTTTAGGTTGTCTGAGACTCAACAAAAACTCACATTAGTACTTCCGCATAAATTATTACACCAAAATTGCCTATGATACTAACCAATAGGCAGAAATATATTATATGAGATCCCTTGCATTGTACATAGATCATAATTTATGAGTGCATTGAGCTCAACAACTTGAGAGCCAGCTCCTCTTGCTCTGCAAGTGAAACTGCATCAATGCTGATGTTTGATTTACGCTTGGTTTCCTTCTCACCATCATCACTGTCACTGCCAAAGTATATTTTCGATCTCTTAGCAGCTCTGCCAACACTTTCCTCCACGTCTGACCCAGATATTTCCTCTTCTTCTTCCTTAGCTCTCTTTAGCTTCATCTTCTCCTTAATTCTTTTCTCACGAAGCCGTTGTTTGTTCTGGCGCTTATCTTCTTTGTCCCACTGTTGCTTCTCTTCCTTGAGCTTTCTAAATCTTTCTTTCACTGCACATAAAAAGGAAATGCAGATAACTTGGCCGTTCTTTCGATATTTCAAAGAGCACATAATCTTCAAGGACGAGATATCTATTACAAGAAATAACAATACACAACTAAAACACAAACGAAAAGGATGTAAGATGTTGAATGCTCAGGTAAAGGTTTGCTGAAAGGGAGAATCACGGAAACATCTTACGTTCATATGCTTGTCGATTCAAATTTCTTTCCATTGTTTTGTACCAAGCAATATAACATGTTGATAACATGCACGCCACGGTTAGTGAACTTTTAAATATTGCTAAAACAATTTCATTCACATTCAGATCAACAACAATAAAAAGAACTTTCAAATAATTCAAAAAATAAAAATAACTGCGCTATGTAGAAACACAGCTTCAAAAGGAAACTTTTCCCATTTTTCAAAATATAGATACCATGCTCTGCAAGGTAAAACTACCAAGTAAAATAAATTTAGAATATCAAGTTTACGACAAGTACCTTTGTCAAGTTGTAGGATGCCATTCCCACTCTCTAAGTCGGCTAACGCTGCAAGAGGCGGGAGTGCATTGCCTTCCTCATCGAAGACCTTCCTTGTGCCCGATGGTCTGTGTTGATTAATCTTTAGCTTCTTATTCTTGAGGATCCTGGTACCAGGTCTGGAGGAATAGCAATCAGAAACAAAGCCGGAATAAGTAATAAAAGTTAAGTGTTTTATTGATCATTGAAGTGATATCAAGTTCAAAAATAAGGAAATGTACAATTGTCAGTAACATGAGTGCACATGATCAGAGCTTTAACAATTATTAGATTGTAAAAAAAAAAAAAAAAAAAAAAAAAAAAAAAGGGCGTACAAAAAATATTGAAGACGTCAATTTAATTGTCTTCCACATAACTCTTAAGGAAAAGAACTCTCAAGGTAGTTGAACCTACGCAAAATTAGTATGCACTCATCAAAATTTACTGTATCTATGACTATATGCATTCCCAAATGGGATTTTCCGTTGAGAGAGGTTGAGAGAGGGTTGTAGTGACGTACTGTATGCAGATTTACCAAAAGGTTTAAAGCCATCAATCTGTAGCTTTAAGCCTTTTAAGTAGTTAATATTTTCCTAAAAATAAAATAGTTAATGTGAAATTTGAATGTAGTGAACTTCTTAAAAATAGGTTTTGACTGGCTTACATAGCTGTATTCCCGTCCTCATGGTCTCTCACATCCATTTGAGTTGCCTTTGTTGACAGAAGATCATTTTCAACTGCTTCTTCCTCTTCTGCCACAGGTTCGTCACCAGCAGCCATTTCTGTTGGAATTTCAGAAATGGCCGATACTACATCATTGACATGCTGAGAAGAAGTTTCAATGGGTGTTGTTTTCCCCTTGTTTTTCTGGTTCAGGAATCGGATCTTTGGAGTCATGGGCAGACCCAAGGATGCCGAGAATGCTTCTATAGGTAGTTTCATGACATCAAAGATTTCTTTATCCTTTTGTTTATGGATGGACTTCAAGTATGTGGCGAAAGCCCTTTGAGCAAGATACTGCAGATCTGGGTACTCGACCAGTTTAGCTGCCAACAATGAAGAAACTGGACGCAATCTTTTTGTGTTGGCCTGAAAATACAAGTCAAAGCAGCATGCTTGTGTTAATCTCTTACAGCTGAAGCTGAAACTGCACTGCATCATAATCTAAAACGCTATCGGTTTGGTGGAGTGGAGCTCATGAATAATTGAGATATGACAGACCTACATAAACCTGGGGCAACCGAGGTAAATTGGGAAAAAAAAAATGCATTTTTCACTGAGGACAATCAATGAGTCATGAATTAAAGACAGTTTAAACCATCTGAAGGACTTCACTTAGGGGTGGATGGGCCTCAATCCATATGAATATGGGTTCCCCTTCCCCAATATTTCAATCGTGAAAAAAAAAAAAAAAAAAAAAAAAAAAAGATTGTCTTCACAGATAGTCACGTAAAAGATCATCATATCCAAAGAACCTCTAAAAATTGGTCATTGGTGGAGTCCATCCTTATGGGTTCTCCATTATTTCAACCATGCACTAACAATTTTCACATTTAATCTGAATAGTTCAGTTTGAGCGGGCAAGGCCTTTATTCTTTTGGTTGACGTGGGGACAAGGTTGGGTTTACGAGGATCCTAGTTCAAATAGGAGGAATCTGTTAGTCTAGTAGAGAAGACAATTTACCTTTATAAACTCTATAGGGATTTTCGCACATTGTAGCTTCTCAAGCATTTGTTCCTCTGAAGATGACAAGAATAAAACCGACCTTCCCCCAGAATTATAACGAGCAGTCCGCCCGACTCTATGAATATAAGATGCAACATCTTCTGGACAGTCCACCTGTAGAAACGCATCCATCAGTTCTCATTTCCCATTGAGCAGAACTTCAAATCTTTCTAGGCTTAAACCAACCTGGACAACCCAGTCAACAGCTTTATTGAAATCAAGGCCTCTTGAAGCAACATCAGTTGAAAATAGTACAGATCGCTGCTCACAAAACTGCGAATATATTGCCATTCTCCGGTCTTGCTTCATTCGTCCATGCAGACATTTCAAAGGAATTCCAGGGTGTAGTTTCTTAAATGCTTCAAAAACAAATTTCACCTGTATGATAATGAATTTAGTTGTCAATACCAACAGTTGAAAGTAAGGAAGGGAAAATATTGCATCCACATAAAGAATAAGCAAATAAGAAAAAAGATAGTTGTAATGAAGTAACTTGACACATGACAACAAAAAATTTCACATGCCGGTCAAATGGCCTATAAAACACTGTTAAAAATGTAAAATTCTTGGATTAAAATTTAAAACCTACTTAAAAGAGCCTTTGACCGAGAGCCATATCTTGATAGGTCGTTCACCTACCAATATAAAGACTAAGGAAACCGAATTTTAAAACTACTCTCAAGTACCCTAGAAATGTGCAGCATCATCCAATTATAACCAATGTTACCTAGACTCGGGTTTGGGTGTCGGGTGCGGGTGCGGGTATGAGTCTAAAGGTTGGACCCAATTATTCTCTAATTTAAGGACATGGGGACTCGACAAAAAGTGTCTAACACTTGAGGCACATATGCTTATATATATATATATATATATTTTTTTTTTTTTTTTTCTCATTTTTCATTTCTTATTCTACACTAGAAAGTTCTTGTTAGTTTTTTTCTTTGTTCTCTTACATTTTGAATTTTTTTATACAAAAAGCTGCACAAATGGAGTATCCATGTCTTTTTAAGTGTCGGATACGTTTCAAGTATCTGACACAGGTACTTTGGGTTAGAGTGAAGGGTTTGGGTAACATAGATTATAACATAATAGCCATTTACCTATATCTGACTAAATGCACTCGTTATTGCAACCTACTCAGATATTCGAAAATATAAATTTACCTGCTTGCACGTAGAAAGAAATACGAGAATATTGGACTTGAGATGAGCCTTAATAAAGCTCCATAACAAGTCTAGCTTTTGCTCAAGAGGGACAACTATTGCAGTTTGCTGCAAGCGACTAGGAGTTGCTGTCTCAGACTTCTCATGCACGCTTATATACTCCGGGTCCTTCAAACTCAACCTAGCAAGATCCTGCACAGATTTTGTTTGTGTTGCGGAGAAAAGCAGGGTTTGTCGGTGTTTTGGAAGCTGTGAGATAATCGCATTTAATGCTTGCTTAAATCCTACATCAAGAATCCTGTCTGCTTCATCAAGCACCAAGACCTGTTTCCTAGCGAGAAAAAAATACATGTCAGTCAACATCTAAATAAATTAATGTGTAAATATAGAAATTGAAGAAAAAAATCGACAATGACAAAGATGAATCATAGCTACACTTCTGTGAAAATGAATCTAAATAAAAAGATGAAATCAGGTTCAATAAAAGTCAGATTAAAAAAAACTTTTGCATCTAATACCATTGTTTTAAATTTTTTATTTGGGATGAGAAAAAGGATGCAATGAGGTTGTAAATGAATCTCAATAAAAAGATGAGATTTTTATGATCATAATACTGTTTCAAGGTATCGTTTAGTTGAAAACATAAAATTACACGTGCATTCTAACTTAAGATAGCGACAGCACATAATAGCATGCATCATCTTTAAAGGAACTATTTCATCTTGACCTGGAGCTGTGAACAATCAAAGTTTGGAGTTTCATCCATATGTTGAAGAAGCCGACCCGGAGTGCACACCAGGATGTTCAAATCATTGACATGCTCCTTTTCTGTTCCAACGTCTTTGCGGCCACCAATTAGAAGGCCAGAACTGAAATCATGGTGCTTTCCCACAGCATTCAACACCTCAAAAATCTGACCGGCTAGCTCCCTTGTGGGTGTTATTATAATGCTACCAACACCGTCCTCCTTTCCCCATCGTTCTTTATATAATTTCTCCAAAACCTGAAATTAGAATTTAGCTCATTATGTAGCTGACGCTAACCAATCTATATACTACATAATATTCATCACAGAAAATGCAAAGAAAGAAAGGATTGCATACACCACAGAAATTAAAAAGCAGAATCCCAGTTATCTTTTTCCCCACAAAGTAGATGAAGAAAGAAAATAAATGTTAACAATGGGCGTGCCAACATTCAATCCGAGACCATGAAATGTTAATTGAACTTCCAAGATTATCAACTCGATAGATGAACGCATTCTTGATCAATTCTAATCAAATTGATAACTGACTGCACCAGCCATGAAATTTAATCTCTACATCCCAAAAAGATATCATCTTCGCTGAAGAAAACACTTACGACCCAGAAATCGATCAAACTTCTATTCCTATACCATAAAAAGAATTAACCTTTCAGTTCCAAGCATTGCAAACTAACAAAAACCCAATCAACCAGACAGGAATTACCTTAATACAGGATCAAAACCGCGCCTTTTCTATTCATTCCACTAATCGAATTCAAGACAAACCCAATAACTGAATCGAATTGAACCTTCGAAAAAAGGGAACTTTTTTTGTGCTCTTCCGTTTCAAGCATAAGAAACTAAACAAAAACCCAATCACCCAGATGAAAATTACCCAAACACGCGATCAAAATCGCGCCTTTTCGATTCATTCCACTACTCGGAATCCAAGAAAAACCCAATAACTGAACTGAATTGAACTCCCGAAAACTTGAAAAAGCAGCACCAAAACTCACCGGAATAACGAAAGCGAGGGTCTTCCCAGACCCGGTCTTCGCCGCGCCGAGAATGTCCCGACCGCAGAGCGAGTGCGGCAACGAAGCTCTCTGAATGTGAGTCATCTTAGTGTACTCCGAGTCGCTCAACCCGTCCTTGGTTCGGCCCGACAAGGGCATCTGAGCGAAGAGTTTGCAGCCCGAGTAGGGCGAGAAGGCGCCGTCGTTGGTTCGGCCGATTGGGGCGTTGGCGGGCAACAATGGGTCCGTGGAGAGAGGGTTCCACCCCGAGTCGGGCTTCCCTGACTCGATCCATGAATTGAGGAGCTCGATTTCTTTGGCTTCGTCTGCGAATCGGTCTCGCTTGCGATGGAATTTGTTCTTCGATTTGGGTTTTCTCATTTTCAGGGTTGTCAAGGGTTTTGGGAGGATTAGGGTTTTAGTGTGAGGGAGAAGAACGGGAACGGCTATCTATCTCGGATTTAACCTCTTATTTTTTTATTTTTATTTTTTTTAGTTATATTTACTTTTTCAGTGTTTGGGCCTCGACAACTGGAAGCGGGTTGTTGTCCCTTAATTAGTGACTCGAGTTCCAATCTTGAGAATAGAAAAATCAACTTTCAGAGCTCCATCACTTATATGGTGCACGACTCAGAGCGAACTTGGAGTAGTCGAATGGTCTGGTCCGTCTGGATACCGAGTAGTTTAGTCCAAAAACTTTAAAAAAAAAATCTTTCCTTGACAAAAACAACATAAAATGAGAAACTACCTAGCTAAATTGGAACGATTAACATAACACGACACGACACGTAATAAATATGTCGTTAGGTTTGGCATAAGTGGGTTTGGGTCATAAACATGTTAACACGTTTATACACGGTTAATAAACAAATCATTAACATATCAACATGTTTAACTCGTTTATGACTCGCTTAACACGATTATAGAATAATGTATAAATAGTAAGTATGGTATAATAAATAGATTAGTACAAAATTTAAATACATGTTAATAACATGATTTATTTATTTATTTGTAGACATCTTTTATCATATTTTATTTTATTTTATAGAGGAAATATTTATTTTACTTTTAATATATTATTTATGTTTTAGATTTTATTAATAATTATTTATTAAGAAAAAATAAAACTTTTCACCAAAGTAAAATTTAGATATTTTTTAGAGATTCTTATAATTTTGCATATATTATTATTACGAGTCATTTTCCCTCTATTATTAATAGTAATAAAGACTTAAATGAAAAAGTAAAGTAAAACTTAAGACTATATACAACCACATTATATTTTATTGAATATTTAATTTTGTTTGTTTAGATTTATTCATATGGATATATTTAATAAAGTCGTAAATAAATTATAAAAGTTTAAATAAATTAAGAAGTTTAAATAAAATATTTAATAAATGGGTGACACGAATACACGACATGTTTAACGCGACCTACTTACACACGAAAATGATTAGCACGATTAATAAACATGTCATGTAATGAGTTTACATTATATGGGTCATGACTTGTTTACGACACGACATGTTTACGATTTACGACCAACCGAATTGCACACCCCTAAAATTATGTTACTTTGGTTAAAAAAAAAAAAAAAAAAAAAAAAAAAAAATTACTAAAATGCCCATAACTACATAAAATATGTCAATAAGCATCAAATATGTGGTTCTTGAAAGTTAAGTAGGATTAGAAAATTGATTTACTTTTATTAAGTTAATTGTTTCAATGTTTGGTCTTGTTTTATTGAATGTATTGAGCCATCATGATTAATTAATGAAATTTCTATCATTAAACAACTCTCTGCAAAGTTTCTTGTCCGATATATATTCTAAATTCTAAAAACAATTAATTATATATATTGCTCTCATCATCTTCTTGTGTTCAATGTTCATTATAGTTTGCTTGCCACATACACAAATTAATTAATTAATTAATTAGCAATTACTGTGACTTGTGTGAGGCTTGCGCCAATGCTTCCAAGGCCAAAAACAACAATAACAATTACTGTGCTTGCATTAATCTTCGAGAGGAAGTATAGCTATGGCCTTCCTCATTCCCTTCTTCCAACGGTTCACTGGTGTCATATCATGTTCTATGCTGTTCCATATCATGTTCATTAATGCTCTCAGGTTGCCGATCTCCTGCGGCGAGGCTAGTGTTCTAAAAATGCATGCACTTGTGATGATATATGTATGTGTGTTATTGTGTTTGTATTTAGTTGAATGTTATTGTTACAGAGTTGGTTATTGAACTCATGGTCTTACTGAACTTATGGTTTGTGTGATTTTAATTAGATATTCTTTTTTCTTTCAGTTACTATATACATAGATTTTCAGATTAATTTAACTCAATCTTTTGTTAGTTAAGCAATCAGTTGTTGTTGTTATTATTATTATTATTATTATTATTATTATTATTATTGAGTTTGAGATTTTGCAGTTGGTCTAACTCAATGCACCACAGATGGATGAAATTTCAGATTTGTTATTTGTAATCTAGCTATAACTGGTGCATTAACACAACTATATCATTTCTAGTCCTTTTCACATGATTAGTAGATACCTAGCTAATACCATTCTCCTTGTACACTAAGATGAACTCACTCCACATAGGCAGTGATCTCAAGATGAGATTCTTGAGCATTGGGTGCAGTAGTAGCCTAAAACAACAAAATCGGATTAACCGAAAAATGAGTGTAGCGAGGCAGGAGTTGATATTTTGTTAGTTCCTTTGAAAGCACCAACTTTTGCAAGTATAAAGGCTGCAAATAACAGGTTGATATGCATCAATACTTACTACATAGTGACAATAAATAGCTACCAAAACAATTGGCAATCAAACAAATGCATTCACTTCACATGTCTCATATATCTTGAATTTTAGATACCAAAGTTAGGAAATAGTATATGCAGGGCATGAGTTCCATTACTTTGCAGAATGTGGTACTGGTACACTGCAATGCGTTTACGAAATCCCAACTTTTAATGTCTTATCAACTTTGTGTCAACAATATTTCAAATTGATATACTGAATGCAAGGTTTCAACTCACAACAACAACAACAACAATGTATTCAATCTATAGTTCCCAATCACAACACATGCCTCTAACATAGTCAAGTTAAATACGGTTCTAACTCTTTTTAAGGCAGTAGCCTTACAGTGATGTTAGTAGGATCTTTTTTTTTTTTTTTTTTTTTTTATGAGATGATGTCAGTAGGATTGTTAAGCTTTCTTAACATTGTGACACCAATTTGAGGAGTTCATTAGCCTCTTTCAACCTTCTTTCAGTGTTCTCCTTGCCGGGCAGAGGACGAGAATTCCTGATCGAAAAGAGTTGATGTTAGGATCAGTGTGAAAATATGGGAGGAAATATGTGGAAATCCTTGTGAAAAATGTGGTTTTACCTCTTGTCAATGGTTACTTTTCTTGTGAGATCCTCAACAAGATTGTGTAGCCTCTTCAGAAGAGCAGACAAATTGCTTATGGCTTCGATGCCTTTTTTCGTTGAGCACAAGGTCTTTAAGAGCTCTGAAGCAATAAAAAACCCTTCATCTTTGTTCCTGAAGAAGTTAATCAAAGAAGAGAATCAATTCAATGGAAACAAATTACATGAAACTGTAAAATGTAATGTAGGAGAGTAGTTGCATGACCTTAGATATTCCCACATAATTACTTCCAATGCTCTATTACTGTCTACCAGCACAGCAGCCAAATGAGGGTAGCGGGCTAAGTTCCGAAGAGTAGCGAGAGCATGCTTCAAGACCTGCTGATCAGGAATGCTACGGCTGACAGAACGGATTAGCTTCAACAAAGTTTCAATGGCACCAGCAGCCACGAGTGTCTCACAACACTTCTCTGAATGCTCAGTAGCAATATCTGCACAGTAAGAGTGAGGTGGCAGTCAATATGGAATTTTCACTCTCTAATTGTTGATTTACTTTTTGCATATATTCATTTTAATAAGAAGGTCAGATAAATTTTCTGTGTCATGCTTCTGCGAATTATGAGAGTGCAACACTCACTCTTTCACAATGTTGCAATCCAAAAGAATTGCAAGTTCCAAATAGTTCAGTACAATATCTTTGTGCCATAGCAAGTTAAAACCGCCGATATTTAGTGATTGAAACACAAAAAGAACTTTCCAATATTGAAATGTAGCAAAACTTCAACATATTGGACAGATAGGCAAATAGTTTGAAGCGTTAAATTTTTTTGGCAATTAGGCAGGGATAACAATTGATTTGTGATCGAAATGATCCTACTAAGTTAAAAAGAAAATTTTATAGGACCGCAATTAGACCAGTTATGTTCTATGAAAGGGAATGTCGGGCGGTAAAGCAACAACAATTACATAAAATAAACGTAGTAGAAATGAATATGCTTAGGTAAATGTGTGGTAAAAACTCGTAAAGATAGAATAAGAAATGTAGAAATTTAAAGACAAGTAGGAGTAGCATCAATTGATGCAAAGATTAGGGAATGGCAGTTGCGGTGGTTTGGTCACCTACAAAGACGGCCTACAAATGCCCCCACTAGAAAACTTGACTCAATAGAAACCGTAGAAATTCAACGAGGTAGGGATAGACCAAAGTTAACGTGGGATGCATTAATTAGGAGGGATTTGAATGGTTTGGAAAGCTCACCACCAATTGCACTTAATCGAGCACAATGGAAAAGTTCGATTCATGTAGCCAATCCCAATTAATTTGGGACTGAGGCTATGTTGTTGTTGTTGTTGTTGTTTTGTTGTAGGCGGGGATAATAATGCACACCAGATTATTTTGGAAAACTAATTAGAAGGAAATGGAAATGCTACTAAAGAACTTCCACTCTCGGAGTATCTTTACTAAGAAATTGGGCTTACCCAAAGTAGCACAAGTATGAATTATGCTACTGATACTTCTTGTGTTCAAGAGTTCTGAAAGTGCATATACTAGTCGGTTTATCAAACGCATGTCATCGTCTACATTAGCAGCGGATTTCTGCACTCTGAGACGCAAATCCAACAACTGCCCTCTCAATTCTTTCCGTGCAAGAAATCCTTTCCAGTAGGACTATCAACTCCTCAAAAGAAAAAAGAAACAGATTAAAGACGTTGAGATTAAGTATTTGAAATAATGTAAATAACAAAAGCAATTAACTGATAAATGGATTAAGCAGAAGAAAATGAAGCAAGTTAACAACAAGTTCACATGGATTGGTCCCCTTAGTTTGCGTGTTTAGATATTGAAATGAAATTATATTCAAGCAGTGAGCGGCAGTGACTGCATTTATAAAGATTCACTAGCAATGTCTGTAGATAAGGAACTTGTCCTAGGAGAAAATAGAAAAGTGAATCAATTTGTCAAAAGAGACGCAACTTACTTGGATCACAACTATTCGATGTTTCTGCTGATAAGCTTCTCGCCTGGCAATCCATCCACGAACATAAGATTGGATAGTAATTGCAGACCTGGTTTTGGCTCTACACAACAAAACTCTCTTCCACCATCTTTGCAGTTTAAGAACTGAATGTAATAGAAAGCTCAGTTCAGGGCTCTGATAGGAACCTCTCAAAACATGAGCTTTCTGCCCATTGAAGGTGTCTAGACAATGAAAGGCAGCTCCTGCATCGACATAAAAGTGGAAAACTAGTTATCATGTATACAACCATTTCTTGAATAAGATATGGTCAAATGCTAGAGTTGTTTCACCACTTCTTCAGCTCTAGAGCCAGCTTACAAGTTTCACATGAAACTTAGGGAAAACAAGGACCTTACATTGATTCCTTGACCTATTTTTGGAATTAATTTACAGAAGGAAATTCTGCAAACAATTAGGCGATTTAGAAAAGAGAAACAGTATCCCTAACACAATGATAATTATCGAGACTTAAACTTGGGAGCACTTAATGGTTCAATTAGTGATATCTGACCTTCAAGGTAGTACTTGAATCCAATGCAAAATTTTCAATAGAAGCATCAATTTATGTATTGCAGAAGACGAGATATTAGTCCAATTACACCTAGAAACATCGAGCTTCATTGCAAAATCTAGTAGCACATATTGCAAAAAATAAATAAACAAATAAAATAAAATAAAAAATAAATCATGCATACCTAGCAACCTCTTCCGAAAAACTTGTCCCCTGACATAACGTTGAATGTCGATGGATGCACGCCTGAAACACTGAAACGTCCTCCAGCATTTTAAGCATCTTAGACAACTCTGGATCTTTACTGCTGCTTCTCTTTGATGTAAAAAATCTCTCCTACTAAGCCAACCCCGCCAATGACTCTGCATTCACAGAGAATAATTTTACCAAGTATGGCATGCTTGTGAAGCAATTTAAGACATTTCACCTCTTCATGTCCAGCAAACAAACATAGTTCCAATGACCCATTAGATTGACTATTGACATGCATGTGGAACTATCAACTACGTGAACAAGAAGCTAAAGATCATCCTAAGAAAGTGGACGGAGAGTGAGTACAAGTACATACCAAGAATTTTAGAGAAATTACTCACTTGGATCATAACAATGAGCTGCCTCTCTTTACTAGCTTCTCTACGAGAAATCATTCCACGAACACGACTCTGAATAATGACTGCTGATCTTGTAGCAGTTTTGTACTGTTGAAAAGCCCTCACATATTGCAGACATCGAAAACCAATCTGGAGTTTTATCACACAATTCTTTAGATGCAGAAACTTTCTTCTCATCAACCAGCCACGCCAATGACTCTGGATTTTAGTTGCAGCAGTGCAACGGGAACTTGTCCAAGCAGACTGAACATCAGCCGATGCTCGCATTTGAAGTTGTTCTTTCACTACACTAACTCTACCAATCTCACTTTCCTGCATTTAAGAATCTATGTTACAATAGAAGGACCTGATTATCCATCCACAAATACATGACTGGATTATAATAACAGCACTAACGTGTTCATCAATGGCTGAAACTTCCAAATTCACCATGCTTTCATCCTGACGCCTTTGAGCAATCCAAGCCCTTGCAGCTTTCTGAATTAGCAGTGCAGACTTTCTTAAACTAACAAAATAATGCCTTGCAACCAGGAAATCTATGTACCTCACTGAAGCATTTGCATGCTTCTGATTGTCTGCTAAATCAGGAGAACATTTCAAGTGAATACGGACTAACTGAAAGGCAAATAAGCAAAACACATGAATAACAACTTTTAACCTGAAGAAAGCGTTTTGCAACTTCTGGTTGAACATTCTTGAGTGTATCTTGCATTTTTTGCCAACAGCCAACCACGAATAGCAGCTTGGAGGAGGAATGTAGCATATTTGATCTTCAAGAATTTGCGTCGTTGAACGAATCCCCGAAAATGTGACTGAACAATCTTCACAGCCCTTTCTGAAAAAACCATTAAGATGCAATCTTAAAAGAACAAAAAGAAAAACTTATTCACAATCTGAATATCAAGGCAAGTTGCAGCTAAAACCTTAATACCACAAATTCACAATGTCCTCTGTGCACCAAATAAAAGATAACAAAAGAAACAACTTCATCGAACAGAGAATTGAAATAATTAAAAAAAAAAAAAAAAAACTGCCAGTATTTTTTGCCACTTTAAAGTTTCATGAATGTATACAGTTCACAAATATACTCTTTGAAGATTGTGTGGATGGAATAGGGAAAGACGAAAAAATAAAAGTAAGCCTTCATATGAATGTAATCATACGAATCAGCAACCAAGGGCAGAAAAAAAAAAAAAAAGAAGAATTTAAGAGAATTACCTCTTTGGGCATCCCTCGAAAGCTTGTCAGGTAAACATTGTATATTGTTGGCTCGTTGAATCTGGCAGTTCTGGTTACGTCTGGTCATGTCCCTCCACCAAGCTTGAATGACTTTAAACTTTCTCACACTATCTGCAGGAATACAAACATGTAAACAACCAAGAATAAATTTTTTGAGCTATGTTTGACAGGCACAGTTCAAGTTCAATAATCCTAGTCAATCCGTCAAAGATCCATGTCGAGATCCTTGAAGATGTATTTCTCGCAACACATATATGAGGTTCATTAATATCAGCTCAGGCCAATTGCCAAGCAAGGATGTTCAATGCTATTGCCTTTCATCAAGAAATGGCATCCATGTATCAATGGCCCAAATAGAATGACACCAGCTCAACTCAACTAAGTCTTGCATGGATCACATCCAATTTTTTAACCACTTTAACAAAATCTGGTTCCAGCTTTTGCCCTTCTTCAGCGCTTGATATTTGGATCACTAACTCCTCACAACTTTCTCTGTATCACTTTCTTAGTTACAAATAAAGCCCTTCAGAGAATTGTTTTCTTGCTTTCTAATACCTGTTTACTGTATAAGTTTTTTCCTATTTTGTATCTTAGCTGTCTTGAATGGTTTGGAAAGCTCACCATCAATTGCACTTAATCGAGCACAATGGAAAATTTTGATCTATGTAGCCGACCCCAATTAATTTGGGACTGAGGCTATGTTGTTGTTGTTGTATCTTAGCTGTCTACTCCACTGAAAGGTAAGGATGAATCGGAAGATAACACACTCGGTTTAACCCTTCAACACAAATTAAACAAAATATAGCAAAAATTATCTCCTTTAGCATGCACTGCAATGTTGCAGAGAGAGAGAGAGTAGCATAAAAGATACCACACTTGGAACATACACAGATATCATGCATATTACCGAATCAATAATTCTATTAAAACCAGAATATATACTATGATTAACACAAAAAATCTCATGTTTGAATACGAACTATAACATATCATGCTTCAATACAATTAATGAGAATTAGGTAAATTATACCAGAGGCTTGCAATTGATTGCAATGTCTTAAGACAAAAATTTCCCTCAATTCAGTGTATGAATTCCGCAAAAGGTTCGTCCCCAGGATACAACTGGTTTGACCTTTAATTACGCACCAACCAAAGATCCTTCTACTGCAACAGTGAAATATCTCTCTCAATATAATAAACAGTGAAAACAATATAGTTCGAAAACTTTGTTAAAATTGAGTTTTAAACTCTTTCTTTTATAGAAAGCACCTCTTTGAACAGTTGTAACTATTCAAAACGAGGCTTTTAGCAGTGGAGTGGTTTATAACCACCAATCATCCCACTAAACAACTTTCCACGGCTTAAAAGGTGCAAGTTAATTTAACCATCAATACCCACTACAAAATTAATCAAAGTTAATGTAAAAAGTAAAAAACATTACTTATGTTGTGAATTGGCTAAGTCATTTAATCATTAGCCCTAAAGGCCCCAAGGCCTTATCAAAGACATATTAAATAATAAGTAATTAATATGTATTGATCAATAGGGAATAATCATGATCCTTTCTCCAACCCCACATTCACTTAACCACTTGCTTCAAGTGGGTGATCTCTTATAAGGAAAGAAACAAAAAGTTTCTTTCCAATGTGGGACTAAAGGTTGGGTACAGTACAAAACTCAATGAACTTCAAAGGTCCAAAAGGTGCAAGTTAATTTAACCATCAATACCCACTACGAAATTAACCAAAGGATAAACTTTGAAGTTCATTGAGTTTTGTATTGTACTCAACTTTTAGTCCCACATGGGAAAGAAACTTTTTCTTTCTTTCCTTATAAGAGATCACCCACTTGAAATAAGTGGTTAAGTGAATGTGGGGTTGAAGGAAAGGACCATGGTTATTCCCTATTGGTCAATACATATTAATTACTTATTATTTAATATGTCTTTGATAAGGCCTTGGGGCCTTTAGGGCTAATGATTAAATGACTTAGCCAATTCACAACATAAGTAATGTTTTTTTTACTTTTTACATTAACTTTGATTAATTTTGTAGTGGGTATTGATGGTTAAATCAACTTGCACCTTTTAAGCCGTGGAAAGGTGTTTAGTGGGATGATTGGTGGTTATAAACCACTCCACTGCTAAAAGCCTCTTTTTGAATAGTTACAACTGTTCAAAGAGGTGTTTTTTGGTCTATAAAAGAAAGAGTTTAAAACTCCATTTTAACAAAGTTTTCGAACTATATTGTTTTCACTTATATTGAGAGAGATATTTCGCTGTTGCAGTAGAAGGATCTTTGGTTGGTGCGTAATTGAAGGTCAAACCGATTGTATCTGGGGACGAACCTTTTGCTGTATTCATACACTGAATTGGGGGAAATTTTGTCTTACGACATTGCAATCAATTGCAAGCCTCTAGTATAATTTATCTAATTCTCATTAATTGTATTGAAGCGATATATCCATGTCTAGCATGATATGTTATAGTTCGTATTCAAGCATGAGATTTTTTGTGTTAATCATGATATATATTCTGGTTCAATAGAATTACTGATTTTGTTATATGCATGATATCTGTGTATGTTCCAATAAATTAAACAAAATATAGCAAATTTTTTCTCCTTTAGCAAGCACTGCAATGTTGCACAGAGAGAGAGAGAGAGAGAGAGAGAGAGAGAGAGAGAGTAGCATAAAAGATACCACACTCGGTTTAGCCCTTCAACACAAATTAAACAAGATTATTTAAATTTGAAAACCCTTTGTAATATTCAAAAGAGAATACCTTCACTGCTGTACTCAACCAATCCATCATGGCTGGTTCGCCGTTCAGAATTAAGGAAACACTTATGCTGACTTAAGCGCCTCTTCTCTGGACTTTGGCAATTACAACCCAGGAACTTATGAATATTTAACTGATTCAAGAAAAGAAGACAGAACATTAAAAAGAATTTGAGCATAGCTTTAACACTAATAATCATGAGGTGAGATAGTTTAATTGATACCGTATTTTTTCTGCCAATCAGCTGCGATGAGAAGAACGCCAATAGAATTATCACACTTCTTTCATTGCAGGCACCATTATGTTCAAGTATGTCACTGGTTGGCAATACCTAAAAGTGGTATACATCATGTTAGCATACAAGTAACATTACCTTTATTGTTTCGACATACACTAGTACTTGCCTCAGGAAAGTTCCCTAACATTGTTGCCAGCTTTTGTGATAAAATGAAACTGTTAACTGCATCTGAACAATCAGCAATCCACAGTTTGGGCTCTTCTGTGCATGAGTTGTTCTGTTTACAAAGGGATATGGATTGAAAAATGATAAACTACAATAGACATGTAAGAAAAAGAAGAAGAAATTCTGCTTAAAGCTTACCTGATAACAACAAGAGCAATGAAATTCATTCCCGAAATAATAATCAATCAAGCACCACAGAGCTTTGCCATCAACCAAAGAAGCAAAACTGTCAACCTTGACATCATATATCAGACTGATTGCCTGTGAATGAAATGGCTAAGAAGTGAATGAAAACTGCCAAAAAAACTGGAAAAAAGCCATTATTACAACAATCTCAAAATATGCTTAATCGACAAACTAATGCAAACATTGACAAGAAGTCTTAGTAACATATAACAGGAGTAAACTTAAATGCCTACCTGCTATTGATACTTTCAGTAAACACTATAGTCATAAATTCAAACAGCAGGACAAAACTTCAGGCACTACTTAAATCACTCATAATAAGCTTTAAAGTTCATAAAAGTTTGAAGGTTCAAGGTTTAAACCACTATGCGTAAAGAGACTGGTCCTACAACAGACGCGCTAAATATGTAATCAACTTAATCTTTCAATGTGCATCTTTCTTTTTGTCAGTTTGACTTTATAAAAAAGCCTAAAAATGGAGCAAAGAAAAGATTTTCTTGACAAACTTCCACATTGATAAAACATGTTTGAAATGAAATAGTTTGTCAAATTAGTGTCACTACATTAATGAGAATATCATCTAGAAATTTTAACTCATTTGACGACCTTCTCTGCAACAAGTTTTTTTTCTCGAATTACTAAAAGACTTTTACTTAGGTAACTCTTTTGTTAACTATCATAAGAAGCAAGTATTCTCTTTTACATAGTGTATTTTACAAATCTTGTATCCAATAATCATTTGGACTTGAAGTTGCTCTGGTAGTCTCGGCTCTTGATGATGAGATAAAGTAATTGTTCTTGATTCTACATCACATTCTACAGGTTTAAACTTCTAAGTACCATTGAGCATTTAATTAGAGAATCATCAAGATGCCAAGATAAAACTATAACTATAAATATTTAAATATCTATAAAGTACCTGTACCCACTCCAAAAGCATTTCTAGATGGTTGGAACCATAGCATGTATAATTTCCCTACAAAGCAAAGAAGAATATTATATAGAAAACAAGAATGCAGTTTTTTGTTCCAGATAACAGGAATGCAGTTCAACGGCAAAATGGACAAAAAAAACAAAGGAAACAAAAAGCATGCGAATATGTATTATTTGTCACTAGTTACTCAAGAAAGCTATGAAGAACACGATAAACTTAAAAATAAAGGACATACCGTATCAACTCTTTTAACTTTACATATTTCCTCAAAGAGCAACTTTTTGTTTATAAGTAGCGGTAGCTGCAAAATCATCAGATCATTGTTAGACAAAACCATATATAACAATAGCATCACACTGGATCGGTACTCGAATAATTTTTTCCCACAACCTTGGTAGGAATATACATTCTATCTTATGATACAAAAAATCAGAAAGAAAAATTCAAACCAGTCGTAAGGTATGATGATTGAACATCTTTAAGAGTTGAAAAATAAACGAATGCAGCACACAATCCAGTTTGTCCACCCTGAAGAATTGGCTCATTTGCTAAGTCCTCCTATTTGAGCACAGCATGCAGCAAACAAGTATAAAACGAGCTAAAGATTACCAAAATTTGGTGTTTGAGCAACAACCCTATGAGCCACAATTTAAAACTAAAAGAAATACATTTACCACCAATACAATTTTTCCACAATCATAACTGCAAGATAACTTTAACGTTAAGCTTTATAGAGCAGAAACAGAGTAAAATGATCTATAGATTTACGGAGACATAGTAATACCAACTTCAGTTTACCAAATTCTTGAAGAAGAGACTGACCTGCAAATGAGTAAACAAGTTCCAGAGTAGGTTAAGTACAAGTTCCTTTTCACCACTCGAAACATCTTCTGCCACTATGATTGTTCCATCTTCATCAGACAGCGGCACTCCAGCCTGCTTGATATAGTCCATGGCAACACGACAATTGGCCAAATTCTTTTTAATTGTATCTGAAGGGACCACCATTTTCTGCAGGGTCATCATAATTATAAATTGTGAATTAGATCCAACCATGAAACAAATTGATTAATCATAATTCTTGTAAAAGAAACAAACCATTAGAATTGAGGTGTCTTGCTGCAAGAGATGGATGGCTCTACAAAGTCGAACCCCATCTTGAAGATCCTCAAACAAATTTGTTACTCTGAAGTCATATTCAAAAAGTGAATGCTGCAAAATGGAGTTCATATTCCAATATCAATCATTTAAGCTTGACTCGCAGAATAGTAGAACTGTACAATAAAAACAGAAAAGAGAAGCACTCCACGCATAAAAATTCAAGCACTGATAAGGGAAGTAGAAAAATTAATCATTTCATAACACAAACTCTGATATTTATTTCTGGTGGCATCACATACCTGTTGATATGGTATTTTGTACCCAACAATCACTAGATGTGCAAGAAGGTTACCTTCACCGTGCATTATCTCCGAGGATAAGAACTCTATAAAAAACATAATACAAAGAAAGAGAATGAGGTTCAAATTTGAATAATTAGCAACAAAGTCTGAAAAACCAAGAGGGCAAGATGGAAATTGAAGTGAGTGTTTAAACAGCTACCTTGGACAACTTGTCCACTGGATTTGATATTAGATTGGGGGTGAAACAATAGCGGGGACCCTCCATCGGTTCCATCGATACCATACTTAATAGGAAGACTGCTCTGAGATTTAGCTCTATCAAGTATGAGAACTAGTAACAAAATCCTTTTTAATATGACATTTCCCAGAGCTTCAAAGTATCCCGGTCTGTATAGACCTTCAACCCGCTTATTGTAAGCAAACGCTTTCGCAAGACCCTCGTGAGAAAATATCTGCTTCTCAACCACCGCCTTTAGAAATGAAAGTTCTTGATCAGAATTGACATCTCCAGTCGGCAATAAGGAATCGCCTCCAATAACAACATATAACCCGATTCGAAGCCATATCGGATTGTAACTCATTATGACTTTACAAGCCTTCTCCTTCATGCCCAAGTCCGTTACAATGGGACAATGAGCTTTCATCTTCAATCTACCATCATCTATATTCTGCAAAGTACAAGTAAACCCTAATTTAGGGACGCTAACTTTTTCGCAATGCTAAAACTGATCAATTGTCGATAATCGTCTAGTTTGTAGTCAAAATTAGTCACAATTGTTCAAATTGAAAGCAAGCCTAACCTTTGCGACTTGACTCATGACTGATAGAACCTCTCTACAGCTCTCGGCACTCAAATACCCTCTCATCCTTTGCTTCAAATCCTCAAAGCTACAAACTTCCCTCAACGAAACCTTCAACGCCGAAAACTTCACCGACGACAACACCACCGGCTCCTCCTCCTCCTCCTCCTCCGCATAATCCCAAACCCTCATCCGCTTCGGATCCCTCCACAACCCATCAATCCCCACCCCACCCCCAACCCCACCACTCAACCCATCCCGCTTCCCATTACTCGAATTCGCCCCCTCCGCGCCATCCAACCCAGAACCCGCCTCGCACCCGCACCCGCACCCGCACAACTTAGGGTTTTGAAAGAGGAAATTGAGCCAGACGGAGAGCGATTTCGTGAGCGAGTTGAAAGACTTCTGCTTTCGGACGTGGGCTTTTCGGGAGGACTGGGTTTGTTCGAGTTCGAAGGCCTTGAGGCGGCGGGCGGCGGCGGAGCGCGTTTTCGACGAGGGCGGGGCGAGGCGGTGGCGGTGGCGGGAGCGGATGGAGGAGAGGCATGATGGGGTCTGTTTGGAGGCAGTGAAGAATTGGGGGCATGGGGATTGGGAGGGCGTAGTGAAAATGGGGCGTTTGGGGGTTTTGAAGTTGGAGATGTCTCTGAAGAACAAGCTCGGAGAGGGAGAGGGAGAGGGACATGGGGGGTCTTCTCCTTCCATGGAGTCTCAGTCGATGATGATCGTGAAATTTGGGGGGTTTGAATTTGAAAGGGAAGACGAGCGGGAAAGGGAATATGAGCGGACCGGCCCACTCGATCATCGATCGATCGTATTTTTTACTTTCTATCGTCCCTTAGATTTTCATCGAGATGCCTTCGTCATATAAATTAGGCGGATCGAAGGACGTTTGAAAGTGCGTGCCTCTCCTGCGTGTATTTTGTCGATTACGAAATAATTTTTCCTTCTAGGAAAATGAAGTCATTGAGGCAAGCTTGGGCCTGGCCATGCAAGGCCAAATGAGTTATTGTTCTTTTAACCGTAGTATCGAGTTTGAGCTTTGGTAATGAAAATGCCGACATTGAGGCTCTCTCCACTTATATAATGCGTGACTCGAGGCAAATTTGGAGTAGTCGAATTGTTCAAATACTAGGTGGTGTTTAAATAGAAAAGAAGATAAATTATATTTTGACACACTTAAAGTCACACGTGTTTGAAAGTCGAGTAATGCGTTTTGATATGGGTGCCGCGTGTGCATACATTTCAAAGTGTATTGCACGATTAAAATGTGCGTGAGTGACTTGCCAAAGTATCTCAAAGAGGCATTATTTTTCAAAAGCAAGGTTTGGGCCGCGAACGTTGCAATTTTGACTCCCATTAAATAAATAAAAAAATATCGTTTCCACATTCAAACATTATCATATCTCTTGGGGATGTTTGCTTGAGAACCGACTCCATCATCACTCATATAATGAATTGTTGGTTCTATTGGTTGATGAATAATGATTAATGAAGTCTACTTCGTCTCTCTATTTTTTAGGATTTCCATATTTCACCGTTGTCGAGCTTTTTAGATCTGTTGTATCCGGGGCTTCCGGCAACGCTGTCATTCGCTTCGGCGAAGGGGTTGCTGCTGCTAGCCCCTATGTTCTCTGATCTCCCTTTTGGTGGTTCATCCTTTATTTCTTCTCCTTCTCCTATTTCCCCCTTTCTTTGTTCTTTTTCTTTTTTTCTTTGTTGTAGAGGATAATGGAAGCTAGCATGACAACATTCAAAATGATTTTTTAGGAGTTGATCAGATATGCAATTGTTCTTGTTGTTTCGACTCTCCGACGGTTTCTCCAAGATCTCCGCCGTCGCTTTGATTGTTTTTGGCTATCTTTTATGTGTTTCTCGGCTATACTCGAGAAGGATGACATGCTCAGGGTGTTGGTGGTTTGCCGGATCTAGTCAACATGGTCAAGGTCAAGGTCGGCCCTGAAGGGGGGCGAGTGGGGCGACCGGCCCGGACCCCACTTTAAAAAAAATACATACACATGTAAAATTTTTATTTTTTCTAAAATTTACAAATTAGTTACTATTGATCTTCCAAGAAAAATTACTAATTATAAGTAATAAAATATTACTTTGTAAATTGTTTGTATACTTTTCAAATTAAATTTTATTTTCTCTTCTTAACAAATAGCTCTTTCAACTACTCTCTCCGTTTTGTGACTTATCTTCTACTTTGCATTTTTAAATGTGGACATACTTTACTTTTTTTTTTTTAAGTTATAAAGTTTACTTATTTGTATTATTTGAAGATATTTTGAAAGGTTTCATCATGCTATTATGCATTAATTGAGTAAGCTCTTTTTTCTTTTGTGTTTTGTGTTAAGAAAATTATAGTAGTTGCTATATTTCGTAGTTTAGGTATTTAGGAAGTTTCTATATTTTGATATTTAAGTAGTATTAGAAACTTCATAAATACTTAAACTACGAAATATAGCAACTACTATAATTTCCTTAACAGCGTGCAGACGGAGGTGACAGACGAGTGCAGAGAACAATCGCGTGGCACGTGGTGGCGTCAGCAGAGTGACAGACGAGAAACAACGGGATACAGATAGTAGAATATAAGGTTCGTTACGGAGTAGATCAACGACCACCCAAGACGACAAATCTAAAGTTCGTTGCGGAGCAGATCAACGACCACCGAATACGACAAATCTAAGGGTCGTTGCGGAACGGATCAACGACCACCGAAGACGACAAATCTAAGGTTCGTTGTGGAACAGATCAACGACCACCGAATACGACATGAAAATGGTTCAGATGTGGCAGAGTCCGAACAACGAAACTATAGAACAACTGATATCAGAGTCGACGGAGTCGACGACGTACAGATAGCAGAGTCGACGAAGTCGACGACGTACAGATAGCAGAGTCGACATAGTCGTCAGCAGGCAGACATCGGAGTCAACGTAGTCGAAGGCAGGCAAACAACGGAATCGACATAGTCGATGACAAATAGCAGATGATCACGGGGCAGATCAAACGAGCAGGCGTCTGGTGGTGACAGATTGGACAACAGACAGTGACAGCATTGGACATGTTGGCGAGTAGATTTCGAGACGGGCAAACGCTACATGGTAAGCACTTTGCACGTGGCGAGTAGACAAGCGACATACACGGATGCATTTGGGTGGAGCGAGTTGCGCGCGGCAGCGAAGGGCGACGGTTTGCGAGCGGAAGACTGACGGCGCGTGCGAATGGAGGTGAGGTGACAGACGAGTGCGAATAGACCGGGGGACAGATGGCAGACGTGACAGACGTGAAGCAACGTTCACACAGAAAACAGTGTTGTGTCACACACAACCAGAGGACAGATTGAAAACGAAAACCCACGATTAGGGCTCTGAAAAACACAACCCAAAGCGAGAACAACAACGAGAGATCGAAAGAGACACCACGAATTGGTCGTCGAGTCGACTTGAAAGTCGACCGACCTAATACTAGAAACCAAACTCTGATACCATGATAGATTTCAAAGAAGAGATTAAGAATTGTATTAATGTGGGCTAACTGAGTACAATAGGGTGCTCTTATTTATAGAGCTGAACAAAGTATAAAGTAAGGAAAGTTATCAAAACTACCTAGATATCAAAATATAAAAACTTCATAAATACCTAAACTACGAAATATAGCAACTACTATAATTTCCTTAACATTTTGCATCGATTTTCTTGCGTAATTCATAAAAATCTGTTCTTTCTTTCGTGCATTTATAATTAAGGGGCCCCAAATTGTTATTTCTCCCTGGGCCCAGAATACTTTTTGGACCAGTTTTGGTCGCAGTCGTCGGCTCGGAGTGATGCATCTCCTCTCCTTAATGATATTGGCTTCCGCTAGATATTGGATAATATTTTTAGTAATTTTTGTTTAGTTTAGTTCACTGTTGTCTTATTTTAATTAGTGTCTTGCTTCGCCTACGTGCGAAGGTTGTCCCTATTATTGGGGTTGTTGTCCACATTATTGGGGTAGTTCTAGGGGTGGCGAAAAAAGGGTCCAGACGGGTAAGGGTCCGGACACCCCCACCCCACTTTAATAACAACTAAAAACAGTGTTCGGACCTATACTCGTTTTTTAAACGAACATTTTTTTTTTTGTGTCCAGACCTTTTTTAATGTAATAAATAATTTTTTTCACTTAATTATTAAGAAAAATGCATGAGTTTTATGTTGTCATGTATTCCATCACTACAAAAAAAACATGTTATATATTCAAAATTCAAGTCTTACAAGTTTTCAAATAAAAATAACATCATCATTAGTGAAAATTACAATACAAACATCAAGAAAAGTTTCAAAATACCCATATATATAAATACAATATTATTTAAATTAATTGCTAAACAAGTACCTTTTTTAAGAAACTATATCGGGCGGACCCATTTTTTAAAACAGATAAATATCCAAACTCGTATTTATTTTGAAAAATTATGTCCAGGACCCATTTAAAGCGGGTTCGAACAAATGCGAGACAAATGGGTCTAGACACTTTTTGCCACCCCTAGATGGTTGTCCTCATTATTGGGGTTGGGGTCGCACCATAAAGTGTGCGCGTTTTCGAAATTTGTTTCGTGCTTCATTGTTGTTAGATCTATTTGTAATAGACGTTTGTCCGATTTGGACTAGGAACACCTTAATATAAATCACTTCGACAAAAAAAAGATTAATGATTAATGAAAAGTTTGTTTTATTTGTCTTTACGGGCGTCGATCGAATGCTAAGTTTCGTTTCTCTAATACACTGACTAAAATAGAGATATGTTGAGTTTGAAACCTACTCATTTATTTATTTATTTATTTTTTCTTGAATTTTCCAGTGAAAGCAAGTAAGGACTTTTAAATGATTAGTTACGTTAATCTACCATCAGTCCAATGTCAGCCGCGCAGTATAACTGCACCAACCACAATACCTAAACTACATGTTTGCTAAACAGTCAAATAATCCAGCCATAGTGGATTGATCCCATTTCCCATTACACACGCTCACCTGGAAAAAGTCAATGGTCCACCTCCCAATTGGAGTCCTACAATGTTGAACAAGACTTAATAATAATAATAATAATAATAATAATAATAATAATAAACAAGTAGCCAGTACAACTGCGCGTTTTCGAAATTTGTTCCGTGCTTCATTGTTGTTAGATCTATTTGTAATAGACGTTTGTCCAATTTGGACTAGGAACACCTTAATATAAATCACTTCGACAAAAAAAAAAAGATTAATGATTAATGAAAAGTTTGTTTTATTTGTCTTTATGAACGTCGATCGAGTGCTAAGTTTCGTTTCTCTAATACACTGACTAAAATAGAGATAGGTTGAGTTTGAAATCTACCCATTTACTTATTTATTTATTTTTCTTGAATTTCTCAGTGGAAGCAACTAAGGACTTTTAAATGATTAGTTAGGTTAATCTACCATCAATCAATGTCAGCGGCATGGTACAACTGTACCAACCACAATACCTAAACTACATGCTTGCTAAACAGTCAAATAATCCAGCCATAGTGGATTGATCCCATTTCCCATTACACACGCCCACATGGAAAAAGTCAATGGTCCACCTCCCAATTGGATTCCTACAATGTTGAACAAGACTTATTAATAATAATAATAATAATAATAATAATAATAAACAAGTAGCCGGTACAACTGCTCCCCATTGCAAGGTTGAACATTTCCTTCAAAAACCCCCCCAAAATTGTCCCAAACAGAGATCCACAAAACCCTAATTTTAATTGTTGAAGATGCACGATTTCTGCTTAACAATCCCATACGGCCTAATCCTCGTCGCTGGCGGCGTGATTGGGTATGCTAAGAAGGGCAGCACAGCTTCCTTGGCCGGTGGTCTCGGCACTGGATCTCTCCTCCTCTTGGCCGGCTTTCTGACCCTCAAAGCCTACGAGAAGCGCAGGAATTCATACTTCGCGTTGATTCTTCAAACAGGTTAAACATCAGTTCCTCTAAAGTTGTGATTTTGGGATGTGGGTGGTCGTTAGTTTTTCGAATTATTGGTTCTTGATGTGGGATTGAGTGAATTTGAAGAAAATGTGAACTGGGTAGGGTTTGGATTTGGGAAATGTAGATCTTATGCGTATATGTTTGGTTTGATTTCTCAGTTTCATGACTTGAAATGATGGGTATTCTGTGGAACTGTTTTAATCTTATGTCGATTTACTGATTTGAGTTATGAGTCAATGTAATTGATCTTGAACTGCCTTGACTAGAGTGAAGGAAAGAAAAAAAAAAGTTGATTTTGTTTTGAATGATTCGGAGTAAATTTGACTTGAGAAGCCCAAATGATGATACTCGGTTCAGTTGGATCTGGTGATCCAGAAAAGATAAAGAGGAAACACAGTTGAAAAGCATCTAAACCCCCTTTTTTAAATATCCGTGGGTATGACTATTCCCATGAGGCCCTAGTGCAATCGGCTTGAGTGTACCTTAGTGGCCCGAACAATCAAACTTGGGACAGTGCGCCTAACTCACACAATCTCAAGCTCACCTTAACTTGGGACCGTGCGCTTAAACCCATTTTTATTAGCTTCTTTCATTTCTTTTCATGTTCGCGGTCCGGTATTGCAATTTCAATTCTCTGATTCCTTTTCATGAAAACTCAGTTAATGGTTATCTAACTGATGTAGTAGACTTGTAATTGAAGAATAACTTAATTATAAATGTTCACTTTAATTTTCTTATTCAATAAAATGATATCCGTGGCAGATATGTATAAATTTTGTGAAACAGATGCCATTTAGTATGAGTTGAAAATGTTGTTCCATAGTAATTCAGTATTCTTCCAAGTCCTATAATTCTAACGAGTTACATTCATTCCACATTTGGCAGTAATTGATGTTTCATCCAATCTTAATATGGTGGTATCATATCATTAAGGTCAAATTCTGGTAGTTTCTGCATGATATGGTTGTTCTTATTTTATGGACCTCGGTTTCTAATTTGATATGCATGACTATGAAACAGTTGTTGCTATTGTATTGACATTCGTCATGGGCCAAAGATACTCACAAACTTCTAAAATAATGCCTGCTGGAATTGTTGCTGTAATCAGGTAATGAGTGGTGATGCTTTGGTTTATTCTTAGTCTTAGATTCCTTTTCCCCTCTATGTGTGTTTGCGTGGGTGCTTTATTTAAGCATTTTGACTTAGCATACTGCCATTTCTTGAGTTGAATTCTTTATCCATGCAAGTTCAGTCTTAACACCACATTCTTATCTGGAACATTGAGTTCGTCTTCAGCTTCATGAGAAGTTTATAGGCAACAAACAATGAACACATACCATTTTTCCTTCTTTCAAGAAATTACCTTCATTTTATTCTATGCAAAGTATATTTTAGACTGTATAAAAAGCATTCCAGAAATCCACAACTTGTCAGATGAACGATGGACTCAAGACAATAGGTTCTGTTACTAAGATTTAATAGATCCACCTAGCTGGTGAAGATGTTGAGGAATGTGGGAGGCATTGAGGCAAGTGTGTGAGTCTGAACCCATGAGTCCAATGTGTTGATTCCTATGCGAAGTCAAATCATTAGGCCGATGGTCCGTCAATCCCTCCAGGCCACCAACCTCATTTGTTTTTAAGAAAGCAAATATATGTTGATCATACTTTTAAGAGAGCAGAGACGGAAATATTTCATATCCGGCGGAACATAACAAGACTTAGTATAGGTGTCGTGTTGTAATCAAGCAATTTGAATGACTAGGAACCAAGCAGAATAGAATTCCAAGGAAAACGGATGTAGGAGAACCAAGGGTTTGAGGCGATCCTTCTTGTATTCTTTATATGTTCTCATTCATACAATTACACCATTTCCACTTCAAAAAACTTCTCCTCTTGACTTAGTTTTAAGTCTACCAAAACCCCATCTTAATCCAAAGTTGCTTTTATTAATTTCTGCTGCTATTAATTTCTACCTATATTTTGTAAGTTATGTTTGAGTTACAATTTTGCTTGTATGCTTGCAGTGCTCTCATGACTGTTTTTTATCTCTACAAATTTGCAACTGGTGGAAACCATTTCCCGCCCAAGACTGAGTAATTTGACATCCACACCTACAGTTTCTCGACAAAGCAACGAACCGACAATATGCGAGTCTGTTCATCTGGTCTGATTGTATGGTTGATTTCATGGTTGTATAATTGTATTTCTTCCAGCTATTCTGTCATATTTTGGTAGTACATACCACTTGAATTTAAAGACAGTTCTTGTTCTAATTGCTACTGACGGTTTTGGAAATATTTCTTATATGAAAACACATAGCTACTATTTGATTTTAGCTTCTTTTTTTTTGATAGGAATTATTTGATTTTTAGCTTTGAAGTTGAACAATCGTTGTTTTTATTTTTTATTTTTTATTTTTGATGTTGTGTGTCCAAGATCATCCTTGATTATTCGAGAAGAGACATGCTCAACCTTACAAGATGTGCCTCATAATGTTAGAAGATTTGAACCTGTAACCTGAAGGAGGCACAAGTGAAATCCCAACCACTTTACGAGGCCATGGTTGGTAGGTTTCTTCTACTTGTGTACATACAGGGGAAACAAATATTGTGAAATAGAATGAAAATTGAATGGTTCATGGTAGTGACAATTCTTACACGATGGAAACCATTTGTGCTGTGAAGGAGGCATGAACCATCCTCACATACAGTTGTTCACCTGAATTGTTGAATTGTTGAATGGAAAGTTCTGGTTCTCTTGCTCTACGCAGTAAAGGCGCTTCAGCGGCGTAATCGCTCGAAACGGAATGAGCTAGCCTCATTGGCATGGTCACCTAACAGTTGGTTTTCTTGTGAAGATGACCTCTCAGTAAATATATTGTTCAGGGAAGGAATCAAAGTCAAAACTCTTTGTTTGTATCATTGAATGACATCCTTAAATTACTTCTTTGGATGATATTACTGTCTGGGTTGATGTCTTTTGTCCCTACTCTCTCCTTGGGACTTTCTTTTTAGCACTCCAGTAGTGGCATTTTCAATTATGATTGAATAAAGTCTATTTGAAAAACCTTTTGTTGGCTTTTGTCCATCCTCCTAGATGGAATGAAACCTTGGAATCAATCTTCATTTTTTTTTTTTTTTTTTTTTTTCTATCTTATACTGCCAGTTTCAGGCCAGGGTTTACATTCTGTGATTGTGATTTATGTTGATTCCAAGTTCTCTATTTAGGAGGTCTGATGTCATTTCCTTTGTCTGATTCATTTGGTCATATGTTACTTAGCATTTCCTTGTCTTTTACAGGCTGATATCAAACCAAAATTATATGGAATTGGTCTGTTTAGTGTGGGAGAATCACTGAAGAGGGCATTTTGATTTCCAGTTAATACCCTTATCCACCATGAATCCTTCAGTGCTCTTCATTCTCCTACTTTCTCTTCTCCCCTTATTTTTCCTCATAATTGTAGGAAGAAGAAGAAGATCATCGAAAAGGATACCGCCGGGATCTCTAGGAATACCAATTATAGTCCAAAGCCTTGAATTTCTCCAGGCGATGCGGTCTAACACATCCGAAATTTGGCTAGAAAAGAGGGTTAGGAAGTATGGTGTGATTTCAAAGCTCACCCTCTTTGGCAAACCAACTGTTTTCATCCATGGATCAGCAGCAAACAAGTTAGTTTTTAACAGCGAAAGTGACATGCTCACGACTGCACAGCCGCAGTCGTTGAGGAGAATTCTGGGCGATAAAAATATATTGGAATCTCGCAGTGAAGACCACAAAAGGATGAGAAATGCACTAATGTCATTCTTGAAGCCTGAGGAACTGAAACAATATGTGGGGAAGATGGATGAAGAAGTCAGGAAACACCTTGATATGCATTGGAAAGGCAAGCAAGAAATCACTGTATGTCACCATTGCCTCAACTCCTCTTACCTGATTTACTGTCCTTGGTTTTGAACTTGTTGGTCTTAACAGTCTTTGAATTTTGATTGTTTTGTACACAGGTCTTGCCTCTCATGAAGAGCCTCACATTCAATACAATCTGCTCTCATCTATTTGGACTGGAGCCAGGAACAAGGAGAGAGGAGTTCTTGGCGTCGTTCCAACGAATGATAGAGGGGATGTGGTCTGTCCCAGTGAACTTTCCCTTCACGCGGTTCAACCGAAGTCTCAAAGCAAGCTTAAGGGTCTGAAAAATGGTGGCAGACATTGTAGGTGAGAAGAGAAAGGATTTAGAACAAGGCCAAGTTCCTGCAAGTCATGATCTCATAACCAAATTGAGATGAGGGTGGGGCACCAGTGGTATCTGAGAAGGAAATTGTGGACAATGTCATGGTTGCTGGCTATGACACCTCGTCGGTCCTGATCACTTTCATGGTTCGACTTCTCGCTAATGATCCCGATGTTTATGCTGCCATGGTTCATGGTAAATATGGTCAGTATTTCTAAACAATTACCATGGAAGTATTTATATGTAATAGATGACGTGCTTGTGAGATTTGCAGAACAAGAAGAGATAGCTAAGAGCAAGGCCATAGGAGAGCCTCTAACATGGAGGGTAGCTTTGGAGACACTGAGGATCTTCCCACCTGTATTTGGTGGCTTTAGAAAGGCCCTAAAAGATATTGAATTTGGAGGATACCTAATACCAAAAGGATGGCTACGCTTCCTTACACTCATGACTTGGCATCTCTTATTTCTCCATCTGGTACTGAATTCTGAGTTCAAATTTTTGCAGATATTCTGGGCTGCCAACATGACTCAAAGGGATGAGAGCATATTTCCGGAATCAATGAAGTTCGATCCCTCACGATTCGATCACAACATTACATCCATCCCACCATACTGCTTTGTTGCATTTGGAGCAGGCCCAAGAATATGTCCTGGCTAGGAGTTTGCAAGGCTCGAGACCTTGGCGGTCATGCATTACTTGCTCGCTCGCTCGCTTTACTTGGAAGCTCTGCTGCTCCAACCATAGTAGCAGTAGCAAGGATAACGATTTCAGCAGGGATCCAATGCCGGTGTTCCCCCAAGGACTGCTCATCCAAGTCCGGCCTAACTGCGAAATAGCCTGTTAGTTTTCATACTATGACTATGAGAGCTACAGTCATAGAGTTCTCTGTGTCTTCAGAAATGATGAATGATGGACTACTCTATTCAAGAACTCTAAAACTATACATGTATATAACCAACGGAGAAAGATTAACATAGTTTTGATACGCGTGATTGCTGCACATTCGCTTGAAGCTATTGAATCTTTCATCAAGATGTGTGTGCACAGAATGCTATCACTTGCGAGGTTGGCGTCGCCTATGCTGCAGGTTGCTCATCGATACTATGACTATGAAATAGTTACTAGCTATATAAAAGTTACTAGCTAGCAGGCTTGGTCCCCAACAATTAAATAAAGTTTTTACTATATAATTCAAGTTCTCCCTGGAATATTCTTCAAAAAAAAAAAAAACTACCTGGATCAGTGCAATTTTCTTTTGCTTTTCCTTTTTTTTTTTTTTTTTTTTTTCAGTTTTTTCCTTTCTGATATCTAGATTATTTCCTACTTAATTCAGTTAATTAAATATTTAAACATTTTCCTCCACTTGTCTAGAGATAAATACACGACAAAATGGAAAAAAAAAAAGATTTGTTCCGAGTAGTCATGCAAATTTTTTTTTTGTTATTATAGAGTAATAAAATTTCTTTTTAAGAGACATCTTTGTCTCTTAAGATGCATTTTAATTAAGAATTTTTTTTAAAATTATTAAAGCAATGCCTTAAACATTGAATTAATTTCGCAAAGTGAGAAAGTTCCATTACTTTTGTTTTTTGGTTTTGAGGTACATGTTTTCTTCACACGGTAAAATGTAAAATTGATAAATGTTGTATATCAATATCAAGAAACGAATTAAAAGGCTTCTCCAATGGAAGATAGAGAGATTTCTTTCGTAATTAAGAAAAAAAAAATTAAGGCCATGTTTGATTGCATGAAAATATTGTATTAAAAAAGAATATTTTCTTAAGAAGTTTTCCCGAGTAAATGTTCATAAGAAAGTTTTCCTAAATGTGTTTGATTGCACATATAAAAATTGTTTCCCTTAAAACTCACCAACCAAATTTTGAAATCAACCGAAAACTTACCATATATATTAAATATATTAATTTTCATATTTAAACTATAAATTAATATGAATCTTATATGGAAACTCATTTTGTAAAAAGAAAACTCAATTTGCCTACCTTAATAGGTGAGAAAATATAAGGGTCTTAACATAAAAAATTGACAATCATGAGAAAATGTTATGGGAGAAGGCTATCAAGCATAAGAAAAAAATTTTTCAAGAATTTACCATTTTCTTTGGAACATTTTCCTTTTTCCATCCAATCAAACATGACCTAATTAATTAAGTAAATAACTTCTATATTTGTTTTAACAATACATTCACATTTCGTCTTATATTTTATTAAGGAAAAGTAAAATTATTAATTCATATATCCAAGAAAAAAAATGTTCACACATAAACAATTATTCTCAAACCAACAGCTGGTTAATTGGCCCGAGTGGTTCAGAACTCAGGTTCCTTAATTAAGTTGTGGCTCAAGTTCGAGTCCTATGCAGACGCTTGTCGTTGAGAGCTCTTTACTCCAATTACGAGCCGACCCAGACTAAACTCGGAGTAGTCTGATTAGTCTAGATACTTGAGTGGTCTTAAGACTCTATCTTAACAAAAAAAATAAAATAAAATCTCACATACCTACAGAGTCGGTTAATTAGAAAAAATACTTGGAATCCAAGACATGCGTGGCTGGAGCATTCGTTAATTCGTGTATCTATTAACCGACAATTAACTAACTAACATAACTAACGCATATATGTCATGATTGTTATCTTCTAAAATCCAACTTAAATTACAATTACAAACTAATTTTGTATTTAGAGATTGATTAGGACTTGGATCCATCTATTTAAATATGTATATATAACCGATCATTAAGTCATATATGAAAGTTGCGTATTGAGAGCTAGAGACCGATCAGTTGCTTGAATACATATTGATTAGTGCAGTACTACTTGTGCTGAGATTCCTTTCGTCCATTAGTTTCTTTGCATATAGCCTTGTTAGTCACTTAATAGTATGAAGAAGAATAAGAGTTGTAGGAATCCATTGAAGTGGATTAAGAGGAAGTTGTGCCTTGTGCCCGCCAACAATATTATTGAGGACACAAAAGCAGAACCAACAGTCGCTGTTGTAGCATCGTCGGTGCTGAGTCCTCCTACTGATGATCATAATAGTGAGAAGAAGCATGGCGTCGACAATGTCAAGCGAAGTAGATCTGAGGCAGAGTGGAAGTTGTGGTATTATGACAAAATATTGGATGAAATGTACTCGAGCAAGAAGTTCATATTGGAGGAGGGAAGCAATAATCATGAGGGGCGATATGATTCTGTTATTTGACGTAATTGTTGTAGGTCTATAGGATTTAGTAGGCTAGATCAGTTGCTAAACAATACTCATTATTGATCATCTGTTGAAAAATATTAATTTTGCTAATTAAAAATTTCTGAATTAATTAGTTTGTAAATCATCTCATTCTTTTGTTAATTAATGAACTTGCATTGTTCATTGATCAATCAATTCAGAAGATCTCCGTTGCATTAAGTGATTAACACAATTTCTTTTCGTTAGGATAGCGAGAGGTATCAAAAAAAAAAAAAAAAAAGAGTTTATTATTTGCAATATAAACTAACCAACCACCTTGCAAAACAATGGCCCTATAAAAAGGGGTAAGAAATATCAGATTATAGTCAAGAAAAAGTTAATCGGTCAAAGCATATCTACAGAAATGGGTGAGGCATTACTTGCCAAAAGAAAGATTGAGATTCAGCTCATCCTGAGATGTGATCTTACACATCCCTAGATGCATAATGCTTTGTCACATAAGCAATTGCGATTAAATGAATGTGTTCACAAGTGTAGTATTGACCATTACTCAATTAAAATATGAAATACATAAAAAAAAAAATTGTTTCCAAATCAAAGAGGACATCCCCTAAAGATATAAATGACTTCTAAAATTGATGAACCACCTCACCATGCACCCTTTTGAATTGAACATATCAAGAACAACAAGGCGAACATATGCAAGAACAACACATTAGATTAATTCACAGAGTAAACTCTCTTAATCCAATGAACTAATAACAAATGCATTAACAAAACCAACATTATTTACATCAACAAGATGACTCTAATTATGTAATACAAGTTTTCGATTCATATACTCCTTCTGTTCCATATTATCTGTCACATTGAATTTTTTTTTCTTGTTCCACAATATGTGTCACATTAAGAAATCAATGGTGCATTTATTATTTTTTTTCCAATCTTACCCCTAACTTAAAGTTATGTCATTAATGCCAATTGAGGGTTTCACATTAATTGCTAAAGCAAAAACTCATTAAAAAAGACTATTAATGAGGGGTAATTTAGTCTCAATGTCTTTCTTTTTAAGACTTTCAATCATCACCTTAATTCTTGTGCACAAGCTCAAATGTGATAGATTATATGAAATGGAGGAGTACTTCAATTCAAATAGCTTTGGAGCCATATAGTTGTACACTTGATTTCATCTTACGAAACATAATGATCAAGATGCAATTGATTGAAATTTCTACTATAAGACACCATTCTTTCCATCGACCAAAGAATCTCTTGCTTCTCCACTGTACAATATATCTTTGAAAACTCACTCTTATAGAACTCACCCTGTATCATATGCAGATGTTGCAAATATTTATTTGCTTATTCATATGGTTAATATAAAAACGAAAAGAATTTTTAACATGCAAAATCTAAACACAATATATAGAAGTAGGAATATCTTGCACTATTTTGACAATCTATATAGAATAACATGAAAGATGGTTGCACCTTAGATTCGATCAACCCTTCTTAATTAAGAACGAGAATGCAACCAGTGTGATATTTCCTTGAATATTGAATATGCATATATGTACTTTCAAGACAACCGCATATATAAATGTTTTACTTTGTTTTTCTAATCTAGGCTAATGATAAAAAATATCCTAACCTTAATTGTATCAATTATATCCTAACCTTTGAAATTTATCAATTCTATCCTAACCTTTTTGTTTTATTATCAATTATATTTTCAATTAATATGGGCACTTTTTTTCTTACATAATATATGTCCACACATGATTCTCTTCAACTTTACACCTTTAAAGATTATTCATACATATGCATTAGAGGCTTAGAGCTCAATATTCATAATAAATACTTATGTATACAATACACATATAGTTGCATACACATATGCCTACACATAAATAATCTAAAGATATATTTCTTTTGTCAAATTAAACAAACCTTCTAATTAGTATTAGATGTCATTTTCGTCATATGTATATACACATGATTTTCAACTTATATTGGTGATTTATAAACTAATTAAATTTGAATTAAATTATTAATGTATATATCATTGATTTATAATTTTTTTTTATTTTTTTTTTTTTTTTTTTTGTGAAGCCTCTGATAGAGGCTAGGGGGACCACCACAATGCTATTGGTGTGAGTCCAAATTAGTTACAAGGGTAGTTAAGTAATTCGAAGTTGTAGTATAAGTAGAGGTGGTAAGAGAGTGAAAGGCATCTTGAATCTAGAATGTAATTTGGGAACTCTTAGGAGTTGAGATTGAGAGAGTTTTAAGACTCTTCTATAGGGTTACACTTGGATTCTTGTTCATGTAATCGTTGTTGAATTTACAAATCAATAGATCAATATCGGTGTTCTATCAGCCTCATACACTTAATTTATTCATGAAGCTCAAAAGATTTTGATATAAGTTGATTAATGTGGATAATCATGATGCTATGTTTGATTTTGGTAGCACGTTATCGTTTCTTACCGGACGTATTGTTGGATTGTTAAGGTTAGTTACACAGACACTAGACCGACATCTTGTCCTCAGTACGACTGCTGAGATAAGATATACCCTAACCAAATATGTAGAGACGTGATGATAAAGGTGGAGGGACATCAGCTACCAGCTGAATTTCGAGTATTGGAATACTTAGAGTTTGACACAGTACTCGGGATGGATTGGTTAGCATCCTATCATGCATGGATAAACTGTTACGGTAAAAGGATAGAGTTTCGTATTCCTGGAATACCGGAGTTCGTATTACTATGATCGGCAACAACCTTACCCATCACGAGAGGCCGACTAGCTACAGCGCAGAAGATGGAGGCGTTGCGGCGATAGTTGAGCCGGAGGTTTGGACGGGGGTACGGATTGAGGACGTTCCGGTGGTTAGGGATTTTGACGATGTATTTCCAGATGATTTACTCGGATTGCCACCGCCACGAGCTGTTGAGTTCATAATCGAGCCGATACTGTGAACGCAGCGGCCGATTGCCGGTCGACCTGTCGGATGGCACCACGGAGCGGAGAGGAGGTGAGACGACAGTTGGATGAGCTATTGGAGAAGGGTTTCATTCACCCTAAGTATGTCACCCTGGGGAGCTCCAAGATCTTGTTTGTGAAGAATAAGGATGGTACGATGAGGATGTGCATCGACTATAGGAAATTGAATCGGAGTAATCGCGAGGAATCGTTACCCACTTCTTAAGATTGATGATCTGTTTGATCAGCTGGAGGGTGCCGATTCTTCTCGAAGATTGACATTCGCTCAGGTTATCACCAGTTGAGGATTCGAGAAGAGGATATCCAAAAGACCGCTTTCAGCACGAGATACGGGTTATTTGAGTTCATAGTCATGCCGTTTGGGCTGACGAACGCTCCAACAATTTTCATGAATCTGATGCACAGAGTCATGAAGCCGTATTTGGACAGATTCTTCATCATATTCATCGACGATATCTTGATCTATAGCAGGACTCGTGAGGATCACCAGAGTTTACGTTACATCTTCACTCAAAGGGATCTGAATATGCGCCAGCGGAGATGGCTGGAGTTGCTGAAGGACTACGACTTCGCTATCGAGTATCACCATAACAAAGTGAACGTCGTAGCAGACGCATTGAGCAGGAGTGGACTCGACAATTAGACTGTTCTGCAGCAGATGACACATGATAACGTGGTTTATTACATGCAGCATCAGTTATGTGTATGGCCGAGTTGTCGACTACGGTGGAACACCACATTTGTTGTCAGACGAGGATACCGACCGTATCAATTGAACGGGTTGCCGAGTGTCAGAGGGCAGATGGGCTCTATGAGCGGGTCAGTGGTCGGTCACGGAATTCGGAATGCACTGATTGGGCAGAAACCACAGATCGGTGTTTGAGATACCGAGGGAGATTGTGGATACCTGCGGATCAGGAGATACGGGACGAGATTTTGGAGGAGGCACACCGGTCTCGTTACACAGTTCATCCTGGTCGTACCAAAATATACCATGATTTGAGGCGACTATTCTGGTGGCCAGGAATGAATGCCGACGTAGGTGCATACGTTAGGAATTGTCACATTTGCCAGTAGGTGAAGGCTGAGCACAGGCAGCCCGGTGGATTATTACAGTCGTTGCTCATTCCACAATGGAAATGAGAACATGTCACTATGAATTTCGTTAGTGGGCTACCGCATACATCGAAGCGTCACGATGCAGTTTGGGTAGTGATTGATAGACTGACGAAGTCGGCTCACTTCATTCCAATCTCGATGAAATACACATTTCCCCAGCTGAGCATATTGTTTGAGCGGGAGATTATTAGACTTCATGGGGTGCCAGTTTCCATTGTGTCAGACGAAGATCCCAGATTGACCTCGAAACTATGGGAGGCAATGCAGGAACAGTTTGGCACCAGGTTGCAGTTTAGTACGACTTATCATCCTCAGACCGACGGACAATCGAGGAGCGGATCGATCCAAATTTTAGAGGATATGCTTAGAGCTTGTATATTACAGTTTGGGGGTTCGTGGGATGATTATCTGCCTCTGTGTGAGTTTGTATACAATAACAGTTATCAGGCGATGATTGGCATGCCACCATTTGAGGCACTATATGGGAGGCCCTGTAGATCACCTGCGTGTTCAGAGCGGAAGATCTCAAGATAAAGAATGAGTAGGGTCTGAGATAGTTGTTGATCACACAAAGAAAATCCGACAAATTCGTCAGAAGCTGCGAGCTGCACATGATAGACATAAGAAATACACGGATAGATATCGCGAGGGTCTGAGCTATGATGAGGGTGATATGGTGTATCTGAAGGTTTCTCCTTGGAAATGTCAACAGAGATTTGGCATTAAGGGGAAACTGGCGTCGAGATACATTGGGCCATACCGGATTGCACAGAGAGTAGGCACTGTTGCATATCGGTTAGAGTTACCTGCCGAGTTAGCTGGGGTTCTTCCAACATTTGACATTTCCATGTTGTGACTCGCTAAGTCAGGGCCGAGACCGACGATTGAGTTGGGACAGGTGGAGATACAACCTGACGTGACCTATGAGGAGAGACCGATAGAGATCGTTGACCGTCGAGTACAGATTCTTCGGAACAGGGAACTCGCGAATGTCCTAGTTCGTTGGCAGCATCATAGGACGGAAGGACTCACCTAGGAGCTCGAGTCGATGATGAGGACACGATACCCTCAGATGTTCTCTGGTATGGGATTTTGGTTACAGTTAAATTTCGAGACAAAATTTTATTTAGTTGGGAAGAAATGTAACGACACATTTTATTAATTTCGTTAATTATCTTGAATTCTGTACGTACGGACGCCAACTCGGATCTACGTGGACGTCGCGGTAAAGGAGTGACACACGGGGACTTAGGTATGATAGTTATTGTGTGTTGGATGCTTATTCGCGGTGCAATTGATTGAAATACATTGCATGTGTGTATGTTGCAAAACAATACGTGCGAGATTGTGTGAACTGTATTCGCCTCGATATGCGTGTCGACGCGGGTACCGGGTAGTTGACGGGACCGAATATTAGGTCAGGGGAATTAAAACACACAAATTAAATAAAAATTGGCCAAGTAACTAATATGGAATGGGTATTAGGTGGAAAGTGACGTGACGATAGGCGTATATCGCGGTTCGGACGCGAAACCGGGCGTCGAAACGCCCGAAAACACGGGCAAGTATCCCAACTATGTTACACTTTGGAGTCAAGCAAGGAAGTCAACAACACTTATCCTATCCACCACATTTTCTCTCACCTACACCTCTCACACACACATACACACACACACACCGCGACTTGGGAGGCCGAGAGAGAAGAAGAAGGAACAGAGAGGAGGAGGAGGAGAAGAAGCCGGGAAGGAGAGGAGAAAGAGAGTGGAAACGTCACGATCAAGGTGAGTCCTAGTAGTTTCTGTTGGGGGTCTCGGTGGTTTGGCCATGGTGGCCGAGAGGGGGGTTCGGCCATGGAGGCCGAATCGGGTCAAGGTGGTGATGGCAGGGGTGTCTCCCCTGCCATCGATTCCACTGGGGTTGAGGTGGAAAGCAACCCCAACCCAACGGCAAGAAGGAAATTTTTTTTTTTTCATTCCCGATCGATCCAGTCTCTAATTCGATCGGGTAAGGATGGTGCAAGCGCGCGTATGCACCCACCTCATGGGCCGTGCCCAAAACGGGTCAGGCTCGGCCCATGCCCGAACCAGTTCTGGTCCAGGGTCGGGTTCGACTTGTTTGGGTCGACCCACCCGACCCAAACCAAACTTAAAAAAAAAAAAAAAAAAAAGAGAAGAAAATGAAAGAAAAATTGGGAAAAAACTCCGGAAAAATTGGGAAAATTCCGAAATATTATATTTCAATAAAATAAATAGAAATTTATGAATTTCTATGAAAAATATAATATTTGGATATTTCAGACGCGACTTTTACGTGGTTTTTGCCTCGAAAAGCGCAAATGGGCAATTTGGCCTAAAATTTTAGAAATTGGTCGTAAATTGTCAAGCAAAATTGGAATTATTGATAAATGGACATAGGTGGACACGGGTTATCAATTGGCGACCAAGGACCCAGTGGACTTGGACTTGGACTGGGGATTGATTAGGGGTATTAGAGTGTGTTGTGAGGTTTGTAAAACCTAATGAAAAAATCGAGTATTTATTTCGCTTTGTATTTACATTCATTTCCAGTATTCCTCGAGGTCTTTATTACATCTATATCTTGTCATTGTTTGGACGGTTGGTTGAGTTACTCCCACCAAATCTTTCGTTGTGTGTCTATGCATTCTAGACCACAAGCATGTGTATCGGGAGTTCTTGGTGGATAACGACCTGAGCTAATGAGCTGCTACATGTGTCGGTGCGTCGTAGGTCATGCCGCCACCGAGAGGACCAAGTGATAGCTAGTTGGGTGCGCCCACTAGTGGGATCTTGGAAGGGTATTCGAAGTATGGTTTAGTCTGACTTGAACAGGCACATACATTTACACTTTATTGTTATCTATGCATGCGATGCCCTACTTACAATTGTCTGTTTACATTCCGCATGTTTATTTAATAATATTTATTGACTTTCACTTGTTTATTTGAATGCTCGGAGGAGTTCCTTGGGGATTTTCTGAATGGACTCGTCATCCATTTTCTTCTGTGATGATTGAGTGCAGATCCGAGTACAAGTAAGGGTAAGGGGATCTTAGGCGACTACCTCTGACTGCCTACCGTTGAGGATTACTTGTACGTGTGTTTTGTTTTAATATTTTGATTCTTTTGGGAGCTGGGGAACATTATGACCTTGTACATGGCTATACCTTATATGGTACAGTTGTCTACCTCTATACAGAGTACTTTTCAGGGTTTTTCGACAATAAGATTTGTTAAATTGATTATTAATATTTCTTGCATTTAAGTACGACTTCCACTGAATATGTCATTTATACGCTATACACACAAGTGGGTACGAATTTCGAGACAAAAATAGGATACGACTACGGAATAGAGAAGTTATAGGAGTCTTGAACTTCTCTTTGATGTAATGACTTTCTCTGGTCTTATATATTTGTATTGAATTACAGTTTTGTAATATCACATGGGATGAGTGATTATATAACCGAGGATTATTCCGGTTTGTTTTTAATACTGTATATCTTATTTTGGTTATCAAAAAAGGTTTTAAATTTTCACTACGTATATGATTTGTTTTATTTCGATAATCGATATACAGTAGTGTTTATCAGGTGTAGGTGGTAAGGCTGCTGGCTCTAGTTAAGTCTGGTAAAGGTAATCTAGGCTTAATTAGAGTTTCAGGCCGGATATTACTCTAATTAGGTTAGGGGATGCTACACACCTTGTCTTCAGTATGGCCGCTGGGGATAAGATATACCCTAACCGGATATGTCGAGACTGCACGATAGAGGTAGAGGGGCATCAGTTGCCAATAGACCTACGTGTCGTAGAGTACCTCGAGTTTGACGCACTTTTAGGGATGGACTGGTTGGCTGCATATCATGCACAGCTGGATTGCTTCTAGAAGACCATCACGTTTTGAGTTTTGGGGATTCCAGAATTCGCATTTATTGGAGTCGCGACTGCACTACCCATTATTAGAGGCAGATTAGCTACGACTCAAGAGATGGAGGCATTTGCAGCGATAGTCGATCCGGAGGTTAGGACTGAGGTCAGGATTGAGGATGTTCCAGTGGTCCGAGACTTTGTTGACGTATTTCCAGATGATTTACTAGGATTGCTACCGCCGCGAGCGATTGAGTTCATCATTGAGGTGATACCAGGGACTCAGCCGATCGCTAGTAAACCTTATCGGATGTCACCGTCAGAGCACGAGGAGGTAAGAAGGCAGTTGGATGACTTACTGGAGAAGGGCTTCATTCACCTTAGCATGTCACCTTGGGGAGCTCCAGTGTTATTTGTGAAGAAGAAGGATGGTTCAATGAGGATGTGCATAGACTACAGGAATTTGAATAAGGTGACAGTTAAGAACCGTTACCCACTCCCCAAGATCGATGATCTTTTCGATTAGTTGGCAGGTGCCAAGTTTTTCTCGAAGATTGATATGCGTTCAGGCTATCATCAGTTGAGGATTCTAGAAGAGGACATCAAGAAGACCGCTTTCAGTACAAAATATGTGTTATTTGAGTTTACAGTCATACCTTTTGGCCTGACTAACACCCTGGCGATCTTCATGGACTTGATGCACAGGGTCTTGAGACCATACTTGGACAGATACGTCATTGTCTTTATTGACGACATCTTGATTTACAACAAGACTCGTGAGGAGCACGCAGGTCATCTCAGAGAGATTTTGACGACACTGAGAGATCATAGACTGTACGCCAAGTTCAGCAAGTGTGATTTCTGACTGAGCGTAGTGAGATTTCCGGGACATGTTATCAGCGACCAGGGTATCTATGTGGATTCAGAGAAGATTCGAACGATTATTGATTGGAGGATGCATGAGTCTGTTTCTGACATTTGGAGTTTCTTAGGGCTAGCAGGGTATTACCGCTGATTCGTACATAATTTTTCATCGATTGCTGCACCGATGACTAGACTGGCCAAGAAGGATGTTAGTTTTGATTGTTAGTTTGATTGGTCTGAAGAGTGTGAACAGGCTTTCTGGGAGCTGTACTTGGATTTGTTTTTATGCAAGAGGGCGGACCAATAGCTTACTTGTCCCGACGGATGAGACCCTACGAGGGAAACTATATAGCGCATGACTTATAGCTTGCAGCAGTCGTTTTTACACTGAAGGCTTGAAGACATTATCTCTACGGAGAGCGATTTATGCTTTACACCGATCATCAGAGTCTAAGATACATTTTCACTCAGAGAGATCTGAACATGCATAAGAGGAGATGGCTTGAGTTATTGAAAGACTACGACTTCGCTATTAAGTATCACCCAGGGAAAGCGAACGTTGTAGCTGACACATTGAATAAGAGCGGTATTGACAGTCAGACCATAGTGCAACGTAAGACACACGACCATGGCTTATTACAGACGGCGTCAGTTATGTGCATGACAGAGGTGATTACTACGGCCTAGCCGCATATTTGTTGTCAGATGAGAGTTCCGACTGTATCTATTGAGCGGGTCGCCGAGTGTCAGAGGACTGATGAGCTCTATGAGCAGTTCAGTGGTCTAGCTCGGGATTCGGAGTGTACGGATTAAGTAGAGTTAACGGATCAATGTTTGAGACACCGAGGGAGGTTATGGATACCTGCAGTTCAGGATATACGAGACGGGATTCTAGAGGACGCACACAGGTCTCGTTACACAGTTTATCCTGGCCGGACCAAGATGTACCACGATTTGAGGCGATTGTTTTGGTGGTCAGGGATGAAGGCTGACGTTGGCGAGTACGTCATGAGTTGTCATATTTGTCAGCAGGTTAAGGCTAAGCACAAGAGACCAGGCGGTTTACTACAACCACTACCAATTCCACAGTGGAAATGAGAGCACATCACTATAGAAACGACTATCGGCGAATATCGGGATGCCTCTGTTTGAGGCGTCGTATGGCAGGCCCTGCAGATCACCTGCGTGTTGGGCAACGCCTGAGGATACATCGGCGATCGGACCATAGATAGTTGTTGATCACACAAAGAAAATTAGGCAGATTCAACAGAGACTTCGGGCGGCACATGACATACATAAGAAATATGTAGATAAGTATCACGAAGGTCTGAGCTATGAAGAGGGCGACATGGTTTATCTGAAGGTTTCCCCTTGGAAGGGCCAGCAGAGATTTGAGATTAAAGGGAAACTGGCGTCGAGATACATAGGATCGTTCAGAGTCACAGCACGAGTTGGCAGTGTGGCTTACAGATTGGACTTGCCAGCAGAGTTAGCTGAGATTCATCCTCCGTTTTATATCTCGATGTTGAGGCTGGCTAGGTCGGGACCGAGGCCGATGGTTGACTTGAGACAGATCGAGGTTTGGCCTGACGCAACATATGAGGAGCAACCGATAGTGATTGAGGATCGCGCGATTCAGACTTTTAGGAACAGGGAGATCCCTAAGGTGATGGTTCGTTGGCAGCATCATGGTACTGAGGGAATCACTTGGGAGCTCGAGTCAACTATGCGGGAACGTTACCCTCAGCTATTTCATGGTATAACACTTCAAGTTATTTAAAGTTTCGGGACGAAATTTCTTTTCTAGTTGGGAAGAGTTGTAACGACTCAATTTTAATTACATCGTTATTATTGATTATTTTTAGACTCGGACGTCGGCTCATATCCGCGTGGATGTCGCAGATAGGTCAGGGCATGCCTGACTAGGTAAATAGTGATTTTTGCGTGATGTTTGCCTATTTGCGATGTCGTATATTAAGTTATTTTACCTAGCATCACATGCGTGTATTTTTATCGTTGAACTGAGCGAGATAGTGTAACGGGTATTCGCCTCGAAAAATGTGTCAATACGGGTACTGAGCGAGCGAAATGGGGGTACACTAGGTCGGAAAAATAATTTGGTTAATTAAATTAATTAAATGTGATAAAATATTAATGATGAACTCATAGTTCAGGCCAATTGATCGATATTGGCAACTGTGGCGCGTCTCGTTATGCGTGTCGAGGTGCGGGACGCTGGGTAACTGGAGATAATTGAACACAACTAAAAATCTTGTGTCTACTGAAGAGCAAATAAGAATATGCCACCTATACACCTAACACCCTTAAAATGACACCCTTAAAATGAGGTTCACCACTCATCCTTACACCCCTCCCACGTTTCTCTCTCTTTCCATCTCTTCAACCTATAAAAGAGAGTGTGTATCTAATAGAGAGAAATTTGTTGAAGAATTGATAACAACCATTGTGAGTGTGAGATTTCATGAGTCTTGTGAGGGCCTAGGCCACACGGTGCACTGTGAGGGCCTAGGTGCACCGTGTGGCCTAGGCCCTCACAAGTCTCTTGGGGTTTTTGAAGGGAATTGATCAAGCAAACAAGCAATGAAGGTGAGCATCTCTACTTTCTTTCAATTTTCTATTAAAATGAAGCTTAAATGGGTTTTAATGGTGATAGTTGATTGTTGTTTAATGTTGAAGAAAAAGAGGTGTTAGTGGTGGTTGGTTATTGTTGATGATATAGTTGTGTTGATGTTGTTTTAGTTGTTCTAGTTATTGAAGTTAAAAAAAAAAGAAACAAAGAAGTCTCTGTTGTTGGAAGAAGAATTAGGGAGGAGAGGGACGCACGCAATAGTGTGCGTGCGTGCGATCCCTGGACCGATCCCGGGTCTGGCCGACCTGGTTGGATCGGGTCAGACCGACCCAGTTGGACCGGGTCAAACTCGGTCCAGGGACCCACCCACATTATTTAAATAATATAAATATTTAAAAATTAATTTAAAAACAATTTTAAATAAAACAAATTACATAAAAATAACAAAAATAGGTAGAAAATTATGGAAAAATCTAGAAAAATCTGGAAAAATATAAAAAAATGACAAAAAGATAGAAAATAGTATTCGAGGTTTTTTTCGGGCGTTTGGCACCCGGTATAATTCAAAAAGTGTGCCAAAACTAAACTTTTTGGAGTAAAATTTTAATATTTTTGGCCACATTATAAATTCACTTAATTTGACTCTAAACTGGTTAAAATGGTTTAATTGGACACCAGGAACTTAAGAGACTATAGCCGGGAGTCGGGCGCGTATTTCGAGAGGTGAGCGGGACTTCGGAGTGCATTTTGAAGTACGTAAGAATCCATTTGAAAGTCACTGAGGGTTTACTTTCCATTGTTGATTTTCTATTCCTTGTTATTGTACTATATTCCGTGATACATTTGGGTTGGTGGTCAAGTTACTCACATCTGATATTCGTATTGTACTTATGGCATACTAGGCTGTAGCACGTGTGATCAGGCACTCGGTGAATTGTGACCCGAGTTGCCTACGGTGCACGTGTCGGTTAGAGCCGACATAGGACAAGCACCGCGAGGAACCAGGTGAAAGGAAGTGGGGGCACCCACCGAAAGGATCCTGGGGTCCGAAGTACAGTTTAGTTTGACTGGGACGAGTACACACTTTGTTTTTCTCGTTTTAGCTATTCATGTGATGATCGTATAACAGTTGTCTGTTTAGTTTCCACATGATTATTTAACATGATTATTGATATCTATTTACTTTCTTATAAATGCTCGGTGTACTTCGTTTGAAATCTTACTAACTGTATTCTCCATCTGGCTTTTTGTGATGGTCGAGTGCAAATCTCAGTACTAGTAGGGCAAAGGGATTCTTGGCGACTTCATCTGATTGCCCGCGGTTGAGGACCCACTAGTATGTGTTATTTTGATATTTTGCTTTACTTTTGGGGTATTGGGAGACTGGATAGACAATTTACTTGTATATATTACTGCTTATTAGTATTGTCGCCCATATACAGAGTACTTTCCCGAGTTTTTCACAGTAGGACTTGCTCTCATGAATGATGCTTTATATGATGATGAACTTATTTGTTTTACTTACTTTAAATTTAAGACTTCCGCTATTTTAATGCTAAAAATGATTCGATTATCTAACTAAACAGATTGAACCAAATGAGTTAACACGCGTATCGAGAAGTAGTGACGTAGCAACGGACGTCAGTGGCGCATGGGACCCAATGAGTCAATGATCTGACAGTGCCACAGTAAATTTCTTTCCCCTCACTTTCACACAGTTACTTTTTATTTTTCCAGATTTCAGATTGCATAGGATGATCTCTCCCACAGTCACTACTTTTCTTTTCACCAAACTGAGAATGAGAGTGACTTTAGTGACTATGGAATAGAGGGTGGGTGACCAACAAATTTTTGTCCGAGATTGCAGAACATAAAGAGAGAGCTGAAAGTAAAGCCCCAGGCAAGCTTCTCTCATGGGATGATCTCAGTAAGATAAAATACACATGGAGAGTAGCAATGGAAAGTGAGTCCCACATCGATTAAAGAAAATTTCAGAAAGAAGTATATAATTGATTATCTCCTCCCAACTAATACCAAAGTTTTTTGAATTAAAACCCCACACCAATAAGTTGAAACTGGTTGAGTTGAAGACAATATCGATACTATCAGAGATCATAAGCTCGCGAAGAAGTGCCGCGGAAGGCAAGCAATTAAACTATGTGCCATGCCATCTGCTTATCTGTCCAGACACTTAAAAAAAGCTTGCAGACCTTATAAATAGAACGATTCTTCTATATAATATAATTAATCGAATAACATAATGCAAGTAGGACAATTTGGAGGGTATAATTTAATGCTTTTGGGTTCAAAGTAATAAATAGTTGAAAACAACATGTTGTAAACTAAGTTGCGAGCCAACTAGAACTTAAGTTGGACTTGCTAGAGACTTAAGTATAGAAGACATAAACTAAGAACTACTAGAACAAGTAGAGAAGATGAGACAAGAGAGAAGAGAGCTAGAGATGAGAATGTAGAGATTTCATTCATACATTGGTGTGTGAATTACAATGGGGTTGACACCCTTTATATATGTCATTTGGTGATGATGATAATTGTACTTATACAATGTATACAGGTTATACATACACCACAAGTCATACAACACATCGCAAGCAACATAGACAATACATGGAAGAGTTGGTGTACATTGGAGATGATTACAAGTTACATGAAGTGTGAGAGCCATGTTTGATATTACAATTCAATGTGAGAACCATGCTTCACAATGTGGTCACATACATGCACAAGTGTCTATCCATTTCATAACAATATATAAATATACATATCAGATATAATCCTTCAAGAGCAAAAACAAAAAGATCACAACCATTCAACTTTCAAGCTCTTTCCCTCTCCTCTTCACTCATGGGTCCTGCAATATTTTTCACTTTACTTCTTTCACTTCTTCCCATTTTGATCCTCCTGAAAAGGAGATCATCTAAAAATCTCCCACCAGGCACACTGGGAATTCCAGTTATAGGACAAAGCAGGAGCTTTTTAAGAGCTATGAGGGAAAACAGAGCTGAAGAGTGGATCCAAGAGAGGACCAAGAGGTATGGACCAATCTCAAAGCTCACCCTATTTGGGACACCAACAGTTCTCATACATGGGCAAGCTGCAAACAAATTTCTATGCACCGGTGACAGCAATACAATAGCAAACAAGCAGCCAAAGTCTACTCAGAAGATCATAGGTAAGAGGAATTTATTAGAACTTAGAGGCGATGATCACAAGCGCGTCAGGGACTCGCTCACATCATTCTTAAAGCCAGAGGTCTTAAAGGAGTATGTCAGTAAAATGGATACAGAAGTGAACAGGCACCTTGAGATGCACTGGCATGGCAAGCAAATCGTCAAGGTGAAGTATCAATTGCCAAGGTTTTGATAATCTGAATGCTATATTTCATCTTGCCAAGCATGTGTTAAATGAATGATACTAGATGATATGTTGACATGGATAATTATATGTCAAGACAGGCATTTATTATTATTCAACAAATCTGTTGAAATATGTGTCTTTAGTGATTAACTATATTGGATTTATTAGTCGTTTAAATGATTTGACCATGTCTTAGGGATTATGTGCTTATTTTTACGCTTTAGTTTTTTATATTTGTTAAACATAAACTCTATATATTGAGCGATGCTTTAATACAAAAATTAGACTTCAGCATCAAGTGGTTTCTTCTTTTATTTTTGTGTCTTTTAAATTGCTAACAGTGGTATCAAAGCTTTCTTTTCTTGGGGACTTGTGAGTGATCCACCACTTGGAAAGAAAACTTCAATCCATTATAGAAATGGATTATGAAACGATGTCATTTGCAGCACTTGCTCCACCAGTGTTTGATGGAGAAAATTACTTACTTTGGGTAGCTAGAATGGAAGCTTATTTAGAGGGACATGACCTATGGGAAGCTGTTAAGGAAGACTACGTGGTTCTTCCACTGCCCAACAATCCTACTGTGGCACAAATTAAACTCCATAAATAGAGGAAAAGAATGAAGTCCAAGGCACGAGCTTCTTTGTTTGCTGTTGTCTCGCCAACAATCTTCACCAAAATCATGCTTTTAAAATCCCGCATTTGAAGTTTGGAAAGTTGGTTGGAAGATTGTGGCTGATTATGCTATCACTGAAGGCAAGGAGGAGTGTTGAAATATGTGTCTTTACTCTTTAGTGATTACCTAGATTAGATTTATTAGTCATTTAATTAATTTGACCATGTCTTAGGGTTTTTGAATTTGAAATTTATTGTTAGTATTATGTGCTGATTTTTAGGCTTTAGTTTTTGATGTTTGTTAAACATAAACTCTATATATTGAGCGATGCTTTAATACAAAAATTAGACTTCAACATCAAGTTGTTTCTTCTTTTATTTTTGTGTCTTTTAAATTGCTAACAAAATCAAGAAAGAAATAACACAGCTAACATATCAAGAACAAGTAGAGTAATTAACTGTAAGTATAGCTTACGATTCTATGCTTATGACACAGGTGATGCCACTGATGAAGAAACTCACTTTTGACATAATCTGCTCTCTCTTGTTTGGGCTAGAAAGAGGAGCAAGAAGAGAGCAGCTTGTCAATTACTTGGAAAAGATGATGGAAGGAATGTGGTCGGTCCCTATAAACTTGCCTTTCACACCCTTTAACAATAGTCTCAAAGCTAGGAAAGGGGCCAAAACCATCATCAAGGATCTGATCAAGGAGAAGAGAAATGCATTAGAGGAACATCGCTCTTCTTCTCACGCTGATCTCATTACTAGATTGCTTAGCATTCGTAGTGATAAAAATGAAGAGATAATGTCTGAGAAAGAAATAATTTCCAACATCTTGCTCACCATGCGCGGTGGATATGACACAACATCTATCCTTCTCACTTTCATAATTCGCCAGCTCGCAAAGGATCCTGACATTTATGCTGCTGTTCTACATGGTGAATTTCCATTTCTTTTCCCTCACACTTTCTGTATTACTATCTGTTTTTCCAGATTTCTGACTATATTGGATGATCTCACTAAACTAAGAATACTTGTAGTGTCAACTGAATTCAAGGAATAGATAGTGACCAGCAAACTTTTGTTTGATATTGCAGAACATGAAGAGATAGCTAAAAGTAAAGCCCCGGGTGAGCCGCTCTCAAGAGACGATCTCAGTAAGATGAGATACACATGGTGGGTGGCAATGGAGACTCTAAGATTGTTTCCTCCTGTTTTTGGCACCTTCAGAACCACCTTAAAGGATGTCGAGTACGGGGGCTACCTTATACCTAAAGGATGGCAAGTAAGTTAAAAACAAAGAGCCATCAAAGATTCAACTCTATTTTCCAACTTCATTCTGTGATCTAAAGGATATGATCAGTAAAGCTACTGATATTCCTATGCTGACACATAATAAACCGCTTCACCGATACCCTATTTGCAGATATTTTGCGCAGCATGCTCAACACACCAGAATGAGAGTATATTCCCAGAGCCACACAAGTTCGACCCTACTCGCTTTGAGAATCAATCATCAGTACCACCTTACTGCTTCGTCGCATTTGGAGGAGGACTGAGGATCTGTCCCGGCTACGAGTTTTCAAAGATTGAGACCCTTGTGGCTATTCACTACTTGATCACACGGTTCAAATGGAAGTTGTGTTGCAAGGATGATAATTTTAGTAGGAATCCGATGCCAAGCCCTGCTGAAGGACTACCAATCCATATTGAGCCCAAAGGAAATCACTCACATTAGTAACCATTCAGAAACTCAGACTTGCATGAACTAGTTATCCCAAACTATGTATCCCACTTACCAAGCCATGCTAAGCCCAAAGAAACTTCTGATATACTCATCCGGCAGAATCTCACACTGGCATGAACTAGTTGTCCTGTACTATATCATCTGTTTGATTGTGCTGGTAGACGTGAAAATCATGCATGGAAATAGGAATGATGCATTGCATAAAAGCTAATGGCGGAAAGTTATGAGAAACCAATACATAGAAAAAGCTGAAGTAAGCTCCAAATTTTGATTCTTCCGCATAAAAGTAAATGAAGAAAAAACTACATGAAGAAGGAACTTGCAGAAGTTAGAAGGTTATAAGCATTTAAGAAGAGTACAGAGATGTTTCAATACTTATTCCAATCTCGAAGTCAGTGCCTCGCTGCTTGACAAATCAATGTGGATGTACATGAGATTTACCATATGTGCATGTGTGAAAGACCTATATTATTCATGAAATCTGATGTATGTTGTCTAAGTTTCTGCGTATCCTAATCTTTTTAAGTTTATCATACCCCTACAATATGTGATTTCATGAGACTTCCATTTCTCTAGAAATTCCCCTTAGAGAGGCTACCAAAAACTACTCCTGACTCCCTATCCGGACATCCTTAATGTCAAATAGATATAGATGCCATATTCTGCAACTTTTGGCTTCCTGGGGCAGTTTCTTAGGAATACGACAATATAGTCACGGTTAATTCGTCACTGGTGCTAAACGAAGATTTCTTTAAAGAAAGTGTGATTGAAAAATACACCTCGATTAACTAGGCAATTTCTCTTTGAAATATCTACATATTTTGCATCCTCATATACGCCCCTCCTCTTTAGTGTGTGCCACATATATTAAGTATAAACACCATTTTAAAATTTAAGGAGAGTTCGCAGTGCGGAGCCTGCCTTGAATAAGAGGGGGACCAACTTTATTTGAAGCCAAAGGTTGGGCTCTGCCCTTGGTTATATGTATGTAACACAATTTTTTTAATCACCAAAACGTTATTAAATTTAAATAATAAAGCGACTAACATACAATTTACTTATCCTGCAAAACTAATAGCACATTGGTCTTTTTTTTTTTCCTTTTCATTTAAAAGGCTGTTATTCCAAATCTAAGAGACGTTTAGAAAGAATTTAGAGGTAATACATGTACCTAGAGCAAAGAGAAAGTAAAGATTTGCAATATCAAGTTATTAACTAGCAAACATTATACAATCGAGAAGCGGATGAGTAATAACAACAATTTCAAGGATCCTTGACGAAAATCAAGAAGCAAAATCATCAAAATCTCAACTAACAAATAAAAAAAAAAAGTAGGTTCATAACCAAACCCAATTAAAAGGAAGCATATAAATTTATAATGCATTTAATAACAAAAAACAAATTTATAGTCAGAATGAATTTTATTTGTTTTTGGCACACTAGATGAGTTAAAAAATTTCATTCTAAGAAGACAAGGGAAGTAGAATTGGGATGCTTATATTAATTTGTGATTTGTGGAGAGTGCTTTTCTTAAGAAATGATGAAGTAGAGATTAATCTACTTAACAGTAAAGCTGTAAAAGTATACCAGTATGTGCATAAGATTGCATATATTTAGAATCTTTATCTCTATATAAAGGTAAACTAGAAAAATCTGTTTATAAATTGAAACTCTAAACAGGAATATTGTGCCTCTTCAACATAAGATCTACCATGTCTTCTCTCCTAGTCATTTTCTATCACTTCTCAAAATTCTTGAGTATCATTTCTTGGGATTACATGATTAGACAGTAGCTGAAGCTTAGAAGTTTATGACAAACATATAATTGAAGTGAAAAATTGCTGCACATTCGCTGGAAACTATTGAATCTTGCATAGAGATGCGTGCGCACAAACTCTTAATTACATCCACTTCACAACACGAAAGGCACAGTTCCTATAGAGAGTAACACGCTTCCACATCTTATTAACACGGAAATGGTTGTTGACGGGAAATGGTTCATTTGAGGAACTCCCAGGAACTGATCTAAAGAAAGACATTATCAACCCATGTGGTTCTATGTGTATCAATTATCAAAACCATGTCACTGACTCATTCTTCCTTGAGTGGAAAGGTTACTTTTGAAGGAACAGATACAAAATCCAAACCAAAAGTAATTAAACTTGTAAACAGGCCCTCATCTTATGTCCATACCTTGAATAGCATCTAGACCATTCAAAAAGATAGATTCCCTTCTATAGTTCTATACGATATAATTAATCCAATGATACAACGCAGGCAGGACAATTGGGAAGGTATAATTTAATGCTTTTAGGGTCAAAACAATAAATAAATGACAATAACTTGAAATAAACAACTATACATTTCACAGAGAATGCTTAAAGAGCAGCAACAAAAAGCTCACAACCATTCAACTCTCAAGCTAAAGAACCTCTCCTCTAATGGGTCCTGCAATATTCTTCACCTTACTGCTACCACTTATTCCCATTTTGGTTCTCCTTAGAAGGAGAAGATCATCTAAAAAGCTCCCACCCGGCGCACTGGGGATTCCAATTATAGGCCAAAGCCTGAGCTTTTTAGGGGCTATGAGGGCAAACAAAGCCGAAAGTTGGATCCAAGAGAGGACCAGAAAATATGGCCCAATATCAAAGCTCACCCTGTTTGGAACTCCTACAGTTCTCATACATGGGCAAGCCGCAAACAAATTTCTATTCACTAGTGACAGCAGCACAATAGCAAATAAGCAGCCAAAGTCAATTCAGAGGATACTGGGTAGAAGGAGTTTACTGGAACTGAGAGGCGAAGATCACAAGCGCGTCAGGGGTGCGCTCGTGACATTCTTAAAGCCAGAGGTCTTAAAGCAGTATGTCAGTAAAATGGACATGGAAGTAAACAAGCACCTTGACATGCACTGGCATGCCAAGCAAATGGTCAAGGTGAAGTATAACACACCAAACTTACGGTAATATGAACAGCATAGCATATGTAGCCAAGCATGTGTCCAAAGAAACAAAGAAATAACAAGGACAACAAGTCGAAGAAGAACAAATAGAGTAATTAACTTACAATTGAATGTTTATGATGCAGGTGATGCCGCTGATGAAGAGCCTCACTTTTGACATAATATGCTCTCTCTTGTTTGGGCTAGAAAGAGGAGCGAGAAGAGAGAAGCTTGTTGATTGCTTTGAAAAGATGATGGGAGGAATGTGGTCAGTCCCCATAAACTTGCCTTTTACACGCTTTAATGGCAGTCTCAAAGCCAGGAAAATGGCTAAAACTATCATCAAGGATCTTATTGAGGAGAAGAGACAGGCAATTGAGGAACATCGCTGTTCTCCCCATGCTGATCTCATGACTTGTTTGCTTAGCATCCGTGGTGAAGATAATGAAGAGATAATATCCGAGAAGGAGATAATCGACAACAGCTTGCTTATAATGGTCGCCGGACATGACACGACATCTATCCTTCTCACTTTCCTGATTCGCCATCTTGCCAACGATCCCAACATTTACGCTGCTGTTCTACATGGTAAAACTTCTTCACCCTCTCCATCTTACCAATACTATCTGTATTTTTCAAATTTATGATTATATATGATGATCTCACTTACTATTCTTCTTCCCTTTCACCAAATTGAGAATCCAAGTAACATCTTAAGGAATAGAGGGTGACAAACAAATTTTTTGTTTGAGATTGCAGAACATGACACAATAGCTAAGAGTAAGGCCCGGGAGTGCCGCTCTCATGGGATGATCTCAGTAAGATGAAATTCACATGGAGGGTAGCAATGGAGACTCTAAGGTTAATTCCTCCTGTTTTTGGAAGCTTCAGAACCGCCTTGAAGGATGTAGAGTATGGGGGCTACCTCATACCTAAAGGATGGCAAGTAAGTTGAGAAACCAAAGAGCCATTGCAACTTCAATCACTACACTACAACTTGTTCATTCTGTGATCTAAAGAACATGATCAATAAAGATATTGAATCGTATGCTGACACATAACATAGAGTTTTACCCAGTATATCAATTCCCTATTTGCAGATATTTTGGGCAGCATGCTTGACACACCATAACGAGAGTATATTCCCAGAGCCACTGAAGTTCGACCCTACTCGCTTTGAGAACCAATCATCAGTACCACCTTATTGTTTTGTTGCATTTGGTGGAGGACCGAGGATCTGCCCAGGCTATGAGTTTTCAAAACTCGAGACTCTCGTGGCTATTCACTACTTGATCACACAGTTCAGATGGAAGTTGTGCTGCAAGAATGATACTTTTAGCAGGGACCCCATGCCGAGCCCTGCTCAAGGACTACCTATCCACATTGAACCCAAAAGAAATTGCTAGCATTGCTCACCACTCAGAAGAAGCTCAGACTAGCATGAACTAGTTTTGTCTCCAACTATGCATTCTGGTCGACAATCCATATCAAGCCCAAAGATATTGCTAGCATTATTCATCATTCAGATGCTCAGAACATGAGCTAGTTGTCCAAACTATATATTCTGATTAATTGTGTCCTAACTATGTACTAGCTGCCCTAGAAGCAGATCTTTCTTAATGGAAGATTTAAGTGGTTCTCAAGAAAATAAAAAATAAAATAGTGCTAGGGGCAAGACAAGACAAGGCATCTGTATTAAGGTGAAGTTGGTGGGCTGAGTGATGGCTCAATGCTCAGTGGTCATAGGTGTTCCTCGAGTAGCTCCTACTCAAAACGATGATAACAATGACAAATCATGCGATGTGGAGTATATGATGGATTTCAATCAAAGGTGGAGTAGCTCCTCCTCAAAACGATGATAACAACGACAAATCATGACAAATCATGCAATGCGGAGTATATGATGGATTTCAATCAAAGGTGGAGTAGCTCCTCCTCAAAACGATGATAACAACGACAAATCATGACAAATCATGCAATGCGGAGTATATGATGGATTTCAATCAAAGGTGGAGTAGCTCCTCCTCAAAACGATGATAACAACGACAAATCATGCGATGTGGAGTATGTGATGGATTTCAATCAAAGATGGAGATTATTGGGGACATGTGGACCGAAATACAGCCTCGCATTAGTTAAGAATGACTTCAAAATAAAATATATAAGTGTAGATCTCTATCCAATTAGTACCAAGGCAAATAAAACCCCACATATATGTGAAGGAGGTGGTTAAGTTACAGACAATATGGAACGAATGACATCACCACTTCAGTTGAGGAGGTGTTGGAGTCACCCAAGCATTTTGGCTCTAAATATATAGCTACAAGCCAATAGACTTTTGATTTTTGAATATGGGGTATCAGAATGGTTGAGGACGACGAAGAGTTGACTAGGTTTTGGCCAGACTACAGTTCCTTCTCTACGTATCACATTGAATTGAATATGTTTAATCATAAATGTTTCTGACAAGAATAGAAAAAGATATATCCTGTTTACATAGATTCATGATTTTTTTTTTTTTTTTTTTTTTTCAGAAAGATACATGATTAAATATTTCAAGTCGAGTCTAGCATATTCAATCGGTTCATCTGCGATCAAGTTCAAACAAGCCACAAATTTGAAAAGTTAGATAATTTTGCAGATTGATGAAAATCCTACTTCCTAATTTCCATATTCATCAATTGTAATGCAACTACAAATAGTTTGATATTTCGCAACTTCTTTTTTTTTAAGCTTAGAACACTAATTTGGCACGATATATCAAAACAAAACTGTACATGGTAAGTGACGTATACATATATACAGTACGTACAACTAACGAAAACAGATGCGATGAAAGGAAGTTGAACAGAATTCAGCAATTTGGTGACCTGTGATATTCTGGAGGCAAAGATGGACACCTCTCATTCATCTGGGAATAAGGTTTCATGGTATTGTATCCAGGTAGTTCCATCCGATACTGCCCTCGAATTTGACAAAAGGGAAGCTTTACATCATCCCCTTCATTGCACCATTTTGGCAGGCGACTTTCATCATTTTCGAAAAAGTTGAGGGTGTAAGCATCTTTTATCTGCATAACACGAATACAAGAAATAAATCCATTTCATGAAAAGTGACAAAAGTTTTACGCTGGCTGTCAACCTATCGCAACCCTCCTCCATTTTCCAAGAATGGAAAATGAGCTTGGGGCCTCCCTCCCCCACTTTTCGGGTATGAAAAGTGAGTTTGGGACCTCCCTTACCCATTTTTCGGTATGAAAAAATGGGCGTCAGAGTCCTCCTCCTTTATCCAGACTTGGGACCGGCTATGTAGCGCACATAGTGTACAACATAGGTGGAGTTGAATACAAGAAATAAATAAATTAATAAATAATCGAAGAATAAAAATGAGTAGAATGAAATATGCAACTAATAGTTAATCAACTTTCTTAAAATACCACAAACTTCAGTCATTTGCGCAACAAATCTCCATGATTACACACTAGAAGCTATTTGTCTTAAAGGATAGACATGATGCGAAGTTGGACAAACATCCCCATTGTTTGTTAGACATTAATGTCGTTAACATATTTTTAACAATAATTTGTCAATTCTATGATTACTCAGACAAATGCTGTCCACTTGAATATGGTGAGACCATCTTCATCATTCAAGTTTAATAGCACAGGACATCAAGCATAGTCATGCCCGCCATTAAATAGATGAATCATCAGATCATGTCAGAAAATCAATCCTAGTAGCCGGATATCTGGTTTTCGCTTCATTAAAGATAGATTGCAATAAATTTATCGTGTATCAAGCTTATCTCTTATAGCTGACTAGTTTCAATTAATTCACCAGAAACAAGAGGCTTTTCAGGTAGTGCACAAGAACTTACAGTGAACTCGGTGACCTGAATGGAGTCAGCAAGCGGACCAAACAACCCGGCCTGCTTGTACATTTCAAGAATGAATACAACACAAGAAGTTGACTTCCCATCCGAATATATCCAATCATCCCGTTCTGGAATAGTCAACAATTTATCAAAAGACCAACCCCTTTTTTCTGTTTCTACAAGTATCTGAGGAAGATCAAGGTCCTGCAGAACACAATTGCATGGATTGATCAAAAAACAACAATGAAAATCAGACTTCGTACACAATGTTGATCTTTAAGAAAAAGTTAAAATAAATTATTACAAAAATTGTTGGCATGTAAGCAACTAATGCTAATAATACCAATCATGCAAACATAAAAATATAAACAACGTAACGGTGGCATGCACGACACCATGAGCACAAACCAATCTTTCAATGGATGCCAGATTAACAGGATTTGAGAAAGGTAGATTCTTCATGCAACTTATCACGGCAATTTAACCAACAACAATCATACAAATACTCTGGTGGCGTAGAGCTTATGACCCATCTAACCAAATATCTGGCCCCATGTTCCTCTTGATTTATCAACAATGTGATAAGATCCCACATAGAGTAGTCACATAGAATTAGTGAGAAGGAAACATTATAAATAGGGGTGAGTTAGTTAGATGGGACATCTTGGAATTTCAATGTAATTGGGCACTCTTGGAGTGATTGGGTTGAGAGAGTTTTAAGACTCTTCTCTGGGGTTACTTTTCGTTGTTGTTTCTCTCGTTTCAATAGATCAAAATTGGTGTTCTATCATAATGTAAGCGATGCTTAATCCCAAGCAACTCGACATAGCCCTCTACCAACAATAAGGTTTCAAGTTTCAACAAAATGAACCTGATTTCTCCTGTTCGCCCTATCAAGGGCTAAATTTGTAGCATGTAAAAGCCATTTTAATAAATCAATAGTAAAGAAGTGAACTTTTTTAGGATAAAAGAAAACGTAACGCCTAAGCAATAGGTGTGCAATTGACACAGATGCATATGTTAAACCAATACATGAAAGCTGCAGTAAATGAACTTGACCTTGCCCTTCAATAGGCATTTGGCTTCTCAAGTGGCAAATGAAAATGTAGGGCCCCTCAATTTTCTGGGTCAAACTGATTATAAGACACCCAAACTCCCTACTTAAAAAAAAAAAAAAAAAAACACCCAAACTCACTTTATTTCAAATAAGAAGTGAAATTAGAGAAAACAGGAAAAACTTTACCAAGAGAAAAAAAAAAAAAGGACAAGGTCCTAAACCAGACCGATCAAAAGGAGTACGATAAAAAATTCACAATCCCCAAGTATGTGCATTAAGGATGTGCAAACTCCTCAATGGCACGCAATCAGCTATTGAAAGGAGAACAGGTGAAGCTTTTCCCCACTGAGGAGATGAAAATAGGTCACACAAGCATAAATCTCTTGCCTCGACAAGTTCATAAACGAACAATCCTATCCCTCAAATTTCACTGTAGACCAGAGGACTGGATTTGGTTCAAGAAAAGAGTCAAGAGTAAAGAAAGTGACTTTAACTATTCTGTGTTCAATTGCCTCCTGGAGAAAAGGAGGAAAGAAAGCACAGATATACAAATAAATAAGGCCTTCCTCTTGTCATTTAATCAATGGTGATGTCATTTGTGCAAACATTTGTGGTTACGAACATTTCTCAAATATTTCTCGTGACAATGTGATACTTAGGGAAATTAACGCACAAATGTTATTAAGAATATCAACCATAAAGGAAAGTATTAACTTTGTAATTATTCAGATAACCTACAGGATAGAAGTTTACCATACAACAGTCCAATAGCAAAAGCATATTCTAATTTCTAAGTATGTTCCGCATATTGCTAGCTTTATGGCGATATACTTCCATTCATTCAATTGATGGTAGATATGAGAAACAACAATGATAAAACATATTCCTAGAAATGTAGCCAGTCTTTTGTTTGGTCTCCATTTGAGTCGCCAAATTGTGTTATTCTTATTCATTAGCATTTGGTCGACAAGATCCAAAACAAAATGAAAAGATTCAATACCTTGGTTCCAAGCCTTCTGTTCAAGGCTTCGTTCCACATGTTGGCAGCATAATCTGGTTGTATATGGCTCCACATAGTCATGACAGAAGCCACCTATCAAAGCATCAAAGTGATCAAACAGATTAAAGACAATTAACTGCACGCTATTGCACAAGTCCATAACAAAACTATCGCCCTCAGCATAATAAAGCAACTCCACCTCCTATTTACAATTGGCAAGCATCATTAAAATTATAGGAAAGGTAACAAATCACAATTCAATTACTCAAAAAGAATCTAGAACAATCAATTGGGCTAGGATGAGAATTGAGAACCTACTTCTCAGGTTTTAAAAAATAAACCAAGTGCTAAAACCAACTAGAAGCCCCAGGAAACCATCATAACACTTGTGTCCAATACAACTGCCTTATCTTTACCTTCGTACCTCACACCAATTGCTCGCATGCACACACACATGCACCTAAAGAAAAAGAAGGGACAAGGCCAAAAAAAAAGAAAGATAGAAAGAGAAGGGAGGGGGTGAATTGTAAGTGCCATTATTATTATTTGTTCTCCACCGATACGCCCTTCATTAGAGAAAATTTACTAAGATTTGACTTCAACCTTCATGGCATGAAAATATAGCATGCTATGAGTTTCAAAACCTCACGTTCTGCTCTCTTAGTCGAGCCTAAGTAGGGAGGGGCCAGAAGAAAGAAAGGCAATTCATTTTCCACTAAGAACAACATAGCATGAAGAAGAAAAAATAATTTAAAAATCCATCACAAAATACTTACCAAATTCGCATCCAATGGCGGAGGATAGTTCCCATCCAAAGTGTCAATCCAACTAAATATCATGTTATGGTATCCGTAAGGTTTCCCATTCATGCTCTTTGCATATTCCCAAGCTGCAGTCTCATTAAACTTAGCCCGCATGTCGGGACGCAGTGGCAGTAGTGCAATGTGAGGATTAGAGTCATCCTTAGTCAGCTCAAGGGTCCACCACTCATCCCACGGCAATATAGCAATAATATCTTCACCCTAAAACATGTATGAAAACCAACAATTTAGAATTAGGATTACTTGATTGGTAGTAACTCAGATTCACAATGTCATTATTAAAAGGTTAAAAACTTAGATGGGGCAAGTGCTTTAAAAATAGTAAGCGACATGTTACAGTTTGTCAAGAAAAATGGGAGTAAGCAAAGCTCTTATAAAATAATAACCGAAAGGGGCCCAAACATCATGAAGGATCAACTCATATTTTCATTTACCCCATGAATTTAGCATATTATAGATGCAACATTATACTTCTGAGTCAAACGCTAAACATGCAGCTAAATCTTTAAAAAAGAAATTACCAAATTCCTTTGTACAGTAGCAAACAGTAAAAGAAGAGAAGACTGATTGCGTCTGCAACATTCAATGAATCAATCAATAATTGATACCCACAAATCCATTCAAATCCTCGATGCTAATCTTTTTTAAAATATTGAAGCATGAATCACATATCGAAAATTTCTTGCCCATAGATCATTGAAGAAAAACATTCCAAAATGTAATTGTTGATATTTTCCTAAGACTCCTACATGGTTTTATCTTATGAGAGAAAACTGTTATAAGAAAAGGGATGACAAGAGAAAGAGCTGCAGATTCTATAATAGAAGAGAAGAGTACAAGTGACCTATACAATCAAAATTGTGGGAAAGAATAAAGAACTGAGAAAAGGGGGAGAAAGGAAAGATGGTTCCGTTAGCTTTTTTGGAAAAAGAAGGGAACTGGTCGTCATTTAGTAATATAACTTACTTTTTCATTTTCATGTCCTGATTCTCCAACCCAAAGTTTTCCTTCAGCATCCTTCAACAAAACAGCAGTATGACCAGCATATGCTCCAGTGACCCATTTCTCTAATGTCTCAAAACCACCCCATCGGCCACGAATTTTCGATATTGCCAAGAAATCTCCCGAGTGAACATCGTCAACAGTGATATTTGTAACCCATGGTTGAGGGCGCTGCTCAAAGGACGCCTGCATATGCTTCTTTAGAAAAGCGAGATTTGCATTTTCACCCCATCCAGTGTTTGTGAATAATGGAAAGACATCCCACAAAGCGCGAAGGGTTCCCAGCATCCCTGACTCCATTAGAAAAATAGAGACCCCTTTGTTTTTTACCTGATTTCAGAAAGTAAAGTTAAATACAGAAGATATTGAAAAAATACCAACTACTACAACAACATAGCCTCAATCCCAAATTAGTTAGGGTCGACTACATGGATCAAACTCTTCCATTGTGCTCGATTTTGTGCAATTGATGGTGAGCTTTCCAAGCCATTTATATCCCTCCTAATTAAGGCGTCCCAAGTTAGCTTCGGACTTTGATCTACATCTACCTCGTCGAATTTCTTAAGTTTCTATTAAGTTGAGTTTTCTAGTAGGAGCATTAGTAGGCCGTCTTTGGGGGTGTCCAAACCACCGTAATCGCCCTTCCCTAATCTTTGTGTCAATTGGTGCAACTTCTATTGTTCTTTGAATTTTTGTATTTCTTATTCTATCTTTACGAGTTTTATCACACATCCACCTAAGCATCCAAAAAGTAACCCTTACATATTCATACTCCGCTTTTCCTTCCCATTCCTTGAATTCAAGTGTATGCTCCCGAGCCAAAAAGTAGTAGTCCCATGTGACACGGTACGGAGTTGCAAATATATAGAGATCCATGCATGTCCAACTGTGAGCATTGCTGACCTGAACCATATCAAAGATGTTCCATATCAAAGATGTTCAACACACACCAAAAACTCAAGCAATTAAATTATACAAGAAAGAAGTATGATAAGCATCATCATAATGCAGAAACTAGAAACATATAATACTTAGCTGAAAACTTGAAAGCAAATGACATTTCAATTCACAACATAATAAAGAGCAGCAATAAACTCATTTATTCAGAAGGAACTCTAATAAAAAGGAGGGAACAGGGACCAGAAAAACACAAATAATAACTAAAATGCCAAGTTGTACAGAAAAAATCCTTCATTAATAAAAACTAAGACATACAATAGCTAAGGGATCAAAAAGGATTCATACAGGATAAGAAGGAAGCACGGGTGCTAGACACAAAACAAAATCATCGCAAAAGTGCACAATAACTATTTGAACCAAGAGGGATACAATGAGGCCTCCAAATTACTTGACACCAAAAGCATCTTGAAAGCCTCAATCCCAAATTAGTTGGGGTCAGCTACATGGATCAAACTCTTCCATTGCACACGATATAGTGCAATTAATGGTGTAATTTCCGAATTCTTTAAATCCTTCCTAATCAAAGCGTCCTAAGTTAGCTCCACTCGACCGTTAAATCCTCAAGTTTCTATTGAGTCGGTTTTCTAACGGGGGCATTTCTAGGCCATCTTTGAACGTATCCAAACCAAAGCAACTGCGCTTCTCTAATTTTTGCGATAATTGGTGCAACTCCTACTTTTATTTGAATTTATGTATTTTTTATTCTATCTTTACGAGTTTTACCACACATCTATGTAAGTGGTGGAAAAATATCGTGAAGCAGAAGCTTTTTTCTTTTTTCTTTGTCTAGACCACCCGCTATTTGGTCTTAAGAGACTACCTAGGGCTCGAGCCTGGTCGGTCCACTAAGGGGTAACGCTCTACCAGCGGTGTAGGAAGAAGCGTTTAATGGTGACTGATGAAGGAATTGTCAAGCGTGATGAAGGGTAATGCAATGACCAAGAGATACAGCTCTATCCACTCCAAATCAACTTAAGGTGACCACACAAGCATTTTAAACTGTACATTAGAAGCCCCATTTCTCATTCTTAATTTTTCAAGCAAAACTCTTCAAATCATAGAATTAATCAACATTCAAAACCAACTGAATTGAAAAATCACAGTAACCCAAATTCACAAGCACCCATAAAGAACAGAAGAATCCCTCGCCTGGTTCATGCCCGCCAGCCAAATCAAATAATCAACACAGAATTTGAAGAGTAATCAATCAAACATGCAAACCCACACTCGATTCACCTCTCATGAAACCACAAATCACAAATCAGGACTCAATACAAACTACAGAAATTTCACAAAACCCCAAATTCAAAATCACCCAATAACCATACCCAAATTCCCTCATCAAATGAAAAAAACTCAAGAAACCCTAAATACCCAAAATTAGCGCAAATTCAGCGATCCAGACCTTCAAATGCAGAGTGCCCCCACCGAATTCGCTCCCGCTTTTGTTGTGAAACTCCATCCATGCTTCGTTCTTGTAAAAGCAGGCGCCCTTCCACTCCAAAGCATCATCTGGAGACGAAGAAGCGGTCCCGACGAAACTGGGCAGGAGATCGACTGCGCTTCGCAGAGTGTTGAGTATAGGCCACGAGACTTGTTTGGGTAACAGAGGAAGGACGTCGATTGGGTGAAAGGGCGTTTTCCAAGCGTACCTATTTGAGATTACGAAACAGAGAATCGCAAATACAGAGAACCAGAGCTTCATGGGTGCAATTTTGGGGAGAAACAGAGGAGGAGAAGGAGAGACGTGCAGACTGTGTTTTTGTAGCTATTGTGTTCACGGAAGGAAAGCAGAGCAGATACTTAATTTGTCCGGAATCACTCGCTCTTTTTATTGGTGCGAAAAGACGGGAATGCCCCTAAGGATATTGATGTGTGATTGTGAGAAAATAAAGGATTGGATGAGGGTATTGTTGGTAAGTAGGGAATTTGGTTGCCAGTGCAAGTGGGGGGTACCACTTTATTTTCCTAGCAACAGAAACCATGAATTGTTGGATAAAGGAAAAAATACAAATGGGTTTCTTATTTTCCCCCATGTTTGGCAAGCACAAAAGTAAAAGGCAAAACAACCACAAAAAAAAAAAAAAAAAAAAAAAAAAAAAGGTTAAAGCCACCTAAACTAAAAAATTGTACTTTATAAAGAAATATGAAACATTTTGAGTATGTTAGGCGAGGTCCAAGCTTGGAGAAGCTTAGAGATTGTGAAGTGACTGTATGTATGTGGACTTAAGTTTAAAAGGTGGAAAGGTTCTCAAAATGTCAAAGGCAAGTTTGGAGTTGGAGCTTCCACTCCAAACTTATATAGCCATTTTTTTTTAATTGGTCGATGAGAGATTATTCTTTATTTGTAATAAAATAATTAGGATCATGTTTGATGCAAAAAAAATGTTGAAGAAAATTTTATTGAATAAATGTTCTTAAGAAAATTTTCTTACATGTATTTGAATGTAGATTTTTTCCTTCAAAAAACTCACCAACAACAAGTTTTGAAATAAATACGAAAAAATTACCATATATATTAAATATAATAATTTTTATATTTAAAATATAACGTTAATGTGTCATATTATGAAAACTCATTTTACAATTTGTCCACCATAATAAGTGGGAAATATATGAGTCTTAATATGAAAAATTTTAGTTATCAAACACAAGAAACTGTTATCTTCCCGCGAAATTTATCATTTTTTGGAACATTTTCATTTTCATCCAATTAAACAGTATCTAGATTAAAATCTTTAATTTTTAGATGTTATTTTAAGGAGTGTTTATTTAGCAATTTATTATTATCTACCAACTTTTTTAACTTTTCGCTAGCTTATCGAATAGTTTTGTCAAATAAAACCTTCAATTTCATGTGCAGAGTTTTAGAAAGTGAATGATATATAAGATTTTTAACAAGATATTGTGAATCAAAGAAACCTAATTAAGTGGTGAAAAGGATGGCTCTCAATGTGCGATCTCCCGGCGCGCTTGAGAAATCTCCTCCTCCGACATTGGCAGAAGAGGAAGAAAGATGCACGAAGAAAGTCAAGAATCGAGAAGAGGATCCTATGCTGGCGGAGGTGAGCACGTAGATTCCAAGATCCTTTAAAGAGACAGTCGTCGAGCATAATGATGAATCAATGATTGATGTGTTATCAAACTTTGAGATAAAAATTGAAGAAGAAGATGTGATGATTGGTTCTAAAGATGAAGTCACCGAAATAAAGTTTTCTGATAAGGTTCGAACTCTCATGTCACAATCAATGGAGTTGACGGTCATGGTCAAGCTATTGGGTGGATCCATCAGCTACAGGGCCCTGTGTACCAAGTTACAAGATCTCTGGAGTCTTGAAGGGAAAATGAAGGTGGCTGATGCTGAATATGGCTACTTCATGGTAATGTTTGAAAGACGGAGCGATCGGATGGCGGCTTTAATTGGGGATCCGTGGACTATCTTTGGACATTATCTTTTAGCATAACCATATAATATCTCCTTTGATACTAGGACAAATTATCTAGGATCGGTTCCGACATTCGCTTCCCCGGCCTCCCCTTCTACTATTATCATAAAAATATATTAAGGTGGATAGCTGGTTCCTTGGGCAGTTTCATCAAAGTTGATTACTCGACACCAGACGTCAAGCGAGGTCAGTATGCCCGTATGGCGGTATAAATTGATTTTCGAAAACCTTTGAAGACGGAAATCATCATTGATGATCGCTTGCAACACATTGAGTACGAGGGTCTCTTATCTTTATGTTTTAGATGTGCTTGATATGGTCACTCAAGTGCGGCTTGTCCTTTTCTGGTAATGGTGCGAAAAACTCGACGATATCAAAATTACAATTCACTGCGGCTCGCCGGCCGGTGGTCCACTCACCGGAACCCGTAATGGTTACGGGTCCCTGAATTTACGCCACAAGAAGAGGGATAAGATCTTCTCCTAAGGCAACTGACCTTACAAAACTTAAAAATGGCAAGTCAGAGAATATTCATGCAAATTCTTTACGATTTGACGTCCTTGACAATTTGGGCAAATCGAGTGGGGAGGAAATCCCACGTGCGTCTAATGTTTCAACTAAGGGTAAAAATGTTGCATCTTCTAGCAAATCAAATACGATTCCTGGGCCCAAACAGAAAAAGAAGATTACAGAACCTTCACGAACTAGTATGGAACCAACGGAGACTACTACCAAGGCAGCGACAAGCAAAACCTCTATCCCTCCAAGTAATTGATGTGTTGATCCGATGAAGAACACAGTGGTAGTTTTTGTAGACAAGACATCGAACCAGAAACAGTTAAATGACGAAACAGGGAAGGCCCAATCTCCAGTCACTCTATTACGTCGAACTACCCAACGCGGTTGTCCCCAAGACAAGGAAGGCTCCACAACTATCAATCTAAAAGGGGAATTGAAAATTCAAGGATTTATGAACAAAGTTAAACCAAAAGGGGACTCTTCTTTACTCTTAACTAACGAACATCAAGTAGCAGATGATGAAATTACCTTTGAGAATTTGGACAACTCTTAGGCGCAGGATCTCTTTGCAATGGAATCTTGAACTATTGGTAATCCATGAGTAACCCCCTAACCCCTTCTCTATTATTTTTTATGTCAATTCCATCACTTGTTTGGAACTATCCGAGAGCTTCTAGCAAGGCGCTTGTTCGCTATCTCTTTACATTGGTTGCAAATCTTGGTATTGGTGGAAACTCGGATTAGTAGTCGTCAAGCCGACATGACTATCAAAAAATAAAATTTTAATTACTCACGTCGAGTGGAAGCTCAGGGTTTTTTTGGTGGAATATGGATCATATAGCGTAATAGTGTAAACATCACGATCCTTCGTAACCATTGGCAATTTGTTCACATGAAGGTGGAATGTATTAACTACCCCCTTTTCTATTTACGGCGGTTTATGGCAGCCCTAATCTAAGGATTCGCCGCCAGCTCTGGCCCTTGCTTACGGACATCTCTATGACATCTATGATTCCTTGGATAATGATTGGTGACTTTAATGCCCTATTATATCATGATAATAAGATCGGCCGACACGCATTAGTCTTATGCACGATTGAACGAAAATATTGATTTGTTTAAAGTTCTTTCATCTGGTCATGCTTATATATGGTCAAAAGGTCTATGCCATAAGAGATTGGAAAGGGCTTTCACCAACTCTCATTGGCGTTATACTTTTGGCCCTTTGAAATTGTTACTTCTCCCCAAACATCTCTTTAATCATTGCCCCCTTTTACTGGCTTTTGGCTCCTTATTGGTGAATCAACATAAAGTGATAAGATTTCGCTACATTACGGCTTGGAAAACCCATCCGAAGTAGAGAGACTTTGTTCAAGATAACTGGAATCCTGAAATCCCCTACAGGAGGCCATTGATCTATTTTCTACCAAAGCCACTATGTGGAACCGCGAAGTTTTTGGCAACATCTTCCAGCGCAAACGGAAAATCCTAGCACGTTTAAGTAGGATTCAAAGGGCATTTGAAATGCACTCTATAGATAACTTGAGACGACTAGATTTAAAACTCAGGAATGAATTGGAAAGTGTCCTTACATAAGAGGAGTTATTGTGGCAACAACAAGACAATTCAGATTGGGCTATATTGGGAGATCGGAATAATTCTTTCTTTCATGCCATGGTAAATCAAAGAGCCAGAAAAAAACATATCATAGGACTTACGTCCCTAACTGGATTTTGGTGTGAAGACCAAGAGATCTTAAGAAAAGAAGCAACTGATTACTTTCGTGGAGTGTATACTGGAGATTCAGTAAATGGGTTACCCTACCCTCTTCGAGAGAGGTTTCACACCTTTTCGGAAAGCCTGACATCTATGCTTCAACAAGCGGTATCAAATGAAGAAATCAAACAAGCCATATTTGAGATGACACCAAATAAAACTCCAGGACTTGATGGTATGACAACAGGTTTCTTTCAGAAAAACTGGGTAACGGTTGGTCCTTCGGTATGTTCATTAGTCCAGAGGTTTTCCTCTCTGGAATCATGGAGGACTCTATCAACACAGTGCTTGTAACTCTTATTCTGAAGATTGATCAACCTGAGACCATACATCGATTTCGACCGATAAGTCTATGTACAGTGGTTTATAAATTGATTATGAAGATCGTGGCTAATCGCTTAAAGCAAGTAATGAATCTCCTTGTCAACCAGGCTCAAACTAGTTTTGTTGCGGGCAGGCAAATTACTGACAACATTGTAATTACTCAAGAAATGTTGCGCTCCATGAGAAGCATCAAAGGCAAGAAGGGCTCGGTGACTATCAAAATCAATTTCAAAAAGGCATACGATAAACTTAGCTGGTTGTTTATCCAAGATACTCTCGATGATGCTCACATCCCCCTTTATCTTTCCAAAGTTATTTCAAGCAGCTTAGCAACAAGTGTATTATGAATCTTATGGAATGGTGTTGCATCAGATCCTTTCTCTCCTTCCAGAGGTGTTCGACAAGGTAATCCAGTCTCCCCTATATTTTCGTGTTATGCATGGAAAAATTATCTCAAACCATTGAGAAAGCAGTGCAGGAAGGACAATGGATAGCCCCAACATTTGGAGGTGTGTGTATATCTCACTTATTTTTTGGAGATGATCTAATATTATTTGCAGAAGCCTTGGAACACAAAATGAGTGTCATTGCAAACATTTTGGAAACCTTTTGTGCTCACTCAAGTTACAAAGTTAGTGCGTCAAAGTCCCAATTTCACATCTCTCCAAATGTCGATCTTCAACTCGCACACTCAATTGATAGATACCTTGGATTTTCTATTACTTCTGATCTTGGAAGGTATCTGGGAGTGCCTTTAATCCAAGGACGGGTCACCAAGAGCATATATACGGGTATTCAAGAGAAAATCAAGAAGAAAATCAAAGGTCTGAATCCTCATATGATCTCGCTAGCTGGTAGAACTACGCTATGCAAAGCTTCCCTGATGCGACAACTACTTACACAATGCAATCTACACTAATACCGAAAGGCATCTGTGACACTATTGATAAACTGTGCAGAGGCTTCATATGGGGTGCTAACGAGGGAACCAAAAGACTAAGTTTGGTAGCATGGCCCAAACTTTGCTAACCGAAAATAAATGGAGGACTTGACATTCGCTCCACCTTTGATATGAACCGAGCGTTTATGATGAAGTTAGGATGGAATATCTTAACTAGAAAGGATACCTTATGGGTCAAGCTTCTTCTCTCTAAATATAGGCTACCAAAAGGTCGAATAATTATTCAAACTAAGGGTGGTTCTCACCTTCGGCGAAGTATTGGTAAAGTTTGGCCAGACATTGTGAAGAATATTCGATGGGCTATTGGTAATGGATATAATATCTTCTTTTGGAAGGATTTATGGATAAGCCTAGACACACCCCTGTTGAATTTATCCATCCATAGTGTACCTGAAGCCTTTGAGAACCTTACTTTGGCTGACTATGTAGACTCTGATGGCTCTTGGAAGTGGAGTGCATTTCAACCATTTTTTCCCCTCCAAGCACTCCTATCAATAGCGGCAATCCCACCACCAATCACAAACTTCACAGATGAGGACAATATGTTTTGGAGGGTTAAAGTATCGGATTGTTTTCGGTTAACTTAGCATACAAATATGTCACTGAGGCCTCATGGAATACTGAGTCAACAGTGTGGAAGTCAATTTGGAAATGTTCTGCACCTGAAAGGTTTAGATCCTTTCTATGGTTGGTAAGTCACAATGCATTACTAACAAATGAGGAAAGAAAGCGACGACATCTTATAGAGTCATCCCGCTGTAAACTATGTGGGGATTCCAATGAATCTATTGATCACATACTGTGTTTTTACTACACTGATATAGGTGTTTGGAAACATTTCTTGGGCTAGGTAAAAGTCCTATCCTTTCTAATGACGCCTTTCCACAAATGGCTCAAAATGTCATAAGTGGAGACTCATTGAATGGAATTAGATGGCCTACACTCCTTGCCATCACATGTTGGTCTTTACGGAACGTTCATAATAAGGAACTCTTTACGGATGAAGATACAGACATGACTACTCTGATTCATACTATTATGGCAAAGACATGTGATTACCAATAATCAGCTGCAACACTCCCTACACCCATGAACCTTCTCAGCACACGATGGGAAGTTAATTGACTGGTTACCTTAAAATGACCCTCACCTAAAATAGGGTGGGGTCGACCGGCCCAGACCATTACTCAAGCTCGATATGTCACGGCCCAAATAATTAATATACGTTTACTTCGTTAATCATGACAAAAATGACCCGTGACGTGGGACTGTGGCGAGATACGATGTCGCTACCGGCGCGGTGGTCGAGGTAAATATTATATTTGTTGTGTTGTTTGACTAGTGTATTACGCATGTGTAGACTACTAAGTCATTTACGAAAATGCGATACAGAGACGAGCGGGGGATGACGCGCTCGAGTCGCGTGTCGACGTGGGGACCGAGGTAGCGGCATATGGGGTACGCTTAATGCATTTGAGTTAAATAAAAAAATGAAAAAAAATGAGTGGCTAGAGTTAATCTTATATATATATAAGGATAATGTGGGGTTTTATCCACACTTCAACCAAAACAGAGAAGAAAAAAAAAAAGACGCAGTGAGGAAAGGAAGAAAAAAAAGAGAGTGGGAATAAAAAGTGACCGGGAGAGAGAGAGACCGACAACTCAACGATGAGAACGCAAAGTGAGTTGAGTTGCTTTGGCGTTGTTGCTTGTTGATTGTCGTTGTTGTTGTTGCAGTTGGTGGCGGTGTGGTGGCCATGGAGGTTCGGCCTCCATGGCCGCGAGAGGTGTGAGGAGGAAGATGGCAGATGTGTCTCCCCTGCCATCACCTCCAGTTGGGTTGGGGTTGGGAGTCAACCCCAACGCCTCAAGTGAAAAAAATAAAACAAAAATGAAACAGAGTCGAAGCTCTGTTTCGCGCAAGAGGAAGAAGATGGGTGTGAGTCGGGTCGGGCCGACCCGGACCCGGGTGGGCCGAGCCGGGCCGGACCCTAACCCGACGGGAACGGGTCATATCGACCCTGATCCGGCTGGACTGGGTCGGGTTAACCCGGACCCACCACAAAAAAATAATAATATATATATATTTAATTATTTAATTAAATTAAACTGATTTTTAATAAATAAATCCTGGAAAATAAAGAAAATATGGAAACAATTCAGGAAAATTCCAAAAAAATAGGGAAAAATATATTTGTGACCTAAATCAATAGAAATTCTAGATTTCCATAAAAAGTGAAGAATTCGGAAGTCGGTCGAAACGTTATACGGGGGTTTTACCTCGAAAAATGCGAAATGGACCAATTGGCCGAAAATAAAAAAATGGTCGATATAGTCTCGACTTCGATTTTGCCTAAAATGTTATTATTAAATATTAGGGAACTAAGGGAGAGAACTCAGGCGTTTGGGCACGCATTTCGAATTTATCGATGGATCGGCTAGACTAGGACAAGCGTATGACTTGTAAGTACAACTGTGAGAATTTTATATTTCATTTCATTCTTTTATTGCTTTCTTGGTCTATTGGTAGACATTGCTACTTGAACTCGCACATCATGTTGTTCTTGTATCTATTCATGAGTGAATATAGTGACATGATGCCTTGTGACTTGTTTCATTGACTCTTATTCCTACACTTGATGTCATTCTTGAACAAAATTGATAAAAAAAAAACATGCTAATGGAATAATGTGGATTTAAGTAGACTTGTATTCAATTTCCTTTGGGCTTTGTAGCCGAATTTATCTTGGTATCCTAGAATTTCGAAAATTATTTATCTTTGAAAATAAAGTAGAGATTATCTAGTGTCCATTGCACGAGAGATGCGCGGTTCACAGGGACATGGGTCTACCGGGGTTCCGGCACTCACCACTACACTTGCGCGGCACACGAGGTTTGGGACTTGGGGTGGTCGGCAAGCATGAGATTGATGTTGTAAAGCGTAGAGCGCAGCTGCGCTATTTGTGTGAGATATGTTGAGCACAACTCCGTATAGTAGTGGGAAAGGTTAGGTGATAGTTCTCACTGCCGACCGGACGTAGATCATCTCGACTTAGCCTGTATCTGTCTCTACATCTTTAACTATGGTATTTACTTGCATTTCTTGTTTCTGCGATTTATTTCGCTACTTTATGCTTTTAAATACCATTCATTTATTTTGGAAATGTGGAATGAAATTCTCCAGTTAGTACTTAAATATCACTATACTCACCGTCTAGTTTGTGACGGTGGGTGTAGGTCCGTCGAGCAGCAGCAGATCGTGGAAGGAGAAGATCGACGACTTCCTTTGAGCTGTTCGACGACTCTCCTCACTCATTTGTATGTCTCGACTTTTGTTGTATTATTATATTTTATGTCATTTTGGGTTGTACATTGGGTTGAGTGCATAGTGTCATATATATACGTGCTTGTGTTACTGTCTTTTCTTGGTTTTCCACACTTAGGGATTTTGAATTATCATGGCTTCTGCATAATCTTTAAACTATATTAAAATGATAATATATAGCAAGACATGAATTAGAGGAATATAAGAACTAAAGGCTGACTAATACGTAATTAAGTCTTAGGCGAGTTGGATTAAGGCTTGATTACGTGATTAGGCCAGGCGGTGCCCTGTTTAGTAGTTGGGGCCGTCATAGTTGGTATCAGTGCAATAGGTTTAGAGACCAAAATGCATAAAATACAAACCTTAGTTGTGGAAACCAGATACTCATTGCCTAGACACCATTAGTTGGGAAATGAGTGACATTGAGATGGGGGATTTCGTCTATGTATTTGTTAATTGCTATATGTATATATATACTTAAGCGCTATGTCACGTAGAAGCTGATTCACGTTCGTTATCCATTGCAGACCCCGATGGCTGAGATACGCGGGGGAGGAGATGCATAGCCTAGTGGCAATTCGTCTCCTACTATAGCGGAGGATTTACAGCGATTGTCTGATCGAGTGACAGCTCAGGGCCAGCAGTTGACTGATTTCATCGCGATGATGACCGCACGTTTTGCTGCACCGACATCGACATCAACTCTACGACTGCTACACCGACTCTCCGCGCGCGAGTAAGACTTCCTATGCGGCTTTAGCGCGTCGATTGCATGCGACCGCACAAAGTGGTGGAGACAGCTGAGGTCGTACCGTCTCCCACGCCCGCATCTTCCAGCACGTCAGTGGAAGTTCAGCTAGTGAAGGACTTCATCAGACTCAAACCAGCTTATTTTGATGGAGTCAGGGATTTTCAGAAGATTGAGAAATGGATCCTGTCTCGGGAGAAACTTCATCGGGTACTAAGGATTGAGGATAGACTTCGGGTAGAGATCTCATCTTATATTCCCGAGAGAGACGCCGACGTATGGTGGCGTATGACAGTGGCCACTCACGGAGAGTTCGAGACATGTGATGCTTTCAAGAAGAAGTTATATCAGCAGTATTTTCCGCCTTCAGTCATGAAGCGATTGAGACGAGAGTTTATGGATTTGAGACAAGGGCCAGAGGAGCCTGTGATGCAATACATTGACCGATACGATTATCTGCGCCAGTTTGCTGGGGACTTGGTGAGATATGAGTCCGAGGATGTATATCACTTTGGTGATGGACTCAGACCCGATATCGGGTATTACGTCGTCAGTTCAGGTGCGAGGACACTCACCGAGATCTATGAGCGAACCCAGCGCATGAGACCTACTATCGGGCGAGTTGCCGACGGCGCAGCACCAGGTCACGTGTGCTATCCGGAAAGCGAGCCTTAGAGTATGAGAGGAGGAGACAGAGGGGGGTGGAGCAGGGGATGGAACCGACGATCGCGAGGTTCGAGGACGACACCCCCACCGGGTGCGTCCGTATCATCCATTCTTCGGCCAAGACAGAGCAGACAAGCAGTGCACTTCCCTTGCCACCTCCCATTTAGACTAGCCTTACCTACCATATAGTTCCCGCACTTTCCGACCCACGGCTTCACTACAGCGACGCAGGGTACAGAGGTCGTGGCAGAGCAGAGGCCCGATATGAGACAGACCGAAAAAAAAGTGCAGAGACGGGGGGTCGGCATCGGCACGGGGCCGGCCTCGGACTGGTGGTCGGTGCGAGCATAATTGACATGCTGCGAGATGGGGACATGTCGACATATCGTGAGAGAGTGCCGCATCTTTGCAAAGATATGCACAAGAGCCCGAGAGAGGTTCACATGGTAGCCCGACCAGAATGTGACGACGCTACACGAGGTCTTATTGAGGGTACAGTTTCAATTTGCGATCATGATTTATACGTTTTATTTGATTCTGGATCTACCGTATCGTTTATTGTTGGTCGCATGATAGACATTCTAGGGTTGAAACCTGTTAGGCTTAGCGTACATTTGATCTTAAGTACTGCAGCCAGGGATAGAGTTTACCCTCATAGTATTGTTGAGAAATGTTTCGTCGCGATAGATGGCGTAGAGCTACCTGTTGACTTTAGAATCCTCGAATGTTTGAAGTTCAATGCGATTTTAAGGATGGACTGGTTAGCAGCATACCACGCTTATATCGACTGTTTCAGCAAGACAATGATATTTGAGATCCTAGGGCGTCCGCTATTCATTTATAAAGGTAGTACAGCGAGGACTGTAGGAACGAGAGGTCGATCTGCGACTAGCGAGGAGATGGAAACGTTAATTTCGTTGTACATTATACCAAAAAGTCAGGGACCTAGGGTGGAAGATATACCGATTGTGATAGAGTTTCCTGATGTGTTTCCAGAGGATTTACCTGGTTTACCGCCACCGCGAGAGCTCAATTTCATTATTGAGTTGGTACCAGGTACGAAATCGATTTCTATACCACCATACCGGATGGCACCACAAGAGCTAGAAGAGTTGAAGACTCAGCTCCAGGATTTGGTACAGAATGGATTCATCACACCTTCTATGTCACCATGGGGAGCACCAGTCCTTTTTGTGAAGAAAAATGATGATACGTTGAGACTTCGTATCGACTATCAACAAATATCCATTCCAGAGGATAGATGATTTATTTGATAAGCTTAGAGGAGCACAATTTTTCTCCAAGATAGACCTGTGCTCAGGGTATCATCAGCTTAGGATCAGGGACGAGATAGGTGCATTAATATGGATATTTTCAGTTCACAGTCATTTCGTTTGGAGTGACCAATGCTTCGGCAGTGTTTATGGATCTGATGCATCGTGTGTTCAAACTGTTTCTTGACCACTTCGTGATAGTCTTCATCAATGATATCCTAGTATACTCAAAGACGAGGGAGGATCACGAACAACACCTCAGAGAGATGTTGCAGACTTTGAGGGAGCATAGACTGTACGCCAAATTCAGTAAATGTGAATTCTGGCTGTCAGAGGTCAAATTTCTGGGGCATATTGTCGGAGCGGCAGGGATATCAGTAGATCCAACCAAGATTCAGGTGATTATCGATTGGCCAACACCGACTTCAGTGACTGAGATCAGAAGTCTTTTGGGTTTGGCGGGGCATTATCGTCGTTTCGTCCTCACCGATTACTAAATTGACTCAGAAAGACGTGAAATTTCATTGGTCTAAAGAATGTGAGGAGGCATTCGCTCAGCTGAAGAGGTTATTGACTACCGCACCAGTATTAGTGTTACCAGAGGTTGGACAGGGATTCTCCGTCTATATTGATGCTTCTCATATAGGTCTGGGATGTGTGTTAATGCAGGGTACCGGTACAGTAGCATATGCATCCAGACAATTGAATATACATGAGAAGAATTATCCGACGCATGACTTAGAGCTGGCATCAATAGTGTTTGCGTTGAAGATATGGAGACACTATTTGTATGGAGAGACGTTTACACTCTTTACTGATCATAAGAGTTTGAAATATCTCTTCACACAGAAGGATCTGAATATGTGGCAGCGCAGATGGTTAGAATTTCTGAAAGATTACGACTTTTCCTTGGAATATCATCCGGGTCAAGCGAATGTAGTCGCTGATGCACTGACTAGGATACATGTTGGAGATGTTGAGGTTCCTACTGATACTCGAGTTGAGATTTGCGCATAGATGAGAGTACAAACCGTATCTACACAAAGAGTGGCAGAGGGTCAGAGGACCGACAGGTTGCAGGTTCAGTAAGTTAGCGCAGAGTGCAGATTGTGTTGATTGGACGAAGACGTCTAACCAGTGTTTGTGCTTCAGGGGCAGACTGTGGATCCCGTCAATACAAGAGCTGAGAGATGAAATTCTTCAGGATTCACATCGTTCCCGGTTCACTGTTCATCCAGGAAGGACCAAAATGTACCATGACATGAAGATGCATTTTTGGTGGCCTGGGATGAAAGCGGATGTGTCCACGTTTATTCGGAACTGTGGGATCTGTCAGGAAGTGAAGGATGAACATCGCAGAACTGGAGGATTGCTACAGCCTCTTCCCATTCCAAGGTGGAAGTGGGAAGACATTGCTATAGATTTTGTGAGAGGATTGTCGAGAACCGCCCGGAGACATGATTCCATCTGGGTTATTGTTGATCGACTGATAAAGTCTGCTCATTTTCTACCAATGGTCGCCCATTATACGTTTGATCAGTTGAGTATACTGTTTGAGCGGGAGATTATTAGACTGTATGGGGTACCAGTGACTATACGTCAGACAGAGATGCTATGTATACATCCAGGATGTGGCGGAGTATGCAAGAGCAATACGGTACGCGCCTACAGTTTAGTACGGCTTTCCATCCTCAAACTGACGGGCAGACTGAGAGATTGATACAGGTTCTCGAGGATATGTTACGGGCGTGCGTCTTGGAGTTTAGCGGATCATGGGAGGAGTACCTACCGTTATGTGAGTTTGCATATAACAACAGTTATCAGGCCAGTATTGAGATGGCGCATTTTGAGGCTTTGTATGGTAGACCATGTCGCTCGCCATCATATTGGGCTAAGCCAGAGGATCGGGAGACCGTGGGGCCTGATATTGTTGTCGATCATACGGAGAAGGTACGACTGATTCGTCAGAGACTCAAGGGAGCCCAGGATCGGCAGAAGAAGTATGCAGACATGTATCGCAGCAATCTCACGTACGATGATGGAGCTTTAGTGTATCTAAAGGTTTCTCTTCGTAAGGGTCATCAATGATTTGGTTTGAAAGACAAGTTAGCACTGAGATTCATCGGGCCATTCAAGATCAAGAAACGGGTTGGAAAGGTTGCATATGAGCTAGAATTACTCCCACATATGTCGGAAATTCATCCGGTGTTTCATATTTTGATGCTTCGACTAGACAAATCAAAGGCGAGCGAGAGATCGACAGTGGATTTGAGTCAGATTGATTTGAGTGAAGATATCTCATATGAAGAGCAACCAGTTCAGATTCTTGACCGAAGGGTATAACAGTTAAGAAGCAAGTCTATCCCGAACGTGTTAGTCAAGTGGCAATTTCATGAAGATTCAGAACTCACTTGGGAACGGGAAGACTATATGCGAGACAGATTTTCGTACCTCTTCGAGTCATGTATATTTTAAAATTCGTTTAGTTTAAGTTCGAGGACGAACTTCCTATAAGTTGGGAAGTATTGTCACGGCCCAAATAATTAATACACGTTTACTTCATTAATCAGGACAAAACATGACGCATGACGTGAGACCCGCAGCGAGATACGTGTTACTACCGAGGCACGGTGGCCGAGGTAAATATTATATTTGTTGTGTTGTTTGACTAGTGTACTGTACATGTGTAGACAACTAAGTCATTTACGAAAATGCAGATACCGAGACGAGCGGGGGACGCACCTCGAGTCGCGTGTCGACGTGGGACCGAGGTAGCGGCATATGGGGTACGCTTAATGCATTTGAGTTAAATAAAAAAAATGAAAAAAATGAGTGGCTAGAGTTAATCTTATATATATAAGGATAATGTCGGGTTTTATCCACACTTCAACCAAAACAGAGAAGAAAAAAAAAGAGACGCAGTGAGGAATGGAAGAAAAAAGAGAGAGCGGGAAGAAAAAGTGACCGGGAGAGAGAGACCGACAACTCAACGACGAGAACGCAAAGTGAGTTGAGTTGCTTTGGCGTTGTTGCTTGTTGATTGTCGTTTTTGTTGTTGCAGTTGATGGCGGTGTGGTGGCCATAAAGGTTTGCCCTCCATGGCCGCGAGAGGTGTGAGGAGGAAGATGGCAGGGGTGTCTCCCCTGCCATCACCTCCGGTTGGGTTGGGGTTGGAGTCAACCCCAACGCTCAAGTGAAAAAAATAAAATAAAAATGAAACAGCAGTCGAAGCTCTGTTTCGCGCAAGAGAAGAAGATGGGTGTGAGTCGGGTCGGGCCAACCCCGGGCCGTAATATATATATATATATATAATATATATCGGGCGGGCCGGACCGATTTTTAATAAATAAATCCCAGAAAATAGAGAAAATATGGAAAAAAATCAGAAAAATTCCAAAAAAATAGGAAAAAATATATTTGTGACCCAAATCAATAGAAATTCTAGATTTCCATAAAAAGTGAAGAATTCGAAAGTCGGTCGAAACGTAATATAGGGGTTTTACCTCGAAAAACGCGAAATGGGCCAATTGGCCGAAAATAAAAAAAAATGGTCGATATAGTCTCGACTTCGATTTAGCCTAAAATGTTATATTATTAAATGTTAGGGAACTAAGGGGAGAACTTCGACGTTTGGGCACGCGTTTCGAATTTGTCGAGGGATCGGCTAGACTAGGACAAGCGTGTGACTTGTAAGTACAACTGTGAGAATTTTATATTTTATTTCATTCTTTTATTACTTTCTTGGTCTATTGGTAGACATTGCTACTTGAACTCGCACATCATGTTGTTCTTGTATCTATTTATGAGTGAATATAGTGACATGATGTCTTGTGACTTGTTTCATTGACTCTGATTCCTACACTTGATGTCATTCTTGAACAAAATTGATAAAAAAAACATGTTAATGGAATAATGTGGATTTAAGTAGACTTGTATTCAATTTCCTTTGGGCTTTGTAGCCGAATTTATCTTGGTATCCTAGAATTTTGGAAACTATTTATCTTTGAAAATAAAGTAGAGATTATCTAGTGTCCATTGCACGAGAGATGCGCGGTTCACAGGGACATGGGTCTACCGGGGTTCCGGCACTCACCACTACACTTGCACGACACACGAGGTATGAGACTCGGGGTGGTCGGCAAGCATGAGATTGATGTTGTAAATCGTAGAGCGCAGCTCCGATATTTGTGTGAGATATGTTGAGCACAACTCCATATAGTAGTGGGAAAGGTTAGTTGATAGTCCTCACCGCCGACCGGACGTAGATCATCTCGACTTAGCCTGTATCTGTCTCTACATCTTTAACTATGGTATTTACTTGCATTTCTTGTTTCTGCAATTTATTTTGCTACTTTATGCTTTTAAATACCATTCGTTTATTTTGGAAATGTGGCATGAAATTCTCCAGTTAGTACTTAAATATCACTATATTCACCGTCTAGTTTGTGACGGTGGGTGTAGGTCCGTCGAGCAGCAGCAGACCGTGGAAGGAGAAGATCGACGACTTCCTTTGAGCTGTTCGGCGACTCTCCTCACTCATTTGTATGTCTCGACTTTTGTTGTATTATTATATTTTATGTCATTTTGGGTTGTACATTGGGCAGAGTGCATAGTGTCCTATATATACGTGCTTGTGATACTGTCTTTTCTTGGTTTTCCACACTTAGGAATTTTGAATTATCATGGCTTCCGCATAATTTTTAAACTATATTAAAATGATAATATAGAGCAAGACATGAATTAGAGGAATATAGGAATGAAAGGATGCATAATACGTAATTAAGTCTTATGCGTTGGATTAAGGCTTGATTACGGGATTAGGCATGGCGGTGCCCTATTTAGTAGTTGGGGCCGTCACACGATACCTGAACCAGACCCAAATAATGGTTTGACATGCCTAATTCAACCTGCGGAACAACATACTACCATATAGGACAATAAATGCGAAATTTAAATCGACAATAAATGCGAAATTTAAATCAACAATAAAATTCATGAAATCGTCAAATCAGCGTGATAGGTATCCTACAGTCTGATCATCTCCATAAGTATCTAAATCAACCTTAAAACTTCCATAATGATCCGAAAATAGATAAGGAGGGTTCAACTCTACTCCAAGTAAAACTACCTAGAGTTGCAACCCAATTTATTGTTCTGAAAATCAAACAAATATATATAATAATCATGCAAATTCTCACAAAGCAAGGAGACTTCAAGCAATGGCCTTCCCCTTGCCAAGATCGATCGCACTCGTAGAAGGACATGTAACTAAAGAACCAACGGAGCCTAATAAGAGAAGAACTACGCTCAAATATTAAACATGCAAGTAATACCTATTAGTCAAAATAAAACTAGCATGCATTTAAAATCATGATACATTGAAATATGTAGCATGACATCAATTTCATATAGAGTAATCATATCATAATCATAGAGCAACTTAAACAGATATATGGAGTATCAAGGATTGTAATAGATATAAATGCAAGTTCGTGGTCACATTTGTCATTACCTTCCCTTGTTGACCAATCATCATAATATAATAAATATGCGTGGGTGACTTGATTCCACCGTGTCCACGGCTCCTCAAGAGGCCCGGGTGACTTGGTTCCATCATGCATCAACGACTCCCCAAGAGGCCCTTGCAGAAATGGGCGACTTGGTTCCACCGTATTACTACGGCTCCCCACGAGGCCCTTTAGCATGTAAGGTGACTTGGTTCCACTATATGAGTATGGCTCCCCAATAGGCCTTACATGAAGTCAACCAAGGTAGATAATGACCCCATCCCAAGTCATTTGTTAAAATCGTGAATTCTAGATATACTAGTAGAAAGCCATATTTAATAGATTAGCGGAGCTCCCACTTACCTTAACTCGCCGAATTAGACTATCTCGGTCGACCTTGCACGCACTGGGCTCGATGTGAACCTTCTTGCGAATCTAGATAATTTAAACAATAACTTCATATCAATGCATAATTAAATGTCAAGTTATTTTTTTATTTCATATGTATTTAGGGACTCACTAGTGTAAGTCTTGCAGTCATTAGTGTCACTGAGACCTTCGTCGAGGTCCAGTGTAGTGTGTCAAGGGTGGGACCCGCTGTCGGGTCAAACTAGTCAAACTAGTCAAAGGTAAAACTCGTAAGGGGTTTGTTGACCACGAGCTCCCCCTGGTGGTCGTAGGAAGGGGAGCACGAGCTCCCCGTCTCCCCTGCTACCCCAGCGCCTTCGGAGCTGGGGTCCCTCAGCCCGACTTGCCGAACTTTCGGTGAGTCGTGCCCGGAAGGGGAATACCCCACCGAAGGGAGGGTGGCTAGATCCACCCTTCCCTCTCAGTCCGTGGGAGTGGGATGCCATGGCAGCGTCTATCCCCCACCTATGCTTAACGACGGCGGTGTCGCCGCTCCCTCATGCCGGCGGCAGCGGTGGTGACACCGCCTCTCCTTTCCTTAGGTACACTTTGCACCAAAAAGAAATAGAGAGAGAGAGAGAGATAGATTACCTTGTTTGGATCTAGGAGCATTCCATCACCATGAGAGAGAGAGAGATTACCCTGTTTGGATCTAGGATCATTCCATCACCATTATCTCCACCATATAGGTCTACCCCTTTTTTTATTTAGGGTTTTAAGATCAATTAGGGGTGGTTAGGGTTTTTATTTTAAACTTAGGGCAAGTTTATTGGATTTTGGGTCGTCACAACATCCCCGATTTTAAAAAACTTTCGTCCTCGAAAGTAAAAATAAAAATAAAAAAAATAAAGTACATTCGTAGCCTTACGTGTCTATTCATAACGATTTCTTTTTACGACCCATTTTTTTTAAACTAATACAAATATGTTCATGTGAAATTTGATTGTACCCTCGTGAAATAGAATCTTACTCTTGAATATAATTTTTAAATAGTATTATTTCTGTCCCACGAGTCGAAACTCAAAAAGTCGGCCTCGTATGAGTCCTAATAGAGTCATTATATCTTAGTTACATGTCAAATCCTTGTATCATCATGCATTTCTGGGCATTCCTTTGTAATCCTCACTGAAGTCGCAACATGCACCCAAGTCGTCCGACCAACATTTAAAAAGAACCACACTGAGATTTGATCTAGTGTCTATCTATGTCGTAAAACATCTATGCCATCTGGCAACAAATACCAACCACCAACTAGTAGTAGGAACAAGGATAGCTATCTGCTATGATATGAACATTAGCACACCATATATGTCACCATCTCGATTACACATATCCATGAACGACTTATCATGTCGTTGCGACTTATCTGTGAAGGCTACAAATGTGCATACATGATATTCCTTTCTAGAATTATACCTTAACATCATTGTTGTTACACATTTATCGACATTAATTTTTGTGAGTTCACAATTCAAGTCAACTCTTTACCATCAGTCCACCTCGTAACTTTTTCGTCACATTTAACCGTTTATTTACACATCAAGCTTCCACCCTTGGTAAGCTGTGGAATCATCATCATCATCGCTATCCCTAAGCGGCTTTTGATACTTATTTATATGTGTTTTATTACATCGTAATTTTTATTTCATACCAAAGTCTCCTATTGTAATTACTCGAATTTATGGAGACTTGTCGTATCGCATCCTTGTACTAATCAACTCTCAAGATCCTGGGTGACCGTTTTAAATTCTTTTTTACGTTGTTAAGGTTCACATTTATTACACAATCGTCTCTTATCGTTCCATCGAGCCAACTCTTAGTTCTTATAGTTCATTTAAAACTTCTCTCACTGGGAAATCAATGATGGTTTAACTTCCACGTCATTTCTTGAAAACATATTACCCATACCTCAGGTTTTGTTATTAAGGACTCGTAATTCACTACGATCCAATTATTCTAAGTTCATAATTCACCCTCAACGTTTCAATTTGTTACTTGCGAGTGTTACTACTGACACTTTTTTTTTCGGTACTTTAAAAGTTATGTACCTGATTGTGTACTTAGTAATTAGACAAGCATAATTTACATGTCATGTCATTTAAAAATTTATTCAAGGGTACCCCGACTTCAAGATGATATACTTTCACAAACTTTACTTTCCTCAAAATGAATTTTCAAGTTTACCTCATCAACACGAGAGAGTTATAGTTTTAGACTTATATATTGTCATTATCATTTATCAGATGGTTTTAACTTCAAATGTGTATAAGGTTCATGCCTAGTGATTCATCAGATATCCTACAACATACATGCATTCATTCAAAACTTGTACTCAAGCAAACTTAGTGGGTGTAAATCCCCTCTACACGACTCAGATTTACCTTATGCTTAGGCGAACTTTTCATGTCATATAAATTACTTATACTTTTGTTACTTGTTAAGGCGTCAACCTTAATTGTTCATGCTACACTGTATGAACTTTATTGGGAGTCGATCCTAGTTTAGGATCCCCGATTTTAATCGTCAACATATCACCGGTTTGATCCTTTATCTTTCTCCAAAACTTCTAGTTTGGTAAGTTTCATGTTCTTATGGTAGCGTACATTCTTACCAAGATAGTTCAAGTTACTTTCTATAACCAATTATCACGATTTCTCATGTTGTCACCATTTCAATTTGAAATATTAAGTTCTTGGAAAGGGTACTCCTCTTGCAAATCCTGTGGCTACAAAAAACTATCGTAGTTAATGTTTTATCTCTTGTATTCATAATTTTTTTTTCATACCCTCTATTAACTTATTTGTTGCCCCAAACGTCGATCCTATCTTAGGATCCCCAATTTTAAAAATCAACTCATCGTTGACTTAGGTTAGGTGGCATTAGTTACAATTTTTTTCCTCAACATTATTTTCATTCAACTACCTCAGGTTCCACTTTGCCTCAATAGTCCTTAATTCACGTGTCCATTACCATACAATCATACCAACGATATTCTTTTATCTGGGTATCCCCAATTTTAATGATTTATCTATCATCGAGTTTATTACGACATCATTAACATTGATCTACACCATTTAAATTCTACAAATTCTGGGTCATATAAAACATTTAGTTTTGAGGCATTCCTTACTTTCTCAATTATGGTATTGTCACTGCATACCTCACATTCATTTCGAAAATGATTTATATTTCAATATTTTGGTATCCCCAAGTTTATGAGTCAACTCACTTCTAATTAAATTAGGACAATTTATCTTTGTGTCGATTGCCTTTAATTTGTAATATCTTAATTTCGAATCCGGAGTCCTTACAACATCTACAAATTTTACTTCGCAACGTGATCTTCACACGTGGCAGTTTTCATCGAAAAATAGCCCTTGACTTGGGATCTCCAATTTTAGTAACTCGCCTATCTTCGAGTATACTAGTTTGACATTTTGTATTCACTGGATTTTCTCATTGAGTTGTTTTGAGGTACACTTTAACTTCTCATTTACTGATCGGTATGTTGTGTACTTATATTTCGCATTAATCCTCATTTTAAAATTTCTCTGTTTTGACATTCAACCCATTGAATATTCGTTTAGATTTAACTTTCTGTTTCATAAGGTCGATCAAAACTTGAGTAAGGTGATTCAATTTCCTATATGTCAAATCTGAAACGAAGTTTTTTTTTATACAGGTTGTTTCACGGAAAAATATAAAACTATCCTCGCGTTTCGACTGTAAACACCTTTTTAAATCAATTTCGCTGATGCAATTAAAAAATAGATTATAACACCACATAAAGGGTTTTTTTATATGTTCATTGGATGATAGTTTAGGTCCAAACCGTTACTTCGCATTTCATTAATTCGAACTTCAAATTCAGTAGAAACTCTTTCGTACAACCAAATTAGGTTTGAATTGTCTTAAATGTAATCATCCAAAAAAAAAATCTCAACCACATTTGCAAAACTCATTTCAAGATTCTTCATTTTATTTAAATAGCCTTTCAGATTCTCACGGTGAGTTAAAAACTCATAAGTCGAGTTCATCCCATTTCAATGATACAAATCGCTTAGTATAGATTTAGAGCAAAATTACGACAATATGTGTTTTTTTTTCTTTGAAATACATAGAAGTCTATTCACTCCACTTTTTTTTTTTGAACACTAAGGAAAATGAGTCATTTCCTTTTATACTTGCTTACGCTTTCAAAACTTGTAAAACAAACATAATTCTTTCTTAAGACTTCATGAAAGTGTGATAAACATTAACTCAGGTCAACGCAAAAATCATGATCTAATATAGTCGAAATTTTTGGAAGGACAATAGATTACATAAAATAACAAAAGTCGATTATAGTATTGACCTTTTAGTCGAATTATAGATCGATGATTCGTATCTTTACTCAAGAGTTAAACGTTTAAAAGTACATGTGTTCTCTCTATCTCGAATTAAGTTTTCAAGTTTAGTTTCATAGCCAAACTATCTTAATTTGATTTATTTATGACTAAGACTCGTTGGCATCTTTGCTAGAATCATTAAATTCTTTTAAACATGTATTATGATTTTTTTTTGTCAAATTTCTTCTATCCCATCCCATCCTAGGATTTTGTCATATGTGTATGTTAAGCTGACTTTGAACCAATGTCCCATACAATTGATTCGTCTAACTTAAACTTGATCTTTAAATATTAAAAGGCTATAAAAACTTAAGTTTCACTAACCTAACGTGTCCCAATGTTCTAATCCTTATGCTCTGATACCAAATGAAACGACCCTCACCTGAAATAAGGTCGGGTCGCCCGGCCCAGACCGTTACTCAAGCTCGATACCTGAACCAGACCCAAATAACGGTTTGGCATGTCTGCGAAACAACATACTACCATATTGGACAATAAATGCGGAATTTAAATCAATACTAAAATTCATAAAATCGTCATATCAGCGTGATAGGTATCGAACAGTCTGATCATCTCCATAATTATCCAAATCAACCTTAAAACTTCCATAATGATCCGAAAATAAATAAGGAGGGTTCAACTTTACTCCAAGTAAAACAACCTAGAGTTACAACCCAATTTATTGTTCTGAGAATCAAACAAATATATATATATATAATAATCATGCAAATTCTCACAAAGCAAGTAGACTTCAAGCAATGGCCTTCCCCTTGCCAAGATCGATCGCACTCGTAGAAGGACCTGTATTGTATGTGGGGTGAGCTAAAGAACCAACGGAGCCCAATAAGAGAAGAACTACGCTCAAATATTAAACATGCAAGTAATACCTATAAATCAAAATAAAACTAGCATGCGTTTAAAATCAGGATACATTGAAATATGTAGCATGACATCAATGTCATATAGAATAATCATATGATAATCATAGAGCAACTTAAACAAATATATATAGTATCAAGGATTGTAAAAACATAAGAAATTTAACTTTTGCATGCAAAGGGATTCCAAGAGATATACATAGAATGTAATAGATATAAATGCAAGTTCGTGGTCACGTTTGTCATTACCTTCCCTTATTGACCAATCATCATAATATAATAAATATGCGTGGGTGACTTGATTCCACCGTGTGTCCACGGCTCCTCAAGAGGCTCGGGTGACTTGGTTCCATCGTGCATCCACGGCTCCCCAAGAGGCCCTTGCAGAAATGGGTGACTTGGTTCCACCGTATTACTACGGCTCCCCAAGAGGCCCATTAGCATGTAAGGTGACTTGGTTCCACTATATGAGTATGGCTCCCCAAGAGGCCTTACATGAAGTCGACTAAGGTAGGTAATGACCCCATCCCAAGTCATTTGTTAAAATCATGAATTCTAGATATACTAGTAACAAGCCACATTTAATAGATGAGCGGAGCTACCCACTTACCTCGACTCGCCGAGTTAGACTCTCTCGGCCGACCTCGCACGCATGGGGCTCGATGTGAACCTCCTTGCGAATCTAGATAATTTAAACAATAACTTTATATCAATGCATAATTCAATGTCAAGTTATTTATTTTTTATTTCATATGTATTTAGGGACTCACTAGTGTAAGTATCGCAGTCATTAGTGTCGTCGAGACCTTCGTCGAGGTCTAGCATAGTGTGTCAAAGGTGGGACCCGCTGTCGCGTCAAACTAGTCAAACTAATTAAAGGTCAAACTCGTAAGGGGTTTGTTGACCACTGGTCAAACTGGTCAGGGGTCTGTTGACCCCTGGTCATGGGAGGGGGAGCACGAGCTCCCCCTGGTGGTCGTGGTCTTAGGGTCCCTCGGCCCGACTTGCCTCGTGGCCGGGAGGGGAAGACCCCACCGAAGGGAGGGTGGCTAGAGCCACCCTTCCCTCTCAGTCTGTGGGGTGAGACGTCGTGGCAGCGTCTCTCCCCTACCCACGCTTGACGACGACGGTGTCGTCTCTCTCTCTCATGCCGGTGGCGGCGACTGCGACACCGCCTCTCCCTTCCTTAGGTACACTTTGCACCAAAAAGAAATATAGAGGAAGAGGGAGAGAGAGAGAGAGAGAGAGAGAGAGAAAAAAAAAAAAAAAAAAAAAGATTACCTTGTTTTTATCTAATAGCATTCCGTCACCATTATCTCCACCATCTAGTTCTACCCCCTTTTTTATTTAGGGTTTTAAGATTAATGAGGGATGGTTAGGGTTTTTATTTTAAACTTGTTTGAATTTGGGTTTTAAATAATTACAAGTTTGCCTATAGGGCGGGTTTATTGGATTTTGGGTCGTCACATACCTCCTCCATAGTCTTGGGCAAAGGTCAATACTTATGGGGCACTCAAGGGCAATTCTAAAGAAGCAAGTGCAGGGGGCGTAATCTGTGATTCCTCTAGAGATTGGCTCGGTGGCTGCCTAATCAACTTGGGTTCATGTTTAGTATTTGACGCTGAGCTTTGGGGTGCTTTACAAGGTCTCTAATTGGCGTGGAATTTGGGACTTCGCCGAATCGTTCTGGAGATGGATAACAAAAGTGTTGTTGATGTTCTTAATGACAAAACGAAAATGGGAGTCAAACATCGTCAATTGATCTCTCATATCCGAGAATTTCTGGACAAAAATTCAAGTGTGTCACATACACCGTGAAGGGAACATGGAGGCCGACTAAATGGCAAATTTTGCGGTGGAGCACGACATTGTAGCATATGATGTTAGCGTTTGTCCTATAAATTTAAGGCCAATCTTGGTTGAAGATACTCATGGAGTTTTCTTCCCAAGATGGTGCCCTCTGTAACTCCTTTGTGCATTGGATCTATTTACACCCTCTTTTAATATAAAAAGAACAAAGAAACCTACATAGCCTTTACCCCTATTTAATTCTAAGAGTTAGCTATCGAGATTTTAAGTTCTACATGCATGCACTGGATACAAATACGTTGTACATTATGGAAGCAAGAACAAGTTGATACCAATCAAAATAATTATTTTATGTCTATATTGACCTTTGTGGACAACCTAAAAAGGATAAATGCTTCGATTAGAAAACTTGATAAAGTTGAAATTAAAAAAATTCAACGAGCCTATGATAAATTGATTAAAAAGAATTCGAATCAAGATTAAATCGAGCGATTTAGCTAACCTCAATTAATTTGGGATTGAGGCTTTGTTGCATGTCGTCGTCTCTATTGACCTATGTTACTACATTAAATCAAGTTGAATTTCGCTAGCCTTTGAATTTATTTTTATTTTTTTTTGTCCCAACATTGGTGTTTCATTCATAGGACTCGTCGACTCGAACTCAAGTCACTAGTTAAGGGTCAACAACTCGCTCTCAGTTGTGTCAACCAACCTTTGGTAGCCTTTGACTTTTTTTTGATAAGAAATAAATCAATTTATTTTGCTCCATTGACCATCCATCCCCCACATACCATAACCACATAAATCATTGGACTACAACCTAACTATTATACCCATTTAAGTAAATTACTAATTTAAGACTAAAAGACTTTGTTTATTTGTTTGTTGTTGTTGCTATTGATATCCACGACGGATGATCATAGACAACCCGAGATTATTTATTTATATTTGCTAAAGTTTGTGTTAGTATTTTACATTAAATCCCACCTTATACGCATTGGATCTTTGCTGTGAAACAATGCATGTCAACGTCTTCCGATCGATCACTTCATAGCAATCCTATTCCAACTTTTCTTTTTTCTTAATCCAATGTAACATAGAAGAAATCTAACGTACAACTTTTTGCAGACCGTTGCAATGGCTTTATTCACATGATTTCAATCCATTATTATTTTGCAAAAGGAAAATCATTTTTTTGACATTTTTTGTTACATACATTTATTGCACACTGATGTAGATTCCCTTAAAATTTATAAGGTCTACACATCTCAATCAAATCTACACTATTGTACGTGTAGCAAATGTATGTCTCATAAAATGATAGATTATCATCTTCCTTTGCAAAATAATAGTAATGCTCATGTTGAGATGTGTGGATCTAAGTATAGTTTCACATCGGTTAAGTATGACTTCTTAAAGAAGTATTTTAGTTGTGGTTATCACTTCAAGTAGTATCGAGGCATTTTGAAGTAAAATCTAATACTCATGATTGCAAGGTGGCTAAAGTGGGGACAATATGCCGATAATGATTTGGCTGGAACAAAACATGTACGTTGGTAGACGCTAAATTGCCAGCCCTAGTTAGGTTTATTCACTTAACTTCAATTATCTTGAAAATACACCTTGTGAGCTTATAATTGATACAAAAATTAATGCCTCATAAGGTGGTGTATATATTAGTGGAAGCATTTTATTCATGTAGCCAATCTTTAGCTAATTTCAAAATCAAATTTTGTTGTTTTATGCATTTGATTGATATCAACAACAACGTAACATACCATAACATAAACAACCCTATTTAATGACGGTTGCAACGTTGACATGCGATATCATACACCAACTCACTAATGAATCCATACTCAAACACGAATGGATGATATGCTAAGGCGATCCCTCCAACGGTCCAACTCACGAGACTCAAAATTGAAATCTCGCTTAAAGATAACTAAGTGCTCCAACCATTAATCAGCTGTCCATCGGATCCTCTTTGAAATCATCAACAATTGACAATTTTTAAGATAAGATATATTGACGACAATGTCACACCACAAGACATAAAATCTCGACCTACATATTATGCATCGAGATTTATATAAATATGTATCCTGAGGCGTGCACGGACGGCCGGTGTGAGCGAAAGTGTCTTGAGAAGAAGAAGAAAGGGTAGTAACATGGGATGGGTGCGCAAGTGTAGGGAAGACGTGCGTTCAAAAAACGTGGACACCCCAAAAAACGCGGCCGAATCACACAACCAAAAATTCCCAATTTCGTCTTCGCCTCTCTCTCTCTTTGATCGAAAACCCCTCCATTTGTGATTGATTGATCGACCGATCGATTGTTGTGGGTGGGTAATCGAAGAAGAAGAAGAAGAAGAAGAAGAAGAGATCGATCGATGGATGCGAATGCGGTGGACAATCTGATAGAGAGGTTGTTGGAGGGGAGGTCGGGCAAGGGGAAGAGGATTCAGCTATCGGAGGCTGAGATCCGCCACCTCTGCGTTGCCTCCAAAGAGATCTTTCTCAAGCAGCCTAATTTGTTGGAGTTGGAGGCCCCCATTAACGTCTGCGGTCAGTGCTTCTTCATCTCTCTCTCTCTCTCTCTCCATCTTCTTTGTTTGTTTGCGTTTTGATTGTATTCATGAAAACCCTGATGTGGGTATGTCGAATTACTTTCCCTAAATTGGATTGGTGAAGAAAAGTTGTCAACTTGGTTAAATGTAGCACCCATGGTGATCCAATTGTAAAACACACCTAATTCACCAACAACCGGTTGGTTCAATTCAAGTGGTAAGGAGCTTCGTTCCGCCAGGTCTGAGTTCGAGTCTCGTAAATGGAAAAAGCTCGATAGTACCCGAACGTGGATTAGTTGAGGTTGGCACTGGATGCCATGTTTGAAATCAAAAAGAAAAACACCCATACAATTCAATCCTTGTTGGGAAAAATCAGGTTCATTGTTTTTATTTATTTATTGGTAATCTCGGTTTTCGAACCTTTTCTTGGGACCCTCACCATTTAGGCCAGATTATTTCCATGAGAGTTAATCAGGTGCCCCAACTTCATAACGTTATATGGGAGAAACCAACATATTTGGAGTTCAATGGTAGGATTCGACCATATGACATATTGGTAATCAAGCAAATCTAAGTAACTTTACTACTACACCAATCCCATGACCTCTTGGTTCATTGTAAAACTTCAAAGTAATTCAAAGTAATGGAAATGATGAATTTTAATAAGATGAATTCAGTTTGATGATGATGATGATGAATAAATGTTGTGCAAACTCATGTGAAGATGTGTTTAAGTTTCAGATAGAAAATATGTGGGTAGTTATGTGGTGTTGTTGTGTAAAATTGATTGAATTGGAAATGTTTGGCAAACAGGTGACATACATGGTCAATTTTCCGATCTTTTGCGACTTTTCGAGTACGGAGGTTTCCCGCCTGAGTCTAACTATTTGTTTCTTGGAGACTATGTGGACAGAGGAAAACAAAGCATAGAGACAATATGCCTCCTACTCGCGTACAAAATTAAGTTCCCGGACAACTTTTTTCTCCTCCGTGGAAATCACGAGTGTGCCTCGATCAATAGAATCTATGGATTCTACGACGAATGCAAGCGTAGATTTAGCGTCCGTCTATGGAAAGTTTTTACGGATTGTTTCAATTGTTTGCCTGTAGCAGCAGTGATTGATGATAAGATATTGTGCATGCATCGGGGGCTTTCACCAGAGATGGAAAGTTTGGATCAGATAAGAGCTATAGAGAGGCCAATTGATGTGCCGGACCAGGGTCTCCTATGTGATCTTCTTTGGGCAGATCCTGATAGAGACATTAGAGGTTGGGGAGAGAACGATCGTGGCGTTTCTTATACATTTGGTCCTGATAAGGTAGCCGAGATTTTGAAGAAGCATGACCTCGATCTTGTATGCCGTGCTCACCAGGTATCCTCTCTATGTACAGTTTACTGCTGTTAAATTTGCTACTGCATACCGCTTACTGATATTTACTGATGAAGCACTATAGGGGTCTCTCTCTTTACTTTATTCCTCACTAAAGGCTAGAGCATTGGATCCATTATTTAGATTTACATCCAAAAATGTCCTCTCTAGATAATGTTGAATGCATAAGATATAGATTATCGCGAATGCACAATAAGCTTAGGCATTCTAAAAGTATTTCTTTCCCTTTTTTCATGATTATATATGGTCATAATTCGTGCATGCCCAATAAACTTAGGCGTTCTAATAGTCTTTCCTGTTGTTATAACTATGGTGATCAGGTTGTTGAAGATGGATACGAATTTTTCGCAGACAGGCAGCTAGTGACCATATTTTCTGCTCCCAATTACTGCGGAGAGTTCAACAATGCTGGTGCTCTGATGAGTGTCGATGCAAGTTTGCTATGTTCATTCCAGATTCTCAAGCCGGGGAGAGGTAAATCAGCTCAGACTGAATAGATACCGAGAATACAATGATGAAAGAGAAACATAAGGCAGAAATTCGACACATGAACAGGAATTCTGCGGTAACTTGTCTTTTCCCATTCAATCAAACATTGAGTTCATCCAGCCCTTTAAGTCTGTTTCTTTGTTGTAGATTATCAATTGTAGAATAGCAAGCTTTTATCCACCAAAAAAAAAAAAAAAAGAATAGCAAGCTTTTTGTATATATGTTTCTTTGTTGGTAAAGGATGCTTATCTGACATTGGAGAAAGAAATTCTGCTTTAATTTGCATTCTCCCCCTGATGAATAAAGAAGGGGCAATTGAACCAAACTGTTGTACGGCGGAGAAGCTATGCTGTACATTCTATTTATAACATATATATACTTGTTTTTCACATTTGATTCGCAATTACGAGTCCAATTGTTCAATTTGAAGCACCTTTGAATCTTCTAGTAGAGAAGCAATTGCAAAAAGTATATAGCTCATTGTGCAGTAACCTGAATGCAAAACCAAAGAGACAGAAATTGATGCAGAAGAAAAACATGTCAGCATCAAAGCCGAAGCTAGCGATGGTGAGAGAGGTGTATTTCCTGTTGCAGTAAAACAAGTGAGGATTCTGAACATAACTCATTTGAAGTGCTACATCATATATAAAAACTGCGCATCAGTCGGAAGGAGTTTTCACTTTTCAGAGGTGTGGATCAAGAGGTTTTTCTAACTTCTCTTTATGTGAACACTTTCTGATAGATAATATACATGGAAGACATTTAATCTACCAATTCTCTACTTATGAGCAATGCATGCAGACTGACTGATCACAAGCATATGGACACATCTTATTCCAGGCAGAGCGCGGATTCAGTTATCGATAGACAAAAGAATCCTGGTAACCATTTCTGCAAACTAACTTAAAGTGCTGCTACATTGGTCCTATATTTTTTCTTCTGAGGACCAAAGAGAAAGGGGACTCCGCACGAGGAGGTCGAGATCATATTCCCGCTCATAAAATACTGGATTCGTCGTGATAGAGAGAGTGCAGACTGTGTCATTAGTTTTCAATTCATAAGGTTTGGTGTAACAGACTATGGAAACTGATGTTAGAACTATCAAGTGGCCTTCACATTGCAAATGGAGAACAGTACAAGAGATCAGGTTGGCAGTTCCAACTTCTCCTGATAAACGAAGCTATGATTCTTTGATGGGCGCGGTTTGCATCTCGAGGCGCGTCAAATGGGTATATTAGAAGTGCTACTATAGGCTTGTGACATCACAAGTTGCCTTGGAACTTAGCAGCCCCAAATTTCTTTGTATCAAGTAAGAAGATGGTCCCAGCATTAGAGTATAGACAAAGCTCTCCCCACGCTTCCACTCTCAAAACCACACCACAACTGCTCACCATACACCACAAACTTAGCTTAGTTTCTCCACACCACAGACCACACCATAGTACTCCATACACCTCTTCAGCTTCTCTTCTTACTCATATCCTGACTTCGTCGATCGCGTTAGCACATCTCGATGCAGATCTAACGGACTTCGACAAGTGTTTGCATCTTTTGTATACAATTCAATTATACTACTCCATTTCACACAGATATTGAAGCACCATACATTTTAGTTCCATAATGGCCATCTTGAGCAGACCCCTCCTAGGCAATTGCTATTGCTTCCCCACAGCCACCTCCATTAACAACCACCGGAAGCCTACGCCGCGGCTTCCACCGCCTCATGTGGCGCTCGACAACCCACCACCGTCCCTCCTAGCGGCGAAGACCCTCCAACGCCCGCACCCGGACGACCCCTCCCTCCAATCCACATGGTCTCACCGTGCATGGGTCGCGCTAGGCTCCACATCCATCCTACTCTCCCTAACCAAGTCTACCATGGCTTCCCTCCAATCCCACACCCTCCTCGAACCCGCCCTCGCCGCATACATTGGCTACCTACTCGCGGACCTGGCCTCCGGCGTCTACCACTGGGCCATCGACAACTACGGCTCCTCCAACACCCCGATCGTCGGCGCACAAATCCACGCCTTCCAAGGCCACCACAAGTGGCCTTGGACCATCACCAAGCGCCAATTCTCCAACAACCTCCACGCCCTCTCCCGCGCCGTCTTCTTCACAATGCTTCCGCTTGACCTCCTCGCCGATGCCAACCCGGCATTGCACGCCTTTGCCGGGGCGTGCGCCGGGTGCATTATGATGAGCCAGCAGTTCCATGCTTGGGCTCATGGGACCAAGAGTAGGCTGCCTAGAGTGGTGGTTGCCATGCAAGAGATGGGAGTGTTGGTAGGCACGGAGGAGCATGGGAGGCACCATAGGCCTCCTTATAACAACAACTACTGCATTGTTAGTGGTGCGTGGAATGGAGTGTTGGATGAGTCGAGGGTGTTTGAGATGTTGGAGATGGTTTTGTTTTTGAGGTTCGGGGTGAGGCCAAGGTCGTGGAGTGAGCCGAACGAGGAGTGGGTTGAAGACCAGGTCTGAGCGCGCTTTATATATAGAGGTGGGGACATACCAAACTAGTATTGATTGGGTTTTGTTAAGTGTAGATGTATAGATTGATTGATCATTGTTACATACAAGGAGAAACCTATATATCCAATCCACCATTTTTATTTTTATTTTTCCTCATTGTGATATTTATTAGCACATGCATTCATGCATGCATGCTTTGTCAAAATTCTCTATGGAGTACATGCATGTTGATAGGAATAACATAAACTATATCACCATTACGAGGGGTCTTGATCATGAATCAATCAGAGGCTTCAAGAAGTCACATTGGCTTATCCTTGATGATTTTGTTAGTTTATGATTGCCTAATTTATCACCTATTTTCTCTATTGAGTGGTCTATTGTCTAATTTGTATGCTAATTTTCTACTATATGATGTTTGGTTGCAAGGCCACTGGCCACTTGCACGTTTGGCGGGGGACCTCCACTCCAATTTTTTTTTTTTTCTAACTGCCCGACTTTGGGGCAGGGCTCAAAGGGCGACCGCTGCAGACCCCACTCAGTACAAGGCCTCAATTTGGACAATATATATGTATGGGGGTATTAGTGTATTTTTTCACATATATTTTAAGAAAAATGTTATTGTAACCAAGAAGCTTAACCCACCTAGCTATATGCGTTTTGTCTATTTTGACAAGCATGTATCCTAAGGCGCATCGCAGTACACGAAACCAGGTGGGTTTACTTGTTGGATTACAAAAGCATTCCCATATTTTAATCTTTTTATCACAAGACTATGTAGAAAATTAAAAAAGGGTTCTGGTGCTGGCGTTGAGTTTGGCGTTGAAGCGCCATACCAACACCAAAAGCTCCCTGGTTTTGACGTTGAAGCATCGGGACGGCTCCTCAGTGCCGAGAATGAAAAGATACATTTTTTGAGTGTTATTTGGTCCTTTTTTGTCTATTTTTTTTGTACTTATTCGCACCAAAACTCACCCCTTTGTGGATAAACACCAAGTCTCTTGATTTTCTTTAATTAAATCAAAGAGATCTAGTACGTTCTAAACACATCGAAACTCAAAAGGCTTTTGAATCAAAGTGTGTTCTTGTTCATAGCATCATTCTCTCCAAGTATCCTACAAGAGTGTTCTTGTTTATAGCATCATCCAACAATCGTTAGAGACTTGATTGTATCCTGAAGGCAAGTTTCGATTAATCCTATTATGTATTCGCGGTTTCGACCGGTAAAGAGAAATCTTGTCTAAAAGAGCGCGATTACGCGTCTCAAGTTTTTGTTTGGTTCCTCCATTCTCAACTTGTATTTTATGTCCGAAGAGTTTTGTTCCAACAGACTGCACGGAGTAAAACGTGGGGTTTGATCGTTTCTCTTAACTCACATATGCAACTCAACAATCAACATTTATCAACATTTAGATACTTACTCATACACGTGCATGTTGACGTAATGGCAACAAGTTCTATTTAAAAATAAAAATAAAAAAATAAGAGCTCTCTCTCTCTCTCTCTCTCTCAAGTTCTTCTCGGTGTTTTCGAGCATCTTGATATCGCTTGGAATTTTCCCGCTGTGTTGGTCATTCCTAGGGTTTTGATTTACTTTTAAGTCATTCATGAGGTTTGGTGTCAAAGGCCCGAGACCTATGTTTAAGGTTTCGTATACATTGTTCCACCGCCTTTAAAACTTGGTTGGCAACCACCTAAAGGTTCGGTAGAGGCTTTGATTGACACTCCAATTAGAAGTTCAAACCTGCATGATCGAACCACTCAAAAAAAATGAGGGTTCCTACTTTTGCTTCAAATTTTTTAAAAAAATTATAAAACATTGACGATGCTCTACAAATCAAAAGAGAGTGGTGTCCGAAGACAAATGTGAGGCGCATGAAATGAGAGGAAAGGGTGAGGGTGGGTGCTTATAACAAGGTAAAGTGCATAAAAGTCATATTTGTTGAGGGGTAACCCTTACTAAAATCACTCGCTTACCCTTACAAAATGTTGGGGTACTTTTAGCGGCTTAGCGCAAATAATCATATCCCAAACTAAAATGATAATTCAATTTTTTTAAAGGCCATAATGATTCAGTTTCTACATTATAGCTCTAAAATATCATATTTTATCAAAAGAAAGAGAGGATGTTAGAATATTATGTTTAATTACATTGAAATTGGTTTAGTCACATAAGCACTTTGAATACATAGTTGATATTCCCAGACAATCCTGGCAACAAAGTAAACCTGGCGTGAGAACACTAATTCGAAGGCCCAATAACATGAAAACTACTAGAGTAACCCACTTTAAGCGAGCACATCTCGACGTATATTGCACAAGCACCAAATAGGTCGTTGCCCAAAGTTAGTCGTAGCACGACAACAACTAGACGATATCAGTACCTCAAAATGTGTCCAGGTCATGTTTTCAAATAACAGTGCATATACACATATAAAATACATTGAAAATAAAATCAAAACATTAAAGTTAATGAGAACTAAATTGTTTGCCAATTCTCACTCCCAAAAGAAAAATCTGTTTCTCAATTTGCAATTATCCACATACAATACATACCAAACATAAGAAAGACCCTACAAAGCCAATCTCCAAAATCCATGAATCCAATGAAATAAACAAATTCCGCACCTACAAAGTTGCAAATAGCATTGTGGAACGCTCAACATGGATGAAAAAATTGCCATGACAACCACAAGCCACGTCGCAAGCTACAGTCACTTTTACTCCATTTGCTTTGTATATCCCACCATGCGGAGTAAATCTTGAATGTCGGTAGTCTTCAACGCTGAGAAAACCATTAGCAGTGCAGGCACGACAGTATCAACGAATTGGGTGATACTGAGCTGAGACCCTTTTTGGAGGAAGCTTCCGCAGAATGTAGAGGACAAGTGCTGATGGTAGAATCTCTGTGAGCTGTAAAATGAAGAGAATTGAGCAATGTTGTAAAAGAAAATATGGTTGGTGCTAAAGAGATGCGCGCTGGTGGTGTGCGAATAAATCTGTTAATAAGGAATTACCACATAGTAAATGAGATTTAGAACTGGGTGATCCAGAACGTCCAAATATGCATCCTTGTCGAAAGCAGATAGGGCCACCTGCAAATTTAGAGACGTTTTTCAGTTACACATGAGTTATGACCTTCCATCAAAAGAAGGTATGACAAACACAAGACTTTCATCAAATATATAGATTCAATTAACGAATATATAGACGTTAATTGAAGAGATTAACAAACGACCAATCATTACATAGAGATGCATTCAATTTACAGTTGTTCACTAGCACGCAACTTTCAACAAGGTAAAATACTAAAATTTGACTTGCATGCAAGCCGCACTATTGTCAGACCAAGTCCTAATGGTTTTGATAATTGACGGACGCATTTTTGTCCAAATAGTAACAGATATCATGAGTCATTTTCAGAATATTGCATATATTGTGTTCTTTAATACTATTTAGACAACCAACAATACATGAATGGCGACGAGTTACTGTAAGTTTGTCCAACAAGTTTTGAGAATTACCTGTACATCTATCATTCTCTTATTATATTAGAAAAAAAAAATGGAAGAATTAAAATGTCATTCAAGTAGCCAAATCCATCTAAAACCTTCAATAAGACAACAAACCACCTCAAGTAACAAGAACCAACCAGTGTCAATTTGATCTATTAGACAGTCCACGTCCTAAATATGTAGATTTAAGTCATAATTAACCGCTCAAGGTAAAGTAATTGAGGATGCATAATGTAAAAAGCTTCCACTTCAAGGACTTTTAGACTTGGCATTTGCAATACTATTATTCACTGTATATCATGGAAGATATGCTAGGGTGACCCACTTTAGACACGCCAAATCGACACACTTTTTGGTGTCTCTTAGATGCACATTGATTTGTGTGCGTACAAACATCAATGCACAAATCAAGGGACAACAACAAGTGTGTGTCCATTTGGCACGTTCAAAGTGGGTCACCTCATCATTTTCCACATATAATACCATTACCATTCTACAGAATGCATTTGAAGGATTGTAAAGTTAGGTTTACTCAGAGGGTTGACTACAACTTCAGCATTGAATCAATTGACGGTGGTTTTTTGATTGTTTGCATTCACAACATCATCATGTGGATCCAGTTGTGTAACTAGAACCATATTCAAGGACGGAGGATTAACTCTCAAAGACCTATCTACAGCAACATGCCCATAAATTATTCCAATACATCATATTTGAGAATGAAATAGTATAAACAACAACAACAACAACAACAACATAGCCTCGGTCCCAAATTAACTGGGGTCGGCTACATGGATCAAACTTTTCCATTGTGCTCGATTAAGTGCAATTGATGGTGAGCTTTTCAAACCATTCAAATCCAGAATGAAATAGTATAAAAGACCATCAAAATGTGTGCACAAAAATTTGCTTGAAATTTAGTATTTGTTACTCACCACGAAGCATCTAATAAGAAAACAGGTGAAACATATCGCTGTAACAGATCCAACCTGAGAAAGATCCAAACTCGTGAGCAATTGAAATTTGCAAATACAAAATTATCACAATTTGTGGAAGCAAGGTTCTAATGGCTGCTTTTTGTAAGAAGGATTTGCAGTAACGAGGCAACTGTCTTTTTTTGTAAGAAATCAACTGATAAATAACCCCTCAAGCTTGCACAAGGGGAGACTCGAACCTCATTCTCATCCATAAGCACATACCAAACCATTGATCTGCCACATGGTCGGTGAATCGGTATAACAAGGCAACTGTTACACATTATTATCTAAGGGTCCATCCAACAACAGGCCCCAGCATGAAAAAAAAGGCCGTCAATTCTACGCAAAACCAGTGAAGTTCATAAAGCCATATGAGATTGTCCTAAAAACTATAGCCTAAATCCAGGGGACATCAAACCATGCACAAGGACTTCAACAATGATTTCGATATTCTCAGACAGCCTTAATGCTCTAGGTAAAACATATTCCCATTTCTATGAGTGAAAAGTAGATTGACAGTTATGTGCAAGTAGACCACATCAAAGGAACAGAAAATCTTATGACCACAGCTGATCAATTACTGCATGAGGGTAACCCTCTATCTATGTACATAGTATAATTTGTTTTAAGAATTTTATAATCAGAAAAATTATTTGGGTATTTTAATCCAAGTTGAAACTCTAAAGAATACTTTATTGCAATCAACGTATAAAAATATATTTAATACAAAAGTGAGCAAACTACAGCGAGAGTCACTATATACCCAAAAAAGTGATAGTCACCAAGTTAAAACTAGCCACACAGGTAATTAGATGTGGGATAACATGCATTTATATGAAACTTCTAGACTCCATGCAATGGGTTGATTTCATTATATCCAATCTAGTCAAGTTTGACACTAAGTTGAAAACATGCACCTCATGAAGCTTCTTCCGTCTTCCTTTGGATTCAATTGGAAAGCGCCTTAGCATGAAAAAAAGTCTGCACAAGGAAAACTACTCAGTACCATACAATAAAACTATCCATCATGAGAAGAACTGAGGAAGAGAGACCTAATATGTGTCATTTAGTTATTACATACCTCCCTCCATAAAGCAAGAAACCAAGTGCTGCAATAAATGATACCACTGGGGACAAAAAGGAGAAGAAAAAGACAGACGTTAGTCCGTAAGCCATCAATAATTAAAAGGGTCGAGTATTGTTCCCAACTAGCAAAAAAAAAAAACTTGTCGCAGTAACAGAATCTATGCCATAAAATTGAACACCTAATATGTTGTCAGAACCAACGCACTTGAGATTCATAACACTTGTTACTGTAACAAAATATATATACTGAAAAGTGCAAACCTGCTATGAATATTTTTCCAATGCACTCCACGACGCTGTTATCATTTATCCACAGGTAAATCCAAATAAAGATCTGATGGGAAAGAGTAATCAATGTGAGATCCACAAATGGCAAATGATATAGAAACTGAAGGTTTCAACTTTCGACTACTCCTGTAGATTACAGACATGAAGAAAACTGAAAAACAAAAAATACAACTTCTCTGAACAATTCGAGTATTTAAATTGACTGAGCTTCCAGTCATGGTTACTAAAAAGTAAAAAACACTAAAGATCATGGCCCATAACATTTTGGAGCTAAGAGTGTCACCCCAACAATTACCTCGGACCTAACTGCTAAAGAAGAGAAAATGAGAAACGGAAACAGAAACAGAAACAGAAACAAAGACAAACAAAACATTGAAGAAGTTAGGTAGCAAGATTCGGCTCATACACCAGAATATCGCATATTTGCAAGTCCAAATTGTATGTAGAATCCAAAAATCAAACAGAATCAGTGAGAAGAATAACCAAAAAAAATTATAATCATACACTACTAGGCATGATGATAACATTAATTCTACAGAAATGTAGAATAGGAACATGAAAGAGCACACCTGAATGAGATAAATTCCAATGTTGACCAAAATATAAACAATCCTCAGCTTATCTGTTGGAAGACTTCTTGCCTGTCCACAATCAGAGAGAACAAAGCTCAAAACAATGTCATGTGTCGCCCGATTGATGCATAAAGGCTATCATAGCATTCCTACACCTAACGAGAATAAATTGACACTTGCCTGACGATATATTTCTGCCCAAAATAGGACGAGCAGCGTGTATGTAGAAAAGAACAGAAGTCCCGGAAGATCCAATAAGATTAAGGTAAGCACCTGGTCCACAACTAATAGAATCAGATTCTGCATTTTTGGTTCACATTGAAAATGGTCTGCTAGAATTCAATGACACAGTGCCGATAAAGAGCTAAAAATATACCTTGTCACCTTCCAAATCATCACTAACAGGCTAGATGAATAAGACTGAAAAGAATAATTGATCTTACTAATACTGTGAGTTTTATTCACAAACAAAACTAACATTGTTGAGTCAGGTTAACAAGAGCAATAAAATTACACAATGACAGTAATTCAGTTTTTATCAAATATTTCTTTGATACACCTCATCTAAGAAATGGAATTGGAATTGGAAAAATTAAAAATTTCCTATCACTTTAAGATCCAATGAGAATGATAGGAGGTGAAGCTTAACTAACATTTTTACTACATCTTAATTCATTTGAGTCGCACACCATGTTCTTCAGTTCTTCAGAGTGCTTAGTATTGATAACATTAGAAGCACACTCACTAGATTTCCCAATTTCAATGAAAGTAATCTCAACCTCTTTACTGGTCAAACACAGTTATAATATATCAACAGCAAAGGCAATCCTTGAGTACCTATGATGTCCTTTGTCACTGGTATCTCCTGCTCTAGACTTACTCCTCATCTAATATGGTTCATCATCATTCGAACTACTGAGAAGGCTCAATAGTGTTCCAAAAGAGTTGTATTTACGGATCACAAGCTTTTCAAGCCCTTTACAGGTAAGGCATCCATGTGGACACTTCTTCCATGAAGGAATAGATCAAAGCATCATTTTCAACAACCACTTACGAAATTATTGCTTGATTAATCCTTCATCCATAAATTGCTTCCCGACAATCATGAATTCATGACTTTTGGAAAAACTTTGATAATAGCCAATAGGAGATCACATAAATGAATCAGTAGAATTTCTGCATAAATCTTCTGCAGTGCTTTCTTTCTTAAGACGGCAAGCACCTTACTCTCATCTAATTCTAGATTTGGAAAGGTGTCACACAAAAGGCTTTTATCAATACAGATAAGCTTCCTGTTACACGAATGGAATGCACAAGAGCTTCTAATGAGCTTAAAAATTAACAAGATTGGACTCTTACGTTTTAAGGGGATGAGTATAGCATGTATGTTGTGCGTGTATGCATATATAGAACTAGAAGCAACCTTCTAAAAGAAGACAGTGAACCGATAGTTCTCCATTAACCAGCATATGCGAAAAAATCAGAAGGTGTTGACCTTTATTGGATCTAACAAGAAAATATAGAACAATCTAAAAAATTAATTGAGAAGGATGGCAATATAGGTTTAATGTTTTTTTCTTGCTTAGTTTCCTTTTTGTTTCTGAATATCTCTTTAGTATTTGGAAGGACCATTTGATCCTGATGCATTGCCATTTAGTTCTCTCTCCTCCGATGTGTTTAGCATTAGCCAATTGAGACAGGAAGTTCTTCTCCTACAAATATGCTATCATCAACAATTTTCCCAATGTAATTGTTATTTAATGACTATCCAATTGAGACAGGAAGTTCTTCTCCTAAACAGAAGTGAAAGAACCTTAACTAACATTCTAAAAAAAAAGGCAAGTATATATAGATAATAACATATTCTAAAATTGGTAATTGAAAAAATCAAGATATTCTTATTTAATTAAATGTAAGTTCGCCTGCTGTAAAAGATAATCTCATATCAATGAGATTTCATTTTCTGAAATATACAGATTTTCATTTAATGACTATCCAATTCACATGTAGACTCCTATATTACATTAGTCTTGTAATTGGAAAACATTTCATTTCTCTCCACTTTACCCTAATAAAAAAAAAAAAATTGTCACGATAGCAATCAAGATGGACATATAGCAATGTTTTTCCAATACTTATTGTTCATTCACTGTTTTAACAAAGGACGTGTATTCAACTTTTGTTTGTCACTGAAAAGTTGAATGTCATCTTCTCTAACAAACCTATGTCTGGCTTACTGAGATTCACAAGAAAAATACTTCTGAACAAGAGAAGTTGCCTATAATGTACCAAGAAATACTGCAAAAAATTGGAAGACATTCGCATGGAGAATAATATCACCAATTGGCTCATATCACATTGAAATTGCATGCCATTACGCAAAAACGTTCACATGAAAAAGAAAAAAAAATGTTTGCATGCACAGTAAGTGCATCGGAGAAGTAAGCCACAACTTTAGCAACCACTGGCATTAAATTATGGAACGACAATATGCAGTTCTTCTATGTTCAGCGCGCTTGGTTAAACCACATATCTTCAATATTGTGTTAGATACAATTAGTTTTGAGCAACTAATAAGCACTTCTTTTCTAACTATACATTTAGGGAAGGGAAAGGAGTCAACAAAGGAAGAAGATTGACAGAAAAATGAGGAGGGTCATGGACAAGGTAGAGCATTGAACAACTAACACTATGGTAGTTCTGCAAATACAAAGGTCATATTATAAAGTTGTGTCCAAAGAAAAAAAAAATTAGTCAACCACTATAAACCAAGAAGTAGAGGACAATATAGCGAGTTTGTGACAATATCAATCTCTATAGAATATAGATATGTGGCAGTATTACAACATAACACATTACCGCGGCTACATTATAAACAAGCATACTCTAACAGACAGAACAGATTGATTGAAATTAAAATATTGTCTAGCTTAGTGTCAAAATTGTTCAAAGAATTGAAAAGCATTCATGTTCAAGCAAATTCTGCTCAGACGGAGGCAATTAAAGTAGAAATTTGTTGGGATTTGCTTGAAGCTTCTATTAGATACATTGCTTCAGGTGAGGCTGCACAGTGATCTTTAAGTACGTTCAATTCAGATAAGGATTGCAGTCCTTGATTTAGTCTTAAAAGACAACTCTTCCATGGTAGTCATAAGCTATATGTGCATTGATTTGGAGATTGAATGTAACAAAAGATAGAGCCAATTCAAGAGAAATATGAAATTATGGTTTAATCGAGTGCTTAACAATTTCCTAACTCAAGTGCCCTATTCAACTTCGCTAAGTTATGAAACGGTACAAGGCTGTCTAAGAGGCAATAATTGCACATGATCAAAACTATGATCATCTTCCTCAATTTCAAATGCTTCTCCAAATATCCAAACTTGAGCTTGCATGGCTCATTTGCTATTGGGAAAAAAATAAAACCTGATACAAAGCTAATGAAGTGAAGCACAAAAACAACGATATAAAACATATACAAATGAACAATGCTAACCTTCGGTGCGAGAAGAAAAACTTGTTTGTGGAATCCAAAGACAACGGCGCGGACTGCAAACACAATCATAACAGGACACCATGTCATAAAACATTGAATGCAACCAAACAATTTAAACAGTAATGGCGAAACTGGAAGTCACCTCCATTTACAATAAAGTTCATGAGATGGAAAACTTTCTGCGTAGTCCAACCATACTCCGGCACTCGCATTTCTATCCGAATCAGTTGAATCTGTAGAAGAGGACTCAGCTCATTCATCGCTACTCTCATTCCACGAATTCAACACAATAATTTCAACCAAATAACAAAACAACGCGCGCAGTTTCACGAGTTCGGTACAAGCGCAATTCATCAAACAAAACAACCATCAAAAACCCCTAATTCCAAATTCTCGACCAACACAATCACGAATTCACAATCACCAAAAAGACTCAAACTTTCAATCAATCAGAGCTCAATCAACACCAAACCCTAAAAAAAAAAAAAAAAAAAAAACCACCGAAACCCTAACCGAACCAAAAGCGATGAATCGACGAGAATTGACAACGGAATCGAAGACTGACCAGAGCGACAGACGAGACTAGGGCATAAGCGGCGCAGAGGAAGAAGAAGATCCCGTCCTGCCACCGCGCGGAGTCGTTGATCTCCTCCCACCACCCGCTCGACAGAAACCCTAACCCTAACTCCATTGACGACGACGAGACATTGAACTCCAGTAACCTCATCTCCTCCGCGAACACCTGACAAATCAACAACACTGACAATAATATCATGAACCGATCATCGATCATCGATCATCGATCATCGAAACAACGCGAATCGAGGAAGATCGGGTGGTGAGTCTGTACCGGACGTTCTAAGGTTCCGAGTTTTCGAAGCCCGCGTTGAGGCTTCCGGTGATTGAACGGGAACTCTGTGAGACTTTGGTTGTTGAGATTTTATCAGGGACGAAGTAATGATAATGGATTTGATAATTTTTGCCACTGTGGCTGGGTGGAATTTACGAGGTTGCCACTGGGGGCGGAGAGTTTGGAGTTTGAACTGGGAGGGCGTGCGCCTGTTTTGACTTTCCGAGTCTGTCATGGATGGCTAACTGCCAGTCTTGTGAGGTTAAAAATGTAATTATAGTCTTTTATGATTGATCTGGGAAAAAACGACCATGATCTCGCCGGCTCCGACTGTGCGTGTATCTTTCTTTCTTTTTTTGAAAATGTAGAAATAACTACTTTAAATGTAGAAATAACTACTTTCGACACCAATCAAGTCTGACGCCGTGCATTTTACCTCAAAATACACACACATCTCAACTTGTATTACACGGTATTTAATTGGGTCGGTGCCTAAAGTCGATTATTTTAACAGTTTCCTTTTTTTATCACAACGGGAGGAATTTTATAATTTTATAAAAAGTTCATTAAATTTTTTTACAAAAAATCGAAATGCAATAAAAGAATTTGATATAAGTAATGACCTTAATTAATTTGGGATCGAAGGTATGATTATTTGTTGTTGTTGATGATGATGATTAGATCCTTTCGATCCTAAAAAAAAAAAATAAAAAAATAAAAAAAAAATTTTGGAGTTTGGACACACCTTTGATTATGAATGCATGGGTCTCCATGCATAGTTTAAAAGTACTAATTGTTTTTGGATAGGAAAGAAACTTACTTGCCCCTTTAAAACTTGAACCCCTCGTGCTCATATCAAATTAGTGAGCTACTTGGCTAGTTGCATAATTGGAAGTATGTAATGGCTGTGCCAAATATAAATAGGAAAAAGCAAAGTCACCTAATCATTTTCTTACGAGGGTAAGAAATTGAGATTGCAACAATGCGACTGATTATAAGCACTTTATCACTTGATCATATTCTATTTTCTTTTACTAGTTTGTGTTGTGTTATTGGAGGTAATTGAATAACCTCATATCGATTAGTTGAGCTCAAAAGATCACTTCTTATAAGTTTTATGTGAGATCTCTTACATTTGACATTTTTGAAGGATGTACATGCTCACTCTCACACTAAAGCCTATATATAGAACTATAGTTTTTCACTCTCGCAAGACTTAGATGTCTTACTACGAAAATGTTTCGTTCTTGAGGCACACTACAAGGCGCCCACCCGGTCAATGTCGATTTGCGAGTGTCAAGAGTGGGGGTACTCTAGCAAGCTAATACACAAAAAAAAAAAAAAAAAAAAAACTTTAGAGCATGAGTTGGTTTTTTATAACACCCAAAACCATTGAGATATTTGAGCTTTGAGCTTAATGAATGGAGTTTAGATGTAAAAAATTTTAAGGGCGTGGTTATTAGAATATTTCCAACCACAAAATTATATTTTCACCTCTACTTTACTTTACAGTTTGTCACATCAAACTCTTTTTTTTTTCAAACCACAAACTGTTTTTACATATCAAAACTCTATTTCTTATTTTTATTCTTTTTTGTTATTTATTTGCATTTTTTGTCAACTTATTTGCATTAATTTTAATAAATTATTAAATTAGTAATTTTTTCTTTTAAATTTTTTTAAAAAAAAAAAAAAAGAAAAAGAAAGGAATGCTATTTTAGAGTTCAATGAATAGCAGAATTCTGAATTTGAAGTGCACTATTCACCAAACTCTATTTTGAACCTTAACAAGATGACATGTACTAAATGAAAGTTGAGCTTTAACACTTTACAGTGCTATGCGTTGCTTTCACAGTGGAACCATGTGCTCAACATAGCAGAACATCAAACTCTTCGTCGCATTTTTTTTCCAACCACAAACTCTTTTACATATCAAAACTCTATTTCTTGTTTTTATTCTTTTTTGTTATTTATTTGCATTTTTTGTCAACTTATTTGCATTAATTTTAATAAATTATTAAATTAGTAAGCGTTTTTTTCTTTTAATTTTTTTTGACTTGCCAGTGGTAAAAAAAAAAAAAAAAAGAAAAAGAAATGAATGTTATTTTAGAGTTCAATGAATAAAGCATAACATGTTTTTTTGTGTAAAAAGTTCTTATCGAAAAAAAAAAGACCTAAATGTGCAATATTTTTCTTTTAATAAAATGAAAAGTACTCTTTAAAAACTTTGAGCTGCACTTTCGTTTACAACACCAAGAGTACACCTAGCTATCAGCAAAAAGAATAAAAGAATAATAATGATTTAAAATAACCTATTTTAGACAAAAACAGCAGAAACAGCTAAGCCTCTATCCCTTGAAATAAAAAAAAAATTAAGCCTTTATTTGGAAGTCATATTCAAGTTGATTGAAGAAAAAAAAAATCCAACATCCATCTAAGAATATCTCCAATACAAATTCAGTTAGGAGAAAATGGATATCATGTATACATAAAAATTAAAAAAAAAAAAAAAAAAAATTCAGATACAAATGTCTACTTTTAATGATAAGCTCACGTGACAAATTAAGAAAAAAGTATATACTTATGCAATACCAATTTCATAATTTTAATAAAAAAATCAATATTACACCTTTTTTTTTGTCAAAGACTCCTAAAAAGTTGTAAAATTGTACTTTCTTCCCAAGACAAATCAATTTTAATTAAATAAATAAACGTCACTTCATTAGTAAAAACTAGTTTTAGATATGGATGTTGTCCGGAAATATAATAAATCTATATTTTTTTATAAATAATCATTAGCATAATGAACGTTGTTTAAAAAAATCTAAGATATAGAATTATAAAGAATGATGTATTTGTAATAATCATAATAAATTTTGGAAGACTTTTTTGTATACAACATTAAGAGTACAATTTGAAAAATTATCTTCTTTGTCACTTATTAAAATTTTCAATTCAGATATGCTTTTAACTCTTGAAACTGCAACATACATTTTGTTGGAACAAATAGCTTCGAATAAAAATGCAAGATGAGAATGGAAGAACCAAACAATGACTTAAGACGCGTAATCGCTCTCATTTAAACAAGATTTCTCCATATCTAATTCGAAACCGTGTATACATAATGAAAAAATCAAAACTTGCCTTTAAGATATAGTAAGTCTCTAATGGTTGTTGGATGATGTGTGTAAACAGTGTAATACAATTCCAACCAAGAACACTTTTGAAGAACTTTTGAGAGAATGATGTTATGACTCAAAACACACTTTGATTCAAAAACTTTTGTATTTCAATGTGTTTCTCAATGTATCTCATTGTGTATAGTACGTACTAGATCCCTTTAATTTATATGTCCATATAATTTGAAACCGGACAAAATAAGTCCCGACGCTTCAGCGCCCAAAACAATGGATTTTCTGTTGTTGGCATTGAGCTTGGCGCCACAGCGCCAGACACAGAGAGCCTATTTTTCTTCTTTTTTAGATCCTACAATTTCCCTCCATTTTCAAATTATATGAACATATAAATCGAAAATTACATTTAGGATATAACAAAACCAAAAAAACTCATATAACATCATTCCTAAATCGATACATAAATGAAACGTGTCTTTTGGACTTGAACTTTTCACTTAGTGCAAACACTTCAAAGTTTCATAAGTATTATGGTGAACGGATCTTGAACCAATAACCCTTACGACAAAATTGGAAATATCGAACATAGCGATTTCATGTGAGTAAGAGTGTTCTATTGATCGCACATTATGACCTTGTGCAAATTATGTCTTTCTTAAGTGCTTTAAAGTTAGTTTGGCTCATAAAAATTGAGTCACTTTATTCGACTTATTAAGACCCAAATGTCAACCTTCGACATGTAGAAAACAACACTAGAACTAGGAAGGGACCTTTTATAATATAAATTTTCTAGTGTTCTGTAATTTCACTTGACTTGTTAGTACCACATTGAACTTATTCTGTATTTTCAAGAATTAAGTTGGGTTCCCATCAAGTAACGATCGAATTAGGCAAACCTAAGTCTCGTTTTTTTTTATGTCTGATACACCATATCTCTAACATGACCATTTGTTAATGGATCTGCTAAATTCTTTTTAGATTTCCATAATCAATTGTGATACCCTATTTTTGAGTAATTGTCTTAAAAGATCATGTCTTAGACATATATTTATAGACTTCCATTATAAGTCTTGCTCTCGACTTTATAAACATTCCCTTGTTATCCACTACAAAAAAAACACAGCTGATCAGAAACGAAAATTTTAGTTGCTGATTAGCATAAATTCCGTCTCTAACTATATTCATAACTTAACAGAGATTTTAATCAATTCCGTTTTTAAAGCGTCGACTTTAATTTAGTCAGCAACGGAAATGTGTTTCGTTGTTGATTAGAGACGGATTTGAGACGAATTTAGAAACGGAACAAAAACGGAACAGAAATGGAATTTCTCCCAAAGGGGACGATTCTAATTGCATTTTGTTGTTGATCCCAAACGGAACAGAAATGGAATTTCCCCCCAAAACTCGCTAAATCTGTAGCCTTAAGCCTTCAGGGCGCGAGTTCGAGTTGTGGGAGGCGAAAAATTGTGCCCATATTGGTAAAGATATGAGGGGACACAGATGGTGTGGCGATAAAGTCACACTGCCTGTGACTCAAGGTGCTGGGTGCACGGTAGAGTGGCTCGGGCCTTGACAAAAAAGACACATTTTTGTCAAGGCCTGGGTGCACGGTAAAGTGGCCCAGGCCTTGACACCACACCATATGTGTCCCCTCATATGAGAACAACCCGTAGGCACTTTGACGGCCCCAATTTCCCACGAATTGGGCCCCGCCTCGCCTAAGCCCACGTGGACCCCCGAGCCAGTCTTGTAAGGTCAACGCATACCTAGTCAGCCTTCCAATCCATCATTATAAGTAAATTCGAACTTTTAAGTTGAGTTATTAGTATTTTTCAAGTTTTACAATTTAGCGGAAGCAATTAATACATTAAATAACTCAACAATAACTGTAAAAGAGTTGGACAACCTAATTGTGGACCTGCATAAGTATATCATCATCAGAGGAGAGTAAATACAATATATACATGCCCAAAATCCCAGTGTTTTTAAAACAAGTATATCTAATAATACAAAAGATTCACCTAGCTACGGAGCCTTCCCCTTGCTGGACCGTGGATCTGCACTCAGTCAAACACAAGAATGACGAGCCCAGGTAAGTAACGCCAGTATGACATATATACAGCATTTCGAAATAACTAGAACAGTCGAATTCATGCAAATAGAAAGAAAAGAACATGAAACGCATGAATATAAAAGACTATAAACAAATCAATCGATAAGTGAGGGTCCGGAATACAAAAACCAAATAACAAGGAGTCCCGACCAAAAGGTCATTGAGTCGCGGTAAAAGCCCAGCAAACTCGGGTTCAGGACGAGACACTGCCTACCAGCCCTAACCCTTGCGACTATGAGATATCTACAGACCCGGATAAGTCCAGATAAGAGCTCATATCACAGATAAACAGTAACCATGACTCACTTGCCAATGGACCACTCAACCAACAGCAATTTCAAAGATAGCTATCAAAGCAATGAACAACAATATTCCATAGAGTAAAATGAAATGATTGTACAATTTCATAGCTGGTTTACTTACTTTCTCCGCGAGCAATCCATAGCGTCGTCGAGCTTCGTCGACGTCACAACCCAATGTACACTATTGTTGTGTCTCGTCGGGGATCAATTGGTCCGGCAACGCGCCACCGTGTCGTTGCCCCACGCCGTTCATCGCATCTCTGCCGCCGCCGCCGCCGTTCCTCCTCGTCGGCGCCGCTGCACCGCCGTCCAGCCATCTGTCGCCGCTGCTCGTCGTCGTCCCCACACGGTCGCGCCACCTCCTGCCGTCGCTGCTGCTGCGACCGTCCATCCACCGCCGCGACCGCTCGCTGGTCGGACTCCGTCTCGCCGGAGCCGCCGTCCGCGGCCCGTCGCGTGCCGCCGCGAACCGTCATCCGCGCCGGAGTTCGAGCCGCTTCACACCGTCGACGCTTCTGGCTGGTCCACCGCCGCTACGTCTCGCCGGACTCGTCCACACCCGCCGTCAACGTCATCTCTTCTTCCTCTCCTTCGTGACGGTTTTTCTCTCTCTCTCCCTCTCTCTCACTCTCTCTCTCTCTCTCTCTCTCTCTCTCTCTCTCTCCCTCTCTTATCCGATCTCTCTCTCTCTCTTTTCTCTTTTTCTCTCAACCGTTTTATTTCTTTTTTTTTTTATAATTGTCTCCTCGATTTTTGTGTCCGAATTAAACCCCGAAAAATACCTCATTTTAGCCAAAAATTGACGAAAATATCATTGCACTCCGCAACACGGGTACACCGCGTCTAAACCTTAACTTGACCATATTTCGAGTCGATTAAATCCGTATCAGGACGAGTGGGTCTCACCTACGACCCTGAAATGACATGTGGCACAAATTAGATTTTTAGGACCGTTACAGGCTCAATCAATATGGGCACAGTCTTTCGCCTCCCGCAACTCGAACCCGTGCCCTGGAGGCTTAAGGTCATGAATTTAGCGAGTTGTGTACCATTGAGCTAGCCTACGGGTTGTTCTCATATGGGGGGACACAGATGGTGTGGGAGGTCATTTGTGGTGCCTAGGCCTTGACACCGCAGCCATAGACGAATGGATCTTGGATTTCGGTGTCGTTGGTCCTTGTTGGATCTTGCTTGTCGCATCATCGTCGGTAGGTGGGTGTTTCGCCTCTCATTTTTCTTTTGGATTCGTTGCCGCAGTGTTTTAGCTTGTATTTAGTTTAGTTGTCTAGGGTTTAGGTTAGTTTGGTTCCCGCCTGCGTGCAGATGTTGCCTCCACAGTTGAAATTTGTTTATCTGTTGGAGAGGTGTTTTTGTTTTGTTTTAGTTATTATTGTTTGTTGTCCCTCTTGGGGGGTCGTCTTCCCTTTATCAGAGTTTTTTTTCAGTTGTATTAGACTTTCTCCCCATCAACCGTGCTTTATAGGCCTTCGATGTTGGGATGTGGTGGGGCTTCATTGCCTCATTTTCTCTCGTTGAGACTGAGCGTTATACTATATCATGGATGTATAGGTACTCATTTATCAATGCAATCTCATTGCACCTTGACAAAACAATGTACATAGCTTTCTTATATATAGATATTGATAAGCAATTTGTACTAGTATTGAAGATTATTTTAACCAATATTTATTTAGTGAAATTACATGGCAAAGTGCATGACACCTTTTCATGGATCCAATATGTATTAGAGATGCTTACAACTAAATAAATGAGCTAGTTTTTGCTTAGAGGACCCCACCCTAATGAAATTACCTAACTACCCCTCTATATAAAAGGGTTTTTACTCACTCATACTCCAATCACCCCTTTCTCAAATCGCATTCTCACTACAAACCCAAATCTAACGAAATTCGAGAAAAACTATATTGATTTGACGTCGTTGGTGCATTCCTCATATCTTTCAGTGCCGATTTTGAGGGTTTTTTTTTGGATTTTTTAGTCGATATTGCTTGTGATTTTGTTGTTGGATTTAGGGCTTCGATTTGGGGCTTGAATCTTGCATTTTGGGTACAAAGTTTCGATGGAATCGAAAATATTAAGCGATTATGAGCAAAATCCATTATTTTTTTCGTCATTTTCATGTATTTTTAGGAGTTTTGAGATTTTTTTTGTTCGTTCTTGTTTGCGCGGTGTCGAACGCACACGGTCGACAGCTTTGAAGATGTATCAGACGCACAAGGCCGAGACATCTAAAGAGGTCTCGTCTGGATTCCTCTATCACCAGCTGAGACATATCTTTCGCAATCTTGATTGGAGTCGGTTGTTACCTCTTTAGAGGTCTCGACCATATGCGTTTGAACCCTGCGGGTGACTCTTCTTCACATCTAGGACACGACGCGACCATATGTAACCTTGTTCAACAAAAAAAAACACTCAAATGAAACTTGATGACCTAGTACAAGTGCTCTACAATTGTGTATTCAATTGGATGATTTGAAAAAAATTTAAAAGAGTTTGAAGGATTTTGAATCGAGGTGTATTTAATTTGGATTTCAAAAGATTTTAATGGACTTTTGAAAAGTCAATGGGTATTTAATTAAAAAATTTTGATAGATTTTAATGGATTTCTAAAAAATCTAGGTGTATTCAGTTTTTAAACTATATTAGAATTTCGGCGGATTTTAATGAATTTTAATGGATTCTTATTCAAAAAATACACATGATCAAATCTCACTCCTACCCATGAGATTTAGATTAAGTCCTTTCAAATCCATCAAATTTCATGAAAATTCATCATTTAAAAAAATCCATGGATTTGTTTTTGTTTTTTCGTTTTTTTTTTGTCAAAAATCTGATTTCATTTATAGTTCATTGTTACAATTTATTTTGAATACATAATAGAGCTATTTCTCACATGTTGGGATTCTCGTGACCTCGCGCGAGCTTTGCCATTTCATGGGCAACCTCGTTCGCTTGTCGTCTAACACATGAAACTTTCCAACTGGAGTTAGATTGTAAAATCACTTTACAATCCTTGAGTATTTGTCCCACCTCACTTTCATCTTCAACTCAGTTTCGGAAGCCCTTCAACACACCTAGCGCATCAACCTCAAAAGATCACCTGGGTTTCGTTCCTTCTCTCGATCCATCGCATCGCTTCTCTGAGTGAAGCTACTTCTGCCTCAACCGAGTTTGTCCCTCCATGGAGTAGCCTTGTGAACCATTGCATGAATGTACCATGTTCTTCTCTCAACATTGCACCCATTGGCGGACCCAGGATTTTTTCACCCTGGGCTAACCATATACGTGAAATATTATTCAATCATGATCCATTATTACTAATAGAAACATGTTAGCCACTTAAGCAAGTTCAATCAATGTAAAACAGAAACTTGAGTGAAGTCCTGTCGTAAACTTCACTCTTTTGATTGAGTAAACAACTATAAAATAAGTTTCCTTTCTTCATTTTATTTGTCAAAACTACTTTATATAATTCAAAGGGGATCTCCCAACATTACTGTCTTTATACGCACAACCAATTTCAAACTCTGGATTTGTGCTTAATAAAAGAAATTCGGGTCGCTTCCACTCGCGCCAACCACATGTTGGTATTTTCCTTAATTACTTTATTTTAAAATAATCCAAAAAAACTTAAAAAATCCAAAAAATTTGAGACAAAAATAAGTAAATATTGATATAATTTGTTTTGTAAAGAGTTTTTATAGAAAGATAACTAAAAATGAAATTACTAGAGAAAAAAAGTCGTCGACTTTAGAATCCCATTTAATCTATTAATGTTTTTTTTATTTAAAAAAATCAAATCTCTAGCTAATGAAGAAACAACAAGAGCTTGTAACACTTTTTTTAACGATTGGTGAACAGATGCATAAATTTTTTTTCTTTTAATTTTCAAATTACTTTAATTATTTTAAAAAAGACTATCAAGTGACATACTCGTAATACATCCATTTGCTACATAATATTATTGTACTATTTTCAAAAAAAATTATTGTACTCACTTGAATTGTGCATTCAAATTATGATGTCTGCACATACTTCAATGTGCGTGTAAAGAAATCCGATATCTGAACAAAAAAAAAAAAATCCAGTAAGTTTATATCAAATGTATATACCCATAAGTAACATTCGATATCTTTCTACTTACCTTTCAACTATAAAGATAGATGGATTGGACATAGTTTTCACCCTCAAGTTGATGGGTAACGTTTCAACTGATATTTTATTGTTGTTGTTTTGGGCTAGAGTAATAATGCACTTAGTTTTTTAAGACTTAGCCCTGTGCTATATTAAATATTTTATTATTTTTATTAGGTAAAATGCATAAATATATAGGGACTATGTGAAGCTTGCCCTGGGTTGATGTCCATGCACGAACCCAGCTCAGACCTTGGGCAATTGTTCTATTGATGGAGGCATTCCTTCTTTGCCACACAATATCTGGTTGCTCTGGGTTTCCCTTCAATGTGTTTATGCTAGATAGGGTATTCACAGCCACTCTGTGGCCAGATTTCACCCGGTAACTATCATACTAATTTGTTAGGACCATGAATTTATTAAAGGAAAATGATTTAGTGACATTTGTAAGAACACAATCCCATCGTACGTCTTACGTGGGATGTGAGCCCCACTTGAAAGAAGGAGGCGTCACGCGTGTTCCACGTAGGCTGTGCCACCCACTTGTGGGAACACAATTGTCACCAAAAAACAAAAAAACAAAAAAGTAAGTGCATGACTGTCACTGAGGTCCGGGGTTTTGCTCTGTAAACAATCCGAACACCCAAAACCCTAACTTGCAGAGCCTCCTCCAATGGCGTCCCTCTCTCGCCTCCGCCTCACCACCACCACCACCGCCGCCCTCCGCCGCCAGTTCTCATCAATTCTGAGCCCAGACTCAAGCGCCCCTCTGACGAGCAAGCAGAAGTCCCGGCTCGCCCTCTCCCTCCTGAAACACGAGAGCAACCCCGAACGCATCGTCGACATCTGCCGCGCCGCCTCCCTCTCACCCGACCTCCACCTCGACCGCATCTGCTTCTCCCTCGCCATCTCCTCCCTCTCCCGCTCCAAATCCTTCCACGCCGTCCGATCCCTCCTCGACCTCCTCAAATCCCCCCACCTCCGACCGCTCCTCTCCCACTCCATCGTCCTCTTCGGCCAGGCCGGCCTCCTCCCCGACGCCATCGACACCTTCCGCCGCTGCTTCGACGACCTCCGCGTCCCCCGCTCCCCCAAATCCCTCAACGCCCTCCTCTTCGCCTGCGTCCTCGCCAAGGACTACGACCAGCTAAACAAAATCTTCCTCGAATTCCCCAAGACTTACGGGATCTGCCCTAATTCCGACACCTACAATACTGTCATCAAGGCGTTCTGCGAGTCCGGGAAGGCGAGCTCGGTCTACTCGGTGGTGGCGGAGATGGAGCGGAAGGGGGTCGAGCCGAATGCGGCGACGTTCGGGGTCTGGTTGGCTGGGTTTTATAAGGAGGAGAAGTATGGGGATGTGGGGAAGGTGTTGGAGTTGATGGGGAAGCGTGGGATGAAGCCGGGGATTGGGACTTACAATATTAGGATTCAGAGCTTGTGTAAGTTGGGGAAGACGGGGGAGGCGAAGGCGCTTTTCGAGGGGATGACGGCGAGGGGGATGAAGGCGAATTCGGATACTTATTACCATTTGATTTATGGGTATTGCAAGGAAGGGGATTTGGAGGAGGCCAAGGGGCTGTTCAATGCTATGCGAAAGCGGGGTCTTTCGCCATCGAGTGATTGTTACTTTACTCTTGCTTATTACCTTTGTCAAGGTGGGGATTTTGATACTGCATTGAAGGTTTGTAAGGCTAGTATTGACAAGGATTGGATTCCGAATTTTTCGACTATGAAAGCGCTGGTTGACGGGCTTGTCAAGAGCTCGAAAGTTGAGGAGGCGCGGGAGCTTGTCGCGAAAATGAAGGAGAAGTTCACTAAGAATGCTGATATGTGGAAGGAGATTGAAGAGGGCTTGCCTCAGCCGTAGAGGAAGGAAGACAATTCAATGTGAGATCATGAATAAACAAAACTATCTACACTTTAAGCAAGTAAAGTAGGAAGGGAGCTATGTTAGTTCTTTACAATTCATTTCTTCTTGTTTTACTACTCCGATGTGAAGCAATTTTGCGCGTTTGCTATCAAGTTGTTTGGAGTTCTGCTATGTTGTTTGTGTTGGTTTTGAGATTCATGGCTTGCAGCATTGTTTTCTTTCTTTAATTAGAGCGAATTGGGTGGCTGCATTTCACCTCACATTATTGTTTTCTTTCCGAATACTTTTTTGTTGATGTTAGACTTGTTAGTGTTGATCCTTATAATGTGTTTGCTGACTTTATCTTGTGTTTATCAGTTATAGGCTAGTTACTTTATTTGCTTTAACTGATATTGTATATGCAGGCTTTATTTTATGTGTTGAAATAAGGATTGTAAAATGTACACTTCTTTCGACGACCTGTTTATGTTGTTGATTATGCTTTTCTTTAATTCGTTTGTGCCTTTTAATTAAAAAAATTATGGAATACCTGGTTGATTGGTCCGACCCGTCTTAATTCTGTTACTGGATTTGTTCTCTTCAGTTATTCCCCTGCATGGATGACTTAACTGAGCAATTTCAAAGACCTCGGATTCGACGGCATTCATTATTTTACTATTTCTCATAAATCGCTACTTCTCTTTCTGTTAATACATGGTTGTTCATTTTTAGGATATTGTTGCATCCATTTGCTTTTCTTACCGTGTTCAATAGTTTCAGCTGTTTTTTAGAGTAATTCCTCATTGTATTTTGTCTTTCTATCCTCACTGCTAAATCTGCAAGCTTGAGTTTGAAGTGGTGTCATTATTCTCTTGCTTCTTAAATCCGATCCTCCCCCTTTTACAATGTGTATTCAGTGTCATAATTTTTTTTTTCTTTTATCAAGAAAAATATTTTTGTTGTAGTGATCAAAACGGTTGTGTAACCAATTGACAAGCATCAACGTTTTAGGGGTGTGGTATGGGACCCACTTTGATAATCGGTTAAAAGTTAAACTATTAGTAACATAATTAATACTAACATTTGCAATTTGAATATACCGTTGCAGAAATTGTACATGTATTTTTTTTTTTTTTTTTTTTGGTTACACTTCAAGCATAATTTGCCCATTTGTGATCAAAGGACAAAAAAGTATAATATTGGGAAATTTTAAATTCATGTTATTATTATTTTTTTTTGAAATCAAATCCATGTATCTTATTCTTATGTCTAAATAATAATACTATTTGTTAACATAAAGTTAAAATCTAAGTAATTGCTCACAAAACCAAACTTAAATTTCTTAAGCTTTACCACTTCGCCCTTTTTCCTAAATTTAGCATTTCATTGTTTAAAAGAAAAGGAGTATTAGTTGGTTAAAACAGAAAACAAAAAATTCTTGTCATTATTTTGATTCCTCCCTAAATTACAGCCACAAAGAACTAAATTTAGCATGTTTGCTGAGCCAATATGATGTCAGAATTTGCTGGGTCTTTTTTTTTTTTTTTTTTTTTTGAGGAAATCAAATGCACATGACACAAAGGATTTGTTATGCAGTAATCTCTAAGACTATGTTCTTGATTAACTAGAAAGCCTTCTTGTTCTGTCAAAGTTCTTGAATATCTTCATAATCTCCAACCTAGTCTGACCCAAAAAAAAAAAAAAAAATCGCTACCCCGCAATATTCGATTATATTCCCTCACCTTCATCAGCATTCGGGTTCACCTAGTTATACTTCTTGGCTTGATATTGAGTTCTCGCTTGCAAAGTTTTCATTTGATTCCTAACAAGCAGGCTTTGTTAAATCTTGGTGTTCTAAAGCAATTAGAGAGAAAGAAAAGAGAAGGAGATGGGTTGCTTCTCTTGTTGCATGTCAGCCAATTGCAACCGCAGCAGAAGGTCATTGAAGAAGGATGTGAACTATAAGGACAGGATAACACTTGCCTCTTTTGTCCACAATCTCTCGCTCAAATCAGGTAAATCTCATGATTTTGTATGTTGTACATTCAATTGCGGTACTGCAATTGATTCAGTGCAGCTTCTGCTTTTTTTAACAATATGTATAGATTGAATCTAATGGGATAAAAAAATTTAGAGCAGATATTTTTTTTGTTGATTTTCATGTCAATTTTCAGATTATATAGTTGTGTTTGTGTGGTATAGATTTTTTAAAAAGTAAAAACATTATAGAATTTTTGTCCATCGTTGTCTTTTTGGGATGAAATCCTTCAAGGAGTAAACAACCAAAAGTGACAAACTTGTTTGGGAATTTGCTTTTTATACAGGGAAAGTTTAAGAGTGCTTTAAAAATTAAAATGACAATGCATGGCAATACCGACTGTTCAAAGGAACTCTTTCATTTGTTTGCTTTGCTCTAGGACTCTAGACCTCAAGCAGAAATCACTTGTGTAGGAAATCAAATTATTCTTGAACTCATTCGTTATTATTCATAGTGTTGCTTAGTCCTTTGAGTCCCTTGTGGCCCTTAATCATCAATTAGTTTCTCACAAATTCCCTTATTGAAACATTTTACCGAACGGTTTTGAAGTGTTGATACATGAAAACATTTCCATCCATCAGACATCATACAATATCGCAATGCCAATTATTGTCAGTAAATAATATTGCATATGTTTCTTTTATTGCAGTGAGCGACAAGAAGAAAATCACTGAGAAGCTACAAAGTGTTGGCAAGGGGAGTGAAGTTGCTCGACTTTTCACTTTTAGCGAGCTTGCAGCTGCGACACAGAACTTCAGATTAGAGAGTCTACTTGGTGAAGGTGGTTTTGGAAGGGTGTACAAAGGATTCATTGAGAGTAGAAATCAAGTACTACTGTTGTTTCTCAGTACATATCTATTCTTCCCACAAACAAAATTTGTATTCGTTTGTTCTAAGTAAGGGGTTTCTTATTGCTTTGCTCATGTGTTTCAGGATGTGGCTGTAAAACAATTGGATAGGAATGGGCTGCAGGGAAATAGAGAGTTCCTTGTCGAAGTTTTGATGCTTAGTCTTCTTCATCACCCGAATTTAGTCAGTTTGCTCGGATTTTGTGCTGATGGGGATCAAAGACTTTTAGTTTATGAATATATGGAAAATGGGTCTTTGGAGGATCATCTTCTCGGTATTGTTTTCTTAACCTATTCTGATAAACTTGTAGTATATGATCTTAAACAAATGCTTCCTTTCCATCAGTGGTTAGGCAGCAGCTACTCTACATTTCATGAATATGTACTAGCTCTTGTTTTTTCAAAATAATGCTGAAAAGAGAATTTACTATGGTTTTGTAGATTTGCCACCAGGGAAGGAGCCTCTGGAATGGAAAACCAGGATGAAGATAGCCGCAGGAGCCGCCAAAGGGCTTGAATACTTGCATGAAAATACCGGCACTCCAGTGATCTATCGTGACCTCAAAACTTCTAACATTCTACTTGACGAGAATTTCAATGTGAAGCTATCTGATTTTGGGCTAGCCAAGTTGGGACCAACTGGTGATCAAAGTCATGTATCGACGAGGGTGATGGGAACCTATGGCTATTGTGCACCAGAATATGCATTAACAGGTCAATTGACAACAATGTCAGATGTATACAGCTTTGGAGTTGTGCTGTTGGAGATCATCACGGGTAGGCGAGTCGTTGACCCTGCAAGACCAGCATGCGAACAAAATCTAATAATTTGGGTATGCTAAATCGAACTTTCGCCTAGAACATGCTTGTCTTAGCTATATTCTTATGCATCTTTTCTTATAATTCCCTTTACATATGTATGCAGGCACAACCACTCTTTAGAGACAAAAAGAAGTTTCAATTAATGGCAGACCCTTTGCTTGAAGAGAACTACCCTCTAAAAGCTCTTCATCAAGCTCTAGCCGTTGCAGCAATGTGTCTCCAAGAGGAAGCAAGCACTCGCCCTTCAATCGGCGATGTCGTAACCGCTCTTGAATACTTGGCGAACCAATAGAAGGAGAGTAGAATCTTGCCAAAGATGATACTTCAGAATTCTTATTTATTCTATTGAAAGTAGTCGTGCAGATGTAGAAAGTGAAAATAGACCCCTTGATGTTGGAGATGCATGGAGATCATGAAAAATGCTAACAAAAATGAAGGTTGACTAAACCCTAAAGTAGCAAAAGATCAACTATTTTTCTGTTATTTTTATAGCTTTTTTTATGTGATTCTTATTTTTATTTTTTTGCACGAAATGTATTTCTTAAATTAAGGTAATATAGTTTCTAACCAAGAGGACTGTGGTACATGGATTCCTCTCTCTCTTGACTAGAGGCTTCAGTTTCAACTTTGGAAGCTGCTAGAGTAACCTCGGCTTCGGGTATTGATTCGACTTCGGATGTTGTGCAATAAACGTTAAGATGTGTGTGTGTGTGTGCATTTCGAGGCAAAAAGCATGGCATTTGATTGGGTCAATGCGCAAAGTCGATGCTCAAAGTTGATTACTTTAGCTTTCCTTCAACTTTTGTGATTTATGTACCACTCCATTTTTTTTAATCCGAAATTATTAGAGACAGCCTCGTATGGTATTCATTATTCTAAAGAAAAAAAAGAGTAATGTTTTTTGGTAGCTAAAAAGGTAATATTGCATGCTACACCGAATGCGCAGTGGAAAATTATGCTCAGCCAACTACGTCTGTTGGGTAGTGAAAAAGGCATGCTTCCACTTGTGTAAGGTTGGATGATTGAATCCTCCAAAAAGAATATGATTTGATGTTCTTTTCAATAGATAGGTTCCTCCCTTTTTCTTTTGGTTTTCCACGTGATATTACTTGGTATTCGATGATAACACACTCATTTCAACTAAATTCGAATTCGATCTTCGCAAGGCCGTACAAGAGGCGACCTTTTCAAATCTCATTTCAATTCAGCCCTTAATACTATGTATTGATTGTGTTGTATTATGGAGCATGCTAGGTTCCCGCAACATGGACACACACTCATCATTCGCCCTCAATGCACCAAGAAATGCTAGCACGCCCCAAGAATCAAGGCAGTTGATGCAAGGGGTGAGCAAACCGCGGTTTGGTGGTGAAAATCATCAAACCGCAACCAAACAAAGGGTTCGCGGTGTGGCCAATTTGCAAACCACCACCAAATCGCGAACCATTAAAACCGCATCCAAACCGGCCGCAGTTTACGCGGTTTGACCGATTTGGTTTCGCGGTTTTCATGCGACCCTTTTCAAAAAAAAAAAAAAAAAAAAAAAAAAAAACAATCAAACATATTACTTACCATAAAATAATATTGCATATAGTTTGCCGCATTCAAACACCGAAAAAGAAAGAAAACGGAGGATAAGATTATGGAACTTAAGAGGAATGCCATAGACAGAACATTCAACATTCAAAAAACATTTAAACCATTCAAAGCCAGAACATTCAACATTCAAAGCCAAACCCAAAAATTTGTCAAGTGAGACCAATTATTTGGTATTCAAAGCTAGAACATTAGAGATAATTACCTCTCTTGCAATGCTATTGGCACTAGTGGTAGGAGGCGGCGTAAGAGGCGACCACTGTTGGTAGGAAGTGGTGGTGAAACTCGCAGCGATTGAGGCGTGACTGGTGCGGGTGGCGGTGGAGGCGGGATCGGTGGGAGGAGGCGATGCGAGGCAGCGGTGGAGGCGGGACCGGTGGGAAGAGGCGGTGCGAAGTAGCGATGGACGCTGCAGTGGAGGCTTTGATGGTTGGCGAGGTGGGAGGTGGCGGCGATTGGTAAAAGGTGACGGCGATAAGCGGTGGTGGGAGCCGACAGGGGAGGGCAAATGGTTGGACGTCGGCGGTGAGATGTTGAGGAGCGAGGACGAGATCGAGCAAAGCAAAAAGTTTTTCTTTTTCTATTAAGTTTTAGGGTTTTGAGTTGTAAATGTAAGGTATTTACTAAAATACCCTCAGTTTGGTGAACCGCGGACCTAATCGCGATTATGCGGTTTTTAAGTTTTTCAAACCGCTCCGAAACCGCGAGTTCTATAAACCAAACCAGACCATGCGGTTTAAACGGTTTGAGCGGTTTTTCAGAAACAAATGCCCACCCATAGCTGACGCGGTAAGTGTGGGGCACGACAACATTTTCCTAGTACTAAGAATGGAAAGTGTTAGAGTAACTCACTTTTGACACTTCGAATAATTGATGCATATCGAGATGCGCATCACACTTGCATCAGACAACGCCTACCTGATAGATGCGCCTATCTCGATGCCCAAAGTGAGTCAACTCTTTTTCCCACTTTCAAAATACCCCCACAGCAAAACTTAAAATGCCCACCAACAACTTCTAATCATTTTCCATTAAGAATCTACTTACACTTATAAATTGGGTAGTGCTATTTAGACTCGTGAGTCCGACTCAAAACTTTTTCTAATTTCAAATACATCCTCGAGCAATTAATGAAACAATCATAATCACTTGTAAAATTCATTTGATGCCCCTTAAATATTTACAAAAACTTTAAAAATCTCCTTATAAGTCATCATTCATGAATCCAAGTAGATTTATTGTTATAAATTCTCACGCGAACCATTGATCATGAGGACCGCTAAGGGCACCCCACCATTTAATGAAGGCACCCAGTTAATGTGGGCACAAACCGATTTACCTAGGGCACCCAAAAATTAGACCCGAAATACCTAAACTACCCTCGTGGAAATCCATCTCGCACCCCACCACCCCAAAGACCATCTTCACCGCTTTGGACTCCAAGAACCCGTTTTGTGTGAACCGACCAATGTGAGAGGATCTCCGAAATCGTGTCTCCCGTGTCTCGCCTTGTGTTTCTCCTTCGTTTTACGGATTTTTTGCAGTTCGTAGGGTCGTGGTGTGAGCCGATTTCGTCTCCAAGTTAGGGTTCGGTTGAACATCGTCGAACACACATTATTTGCGCGAAATCGGTCGTTTGAAGGTACGTTTTTAGTGTAATTAAGTTACATTTGGTAGAGTAGTTGTGATTTACAGTGGTGGTTTGTTCAATAGTTAAAAAATTGGGAATTCTTGTTCTCGCCCACGCGAGCCGAGAGAATGTGCTAACTCTCGCCGAGCATGGCGAGAGAAAGCTACAATGTGGGGAAGTCGAAGTCTCGGCCACAAAGGCGGAGAAAAGCTCACGGTGTCTCGGTTACGCAAGGTCGAGAGCACTCTACGTATCTTGGCCGAGACATGACGAGAGCTACAATTAGCGATAGGTAATGTGGCGGTGGTGGTGTACAACCAGAGAATTTGGTCATACTACAGGTTGTACCATGGCGAGAGTGTTAGAGTAGGCTCGGGCGTGATTGGCGAGAGGAAGGCGAATTGAAATGGTCAACACATCTCGGTGGTGTACAAGCAGACCGTTTCATTGGACTCGGTTGTATTAATGTCGATATATTGGAGGAATTGTCGGTCATGGGTGGCCAGAAAATATGTGTTGTTTCACGAACACGCTTGACCGAGACATCAGAAATGGATGAATTTGAACAAATTTTTTTTGTAAATTTATTTTGGGATCTGTTGCATGCGCTTATATGTTGTAATTTATTCAGGTATGACTCGTCCGAAGCTACCGGTGACTAGGGAAGAGGTTGGAGCTGAGGTCTCGAGGCCTAACCGGGGGCGAGGTGGCCAGAGACCCCAGACAGCATCGTATCGGAAAGAGAAAGAGAAAGGGAAGGAGAATGAGGATGTTAAGGGCAAGGCGAAGGTAGATGGCACTCGTGGAAGGTTACATTTGCACGATGAGGGTTCGACCCTCGATCTTGGGCGACACGAGGATCTTGTTGTTGCCGGAGGTGAAGAGGAGGGGCATGCATCGGAGTCTAGTAGCGGTGACTCTTCAGAGGCGGGAACACGATAGAAACAGATCGTAATGTGGGCGGGAGCGAGAGTGGTGGAGCGGCCATGATGAAGGAGAGCGAAGTGTCTGTTGAAGCGCGTGCTCCATTCCGGTGGTCTATAGACGGGGCGTTGTTGAAGAGCTTCAAGGATCATGTGGCTTTGAAGATTTGGAGCAATGAGGTAATTTCAATTTCATTGAACGGATTAACTTAACACTCATGGTCTTCACATAATGACGAGATGTTTTTACATTTGCAGGAGCGGTCCGTTCTTAAGTGTATCAATCACGGAGCTCAAATAGCGGAATGGGATTTACAGTCGTGCCACCCGGACACGGCGGGACTTCAGAGGATTATTCAGGGTTCCGGGTTGAATACGCTGATAGACTGCTCATACCGCAAGGCCAACAAGGAGGTTATCTCTGCATTTGTGGAGCGGTGGCAGCCGGAGACGAACACATTTCACCTACCTTTTGGTGAAATGTCTATCTCATTAGAGGATGTCGCCTCCTCCTCCGAAGATCCTGTGACGGGCAAAGTTGTTGCGGTGGAGAAATTTGCGAGGTACACGGAGGAATCTCGTTCGGACGCTATCAAGATGGTCTCGAACCTACTTGGGGTTAGCGTCGAGGAGGCCGAGGAGGAGGTGAATATCGCAAGGGGCTCGCGGTGCGCAAACATTGGTTGAAGAGTCGATGGTGCCCAAAGCTGGTTCGAGACCCGAAATTATCCTCTGTGGAATGCACCGCCGAGCGTACTGCTTGTACTTGTTGTCTCCCGCACTCTTTTTGCCGATAAGAGTGGGTCTCGGTGTCGATCGCGTTCTTTGAAGCTTCTTGAGGACTTGGACGACGTAGGAAACTACGCACGGGGTGCGCGCTGCGTTGGCCTACTTGTATCGACACTTGGGGTCCGCCACGAGGCTGCGAGTGTCTCGGATTATTGCCGGCTACCTCACATTGCTTGAGGTATTTTAGTGAAATAGACTTAATTTTCATTTTGTATTTCAATTAGGCCAACTTGCAATTGTGGACTAACTAACATTGTATGTATTTGCAGGGATGGGTGTACGACCATTTCAAACTTGGTCTGGCCACGCCCAATGCGAAGTACATGGACTACGTGCACCCTCGTGTCTCCAGATGGATTCAAAAGCACGAGACGGTTGCGAATGTTGACAAGTTAGGGGCCATTAGGAGAACCTTGGATAGGTTGCGACCAAGTGAGGTGAGATGGTTATCCATATCATCTGATGATTGATTTTTCTTGGTTATTTTTTTTGCTAACAATGGTTGTTGCATTTTTACTAGGTCACTTGGGACCCATATGTGAATTTAAGGGAAAACGGCGTTGTGCAGCGATGGCCTTTTACGAGTGGGAAGATCAAGTACATGGATGTGGTGGAGCCCTACCACCGGGAGAGGATCGAGACGGTTTGGCCATGTGCAATCTATACCGATCATTCGTATCAGTCCATTGGAAGCACACAGAGGCCCATCTGCGAACAAGTACTCCGTCAGTATGGGTTCGAACAAGACAATTGGGAGCGATGGAGGAACCATGTGTTGGCTCGAAGTTCGGGCGAGAAGCGATTTGAGTTTTTGGCTACACTGACTACTCCGCCTTGGTTCGTCAAAGTGTCTCATCCGTTATCACGAATCCGAGCTTTGAGGACCTTGAAATGGTCGCCACAACCATCGCAGACAACGAGCTACTTGAGGTATTGGAATTGTTATATGTATTATGCATTTATTATTAATTCCGATATGTTTTACATTGATGATAACAGAATTTTTTCATCGGCGTAATAGGCGAGCGTTGGACGCGGCGTTGCGATGGATGGACCCGCCGGAGGTGTGTACGATTGAGTCGGCGAGGACCATTCGAGTGACATCGTCAACTTTCTTTCGGGAGGAGTATAAGTCTCACCCCACGAGTACGACTCCGCGCGCCACCAAGCACAACCGCAACATCCGCCCTACCAAATCGGGCCCGAGGCGGTCCCACCATGGTAGCACTTCCACACCCTCCACACCGGCCACAACCACCGCCACTGCCGATGCTCGCCTCAGAAGAGAATGCATGGGAAGGAGTATCGAAGGAAGAATATGAAAAAACCCAAGCAATGACCTACGAGAATGGAGGGATAGACATTTGTATGACATTCTTTGAGTTTTATGATTAAATGAGTTTTATGAGAGTTTGTAATGTTTTATGAGTACTTGTTGGGTTGCGATTATATGGTGCGTATGGACTAGACATTTGTATGACATTTTTAAATGTTTGATGACTACACATTGCTGTTGACTACATTTTTATGATGAGTTTATAATGTTACATTGCCTATTGTTTTATTTTGGTTGTAATTTGTTCTTGGATCCTAGTTTTCTCTGCTTATGAGGTGTCTCAAGCAGTAGGGCCGACACTCATGTGCAATTTTCGGTGCTTGAACAACCGAGACAAATGCATGATGCACTGTCTTGACCGCCGTGAATGTACTTGTTGCCAGTATTTAAAAATGTGTCGGTTACTCATGGCCGAGAAGCCATGAGTAATGTCGCGCATAGGTCGACGATAAGAGGCAATTTCGGTATTGCGCAACGGAGCCTTGCCGTTAATTATCGGTGGTGTATGGCCGATACATTACCGTATGTCTCGGTCATCCAGGGCCGAAACGTCTGTTCCAGCAACAATTTCCAATTAACAAGACAACTAACTTTGCAATTTCCAATAATCAAACTGTACAACAATACCCGAAAGGTATGATAAATTCACTCATTTTATATCCATACAACTTGACAGCTAACTTTCAAAATTAGTAAATGTACAACCAACCAAATTTAAAGGTACCAGTTTTAACACTACGGTGTACCCAAATCTACAACGGAAATGGTGGCATCAAGTAGAGTTGCAATGGGTGCGATGTCTCGAAAGACGAATCTATCACGCCAACCTTTCGCACTATCCTCAACATACCGGTCCCACGAAGGGTATAAGGATGGCAATGATGCATTCATGCTCAACTTCACTGTCAAAGTGAACAAGATAACATGATCATATTGTCGGAAAAAAAAAACAATTCAACAAAATTCGTATCACTTACCCTAAGCCAATGTATATTCTGTCATTTATCATGGCAATGACAAATCTGTTGTGCAAGGCGTTGGACGGTGGAGCACTACGTAGAGGTAGAAATGTGGAGGCACTCCCATGCGAGAGGTTGACGAGAACCACATTGAATGCGGTGGCTACCAACAGGTCCCATGTCTGGAAGTGTCAACCATTCTTGGAAAGATGCACCAACTTGATTCTCTCGGCAATGCACCGCAATCTTGACACTCTCGTAACTCGAGCCAAAGACTTTCCCACAAAGGTTTTCATGCCCGATAATCTCATCATACATCCTTCTACTTGACAATCATCCACCCGTCTACACATCGGCAAGTCCAAGCCAGACACGCAACACACCTATATCCACAATTTTCATCGGCAAGAGCACATCGATGATGCCCTCAACATGTGGCAATCAATCCGGTTCTACGCAATGACCATAAGCCATGTTAGTTGCACTTTGCGTGCGTCGATCGGCACGACGCATTTTAGGAACAACTTTACTTTTCTTCCGCTAGAATCGGAGGCCTCCCGAGTCGATAGCACGTACTCAAATTGTTCTCTCTAAGAACCGTCTCATAGAAGAATCGTCACCATCGTGTTTTCTCTTCGAAGACCCCGGTGTCCTCCCTTTTGTCTTAATTTTTGCGGCAGCACAACACCCGGTGTAGACGAAGGTCGACTAATCTCCCTGAAAGTGCTTGAATAATCTGAGTCGATCGTCTCATCGGTGCAAGCATGAAAATTTTCCAACACCCGTTGAGTCTCATCGTGCACGTTGTATTCAAAGTAGGGTCCACCGGATTCTCGGGTATCATACTCAACTTTCGCCGGTAAACATGGATGTCCTCGAGAGGGATGGGCGACCCAAGAAATATATGATGGTTTAGCTCATGTGCACACAAGGAAGGCCATGTGTGGTGCGTATCTCGCAACCACAACGAGTGGAGTCGTGACCAACATCCTCTACACGTGTCAATTCATATCTAATTAGCCTAAGCGCCGTTGAGAGACATAACCACGCAATCGTCGATACAACTCATCAATGTACTCATGTTGGACGACATTCAAACTTAGCTCAAACGATGCCTTGATATTGTTGTGTTGGATCTAAGGAGGCCATCAACCACATTCCACGAGTCTCAAAATTGGCCTGTTGTTCCCGAGTGTGTAGCTTGAGAATAGAATGCTGAGACTCCACCCTCTGCGTTGTCGTTTCCCAAAGTGCATAATTCTATTTGTCAGCGAGAGACAAATTTGTCCTTGTAGTTCTTTAACAGTGTGTTGTCCAAGTACTCAGTAAGACCCTTTACATTCCCAAACTCACAACGCAGGTCATTCACCATAACTTCGAATAAGGCCTCCGAGTTTGCATACATCACGCTCGTCCACCTATCCATAAAACGCGCAAAACCATCGTTCTCCCCAAACATCTTCTTAGTCTTGGCCAATACTACTTTGTTGATGTGCCAAGAGCAAATGAGGTGAGACGAGGCCGGAAAAACTTCTTCTACGGCACTAATAAGGGCTAAGTCCCTATCGGTAACGAACACGTCAGGCTTAGGCCACCCATCCAATATGGATCTCAAGTTCTCAAGTGCCCAAACATAATGCCCATGACTTTCTGATGATAAGAATGCGAACCCAACGGAGAACGTCAAGTGCGTAGAAGTGATGCCAACAATCTCCAACAAAGGCATTCGGGTACCTATTTGTCTTGTACGTGCAATCCATCAAAATAACCGATGGGAAACACCTTACCAACTTTATTGAGTCGGGATGTGACCAAAATAACTCAGTGACAACATTCAGTAACGGGATGCTTCATATGCCATGATGACCACTTATTCTTCTCCAATATGTGCAACAGTTGTTGCATTTGAGTCCTCCCACCCGCATCCTCATTTCAGACTTTTTGTCTTGCATTACATATTGTCCTAATTATCGATACGTTTCTAACGTCTCTTTGCTTCAACATATTTAAGATGTCTCTTGGCTTCACATTCCCCTTTGTCATTTGCACTACAACTTCCTGCTTCCCCCTTATCCAATCTCCGACAAATGAATGGCCGTCAAGTTTTTGCGGGCTCGTGATTGTGCCTCCCACATATAACGATGATATACCACAACGAGTCAAGCATTTTCCTTTACGTTGATAAGGAAAGGGCATCCACATTTCTTGGTACCGGTTTGAGTCCTCGCCGTTTCCTCTTCTTCTTCATTTCTTGGTTTGAAGCAATTTTTGCCGTTTTTACCCTTCCCAACTCTTTGTGACATTCCCCTATAAGTCCACGACCTCTCAGCAGCAAGTTTCACCCTTCTCCTGCGCTTAATGCCCCGGCGTCGAAAGAGAGTGCTTTGTCACTAGCACAAACATGTTCTCACGGCCTATCATTTGAACCCATGAAGCGCCGCTTCTCTAGTTGGGAATGGCCTACAAGGTGTAAACGTGTCCGTGTAGTATGGAAATAGGGTAGAAACCAGGCATTACTGCAATACAAACAGTGTAACATTATAATCAACCGAAATGTACAAGACAATCACAAAAACATCCCAAAAACGGGTTCTCGGTAGTACAGTCCGCAACTTTCTTCAAAGTCTCGCTCACGAACGACCGAGAGTTACTCGAATACTTCTCGATTTTACTGGATTCCGTGACCTACGTAAACATATCGGTCCTATATGACGAGAGACATAACCATACATCTCGGTCTGCGAGTCGATACAATCGCGTACATCCACAGAAACTTCGGATAACCGCATAAAAAACACAAAAAATTTGCAAAATTACCTCAAGGACGACCTCCTCTGGCACCAAAGCATTACAATCCTCCATTATATAGTGGAAACAAGTTCGGATTTGAAGAAATTCCCAAACCCTACGGTGACAAACAAATCATCATTTTCACATTTATACACAACTAAACAGTTCTAAAAAACACGAATATGGTTGTCAAACATTGTTACCTCGCTGTCGGATGATGTCAATCCGCAAGAATCTATCAACGCTCGCCAAATGCAATGTGGCTTTGTGGTTCAACCTTGTGGTGGGGTGTCTTTTTTTCTTTGTCAAAATGATTTGTGGGGTTTGAATCAATATATATACAAGGGCAAAATGGTCTTTTCCACTTTTGCTGAAATTTTTACAAAAACTTTGGGTGCCTTCATTAAATGGTGGGTTGCCCTTAGCGGCGCTCTTGATCATTGGTGGCTTCCCACTTCTTCTAAATTTAAGCTTGGTCTACCGAATCAACGGAAGAGATTGGTGACAATTGTCACAATTATAAACCCACAAACAATAATGGCATTTTCACCGTAATTCCCAACGTTTCCAAGCCCTTTTACGGGAATCGCAAAAAAGACAAGTATCTTTGCCATCCAGTCATCCACACAAGGAGAAAAACTTGGCTACAACCCCAAACATCAAAACCAAGTAATCTCACCCGTCGATTCCCTAATAACCTCATCAGATGGAAAGAAAAACATTTGACTACTACATTTCGTCCACCATTCATTCGCCACTCAACGAGGGTTTTAGAGGTTTTGGTCGGATTCCATCATCGCCTCTGCTCGCCGTCTCTGCAAATCCTCTGTTTCTGGGCGCGCCCTTCGTAGAAGGACCTTCTGAAGCGCTTCTTCAGAGCCTCAGAAGTTGAAATTCCACGCGCAACGAAGCTGGGGAGGGTCGGAAAGGCCATGGCGATGGGGATTTCCGCTCAAAGTGGGACTTTGAAGAGGCCCTGTTACCCTACTTCAATCTGGGTCGCCCCCACTTCTAGGGCGTCTCCAATGGGCTCGATCCCTCGCTGTTCTTATCCCGCCAAGGCCTTGCACAGGTTTCTTCACTGCCCATGTCTTCAATTTGTTAATTTGCGTTGGTTTGGTGGTTGAATTTTGTGGTTTTGTGGGAAAAATGGGATTTTGATGGTGGGGTTTTGTTGTGTAGTGCTCAATTTCAGTTTTGGTGTGGTTTTGGGTTGGAAAGTGTGAAATTTGGGAGTAGGTGGTGCTTTTTCTTGTGTTTCTTGAATTGGGTTTTTGGGTGAATAGATGGGGAAATTTCCCTTTTGAGGCTTCGTGGTTTGTTTGTTTTTCAAGTTAAGGTTTGGTAGGATTTTGGGTTGTTATGTGATAGAGAACTTAGAACTACAAATGCCCCGGTTAGAGAACTCGACTCAGTAAAAACCGAAGAAATGTGACGACCAAAGCTAACTTGGGACGCATTAGTTAGGAAGGATTTAAAGGATTTGGAAGGCACACCATTAATTGCACTAAATCGATTGCAATGGAAGAGTTTGATCCATGTAGCTGACCCCTACTAATTTCGGGTTGATGCTTTGTTGTTGTTGTTGTTGTTTTGTGATAGAGAACTTTTTAACTGCTCAACAACAATTGTTTGGGAGGATGGATTGGAAGATTGAAGTTACTTTGATTATGTTGTTGTTAATTTTGGTTTAAGGTTGATTTTGATGATGTTTTTCTACTCTTAAAGCACAATGTTGTTTTCTGAATGCAGACGGGAATGCCGGTTTTTCCATAATGCAGTGGGTCGTTGTTCCACTATAACTAGTTTTAGTGGTTCCGTCCAATTTAAACAGAATTCAAGATATTGTACAAGCTCTTTTATTGTGAGTGATTATGCACCAATGATCGGTAGAATGAGATCTCAATGGAGACTTCGATGGAGACTTCGAGCCCATGCCGAGCAGAGAAGCTCTTCCGCGTCATCAGTTAGAGTGCCCCCATATTCTGAAAGAAAGATTGTAAAACATGTAAATGTGGGTAGATTTGTAAACGAGTCTTTAACAACAGAGATGGAAACGCATCCACTTCCATGGTCTGATAATCGGAGAACTTCTACAGAAGGGAGTTGCCTCTCACTTGAACGCAGCAAAGCTAGTTGGCGTGAAGAGTCCCAGAAATTTAAAGCAGCGAAGGAATTGAACAATTCTGCGGGTGGAAGGGATAATCAAGGGACCCTGCTGGAGCATAATGTTATTGGTAGCCAAAATATTGAGTTCGATTCTATACGCGGAAGTAGTCTCAGGACCCATCAAAAACTTCATGTAGTCAATAGCAGGAAGCCTGGGCTCAAGGTTTCACCAGATGGCAGTCGCTATGAGCATGATGTATTTTCTGACCCATACGATCATTTGAGCTTTGAGCGCGCTGCACAATGGGCCTCTGGGAGCTCAATTAGCAGAGATTACATGAATGATAGATTGGAGAGCACGCAATCATCATCATTGCATCCAGTTGTTGAGGAAAAAAGATTTTCTTTAAAAGGTGTGGATGTAGGAATACCCAATCTGGGATACAAGGAAAATGTTTCGCCCCCGAGATTTTCTAATGTACACTTCCCCAGAAGCCGCAGTAAAGATAATTTTAACTCCGGGCGATCAGGTTCGTATACCAGACACGATGTGCCACGTAATGGGACGTTGTTACTTAATGAGCAATTTTTGCAAGCCGATGAATCATTCAGCAAGAATGAGATAAATGAGGAGGATCAATTCTCTGTAAAACCTGACACTGATGATTATGAAGACAATAAATCAAAAATTATCAAAGAAGAACGTAGCACTCATTGTGCAACGGTTAATGAGAAGCTTTTACGCATTTATGATAAAGTTATTGTAGTTGATAATGTCTCATTGGCAAAGAAAGTTGTTGGATTGCTTACAGAAAAGTACAGGCATCTTGTCCACGCATGTGACACGGAGGTATACCTGGTCTTAGTAGTTGTGCACCTAAGCATTGACCTATCGTGATCTTTATTCCTGCTATATTGCGATTGCAGGTGGCTAAGATTGATGTGAAGGAGGAGACACCAGTTGACCATGGAGAGATAATATGTTTCAGCATATATTCTGGACCAGAAGCAGATTTTGGTGATGGGAAATCTTGTATTTGGGTGGACGTTCTAGATGGTGGTGTGGAGCTTTTAAAGGAATTTGCTTCGTTTTTCGAAGATCCGTTGATAAAAAGGTACCAATATATCTTGAAGACATTCTCTCGATTTCTATTTATCATTAAAAAGATATGGATATGTTTCACTATAAAATATTTTTGTGCAGTTTACCATGTTTACGAGCGACTTATTTTATCATTACTGGTGCAGGGCACTTGCAGTGCGTGTGGTTGGATATGTTAATTTTGAAGTTGTTTTTTTTTTTTTTTTTTTTGTTGACGTTTTAAATCCCTTTTATGAGATGAAGTTTTTATTTTTACATTATTAGTGGGAGAGGGGGAAAAAGAAACCAAACTGAGACCGCACAAGTTTGAAATTTACATTAGAATTGTTTTATGGGTGTTACTTTCTTTTTGCTGAGAAAATTGGGTTGGTGAAGAATGAATGTTGCAGGTGATCTATATTGATTTTTATTTCTTGTGAAATGATCTATATTAATTATTGAGGGATGTATTTAATGCCTACGAAAATTCAGGAAACTTATTATCATAATAATAATAATAATAATAATAATAATAATAATAATAATAATAATGATGATGATGATGATGATGATGATGATGATGATGATAATAATAATAATAATAATAATAATAAATTATTATTATTATTATTATTATTATTATTATGATCATCATCATCATCATCATCCTCATCATCATCCTCATCATCATCATCATCATCTATTTGTTATTTTTTTTTAAAGCTAACTTACTTAACCTTTGGCAATATTAGCAATTTAGTATTCCAAATGACACGTCTTTTGGCAAACTTGAAACTTTGTGACCTCTTCTCCTATTGCAGGTCTGGCATAATTATAGCTTTGATCAGCATGTTATATCAAATTATGGCCTTAAAGTTTCTGGATTTCATGCTGATACAATGCATATGGCAAGGCTTTGGGATTCGTCAAGGCGATTGGATGGTGGGTATTCTCTAGAAGCACTTACTAGTGATGCAAGAGTCATATCTAGGACTAAATCTTCCAATGGAGAAGATTTGATTGGTAAGTTTTCCATGAAAACCATCTTTGGTAAGAGAAAGATAAAGAAAGATGGATCTGAGGGAAAGATTATAACTATTGCTCCTGTTGAAGAGCTTCAGAAGGAAGAACGGGTACCATGGATTTGTTATTCTGCCTTGGATTCAATCAGCACTCTAAAGCTTTTTGAGAGCTTGGAAAGTAAGCTAATGGCCAAGGATTGGAATCTTGAGGGAAGAATTAAAGGATCGATGTTCGATTTCTATGAGAAATATTGGAGACCATTTGGTGAGCTTTTAGTGAAAATGGAGGCTGAAGGTATGCTGGTAGATCGAACATATCTTTCAGAGATGGAGAAGCTGGCTACAGCGGAACAAGGGGTAGCTGCAAATAGATTCCGTATATGGGCATCAAAATATTGCAGTGATGCTTCGCACATGAATGTGGGAAGTGATGCTCAATTGCGCCAGCTCTTTTTTGGCGGCATTATCAACAGGTACATAAGTAACTACCTATATTTGCTTCTTTGTGGTTTCCAATTGTGTATTCTTTTTCCTAATTTACATCTGAATAAAGGTAGAAGCTACCAATAAGTAACATAGTATCGTTGTTATTGTGTAAGATCCACAAAAAGATAGTAACAATACCATAAACTTTTTGATAAAACAAAACTATGAGATAATTCATCAAGAAAGAGAATGGAGGGAAGTTCAATTCAAAAGTTAAGTCCTTGAATCGTCACGAATATCAACTTATCAAGTGAACTCGCATATGATTTCTTGATGCATCATCAATTCAGTTATGAAAATTCTTGATAGGGTGGAGAGAACGTGTATTCTTTTAGAAGGCCCTTATTAGGAAAGAAAGGATTTGTCATGTTGAGTTGTTAATTTGTTATACATTTGTGTGTGCTTTATGCAGGAAAGATCCAAATCAAGACCTCCCTAAAGAAAGGAAATTTAAAGTGCCTAATGTTGACAAAGTAATTGAAGAAGGCAAGAAGGTGCCAACAAAGTTCCGTACTATAAAACTTCACAATATTGTTGAAGTCATGGAAACTGAGATGTTTACATCCTCTGGTTGGCCATCAGTTTCTGGAGATGCATTGAAGATTCTGGCTGGCAAAGTATCTGCAAAATATGATTGGAATGATGAGGAAATTCTACCTTCAAATGGTGAAGATGTGGATGCCTCTTTATTTGGAACTGCATATGCTGCATTTGGTAGTGGTAAGGAGGGAAGGGAGGCTTGCCATGCTATTGCTGCTCTGTGTGAAGTATGCTCAATTGACTCTTTGATTTCCAATTTCCTCATTCCCTTGCAGGCAAGTTATTCTGCTCTTACATACTTCCCATGCATCTTCATTTTAAATCTGAAGATTTAGTTTTAAAGTAGGCAAGCTAACATGTGCATCCCCTTGGTTGGGGAATCTGTTATATATTTCATTAGTTTAAATTTTTTACTATTACAATGGCATGATTAGCAAAAAAAGATGGATAAAACATCACTCCCTTATCACAAAACACATACTTTCCTTAGGATCACTCATTCTACAATTGTTCTCCAATTCCTAATTCCCTACTAACTCCTCCGCGGTGAACAGGCAACCATTTACATAATAGCCTTATGTTCAATGCAATCCCACATGTTGGTACCCTTCTTGAAAAATTCTCCTATTTATTTCCATCCACAGGTGCCAAAGAACATACCACCTTGGCTCTTGTTCCATGAAATTTTGAGGATTTTCATTGTTCTGTGCCCATGCCTTCTTAAGAAGAGATATTCACACCCATCAATAACTGTATCTCTGAGGCCAAACTTCCTAAGCATTCGGTTTTAGGCTTGTAGAGCATACTAAAAGTTATGTCCTGCTGTAATGCTTCCTTATCCAAATTCCCTTTCCATTGAGATGTCTTTTCTTAATTTTATTTTATTTTATTTTTATTTTTTTTTATGAGGCTAAAACTAGTTCATTAAGAAGAATCCAGACACAAATTGCGGCTGATATAGCTGGAAACAAACACTCCCATAAGAAATATCATGGTTGACTGATTAAAATCAAGACCAGGGGATGTTCCCATTCTTGATTTTGAAGCTTCTATTCTCAAAGTGGAAACCACCCATTTGATTCTTAGATGATCTATGTAAAACCCCAAATGCTTATTGGCTGGGGGATGCCAATTTCTAACGTAATCAGTGGAGTTCTGATACAATCCCATCCCTAGCAGCTCAAGATACAATAGGAAAACTTGAGATTCAAGAGAAATCAGAAACACGAAAAAGGAATTGAAGAACCAATTTATTGCAAGAAAGATTTGAAGAATTACAAGAGAAAGGAAATGAACCTGAAAAACTAAAAAGATATGGTGTAAAAGAGAAAGGAAATGAGTTATCATAAGCAACATATTTAATTTGCCTCGACGACACTTTAATCTTAGTTGAATTTAGATGAAGTTATGTGAACTTGTCAATGGTGTTGAGATTTTATGAGAACTACCTAAATTGAATTGGGCTTTCTTGAATTGATTCTAAATTTTAAGGGATCAAAGTCTTATTCGAAGATGGCAATTATTGACTAATCGCTTTATTTTTCTCAAACCCCTCAAGTCTCGAGTGTAATTAAACATCATGAAGTTATCTATCCATTTCGTTCTCAACTTGTATTTTCGGCTACGTTCGCTACTCAAAATGCAGTATCTTATCATGGAGAGTGTTTGCTTTTGACCACAGAGCAGTGCCATATCAGGTAAGGATGGACGTATCCATTGCTCTTTAAATATTAACACAGAAACTGGGCGCTTGTCAGCAAGAAGACCAAATTTGCAGGTTTGTTCTTTATAATCTTTTCCTTTACATGTTATTAATAGCAACGAATGCAAGGAGTTTAATTGGTCTTTTTTGTCCCTGCCTTATAATTGTGTTCATGGGTCTTACGTGAATTTGACGGTGTAGGTTAGACCTAAGTTAACTTAATGCGTTTTTTTTTTTTTTTTTTTGAAAACGAACATCAAATTAGTAAAATAATTTTTCCAATACGATAGCGTTGACGCAAAGGCTATCAAAGTATGGAAAGACAAATTAAAGTAGCTATTTGCAATTGCATCTGTTTCAATGATCATTGGCGAATCCCATGTTTTTGTTTGCTCCAAACCATAATGTAAGATAACGTAGAATGCATTAATTATGAAGGATTTAAAGTACATCATCAACTATGTTAAATCGAGCTTAGTGGAAGTGTTTGATCCATTTAGCCGATCTCTACTAACTAGGGATTGAGGTTTTTTGTTGTTGAGTAAAACTTAAATGGGGTGTCGGTATTCACGAGAGAGATTGTTGATACTTGCTGCTGCTGATGCTGTGAGGGTTGATGGTTTTTCATTTGTGATTCAGAATCAGCCAGCTTTGGAGAAGGACAGATATAAGATCCGCCAGGCATTTATAGCGGCACCTGGGAATTCTCTTATTGTTGCTGATTATGGTCAGGTATTACATTCAAGTTTGACTTTGCAGCCATTGCATACCCCGGAGTTTTTTGTAATTTTATCTGACAATCAAAAGGTTTCTTTACAATGCAGCTAGAACTTAGAATCTTGGCCCATCTTGCGAATTGTAGGAGTATGCTTGATGCCTTTGAAGCTGGTGGAGATTTCCATTCAAGAACAGCTATGAATATGTACTCCCATATTCGCGAAGCTGTAGACCAAAAACAAGTGTTACTCGAATGGCATCCTGAGCCTGGTGAAGATAAGCCTCCTGTTCCTTTGTTGAAGGTACTGTCTACTTGAAGTTCTTGTAATAATTATAGAAAGAAAACTTAGTAGGTTCTTTCTTTCTTTTTTCACTGTTCGATTTTGGTAGGAAGCAGATAATTTGCATATAAGCTTGAGAAAGTTGTATCTTTGCCCTTTGAAGTCACGTCTAATTTGCGAAGCTTCTCCAGAAATATCATTGTATATCCTCTTGCAAGTTTCAGGGACTTGTCACTTGCATAAGAAAATGCAATTTTTGGCACTGCTGAGTCCAACTCCGCCTATTTTGTACACTATGTGCGCTACATAGCCGGTCCCAAGTCCGGATAAAGGAGGAGGACTCTGACGCCCATTTTTTCATACCGAAAAATGGGTAAGGGAGGTCCCAAACTCACTTTTCATACCCGAAAAGTGGGGGAGGGAAGCCCCAAGCTCATTTTTCATTCTTGGAAAATGGAGGAGGGTTGCGATAGGTTGACAGCCAGCGTAAAACTTTTGTCACTTTTCATGAAATGGATCAAACATATATAAACGTTGGGGCGTTCCCACCTAGCGGCATTATTTGCATCGGAGCCGGGTGTAGTGAGAAATGAGCAAGGGTGTGTTTCACATCGCCGCCTGGGTGTGAAGAAAAACGAGCAAGGGTTCCCACACATAGGACGTGTGTGGGTAAAGAAGCTAGTCCCTTCACATCGTCGCCCGGATGTGAAGAAAATGAGCAAGGGTTCCCACACAAAGGACGGGTGTGGGTAAAGAAGCTAGTTCAAAACAAAACACGAAAACAAAAACAAAATCATAGATACGGACACTAGATCTTTTAGACAAAATAGAAATAGAAAAGGAAAACAAATACAAAGGGGAGAAAAAATTCGTTTAGAAACATGGAACATAGGAACACTTACGGGGAAGTCAATAGAACTAGTAGATACCATGATTAGAAGGAAAGTCAATATTGCTTGCCTCTAAGAGAATGGGTAGGAGAAAAGAGTAGAGAAATAAGAAGCACATGGTTTAAATTGTGGTACACTGGTATAGATAGAAAATGCAATGGAGTAGGAATTGTGGTGGATAATGATTATAAAGATAAGGTCGTAGAGGCTAAAAGAATGGGGGATAGATTGATTCTAGTTAAATTAATTATTGGAGACGAAAAAATTAACATACTTAGCGCCTATGCACCACAAGTAGGATTAAGCGAGAGCATCAAACGCAAGTTTTGGGACGATATGAATGGATTTATGCAAAGTATATCATTAGATGAAAAAGTTTTTATTAGAGGAGATTTAAACGGGCATGTCGGGGCAAGTAACGATGAGTTTGAGAGAGTTCATGGAGGTTTTAGTTACGGTAATAGAAACGAAGAAGGAGAATCAATCTTAGAATTTGTTTTAGCATACGATCTTGTCTTAGCAAATACTAGTTTTTAGGAAGAGGAGTCGCATATAATTACTTTTAGTAGTGGTCATAACATGAGTCAAATAGATTTTCTTTTAACAAGAAAAATAGATAGAAAAATATATAGAGACTGCAAAGTAATACCTGGTGAAGCACTTACTACCCAACATAAGTTAGTAGTACTTGATATTAAGCTAACACGACGACATAATATGAATAAAAGAGTTAGCGACCCTAGAATAAAGTGGTGGAACCTAAAACATAGTAAACAAGTAGAGTTTAGAGAAAAACTACTAAAGGAAAATGTTTGGAATCTTGACTTATATGCTAATACAATGTGGCTAGAAATGAGTAGTTGCATAAGGAGAGTGAGATCAAACGTATTAAGTATATCTAAGGGCTTGGGACCTCCAAAAAAGGAAACATGGTGGTGGAACGAGGATGTCCAACGAGCAATTAAGACTAAAAGAGAGATGTATTGGAAAATACCTAAGTGTCAAGATGAAGATGTGTACAATCAATATAGAGAAGCTAGAAAACAAGCTAAAAAAGTAGTTAGTCAAGCTAAAACAAATTTCATGGAAGATCTATATACAAGGTTAGGTAATAGAGATGGCGAAAAATATATACATAGGCTAGCCAAATTAAGAGATAAAAAGAAACAAGACCTAAGTCATGTAAGATGTATTAAGGACGAAAATCAAAATGTTTTAACGCGCGATGAGGATATTAAGGAGAGATGGAGAAGTTACTTCGATAGGTTATTTAATGATGGCCAAGTTGATACTATAATTGATGAAAACCCACACCAAGAACGAAACGTAAACTATACACGCAATATTAGAAATGTAAAAGTTAAAGAGGCATTGAAAAGAATGAAAATAGGGAATGCATGTGTGGATGAAATACCCATAGAGGTTTGGAAATGCTTAGGAGAAATTGGATTGACTTGGTTAACAAAACTTTTCAATAAAATTTTAAAATCAAAACGGATGCCAATAGATTGGAGAAGAAGTACGCTTGTGCCAATCTTCAAAAACTAAGGAGACATTCAAAGTTGCTCAAACTACCGGAGAATTAAACTTATGAGTCACATTATGAAACTTTGGGAGAGGATAATTGACAATAGGCTAAGGAGAGAAACAACAATATCAGAGAACCAATTTGGTTTCATGCATGAGAGGTCAACTATGGAGGCGATTTTCTTTGTAAGACGCTTGTTAGAAAAATATAGAGAAAAGAAAAAAGATCTTCATATGGTATTCATAGATTTAGAAAAAACATATAATAGGGTCCCTATAGATGTTCTTTGGTGGGTTCTAGAAAGAAAAATAGTGCATGCTAGATACATAGACACTATTAAGGATATGTATGATGGAGTAGTAACGAGTATAAAGACATTTGGAGGAGCTACAAAAGAATTTTCCATTACGATGGGACTACATCAAGGATCGGCTTTAAGCCCATATCTATTTACTTTAGTTATGAATGAACTAACTAGACATATTCAAGAGGATATACCATGGTGTATGCTATTTGCAGATGATATTGTCTTAGTGGATGAAACTAAAGATGGAGTGAATATGAAATTAGAACTCTGGAGGAATACATTAGAATCTAAAGGCTTTAAGTTGAGTAGGACGAAAACCGAATACATGCACTGTGAGTTTAGAAACACTAGACATCGAGATGATGGAGTGGTAAAATTAGAGGAAGTAGAAGTTCCTAAGGTAAACCACTTTAGATACTTAGGATCAATCATACAAAATGATGGTAACATTGAGAATGATGTCACACATAGAATTCAAGATGGATGGAAGAAATGGCAGAGTGCAACAGGGGTGATTTGTGATCGAAATGTTCCTACTAAGTTAAAAGGAAAATTTTATAAGATCGCAATTATACCAGCTATGCTCTATGGAAGTGAATGTTAGGCGGTAAAACAACAACAATTACATAAAATGAACGTAGCAGAAATGAAGATGCATAGGTGGATGTGTGGTAAAACTCGTAAAGATAGAATAAGAAATATAGAAATTCAAAGACAAGTAGGAGTAGCACCAATTGATACAAAGATTAGGGAAGGGCGGTTGCGATGGTTTGGTCACCTGTAAAGACAGCCTACAAATGCCCAAACTAAAAAACTTGACTCAATAGAAACTGTAGAAATTCGATGAGGTAGGGGAGATCAAAGTTAACCTGGGATGCATTAATTAAGAGGGATTTGAATGGTTTGCAAAGCTCGCCATCAATTGCACTTAATCGAGCACAATGGAAAAGTTTGATCCATGTTGCCGACCCCAGTTAATTTGGGACTGAGGCTGTGTTGTTGTTGTTGTTGTTGTTGTTAACCTTTGTTGAGTCCATTGAATAGTTACATCTAACATACCGTCAATTTGTATGCTTTATTTAGTTGAGGACTAGAGAGAGAAGATCAAAGTAGGAGAGCAGAATTTTCAGCCTTCACACGTCCTAAATCTCTATTGCACTTTATTGGTCAAAGATGAAGGAATTTCACGTTATTTTGACGCATACAGTTTCTTGAATATCAATTTATATGCTGATTTTCGTACCTGTGCGATCTTTTTATTATTTGTTATTATCTCAGGATAAATTTGGTTCTGAAAGAAGAAAGGCTAAGATGCTTAACTTCTCCATTGCGTATGGTAAAACTCCAGTTGGGCTTGCTCGCGATTGGAAGGTCATCTCTGATAAACATTGATTTTTTCTTTTAACTAGAATAATTTGTCAAGTAAGCTAGTGCCTCCATGTTCAGGTTTCTATTGAGGAAGCCAAAGAAACAGTTGATCTATGGTATAAAGAAAGAAAAGAAGTTTTGCGTTGGCAACGGGAGCGGAAGCGTGAGGCTAAAATCAATAGTTGTGTACATACATTATTAGGTCGAGCTCGCATGTTCCCTTCAATGGATACTGTCAGTAATGCTCAGAGAGGCCACATTGAGCGGGCTGCTATCAATACCCCTGTCCAGGTTCTGACTTGAAAAGCAAATTTTACATAAAAGAAAGAGATTGCTCATTGCATTTATCATTATATTATGTGCTTATATACTTGTTTTGATGGACAGGGCAGTGCTGCTGATGTTGCTATGTGCGCCATGTTGGAAATATCAAAAAATCCTCGCTTGAAGGAACTTGGTTGGCGGCTGCTTTTGCAGGTTCGGTCGATATTGTCTTTGCTGTTTGCCCTTTATTAAAAATCTGAAAGTGGGAATCTGGCGAATTAGATGAATTGGAAAGAGGAACAAATTCTTCTTTTGATTCACACTGTTGTTCTCTTGCATCAATCATTGAAACCACCCACTTTTTTATTAATAAATTTTGTTTTGATATATGCATGATATGAAATCATCAAGTGATCAAACATTTTCTTTTTTTCTTTTGATTGTGGAAAACCGTCAAATAATCAATGGTAGCTGCTTGAGATAAACGCCGAGCTCTTGCCAGTTTGATCCTCTATCAAAGCATCAACTGATAGATAAGCCTTGTATGTTGTTGTCCTTAGGTGCATGATGAAGTAATATTGGAAGGACCATCAATGTCAGCAGAGGAGGCCAAGGCCATAGTTGTTGAGTGCATGGCGAAACCTTTCGACGGCAAAAACATTCTCAATGTTGATCTAGCAGTAGATGCCAAGTGCGCGCAGAGCTGGTATGCTGCCAAGTAAGGGAGGAGCAACTCATGAATTTGTTTGCTACTAATGGAGAAGAGGCAACTTATGGAGGCAGTAATTTTGTCCGAGAGCCTTTTGTCTTGGTGTTTTCCGGCGGCATTGAAGAGGCAACTCATTCTGCAGTTGCTGCAATCTCACAAGAAAAATCGCTCAACATTTTGAACTTTGATTTGCATATATCCCCCATACGCTGGGAGTGTGGAAATCATGGCGGCGGGGGCAAAGGAGGGGATAGCAAGTGTTTATTACGCGACAACTGAAGCTTGACTCAGGTGAAACCATGGAGCTATAATGTACATAAAATATTCTTCAAGTTGGGGTGGACTTTTTGAGTTTGCCATCTTTAGTGACAATGTTTAACTTTCCAGTTTTCTCCAGTTGAATGTGTAGTATCATCTGCTCTTGTTCACCCTTCATTTTGTTACATAATATTGTATCTGTCTTGAAATAGTGAAAAAACTGTAACATTATCAGTATTCTTGGATACAAGCACTGTTCTGTTAGCCTTTAAACGGCGTCGACGCCGCCATGCAATCGAGAAAAAAGCTCTAGTTGTTTTAGTAACTGCTGTTTTTGTGATCTTGTACATCAAACAGTATAAAATGCACACACTTTTCTCTGCTTCATTACAGGAGATGCATATATCTAACTTTACAAAAGCCAATATCCGAATAATGATGTTCATGTACTCAGATGACATTCTCCTATTTATTCTAACATGGAAGATCAGCACAGTTACTTTTCAAGTTGTTGCAAATCGATGCTCCAAGACGATGCTAATTGCGACATTAATTGAGCAGGCGCGGATCCTTCCCAATCCTCAGGAAGATCAGTCACAGAAGAGGCTTCATGGAAATTGAACAAAAGCTCTCTTTTGCTCTCCAAGGGAATGCCAAATACATCAGGACCATTTTCCATTACTATCTCTACCAACTGCAAGAACATCACAATAAGCATGAACTCACTTGCTTTAAAAATCAAGTTAAAAAGTAATGAAAACGACGAGTTCAACTGCAAACAGAAGACCTCGATTTCGAGCAATATAATCAGGATTTAAATTTAGGCGACAGCGTAAAATTCGAACAAGGTGAAGAGCATGTACCTGTTGAATCCATGACAAGCAAATTTGAAACAAATTCTGTTCCTGCAGGAACTGTCCAAGAGCCAACACTAATTCATTTGCAATTTCATTAGAGAGATGATCAATAACAGGACCAGACTTGTACATCAGCTTCGCAAGTAAAAGATCGTCTCCAGTAGACAGAACTTCGGCGTAGGCAGTATCAGCATCACCGGTGCGAAGGGCATCTAGCGCATTATTCCATGAAATCCAAATTGGTTCTGGATCCCGCCCGTCGCTGTTGTTCTCCAATGCTTCAGCATTTGATTCAGTTATTGCTGACTGCACCGCCGATTGATACATTCCATTGTCTTCTCCTGCAACTCTAATAGCTTCCAAAGTAGCCTCATCTTTTGATGCTTGCCAGACACTTCTCGCCGAAGGCCCCTCACCAAGCCTAATTAGTCCTCCCCCCTTGTCCCAAGCTTTCCTTCCTCCAGTTTGCGCCCCGCCATTTTCTGTTCTAGGTGGCCTAACATCACCTAAAGTCCTTCTGGCGATCGTGTGCCCGTTTCTTAGAGCGCCATTGGAATAAGATTCTAATGGTACAGACATGTTAGATCTCCTAGCAAGGTCCCTAGCTCTTGTTCCTGAAAAAACACCATTAGAAGAAAGGAACCTCTCGGAAAAAGAGCTCTGCGCATCTTCATCTCTTCTCAACATAGAAGTCGAATATTCAGGAAGCCGATTATACTTTCCTAGTGGCCTGACACCCGATAGTTCAAATCCTGCCATAAAATTACCGCCTCTTATGCCCGACGTTGCTGACAAGTCCCTCGACATATCTTCAACAACTCTCTCCAGGCCTCGAACTCTACTCTCTAACGACAACATGCTGTCTCGCGACCAGCTCATAAAGTCCTGCAAAATTGGTACATATGTTAGCTCATGAAAGAAAGTAAGAAAAGTTTGTTACTCATGCAAATAATTTAAGTAGACCTGTAACATGTTCATGAGATGAGCTTGTTGTCTCTCTAGTTGTGACAAATTCCTTTGGATAGCTAAATAGTTTCCTTTTGGATTCAATATGGATCCTTCAACATGACCATTTATTCTTGAAAACCCGACTTGAGCGCCGTCGTCAACATTAAGAAGTCTGGAGTTTGAGTGTTTGCCCCTATATGGTTCCTGTGAAGCACCATTTGAATCCTGTTTATTAAGCATTTCATGACCATCGTCTAATTCATTGATCCCATCACTTGATCTGCTTCCACTAGACGTCTCGTTCAGCTTTGATTCTTCATCGCTTTGTGCATTGGAAGAGTTACGCAATTTACGTGGAACAACTATTTCGACAGGTAAATCACCCGAACTCTTTGTTTCATGTTTCTTGAAAAATTCTGAGTTCAATTCTTTGTCAATCAAGCCCGGCGCTTTCTTCTTTAGTGTACCTACTGCTTTGTTCAATTTGCCATTTCCCTTAGCACTTTGTTCTTTTGTTGAATCTGATGAAATGTTGCCTAGATCTCTTGATAAAGGTTCTGACTTTTCTGTTGACTCCAACATTTGCAAAATCTTTTCATCTGGGAATTTTGTGGCGAAAAATTAATCGTCGTGGCAGATAAAAAAAATAGCAGGCGTAAAAGCAATTTAGCTCAAATGCCAAATTATGTTAATTTACTAACCACGCAAAATTGCATTTTGTCCATCAATTGCAATGCTTTTCCAAAGTTGTAATGCTTCAGTCATGCTGTCTCTAACAGGCTTAACCTGTAGAAGTCACCATAAGATGAGATTTACTTAATAGCCTTAACTAAGTTCGAATACCATTCGACGGGGACGTTTATTCCCTAAATTGAGATTTCTCAAAATGTTGAATAAAATCTTTTGAAGGAAGATCATAGGTTAAGAGTATAACCATTCTTCTTTGATGTGAAAGTCATACTTTTCGACTTATTTGTTAACCTACATTGTTTTCATGTTTTCATGAAGAATGAAAACAATGCAAATGTGAGAATGTGCTCTACATACAACACAAAAACTATCTTTGCTGCAGCAGTTTTATGCTATAGAATTTGAAGATCATTGCGCAAACCAATTAAGATACCTTATCAAAGCGACAGGCCTCAAGTGCAGCTACGGTCATAGATGTTCCCTCAATCGTGAAATGGCTCGAATGAGATGCCAAGGCAATCAAAGCATCTGCTGCAGCCTTACGCGTCGCCCAATCAGTATTATGAAGGCAGTCATAGATGCTTTGCAGCAAAGTTGGCACACTGTGTTGTGCAATTGCCCTCACCTGCACAAATTTATAAAGCATGTTATTATCAATGCTGGCATGCCACCTTTTGCTGGTAAAATGTCTTCAATTAACAAAACCATGATATGTCAACAACCATTAAAATGTGGAACATGTTATTCAAACAATTTATTGAAAATGGAGTTCTCGAAAATGCAGATTTTAATAGGCGGCAATTGCGCAGCCGCAAAAGCACCTGGTTTGCTAGATGGCTAACACAATTTTCTGCAATTGCAATTCAAGCTCCATTGCAATTATGAAAATCAACATTCAGAGGTTAAAGGACATGAATTCTCTCGGATGATACCGCAAAGTAGAACTTTGAAACCTGTAGAGTAAAGTTTACTAAATTTAGCCATAATACCAGTTTTATTTTTAGCCATTCAGTTGCATACCTTTTCTCCTAAACCCCCCAAATATTTACAAAAAAGAAGAAGAAGAGAGAATACAATTGTACGTCCTACTTTCATCCCAACTACATGAACACAATTCTATCAAATTCTAAGCAACCTCTCAAATCCAAAAATCAAGATTGATGAACTTCAAATTAAAACTAAATGCCTACGAATGCCCTCACTAGAAACTGAAGAAATTTGATGACGTAAAGGTAGACCAAAGCTAACTTTGGACGCATTGACGAGGAGGGATTTTAAAGGATTTGGAAAGCACGCCGTCAATATATTGCACTAAATCGAGCGCAATTGAAGAGTCTGATCCATGTTAAATAATTTGGGGTTGAGGCTCACATTTCGGAAATTTTAAAATAAAACATGAATTGATGAACTCCAAAATTAACCTTGAATAGAAATTCACTCAGTCCAATAACAAAAAAAAAAAGCCAAACCTGAGCTAGATTAGAGACAACACACAGCAATGCAGCCTTTGCTTGAAACCCATGACTATTCAAGTACTTGCAAATCCTGGGACACAGCTTCTGCAGCGCCGCAACTGTCCCTTCCCCCGCCGCGCCCTCCACCATCTTCGCCAAGCAATTCGCCGCCCCAACTTGCACAACCTTCCCCTGATCTCCCAACACCTCCAACAATGGCTTCACAAACACCCCCACAACATTCCCCTCACAATCCTCTCTCAAGAACACCCCTGCAAGCGCCCCAACCGCCTCTCGACACGCCTCCCTCACCGCCGAGTCGGAGTCCTTAAGCCTCTTAACTACATGGGCAATGACTCTCTTAAGATGGGCAGCCGCAAAACCCGAATGCGCGGCGCATAGGACTGTTAGAAGCCTCAGAGACTCCCTCTTGATCGCGGGTTTCGGGTCTTGGGAGGATTCGTAGAGGCAATTGATGAGCATGAGGAGGGTCTCCGCTGTGTGGGCGGGGTTTCGGAGGGTGGTTTCGAGGTTTTCGACTGCGGTTCGATGGGTGTTGCGGTCGGAAAGGTTGGAGATTGAGGTGAGGACTCTGTGTCTTAGCTCTGCCATTGAATCGATCAGTTTGATTGAATTAGTGATTAGTGAAGATTTTGTTTGGTTGATATAGTATATTATAGATGGTGGTGGTGGTGGTGCCGAATCATCTCTGGTGAGATCTGGTGAAATGGACGAGACATCATTTGTTAAAACACAGGGAGGTCGTGGGTTCGACTTTGGTGAAGACACAAAAAATAGAAAAATAAAAATATAGGTGTGGTGGTGGTGGTGGTGGTGGTGTAGAGTTAGAGAGAGAAAGTTGTGAAGTTAAGTTTCAACTGTCACTGAAGAGAGAGAGAGAGAGAGAGAGGGTTTTGGGAGGGTTTTGAAAATGTTAGTTGGTTTTGTCTGTTGAGGAGGGAGGGGGTTGATGATCATGATCAGGTGGTACTGTTGGGATTTTTTGGAGTTGGAAGTTGAATGGGCCTTTGTGACATCTGTGCACGTTTGTGGGTCCCACCCACGTTTTCATAATTTTTGGTTTAGTACTGGATTTGTTTCTTGATTTGGTTGGTGAAGGGTACAAGTTCAACACATCAAATTGGCCTCATCATCTTGGTATATAGATGATATTCAAATTAGGGATTTTTATAGCATCTCCAAACCGACTACATTAAAATAGTGTAACACTAACACTATTCACGTCTATTTTAGTGTAAAGAACAACATTAACACTATTCACGTCTCCAACCTATCAATACTATTTCTTACACTATTTTACTTTTTATCATTATTTTATTCAATTTAATTTTTAATCTAAAAGTAATACTAATATATAAATGACTTAAAAAAATATAAAAAAATATAAAAAATAATAAAAAAGTAATGAATAGTGAAAGGAATGGTTATGTCACTGCTGCTCCACCGCCATTTTGGTGCTCATTGGAGTTGGTATTAATATTTCAAGTAAGAAAATATAAAGAACAATGTGAACCATGCATGTAGCGTGAGTGAAGACATCTTCCTGCCTCGCCTCTATAAGGTCAAGTAATCGATTTTGAAGAATAAAAGGCTAATGATATGGTTAAATCAGGTTTATATACATGCACTTTCCCAAAATTTACACTCCAAGGCAGCTTATAGTTGTCAACGAATTCTCCTGTTACAAAAATTGAAAGATTTTAAAGGATTGGGGACCTTAGGGTTATATGGTTAACGAAATTAATAGTTTGTGAAGGCATAAAACTTTACCCTACTTTTTACAAAATCTGAAATCACTTGTTTGCTTAATTGCAAGTTAAGGTACGTAGAACTTAATAAATGGAGGGATTTGGTCTTAATTAAAAGTTGGAGTACTATTTCCATCACAGCATTGATGCAGCCAACCCGTCTGATCACATCTTTGCAACCATACAACTTCTCTGGCAATACTCGATCTAATGATAAGATAGCAATAGTTTCCTCAAACACAAGAATCACAAAAACACACATAAAAACACTTTTTTTTTTTTTTTCCTCTATACAAAGATAAAGGAGTGGAAAAGTGTACTAATTTGGGATTCATATCAGGAAAATGATTGGTGTTAGGGATAAACCCACATCAATGCATCAAACACGCAACAGAAACACAATCTATCAAAAACTCGTTAATCTATTCAATCAATAATAATGTATTTAACAATCGAACTACACAACGTGGTGCACACTCAAAGCACACACAAAACTAACCTACTATGTTCTTTATATAAGACACGAACTCCTAATCCTTCTCAAACATAAATACTTCTAAAACAATCAAATCTTACTAAAACTCAAGTTTACTAATTAAACACAAACTAAAATACTAACTCCTAATTAAATTAGGACATGGAGTTTGAGCCAAAAAAACCAACAATTGGAGGACCCAGATTGGGCACCAACTTTGGGCGTCTAGCTTAAGCTTGATAGAGGATCCACTATGTTGTTCCTGCCATTGATTACTACACGCCAGTCAATCATACTGGGCTGTTGGTTGCAAGAGAGGAGACCAACTATTTAGAGGGAAACTTAAATTTTTGAGTGAGATGCACAATGTCCCCTACCTACCGTGTATCGCACTGTGTGACATGTAAGCCTGCATCTCGAGGTGCGATTTTAGGGTATTATTCTTGTGCTTTCCTATTTGGTTGACTAACAAACATATTGAAAAGGAGGAGCAATAGTTGCGCCTTTCCAATGCCACATGTTGAAGGTGCTCGCTTTAGGTGCTTTCAAAGTGGGTTACTTTAATTAATTCGTAGCTTCATAAGGAAAATACTGGAATAACAGCAGGTAAGTCACACCCCAAGACACATTGACTCACCAGAGCCGTCTACGCGGCCTCGATCTGCGTGTCATACAACAAAATTTGTGTATATACGTATCCCGAGGTACGCACGGACGGTTTAAAGGCCTGATATGACTTCCATGTTATCATTCTAACCCTTTTCATTATTGTTGTTGTTGCCGCACCCAAAATGTTGTACATTATATTTTATGTTTGAAAAATGCTTTTGTAACCCACTTTGAGCACCCAGTCGATCCAAGTGAGTGTCTCTCCATGTGATACACCTTAAGGAGTGTAAGTGCACATCTCGAAATGTTACGCGCATACCTCAAAATGTATCACACAGCTGAACATCCACTTGGGCACACTTGGTGCCCCAAGTGAGTTACTCTAGCATTTCCCATTACATTTTTTAAGTAGTGTAGAAAGAAACAAAGTTGCAATTTACAGTACAATAACATGTTTTCCACATCAGGACATGACTGAAAGGCTTCATTGTATCGGAGTAAATCATAGTATTCTTCTCCAATCTCGACCGTACCAGACAAGTACTCATGTCTTTGCCATCCACCAACATGATACCCTACTGCAATTTGCTGTAAAATTAACTTGAACGTCTGTAATAATATTTTTATTTTTTTCGATAACAGTACGCGTGGGTGTCGGTATTCAACGAGAGACCCACGATCTCCACAATTCAAGTACGTCTCTAGGAATTTCGTAGCTACCATAAATCAAACTCAATTAGTGTCTCAACGCTCGCTCTTGATGCCACTATGCCACACGGCCCACACCCCTCATGTGCTTCATGATTTTTTTTTCAACATTTATATTTATCCATCGAAAAATGCTAATGTAACCCACAAACTTAGAGAATCTCCAATGAGACCATTGATTGAAGTGAAAACAAATCCACTTAAGACATAATCCACATCTAACCCAAAAAATGCTCTCTAATGAGACCATGAATTGATAATGTGTAGGTGATGTAGTAGGGAATCTAGAGAATGTCTACCCCAATGTCTACTTCTGTATTAGGCGTTGTGGTAGACATCATTTCCACTATCACCTCATCACTTTTAGTTAAATAAAAAAAAAAAAACATGATAACCCTCAAAGAAAAAACAAAAAAACAAAATAAAGATTATTATTCATATGAAAGACAAAAAAAAAAAAGTAATAATCCACTGTCTAAATCTACATTACGATTGAATATCATTTTGAAATATCATTAAATTAACCCACCTATTTATGCATCGCCTGATGTATGTATGCATCCTGAGGTGTTGCATCAGACGGTGCACAAATATTTGCGTGTACTTATTGGGTTACCGAATCATTTCCCTTATCCATATTCGTGTTTTTTATACTCTAATGAACATTTTTTTTGTCAAGGTACTCTAATGAATATATACGACGAATTTTCATGGTAAAGCCCTTTTCCCCATAATATTTTCAAAAATATAGCTAATTCTTTTCTCCTAATTGGTTTAATGTATAACCATGCATGGCATCATCTCACAAATGTAACAATTTCTCGATTCTTAAAATATAGCGGTTTTAGTATTCAATGTGTGGATGCAAGAGAAAAGAGAACAAAAAAAAAAAAAAGAGTTATTATTTATCATGCAGTAATTTGTTGCGATTTTAGTCAACCCCATTACTTAATTTCCACACAGCTCATAGCTTACAAATCAATGTGGAATGTCTGGTAGGAATTTAAGATCCTTTAATGGCTTTTAGGGTTTCTTTGTTATGAGATTTTAAGGTCTTTGATTACATTGTCCCTCTAAATTTCACTATCTATCTATCTATGCTTGTTTTGATGAATTTGTAACTACTCTAGTAAGTTTATGATTCAATGATCAGGAATACCAATCAGATTTAGGAATTCTACAGTTTTTCGATTCGGGTTCGTAATCGAACTCGCCAATCAATGGGTTTTTTGGGTTTTTAGGGTTTAGAACCCTCTATGTTTGGGTTAGATTGAATCCGGACGGGTTGGCCCAACGGTAAGAGCGAGTTTGGGATTGTGTGGATTAGGCGCGAAGTGCTCGAGGTGCTCGATTTTCCACTAAGTGTCAAGATTGTCCGTGTCATCATTGCATGCGTTCAGGTAGATTGATCTAGAACCTCGTAAGAATAATCAAGCTATTGCTCAACTACCATGGATATCAAAAAGAAAAAAAAATGTTTGTGTTAGATTTTTTATTGTATCATTAGTTAGAACTCATTTGAGCTGAATTACTATGATTATTATGTGTTGTTTTGATTGGTTTTTTTCATCATTGCTAAAATTTGCGATGTTTTTCGCTTTTGTAACAAAGTTGCAACTACTTAGAATTGAATTGAAAAAGGAGGAAGATGATTATGCACAGTTAGTATTTGAAGAAACTTCATAATGATGAAGCAAAATCAGTTTTGGGATTTATTTTTTTTTTTTTTAATAGAAGTGTCAATTCTATTTAGGAATTACAATGAATCTCTGCTCTGTGGCTACTTGTCTGCTTTAGGATTGCGATTGTTGTGGCGAAATTCGGAGACTTAGGGCTCTTTTTCGATCGGAAAGATCTTGAATGGCTCAAAAACTTGAGGTTATTATTATGTGTAGTGATGGCTCCCTCGACAAGGCATACACAACGTATGCCAACATCGAAAACCTTCTGTGATCTTCGTCGTCGCAGCAGAAGTAACTTTACTTTATAGACACTATGAAAGTACTTGGAAAACTAGATGCAGTGGCCTTGGCAAGAACAGCAGGCATTCGATCCCAATGATTGGTTTCGATGAAAACTGGGCTGTTCATGATACTCCTATTAGTAAGAAATTTGGCAAGGAAGTGTCCGACATTGTAAAAGTTGTGGACTAAAGATGTGGGAACTCCTATAATTGATATCCAAGAGACCCTTTGTTAACCTTGCATTGCTTTCGCATCCGTTTTCAAATTCCTATAACTGAACTCCGAAATCACAATCGGCCTAGTGTTTTCTGCGACTTCCGCCATTTTACACAAGCTTGGTAGGAATTTCTTCTTTTTCCTCCACTTCGACCTTTCCGGCCTACCCTTTTTGGAAGAGAAATCTGCAATTTGCCCCTCTTGTTTGTTAGGGTCCTTCCGCGGATCGGTTTCAAGCCTGCTGAAGTACTCAATTTCCTGCAAAAGAAGTGATCCCACAGTGCCTCTAGTGCCTATTTGGAGAGGAGCAGATGTACCCAGTTTTTCAGTGAATTGGTTGGCTGTTGTGCTAGCTTTGCAGACAATTCCTTCCATTGATTGCTGTTTGTAGGGACTTCTGTAGATGATGAATCAGTGTTTGTAGTTCAGGAAACTACTTGTTTTTGGTGAATATATTGCTTTAGAGATTGGGCAAGTTTGTGTTGGCCTCATATATATATATATAAATCATAGTGAACTCAATAAAGGTTGTTACACTTGTGACTCTTTATTTGAAGTGGACAACATGGTTTGTTGCATAGTTGTGAAGATTGGTTGCTAGTAGTGAGTGCATCAGCTTTTTCTTGTGTGTGTATGTGATGAGAGCATTAACTAAAGCAACCAAAGCTACCAAATTTTTACTACCTTCATGAGCCATGACTGACTTTTAGTGGCATGTATAAGAGCAGTGATTGGATGGATGGTTTTTACTCTCTCAATTGTGTATGCGTGAGTTCCAATAATGCTAGCTTCTTTGGACCCATATATGTGGGTATGGGAGTGGGTCATGCATGGTTGGCTTTTGCTTCAACATTTTGCATCATCTGTTGTTCTTTGTTTACTGAGATTTATGGGTTTTAACTTTAAATTATATGTGAGTGTGGGGTCTAGAAAGAATCATAATTGGGGGCCATTTTGTCATGCCTTTGGTGTGGTGACAATCAATCCAACTATACTAGTCGGTTGTGATAGGTAGCTATCAACGTTATCTTTATCATGTTTTGGATCTCTCTCTCTTAAGATAATGCTGTGGAGGTTGCAAACTTCAATATTCCTTCTCTCTCTACAACCATGAAAATTAATCTCCAAGTCCCTCTTGCAACATCTATATACCTTTGGATTTATAAATCAGTCTTTCTTTTCGGCATTAAACTGCGTTAAATTGAGCAGAGTGGAATAGTTTGTTGTTGTTGGGCTCTAGGCATGCTTAAATGAGTTGGTCAATTTTATTTTTTTTTAGTAATATTTAGTGAGTGTTGAAAGATGAACAAAAAGTGGTTTAATTGTTGTAGGGAGGTGAGATTGTGGAAGGACAAACTTTTCCTCTAGTAGGTGTTGGTTACTTGTTGTAGGCCTTCGTCAAATATGTATTTGAACTTTAGCCAGATTGAGATTGAGCTGGGTGTATATGAATTTTTTCAAACCAAAAACTTGACCTACATTGGGAAGACCAAGGCAAACCAACTGGTAACTGAGCCTATGAACAGGTCCAGGATACCTTAATTATTGAGTGCGGCTATGTGCACCCCGGCTATTTCTTAGGGCACCCAATCAATTTCTCAGAGCACCTCGTCAAGTTTCTCAAATTGCCCTTTTGTTCAAAAATGAGCACTTCGCCTTATCAGGGCATCCCATTTGTTTCTCAAGGCACTCCGTCTGTCTCGGTCCCATAAGTTCGAAAAACAACATGCGCCTCGATTGCACATGTTCGAGACTATTCCTCAAGTGTCGCACCAATGATCGTGACAAGTACCACATAGTACATACATATGATTTCAATTGCTTTAGTCAAACTCATGCAAGAGTGTCTGCTAGATACAATCGAGGCCCTATGTAATGTCTCTCGGCCTTGTGTGGCCGATCACTTCGCGTCCCTGTACGGTTTGAAAAATGAAAAAATACGAAAGATCAAGAAAAAAACTTTATCTTGTTCTACATCCGCGTCACTCCTTTTCTTCACCCATTATACATTAACAAATGATACAAACATACAAAATTTAACAAACCCTACAATACAAACCGACATTATTGTCTCATCTAAAATCGATCAAGCGAGTTCATTCAACTCCACGTATGTGCACTGCTAGGATCGATTGCATTTGTGAAAAAATTGGAGGATTGAAGGTTAAAAGCGAGGGAAGGAGAAATTTTTCGATCGTGAGTGAATTGTTGGGTTTGAGATGACATTTTTGAGATTTCTTTCCAAAATCAATTTTCACAAAATTTATATTGGGTGCCTTGATCATTATGCGGGGTGCACATAGCTTGACTCTAATTATTTTTAGACCAACCTTAGAGGTGATCAATATAAGTAACTCCGCCTCCAAGGCTGTTTTGCATTATTTCTCTCTTTGTATTGATTTTGAGAATACATCAATGTTTGATTTTTGTTTTCAAAAAATTCAGTGCCGTCTCATTCAATACTATGTATCCATAATTTGTAGTATATATTTTTGTTGAAAAAAAAAAAAATCTAATGCTGTGGTCGGTGTCCCCTTTTGTCGTGTTCATGTGATGTGTTGCACGGGAGACGAATTGCTAATTTGTTACCATATTTAGTATTTACTATTGTTTTGTTCACTCATCTACTCCCTCTCGTTTCATATTATCTCATCACATTGATTTTTTTTTCTTCGCTCCACAATATGTGTCACATTAGAAAATCAAGAGTGTATTTATGATTTTTTTTTTCAATTTTATCCCTAATTTAATTAGGAATATTGTATAACTAATATGCTACATTTTTCAAGCTAGTCAAACTCATATTTCTATAATCTTTTTGATTATTCAATTATTCAAGTTAAATGGTTCACTTTCTCGATATGAAAAATAGACTATTAATTAATGAGGGGTAATTTAGTCTCGATGTTTACAATATCATTTTAAGACTTTCAATCATCACTTTAATTAATGTGCACAAACCCAAATGTGACAGATACTCTATCCGATCATTTATATAAGTCGTTTAAAGAAAACTTATTGCGCAAAATTGTAAGTCGTTTTAGAATTCAAGAGTGTATTTATTACATTTTTACCCATTTTACCCTTATACAATTCAAATATTTATGATTCTTCTATTCATTTAATGTCAAAGAACATATATGTAAATTACACTTGTAATTAAGGCTATCTTAATTTTTATGTCTTTACCTTAAACGACTTATATAAATAATCTGGAGAAAATAATATGGAACTGATGGAGTATTAACTTCAACAGAGGGACCAACCAACGATATGGTTTATGGATGATATCTGGATGATATCTATGTTGTCTCTCTCACCATTTTAAATACTCGTCTTATTCTACCATCTTGCTTTAATTAGTTGGACTAATTAAATAATTTTCCCTCTTTTGAGAATAGTCGACACATATTTTAGAACATGTGTATAATTAACATTGTTAATTAACGTGTCCCCAGCTAGTGTGGTGTTGGGGCAAATAAAAGAGCATTAATATAACGATGTAATAGAAGTCATAAGTTCGATTCTCGATAACTATACCGTGTTATGAGGTTGAAGTGCTTTCGATTATCTCTCATGAGATTAGTTGAACCAAAGTAAGAATGGACTTTGAAAAAAGTTTCACACCTATAATATTATGAAAAAAAAAAAAAAACATTGTTATCGAACATAATCTTTATACCAAGTTTTGAAAATGCTGATGATTTTTCTTAATTTTTGTTTGTATGTAATGTCCATAATACGTTGAATCTATTCCTCAATTTTCACGTGATTAATCATTTGCATTTCCACGTAAGTAGCGTCTCACCTTCCTCTCAGGTCCAAGTGTCGCTTCAAGATGAAAAGGATTGGCTTAAGACGTTACAACACTTCATTCACTACTCTTCGCGTGGTCCGTTCGATGCATCCGATCATTTACATTTTACATCTGGATACATAATCCAACGGTCTTCAACAATTGTACAAGAATGTGTGCATGAAAATTATGCTAAGTTCAAGTCACATTTAAAACATGAAATTGTGGGACCTGTTCTGGAGTCATATCATAGGATATAAAGATTTACAACCCAATTCAAATCTAAAGTATACAGTAAATTCAAATATTATTTGAACATTAAAGGGTCCTACTACTCCTATATGGGTGGTTCCTTGCTCTTTTTTTCTCCAATGTTATCAATAATTCCTCAATATTTGACCTCAAAGTCCATCTATCTCATATTTTATTGTTGATTGTCCCCTCTCACAGTTGATTTTGTTTCAGTGTTGTCGAACTATTCTGATGAAAGTTGTAATGAGACGGCTAAAAGTGAGTTGAGATCAAGTCTTAAGAATCACAGTTCGAATCTATTATTATTGCAATTAGCGTTGTTGGATAATTAATTAGTCTTTTTAGTTAAAGTTATCTAATAATGAATGTAAGACTTTCATAAAGAAATACGTAATTCCAAATCTTTAACTTAATATGATTTTACACAAACTAAATCAACAAAATAATAAACACTTACAAGGAGAGACTATTAGCTATGTCTTGAGACTTCAAACAACTTTTCGCTCTCCTTGACCTTAGAAATTTTCGGGATACACTACAATGAGATAGCTTTCCTTTTATAGGATGGAGAGAGAGAGGGAGGGAGTGGTTACATAATGTAATTAAGGATAATTGATGGTGGGTGATAATGGCTAGAGCAGTTACACAACCCTCCATACTCTATTTCGTAACTCCTCTTTCCCATCAAAAGAGGCAACCATTTGAATTACATAAATGGTCATATGGGTGTGACCCATAATTTTAAAAACGTTAACATTTTCCCACTTGGACCATATAATTATAATTTTTACCATGTTGAACACTATCATGATACATAATCTCCCACTTGTCCCACATAACTACCAATCATAATTTTGATAAAGATTAACATAAGTGCACATATATCAATGTCAAATACTCAAACGGTGATCATTATTTATAATCATCATAAAATTATAATTAAATAATTCACTAATGAGAGTCATAGCAGTTGTATAGCAATATAAGACATATTTCCTTTTATGTACTACCGCAAATGTTCCATATTTAATTACAATACATAATTTTAACATTATGTCCATGTGTAAGACTTTCCCGATTGTGATAATTCAAATCATAATATACGTACAAAATTAATTGTAATATTAGGAATATATATAAAGCATACTTTAATTTAATGAGATATCTCATACAATAAATGTACGTAAACAGATCTAACATTACTTGGAAAAACATCATTGATTACAACTAAGATCCACTCTTTGAACATGTTCCTTAAATGACTTTAGAGGCATTCCTTTCGTTAAGGGGTTTGCAATCATAAGATATGTGCTTATATGCTTTATAGACACTTTCCATTTCTAAAACTCTTTCACTGCAAAGTATTTTATCTCCAAATGTTTAGCACTACTAGAGTATATATCATTTTGGAGAAAAATATTGCAAAGAACCGTGTTATCACAATAAATCTTTAAAGGCTTGAAAATTGTGTTAACAACACCAAGTCCCGAAATGAAATTCTTTAACCTACAAACCATGATTTGTGGCATTTCTATATGTGAGCATATATTCTTTTGTTCTTTGCAAGTACCGCAATACTTTCTTCACAGCTTTCCAATGATCCATGCCACGATTACTTTGATATCTTCCAAGTATACCCACTACATAGTTGATATCCGGTCTGGTACAAGTTTGTGCATACATTATGCTTCCTACAATAGAAGCATAAGGAATTGTTTCCATTTGCTGACATTCCCATTCAATATTTGGACATTGCATAAGACAGAACTTGTCTCATTTTTGAATAAGAGCTACGCTGGCTGAACATATATCCATATTGAATCTCTCAAGAACTTTTTCTATGTAGGCTTTTTGAGACAATCCTAATAATCCACGTGATCGATCTCGATACCTAGCACGTAGCGCGCCTCACCCATATCTTTCATTTCAAAATTCTTTGAGAGAAAATTCTTGGTGTCAAATAAAAGACCAAGATCATTAGTAGCAAGCAAAATATCATCAACATATAATATCAAAAATATGAACTTACTCCCACTAACCTTAAGATATATACATCGATCAACAATGTTTTCCTTAAAACCAAAAGAGGTTATGATATCATTGAACTTGAGATACCACCGTCGGAAGCTTGCTTAAGTCCATATTGATTTCTTAAGTTTGCATACCATATGTTCAAGCATCAAAGAATCTTAAATCCTTCAATTGATCTATGTGAACTTCTTCATCTAAACTTTCATTTAGAAAATTGTCTTTACATCTATTTGGTGCAACTCTAAGTCAAAATGAGCCACCAATGCCATAATTGTTCTGAAAGAGTCTTTCTTAGAAACTGGAGAAAAAGTTTATGTATAATCAATACCATATTTCTGAGTGAAACCTTTGGCTACAAACCTAGCTTTATATCTCTCAATATTTCCGCTGGAGTCGCGTTTGGTCTTAAAGACCCATTTACACCCGACTTTCTTACAACCATTTGGTAATTCAACGAGATACCAGACTTCATTATGAGCTATCGAGTTCAACTCGTCTTTCATAGCATCGATCAATTTATCAAAATCAACATTATTTATGGCTTTTGAGTAAGAAATTGGATCATTAGTAGTTACTATATCATAATCAATTTCTTGTAGATATACAACAAAATCATTTGGAATACCGATTTCTTCGATCTTTCTGGACCTTCTTAATGCTATTTGTGTGGTTTGTCTATAACTATTTTATTGATGCCTGTAATATTAGAGGAATAACCATCGTTCTTAAGTAATGGACATAGGGACTCGATCCATTACTTCTTGAATATCCACATTTTGTGGCATATCACTCCCACTAATTTCACATTTTCAATAAATTTTGCATTTCCAGCTTTCTACAATTCTCGTACATGGTTAGGACAATAAATTCTATAGCCTTTGAATTTTTGGTAACCTATAAAGAAACCACTGATCGCTCTAAAATTCAATTTACTTTCTTGTGGATTGTAAATTCTAGCCTCTCACTCTGGACATCCCCAAACATGAAGATGTCTTAAGCTAGGTTTCCTTCCAATCTATAACTCAAAATGAGTTTTAGAACTGACTTACTAGGAACCCTATTCAATAAGTATGTAGCAGCCTTTAAGGCTTCCATCCACAATGACTTAGCAATGTAGAATTATTTAGGATGCTCCTAACCATTACATCGTGGTTAGAAACTTCAAGTTTAAAGAGTATATATATACTCTTGCACTACAAAGATGTGTGTAAAAAAGAAAACACAAGTGCTTATGCAAAGTGAGCCACACGCATCGGGCGCATGGCTCCACTACCTCTTCTTCTTTAACTTGGTTTTGACCAAAGGTTTCATAAGAGAAGAGGTTTGGGGAGGAAGAAAGACATCTCAAATCAAACAACATTTGCTTTCTTGTTTCTGCTTTCACTACTACAAAGTGAAAGCTCTGAGTTTCATTTCATCGTATCCTTTAAGATTTTTTTGTCAGCTCTTTGCATCTTCAGGCAAGAGAACAAAATTTCCTTTAGAAAAGTAGGTAGTGTTACTCATCGAGTACGATTACGCCGTTTAGCTACACCATTTTTTGCTTTTTGGAGCATCGCGTACGCATTGTTTGCTACACATGAGGCGTGAGACATTGTGTATTGAGCACAAATACTATGCTTTTCTAGGAGTTTAGCAAATGGACCTGGACATTGTCCTAAACTATCATATTTACCATAGTACTCACCACCTCTATCAGATCTTACAATTTTCACTTTTCTGTCTAATTGCCTTTCAACCTCAGTGATGAATACTTTAAGTGCATTCACCGCTTGAGATTTTTCATGCAATAAGTACACATATCCATAATGTGAAAAATTATCGATAAAAGTGATAAAATACTTATCTCTAGTAATTGATGGAACATCAAAAGGTCCATAAATATCAGCATGAATAATTTGAAGGAGCTCATTACTTCTTGTGGCACATTTCTTAGTTTGTTTTCCCTTAATACAATCTAAACACACATTGAGATCAGTAAAGTCTAAATGCGGAAGTATATCATCCTTTACCAATCTCTCTAATCTTTCTCTGGATATACGACCCAGATGTTTATGCCACAGAAAATAAGAAATATCATTTATGCGACCATGTTTGATCCTAACATTATGATGCAAAGTAAGAAGAGATTCAACAAATTGATCATCAAGACAAAATTTGTATAAGTCATCACAAAGAATACCAGAACCAATGAAAGATGACTTATTAAATAAACTAAAAAATTTATTATCAAAACGGAAGGAATAACCTTGACAATCAAGTTTGGATAAAAATATTAAGTTTCTGGATAAAGTAGGTACATAGAAAGTCTCAGATAAATCTAAAGTAGATCCGGAAGCGAGAAATAGGCGAAAGGTTCCAATGGCTTCAATGGGAGCTTTGACCCGATTTCCCATGAGAATGAACTTCTCATTTTCCTTTATGGTTTGGATCGTAAGAAATCCCTGCATCATATTAGAAATATGGACAGCACCACCCGAGTCAATCCACCAAGTGTTAGAAGGAACTCAGTAAGACTTGATTCGAAACATACAAAAGCACTAGGCTTACCTTTCTTTTTAAACTTTGACGACCCTAGTTCCCACAAACTGGGCCCTGCTCGGCACTAGATTTATGTGGACCCCCAAGTTGACCCTCGCAAGGTCAACGCAAACCTAGCCAGTCTTTTTTCCCATCATTATTAGTTATTCAGTGATTTTAAATTGAGTTATTAGTTTTGCAAGTTTTAAGGTTTACAACAGCGGAATTAAACTAGCAATTTAAATAACTCGTTAATATGTCAATTTAGGACAACCTATGATGTGGAAACCCAATAAACATGATCTCATGTGTATATAAGGTGACCAAAGAGTGCGAGGAAGTCATATACATGTATCACAAAATGTCACTCAGCCTATTAACCAGTTTTACCAAAAACAAGTATAACATATACATACATCAAAATATCAAAAAAGAAACCTACGTAGTAACGAGGGGAGAGTCCGCTCTGAGAGAAGCTCAGAGGAAGTCACCGATCACTGGCATTTTACCTTTACTACTCGAGGGACCTGCGATTGTCACCAGAACGGAGACAAGTCCAGTGAGTAAATCCGAGAGGAGTATCAACAAAGTACTTCAGATATCAATAAAGCCTAGTCTATAAATCATACAGATAATGAAATAAATAGGAAAAAATTAAGTGCATGATAGACAAACTAAATAAATAAACGACGAGAACCGAGTGACTGAATAAAAAGATAGACGTCTAAGTGGTCTCAACGCTCTTCAAACTGTAGGCTCGCAGTCTCTTCCAGAAACAACTTGAAGTAAATCCCAACTAGTCTCAAACTGTGGGCCCACAACCACTTCTAAGAAGTGCTTGATAATAATTCTCAAACTGTGGGTCTACGACCACTTCCAAAAATAGCTTGAGAGTCAAATTGTGGGCACTAGGCCACTTCCAAGAACAGCTTGACCTTACACTGATAGACTTCAGTCCATCCCAACAACACACTACGAATCCGACCACATAGACTCTAGGTCACCCGACATTACGAATAGATTACTTCAAAAGCATGTTCAATGAAGGAATAAAATAGAATGAGAAAAGAACTACTATTGATGCCCCTGCCAGTTTACTTACAATACAATACGCAAATTCAATGCCAAACCCGACCTCTTGATGCCTCCAATTATATGTGTTGCACTTCAAAAATCCCAAACCTATGTTCATGGGATTCAATTGTGTCATTCAACAATTGTCATTCAACATTTACAATTATGAATTCAAAAAATGATAATAATAATAATAATAAAACAAAACCATTTATTTCCATTTAACTTGCAATTAGTATTCAAAACCTTATTTCACAATCGAACAGCCTCAAATTGGGAGAGAAACTTGAATTAATTTGACTTATTCATTAATTCCTCGGTATCAAAAGCCTCCTGCCATCATAAACTAGCATATTTCTTTGGCCATAAAAGGAATAATAAATCTTAAATAACATAGATTGCACATAAGTTAAGACCACATATACATATATGTATATTTAATGATTTTGAACCTCCTAAGTACGTTGTACATGACTATTGATTGATGCACACATTGCTTTCCTTTTTTTTATTTTATAAACCCACATATACATTTTACATGTATGTATACCATAAATAGTTTATAATATTATATATAATTTAATATATATATATATACATTGTCTTGGCATGGCCAAGAAAATCTCCCGTGAACGCACAGCACGCCCGACATTTTTTTTTTTTTGATCCTTGCTTCACTATCTTGCTTTAACACACATCTACCATACTCTCTTACACTAAAAACCCTATCAAAATACTATTAAATCTCAAGAAATTTTGCACCCAAAGCAACAAGATTGGAAATCAATGAGTAAACAAACCATACTCACCTTTGGTGCCTACCAAAAGAGAGCAAGTGTGGGGAGCTTGGAGCGCTAGAGAGATTCTGAAATGCTAGAGAGAAGCAAGAACACCTAAAATGGGAAAGCACCCATGGGAGGGTTGAAAGAGAGGGAGAGGGGAAACATTGAGGGTGAGGAGGTTAGAGAGAGTGGTGTTTATCCTCTTTTTTTTTTTTTTATCTCCAATCAAACTTTATCATTTGTTTATTTCTTTTTTTTTTTACCTTTTAAACCACTAACAATTTGACCCCTCAAATTATAAAGTTTATCTCATTTATTTCTTTTAAAACAAATCTCCATAATACCCCTCACGACTCAACAATTATCACACAAGCCTCTTTGCCTTAGTCAAATTAGCCAATTAATCATTTTTCATACCTCGCCTAATTTATGATTTTAAGTCGCGGCACTCGATCTCAATTTCTAGCGCTCATCTCGAGATATGTTTTTACTCGCAAAACTCGCATTGACAAAATAAATCAAATTGTGCAACATAAATATAAGTAGATAATACATATAATCCTCTACAAGTAAAATATGTAGGTCGTTACACGAACCATGTTTTTTGCTTAAGACAATCACTTTGATAATGCCCAAGCTTCTTATAGAAACGACAATATTCATTCAATTCATTCTCCTTAGATTGAGATGAGTCATGATGCTTTGGTGGAGCTCGTTTTATGCCCTTTCCATAATTCTTCTTTTTAGCTCCTTGAGTGACCAAATGAACAAAAAGTTGATCTTGCTTCTTTAACTTACTTCTTCTTGAACTAACATACCAACCAATTCATTCGTGCTCCACTAATCTACAAAAAGTTGATCTTGCTTCTTTAACCTTACTTCTTCTTGAACTAACATACCAGCCAATTCATTCGTGCTCCACTAATCCTTAATAGTGTTATAGTGAACTTGAAATGACCTATACTGAGAAGGCAATGAGTTCAAAATGAATTGAATAAAGAAAAACTCATCAACATTCATGCCCAATCCTTTAAGTTTAGTATCAATATTGGTCATCTCAAGTACATGCTCATGCATTCCGCATGTACCATCAAATTTTCTTGTTGTAAGATCATCCATTAAAGTTCCCTCAAGGGACTTATCAGTAGTACGGAAACGTTCTTCCATAATTTTTAAGAATTTGTTAGCATTATCAGCTTGTGGAAGAGTAGACTTAATGTTACTCTCTATAGTCATTCGCATGAACATTATGCTTAATATGTTCGATTTTTCTCATGCTTTATGGAATGTCTTTTTTCATCCACACTGCTTTCCTCAGTAATAGCAGTGGGTTTCTCATGTTGGAGAGCCAAGTCGATCCAAAACACCTAAATGAATTTGGACTTGCTCACGCCAGTCAGAGAAACTTGTTCCATTCTTTGCAGGAACATATATAGCATGTGAATGAAGCGAAACATGAATAAAGGCTGCAAATAAAATCATGCTCGCTACATAAGTGTTTTGAGAAAATAAATATGATACTCTTGAAACACATAAGTATTAGTATTATTGTAACTCTCCTTTGGGTAGATATCACAGTAAACTAATTTTATTTATTTATTTAATTATTTAAAAAATAAATATTATTTATAAATTATATTACTAAAAATGAATCACCTTTGGGTTAAACCAATTTTAGTAAGTGTCTTAAGAATTTACATAATTTGATGTTTAAATTATTGAGTTGAACCACTTTGGTGATTAACACAACTCTATAAAAAATAATAAATTGTTATCATAATTTTTATAACGTATTTTTTAATTATTATTATTTGACAACACAAAATGCATTCGTCTCGTAAGAGTTGATGGGACAACCTCCACTTGGGGGAGACAAGTCTACTTAACAACCAACCACTTCGAACGGGATAACCCATCTCCCTTTCAATGTTTAGCTTTACCTAGGAGACAAGACTTACCCACTATCAACTCAAACTTATAACATAACATGATAGTGTTGAAAAAATAATAATTTCATAAAAATTCATAAATTTAAATTAAACATTATATTTGATTCTTTTTAATAACCTAATTAATTTGATTTTTTTAAATCAATTCAAATTTCGCATTAAGGTATAGCCTTTATAAACGGTTACAAAATCACTTATAATGTCAAATGGTTAAAAAATTAAATGATTTAATGAACCATAATGTCAAACATACAATTTGATTTTTTAAATATTTATTCTTTACAATATATATATCTTGTGTTCTTAAATTGATGAATTAAATTAATTAACTTGATATATTATCTAACCAAAATGAACTGACCTCAAAAAAGTACTACATGTTGGAACAAAAGAGTAAATACAGTTTGGCGAACTTTCAAATTGGTGATTTCTAAATCTTGAAGGGAACTCCAGTTGAATCTTGGGGACATATTTCTAAAGAGATTTTATCACCAAATCGAGAAACAATTCTGTCTTAGAACATTGCTTCTGTGCAAGCCTCCGATTAGAATATTTATTTGTTTATTTATTATCATTCAATTATGTTGTTGGTTGGTTCTTTACAATTTCGTTTTATTTATAGTATATAAGATCATTAAAGATGGTTTGAATAACATTTCGTACTGTTGATAAAATGCATCAATACACACACACCCATGTATGCTAAATTAAATTGTGTTTGGTTTGATGCAAACTAAGTTGTGATTGGTTTGATCTAACAGTTGCATTGTGTTGATATTCAAAACATAATTTGCGCAAATAAATAGCTTGAAGATTCAAAACTTAAGCACCATCGAGCAAGAAGAATTTCATATTCTATCTTTTTGCGAAGAGGTCAGGCTGTAATTTGTCCCATACAAGCTCAATTAATCAACCTTTTAATAAACTATAACCATTTCAGAAATGAAAAATCACAAGAACCAACACATACTTATAAATCTGGCTTCCAATATCGACCGAAACCATATTTAAATTTGACCGAAACCATATTAGTTTTAACAAAAAAATTGGCTCTGATACCAAATGTAAAACTTTCATAAAGCAAATATGATTCCAAAATACTTACAAGGACAGACCATTAGTAATATTTTTGAGAATTGAGACTCCAAACTTTTCGCTCTCCTTAACCTTAGAATTTTCAGGATACACTACAACGGGATAGATTCCCCTTTTATAGGTGGAGAGAGAGGAGTGGTTACAAAGGTAACTAAGGATAATTGATGTTGGGTGATAATAGTTGGAGTGGTTACACAATTACCTACCATATCCCATTTTGCAACTCCTCTTTTCCATCAAAAGAGGAGTCTATTCAAGTAACCATTTGAATTACACATAAATGGTCATGTGGGTGTGACAATTATATTTGAAAACATTAACATAGAATACTAAAACCCTCTTCGTAATCACTGCACCGCATCTCTCAGGCAATTATCTAATAATGATGATAGATTGTAGGGGTGCCAATTTTTTGTCCGGCCCGGCGAGCCGATTTTTTTGGCCCAAAACAAAAGGTTTGGACAATAATTTTTTTAATATGATCAGGGTCTGGTCAAGGCTTTGATGTTCAAATTGAAATCCTGGCTGAGTCTGGATAAGACCCTCAGAGCCCGAACTAGGCCCAAAATTCAAAAGATACATATTTTATTTTGAAAATATACTTTCATACATTATATAATTCACAAAAATAACAATAAAAATAATAAAACTACACATCTTATGTATAAATGTACTATTTAGTTTTTAGATTTAGCTAAATTGCATGAGACAACATTATGTGTTTTGTCTGTCTGAATTTAAAATCGAGTCGAGTCTGAATAATGCAAATACTCGTTTATATCAAAGACGGCTCAAACCCGGACCCATTTTGATCCGAAAATTGTCACCCCTGAAAGATTGAAACAATCTAACCAGCTGGACAATAAAACCAAAAAAAAAAAACATGATGGCAGAGTTTCCCTTTCAGTCTCAAATTTGAACAGAGAGGGCGTGGCCAAAGTTTTTCTCTCTTCATACTTATCATCAGGTCTCTTTGAACAAGTTAAAAAAGAAAGAAAGAGAAGAAATGTTGTGCTTTTCATAGTTTCTATTGGAGTTGGTGGTCGGTTGCTCTTCTTCACTGGCTTAGATTCCCATTTGTGTTGTACAATATTCTAGTGTTTCAAGGTCACCACTTGCAAGACCACTTTGAGTTTTCAAATGGGTAGAGAGAGCTGCCTTTAATTTGATTTACACAGCAAACTCTTTTTCTTTTCCTTTCATTTCCTCATACAACTCTCTAAATCAATCTATCTCCACATGGGAATTTAAGAAACGCCCTTTAAATTCTGTGTATTTCAAGCACTTTCATTTATTCACCCACTTTATTCTTAGTGTGTAGTAATCTCACTTTCACATGGGCATCCAAGAAATGCCCTTTAAATTCTGTCTATTTTGAGGAATTTCAGTACTCACCCACTTTATTCTTGGTTTGTAGTCATCTACTATTGGTGACCTTTTTTTTTTTTTTTTTTTTTTTTTTTTTTCTTGCTTTAATGGAGAAACTGAAATCTGAGTAATACCCATTTTCACTTAAGATATTTGGGTTCATTGAGAACAAAAAATTCAAATATGGGATGTTGTTGTCTGCTAGTTCCAGTGTTTGTTTTGGTTTGGATTCAGGTTGGGCTATATGGGTTTGTGGAGTGCCAACCACCTAAGGTTGTGAACATTGCTGCAGTTTTCAGTTTTGATTCTGTGATTGGCAGATCAGCAAAGACTGCTATTGAGGCTGCCATTTATGACATCAACAATGATCCAATTGTTCTTAAAGGAATCAGGCTGAATCCCATTATAAAGAACTCTAAGTGCAGTGTCTTCAATGGGGCTGTTGAAGGTACTCCCCTATCTTTTCTTTTTCTTTCTTTTTTTATATTTGTAGTTGATTTCTTATTGAATTGTGAGTAGCTATGGTTGCAGATATAGAAATTGCTTGTCAATTGTCATAGGGTTTGCTGTTTATGAGATGAAGGAATTGAGAAAACTCAATTTTTAGTTTCTTGATTTAGTTACCTTCCTGAAGCATATGATTAGTTTTTGGGCAAAGTGGTTTAACATATTACAGTTGTGTCTATTCTGTAATTCTTGGTTATTTTAATGATGATTGGTGGGGAAGTATTTGTTGTCTTGAAATATAAGTTTATGGGCCATGATCAAGAACCTCAGTTGCAGGAAACAACATCCTTTCAGCTGTTCTTCCCCCAAGAGGTTGCATATTTTCCGAAACAATCTTCGGCAAATTTCCTCGCTTAATTAACTGAATGTCAGATGGACACACTTAGTGTAAATTTTTTCTTGCATTTTTATCTGATAGCAATTTGGGGAAAAAGACCTTTACTTGTGCATTTATAGCATGACATTTGAACAGGCATAATAAGATTCCATAATGGATAGTCTTTTTGCTCCTTAGACGCGCTGTGCTCTTTGCTAATAGTGCAGTTCCGTATACTTTATGAGCAATGCAGAGTAACCTTGTGTTATCATTTTGATCTTAACGATATGCTAGCTTTTATCTTTCAAACAAACACATGCTTAATCCTTCAAGGATCTTACTGAATCACTCTTAAATGCCCTCTCGCCTATTTCTCAGCAGCTCATGTATTTCAGGATACAGAAATGTGCAACGTGGTCGAGTTTCCTGAATTGTAGTTCAAGTTGTCTGTCAGTCTTTCAGATCTTGTCTCTATTTCAGGATAGAACTGGAACATACTACCAAAGCTCATTGTCTCAGTTTGATGATATTCAACCATCTTTACTAGGCTAAAAGATAATACCTTTATAATTATCTGGCCTTCTCTAACTCTCAGATTTAGGCAGTAAACTCTTGTGTGGCGTTGTTCAAGCTTGTGCCTTAGTATTTTAAATCACTGTAAGTCCGTAATTCCATGCATTTGCAATACCATTCTTAATGAATTCAACTTTACAGTATTGCCTTGTCATGTTTACTTATAATTTCTATTGTTATTATCTACTTTACTGATTTATTCAAAATTTTGAACTGTAGATTATTGAAACTCATTTAGTTTATTGAATTTCATCTGTAGTATTTCAGGTAGTTGAGCAAGAGGTGGTAGCTATAATTGGTCCGCAGTCCTCCTCAGTTGCTCGCATGATATCTTTTATTGCTAATGGCCTTCAAATACCTCTTATCTCATTTGCTGCCACAGACCCAACTCTTTCTGCTCTTCAATTTCCATACTTCCTCCGGACGACACTTAGTGATTCATCTCAGATGGCCGCAATGGCTGATTTAATTGACTATTACGAATGGCATGAGGTCATTGCTATTTTTGTGGATGATGACTATGGAAGGAATGGAATATCTGATTTGGAAGATAGATTGTTGAAGAAAATGAAGAAAATCTCTTACAAATTACCTTTGCCTGTCAAAGCTACTCAAAGTTATATTTCTGATATGCTGGGAAAATCCAAAGTAATCGGGCCTCGCGTTTATGTAGTTCATGTTAATCCTGATTCTGGTCTAGCTGTTTTCTCTATGGCTAACAAACTTAAAATGATGACCAGCGGTTACGTGTGGCTCACAACAGAATGGCTTTCTGCTTCAGTGGACTCATCATCAATACTTGTCAACCAAACTTCATTTCACACGCTAAGTGGCGTCATAGGACTCCGTCAGCATGTTTGGGAATCTGATCAGAAGAGGAATTTTGTTTTGAAGAAGAGAAAGCTAATGAAGGAAGATTTAATTAGTCATGAAATGAACAATTATGGACTTTATGCTTATGATACTATGTGGACTGTTGCGCGTGCCCTTGATGAACTATTGAAGCACAACGGTACTATCACCTTCTCTTTTGACAAAAACCTGCATGGTTTGAAAGAATCATCTCTACAAAAGACAGACTTAAAGACCTTCGACAACGGCTCGTTACTGCTTGAGAAACTAAAGCAAACCAACTTCACAGGCCTAACAGGTCAGGTGCAATTTGATTTATTCCGGAACCGCGTTGGTGCTGCTTATGATGTTATTAACATTGGTAAAGACGTGGTCCATACAATTGGTTATTGGTCTAATAACTCAGGTCTTTCACTTCTGCCCCCTGAAAAATTAACCGGGAACTGGAGAGTACTTCTCGTGTGAATCCGGAACTCAAAACTGTTACATGGCCTGGTGGACAGAAAGACAAGCCTCGTGGCTGGGTGGTTGCAACCAATGAAAGGCCACTGAGAATTGGAATTCCAAACAGGGCTAGTTTTGTTGATTTTGTGAGGGAAATGGATGGTGCCCATGAAATCCGAGGATATTGCATCGATATTTTCAATGCAACAGTAGGATTACTCCCGTACAGCGTGCCATATAGATTGGAGGCTTTTGGAGATGGCAAGTCCAATCCTAACTATGATGAGCTTGTAAAATTGGTTGCAGACGATGTGAGTACAGATTTACTATGATTGAAAGATGACCTCTTCAAAGGGTCTCATCATTCTAGTTGTGCTAGAATTTTATGATTCTTGTGTTGTCTATGGAATGAAATTTTCGTAAGAGCCATCTAATGTTATCCCGCAATATTACTCATTAGCTAGGATGAAGTAGTTTGCTAATATCCAAGTCTTCTTTTGCTACCATGGATCTATTTTATTTCTTTATCAGTTCATTTCTTACTTCTAAAGAAGTTCTTTTCATGTGATTTCCTTTAGGTGTTTGATGCCGCTGTTGGGGACATTGCGATCACCAATAGACGGACTAAAGTTGTTGATTTCACTCAGCCCTATGCTGCCAATGGTCTTGTTGTTGTGACACCAAACAGAAAAAACAAATCAAGCGCTTGGGTATTTGTCAAGCCATTTACAGTGCGGATGTGGGTTGTAACTGTAGCATTTTTTATTTTCTTCGGGATGGTTGTTTGGATTCTTGAGCATCGAATTAATGATGACTTCCGAGGCCCGCCTAGACAACAGCTTATAACAGTGTTTCTGTAAGCCCCTACTAAATTCTTAACAAGTTCCAATTCAGTCTAGCTTCTTTTATTTAGAGATTTCACATCCTATGATTTTTCTGTGACAGGTTCAGCTTGTCAACACTTTTCAAGACTAACCGTAAGGAGAACTAATCATAAAGCAAATCATCTATGTGGCTATGATAAAGAATTTGAGCTGAATTATGTGTTTTCTTGGCTTTTTTTTTGCAGAAGTAGATACCATTAGCACCTTGGGTAAGATGGTGATGATGGTGTGGCTTTTCTTGCTGATGGTGCTTACTTCTAGCTACACAGCAAGCTTGACTTCAATACTCACAGTCGAGCAACTCTCATCACCAATAACTGGAATTGACAGTTTGATTGCGAGCAACCAGCCTATCGGTTGTCAGGCTGGAACCTTTGTCCATAGCTATTTGCAGGAAAGTCTGGACATACCTCAGGGAAGGCTAGTTCTCCTGCAGAATGAAGAGGATTATGTAAGAGCATTAAGACTTGGACCAAAGAATGGAGGAGTAGCTGCAATCGTGGATGAGCTTCCATATGTGGAGTGCTTTCTGTCAAACTATAAGGACTTCGGCATTGTTGGACAGACGATCTCTAAGAGCGGATGGGGATTTGTGAGTAGACCTATTCACCTTGACTCACTTTCATGCATATCTATTTATGTGTCTTGTGAATATTCTTTCACTAGAAAACTTGGAGATCAATATATTTTCTTCTTCTTTTCTATACATACAAAAAGAAAGAAAGGCTTTAGATGGATGTAAAATGGTTTTACAGCTACGGATTCACATGCTGACTCATTGCCTCCAAAAACTCACAAACAAATCTATTAAGGCGCCTTGGCTCTCGCACAGACTTATGACCCTGGATAATACCTTATAAACTCATAGTCCACATAACTCATTTATTTTAAGATTATATAAGAAACAATGAAATTTTCCTTTATTGGAAATGCCCAACAAGCTTAGCAAATTCTTGCAACTTGTCATGGTGGTATCTTTTTTAATGCTAGAACTATTTACAATCAGATTTCATAAGGTTATAATTTCTCATACATTCTGATTATTTTTCTGCAATGTTTCAGGCTTTCAAGAGAGGCTCTCCGCTCGCTGTTGACTTGTCTACTGCGATCCTCAAACTTTCAGAGAGCGGGGAACTCCAAAAGATTAACAAGAAGTGGTTCTGCGAGGATGATTGCGAATCGCGTCAAAGACATGTCTCCGATCCCAAACAACTCCATATAAGCAGCTTCTGGGGTTTATTTCTTGTATGCGGCGTTGCAACGTTCACTGCCCTCGTCATATTTCTTGTAAAGGCAGCTTGTCAATTCGCCCAATACAAAAAGACGCAAAGGGAACTCTTGTCTCATACGTCCTCAGTGCAATCAACTACTGGCTGTGCTCAGGCCATTTATCATTTTATGGATTTCCTTGATGAAAAGGAAGAAGCCATAAAGAAGATTTTCAAGCAATATGACAACCATCAATCTGCAGAAAGATGAACAATCGTGGATTTCATCGACTGTTCTAACGGATCATTCAACTATTCTATCGGAGGTGCTGAGTTCAGTTTTCCTGTCAACATAGTGTTACTGTAAGTAGTGAAGATCAATTTTTATAGATCTGTAAGAACCCCTATACTTGAAGCTTGTATATACATATGTTTTAGATGAAATGTATTGATTTTATGCAGCACATGCAAAACATGTCTGTATTACCATGTGACATGGACCTGTTAAATTATTGTTCTATATTTCAACTGTTTGTGAATTGCTATAATTTTTTGAGCGTACTTAGTAGAAGCTGACTACTTTTAGGGGATTTTGTTTCATCCTAGTAAATTCAAATTTTGTCCTCATCAACTTTTTCTTATGGTTCACATGTTTCCTTGTCCTGTAGTGCATGTCTTGCATATTGTCTAGCTTATTTGTTTTCAAGGTGCATAGGATCCGTGTTCAATGATCTTGGACACACTCTTCAGTCTTCAATGATATTATCAAAATCTAGAATCTATAATTAATGATTGTAGGATCAAGTCTTGAATCTCATCTAAATCATCAGGTTAATTGAATACATAATGCTAATAAAAGAAAGGTCAACAGTTATATTTTAAGGATTTGACAAAAAAAAGTTACATTTTAAGGAATACTTAGTCTTTACATAATCACGACTAGTGGGCACATGTAATGGGTCCTAGTGACAAAAGACTCAGGTTCCCTTTTAAAACGACATCCGAATTTTCGTCTCGTGGATGAACTAAACTGGATTGGGAACTTAGGAGGGCCACTTCATTAGGGAGCCAAGTATAGCACTTGAGCATAAGTTAGTTAAGGAAAATTAATTGGGCTTGTAACATCGGCTCCTTTTCAAAATTTAAGATCTCTGATTAGATATCGAGTCTCAACCACGCTACTGAACCTAGTATTTAATGACTTCAGGATTATCCACCTGAAAAGACTCACTTTGCTGAAAGCCACAGATGTCTACTTCAACGTGATAAACGGGCCTTCTTGTCCAGTACTAGTCAACCCAATAATTTTTTGGCTATACAGTTTGAGCAAGTCTTAGTGAGGTAAGATTATCTTAATAAAATAAAGGGAGTATCAATCTTTTTGACTTCACTTTTCATAGTTTCCTTTAGGGTAAGTGTGGATTCTGCATTGATGATGGTGAAGATTAGAAAGTTGGGAGTTGGGTGCAGCATTTTTTATTTTTTATTTTTTATTTTTTATTTATTTTTTTGATAGGAAGGTGCAGCATTAATGTGGTGATGGGTTTGGAATGATATAGAGTTTTCTTTGCCCACTTGAAATGGATGGGTGGATATTAGTTACATAGTGAATGTGAGGAATTAGAGGGAAAGTAGAAAAAGTAGTTTTGATTCTCTTTTTCTTCATTTTTTCAATGAAGGTCTCAATCTTTCTGTCATTTCATTGGGTCCTCCATGTCTAAGCATATATGGGCTGCTCAAAATTGGAACAAAGTTGGAGAATAGTATTTGCTTTTGCTTTCCATATTTTTTTTTTCTGAAGAATTTGAGTTTTGAGCTGCCTAGAGAAGGGCTAATATGAGGAACTGTTGTTGCTTTCTTTGAAGTTGTTCAGCTCAAAATTTGAAAATATTTGGATAGTAGTTTTTTTTTTTTTTTTTTTTTTTTTTTTTTTTTTTTTTTTTTTTTTTTTTTTTTTCTGGTTTCATGATTGGTTTTGTGAAGGAATTGAGTTCTGGGCTGCCGAAAAAGGGGATTTTTTTTTCTTTTTTGGGATGATTTTTTTGAGGAAGTGACTGTTACTTTTTGTCAATTGTGTGGGCAGCACTTGCAAGAACAATTGAGATTTTTATGTGGGTTAGTGGTGTCCTGACTAGATTGAACATGTAGTCTTAATCTTTTCTTTCTGTTTCAACAGTTCTTATCTTCTTATGCTTCCTCATGAAATACTCTCTAAATTTTGGAGTTTGAATGCTTTCAGACCATTATTGATTTCTTTGTTCTTGGATTATGGCCTATTTCTAAGAACCCATTTTCACATAGAAATAGTTTGGCCGAGAGTTTCAACCATGAGACATGCTCTGTTAGTTCCAGTGTTCATTTTGATATGGGTTCAAGTGGAGCTATGTGGATTTGTTGAGTGTCAACCGCCAAAGGTTGTGAACATTGCCGCGGCTTTCACTTACAATTCTGTGATTGGAAGCTCAGCCAAGACTGGTATTGAGGCTGCCATTGATGACATTAACAATGATCCAAGTATTCTTAAAGGCATCAGGTTGAATCTCATTATGAGGGACTCAAATTGCAGTGTCTTTACCGGGGCCGTTAAAGGTACCCCCCTTAGCCTACTTGATTGGTCTTGGTGTTATGATTATGAAATTTGGTCACTTTTCTCAGTGTTTGGATTTTTTTTTGCTAAACTGAATACAACACTATGTTGTTATTTTTACGGAATTGAAGATCGATGTTAAAGATTATGGGATTTTCCCATTTAGATTTATCGAATTCTCTACCATCATTGAATGACTAATAGCAATTGAGCCACTATTTTCTTGTATGGTGTTTGAACGTTGGTTGTTAATCGATGTTCGTTTCATCTATCTAAAGTTAGCTTTTAAACTGTAAATCTGTAGACATCACATTTCCACAGAATTTATATTGAGTTATATCCATTTTCTATCTGTAGTATTTCAGGTGCTTGAGCAAGAAGTGGTGGCTATAATTGGCCCCCAATCCTCATCGATTGCGCGCATGGTATCTTTTATGGCAAGTGGCCTTCAAGTACCTCTTGTATCGTTTGCTGCGACTGACCCCACTCTTTCTTCACTTCAGTTCCCTTACTTTCTTCGGATGACGCAAAGTGATTCACATCAGATGGCTGCCATTGCTGATTTGATTGACTATTATGAGTGGAAAGAGTTCATTTCCATCTACGTTGATGATGACAATGGAAGGAATGGTATGTCTTATTTGGAAGATAAACTTTATGAAAACCCGAAAACAGTTCACAAATGGCCTTTGCCTGTCAAAGCTAATAGTAGTGTTATTTCTGGCATTTTGGAGAAAACCAAATCATTCGGAACTCGTGTTTATGTAGTTCATGTAAATCCTGATTCTGGTCTTGAAATATTTTCCATAGCCAAGCGGCTTCAGATGATGACTAGAGACTATGTGTGGCTTACAACTGATTGGCTTTCTGCTTCGTTGGATTCATCATTGCACATGAACCATAGTACACTGAATATGCTGCAAGGAGTTATTGGGCTTCGCCAGCATGTGCCAGAGTTCGAACAGAAGAAGGCCATTCTTTTAAGGAAGAGAAACATAATGAAAGAAGGTTTAGTGAGTTCTGGTATGAATAATTATGGATTTTACGCTTATGATACAGTATGGGCGGTTGCTCGTGCCATTGATGAATTACTGAAGCAAAACAGTGCCATTACATTCACTTTCGACAAAGCCCGAAATAGTAATCAAGGATCAGATTTACAGTTGGGCAAGCTGAAAACCTTTGATAATGGATCATTATTGCTAGAGAAATTAAAGCAAACAAACTTCACAGGGCTAACAGGCCAGGTGCAATTCGATCCATTTCGCAACCGCGTCGACAGTGCTTATGATGTCATTAACATTGACCAAGAGGCAGTCAAAATAATCGGCTACTGGTCTAGTCATTCAGGTATTTCAGTTACACCCCGGAGAAGTTAAACATGGATACAAAGAGTACCTCCGAAATGGATCATAAACTCCTGAATGCTTCTTGGCCCGGTAAGGAGACTGACAAGCCTCGTGGTTGGGTGGCTGCAACCAAAGAAAGGCCACTAAGAATTGGAATACCAAATCGAGCCACTTTTGTTGAGTATGTGACAGAAGACCATGGAACCCATGAAATTCAAGGGTATTGTATCGATGTGTTCAATGCATCACTGAGATTTGTTCCATATGATGTTCCACACAGATTCATCCCTTTTGGGGATGGCAAGTCTAATCCAAGTTATGATGAGCTCGTGAGAATGGTTTCGGAAGATGTAAGTATATAGTGTTCGGTTCCTTTAGTAAATCTTGAAGTAAGATATGACCATTCATGATTGAAATATTGGACAATTTATCAGTGCACTTAAAAGATTTTTTAGTTGCTCCTGCTAGTAGCTATATATTTAAGCATCAAATTAATTAATATGATCGGATGACTGATTGGATATTTCATGTTCTTCCACTTTGTTTCTAGAAATATGCAAAATGATTTTGAAGGGACGCTTGATCCGTTCTCTTTTACAATGTGTTTGTATTTGCTATGATAAGGAAGATTTTCGACAGTACCAAATGATATATTTGCTCTCTGAACCAGTTTTCATCTTTATTGTTGAACATGATGTTTTCTTGGTTGTTGATTTCTAATTTGTAAGATTGTTCCATTTTAAGGTATTTTTTTTTCATTTTTGGATTTTTAGGTGTTTGATGCTGCTGTTGGGGACATTACCATTATCACCAACCGGACAAGAATTGCCGATTTCACTCAGCCTTATGCTGCTAATGGTCTTGTTATTGTGATCCCAAACAGAAATAGTAACTCGGGCGCTTGGGTATTTCTCAAGCCATTTACAGCAGAGATGTGGGGTGTTACAGCAGCATTCTTTCTTGTGATCGGGTTAGTTATTTGGATACTTGAGCATCGGATCAACGATGATTTCCGAGGTCCTCCAAGAAGACAGTTCATTACGATGATTCTGTAAGCCTTATCTAGAAAATATCGTAACATAAATTCTTATTCTGTGACCATGTTACCTTTCTTGGATTAGTGAGTTCACATCAAACCATTTTTTTGACAGGTTCAGTTTGTCAACACTTTTCAAGACAAACCGTAAGCAAAACTAACTTTTCTTTAATTTTGTTTGTGTAATTGATCGACTTTGATCCTGATTTGCTTTTTCTTGGCCTCAATCCATCGCAGAAGTAGACACCATTAGTACATTGGGTCGCATGGTGATGATGGTGTGGCTTTTCGTGCTTATGGTGATCACGTCTAGCTACACAGCGAGCTTGACTTCAATACTTACAATCCAGCAACTCTCATCTCCAATAACTGGAATGGACAGTTTGATCGCAAGCAATCTACCGATTGGGTATCAAGTAGGATCATTTGTTGGGAGCTACCTAACTGATAGTCTGAACATAGCTAAATCTAGACTAGTTGTGCTTGAAAGCCCTGAAGACTATGCGGAAAAATTGAGTCTTGGACCGACAAATGGGGGCGTGGCTGCAGTTGTGGATGAGCTACCTTACGTGAAGCTCTTTCTTTCAGATAGGAAGGACTTCGGCATTGTTGGGGACATGATCACAAAAAATGGATGGGGATTCGTAAGTATACATGTCATCTTTAACATTGTATACGCAATGCATTTGCTCTTCCTAGGGAAAATGCGATAGGAACTTGGTTTTTAAGATTATTGTAGGAGGAAAGATTAGTCTTTGAATGTTAATTTCACTTTGATTAATTTTTTTCCATAGACTGTTATTTACAACCAGACAAGTCTTCCAGTTTCTGCTACTTACCTTGGTTGCTTATTCTTGTTATCTTCATTGTTTTTTTCTTCTTATCTTCGATACTTCATATCGTGCTTTTTTGCGATTCTTAAAAGATAAATAGTCTCCATCTAATTGAGTGACGATATGACCAATTATGATTCAAAAGTGTTCTTATAGTTCCATTACTTTCTGCAATGTCTCAGGTTTTCAAAAGAGGTTCGCCGCTTGCCATGGACTTGTCGACAGCAATCCTGAGACTTTCTGAAAGTGAGGATCTCAAGAAGATTGGAGACAAGTGGTTCTGTAAGGATGGATGTGAAGCCGGGCGACATGTCTCTGATCCTAACCAGCTCCATCTAGACAGTTTCTGGGGTCTATTTCTTTTATGTGGCAGTGTAACACTCACTGCCCTCATCATATTTCTTGTTAAGACAGTTCGCCAATTTGTTCGATACAAAAAGAAGCAGAGGGACCTTATGTCTCAATATTCATCAGCCACATCTAGTACTCGCTGTGCTCAAGCTGTCTATAGTTTCTTCGACTTCATTGATGAGAAGGAAGAAGCCATAAAGAAAATGTTCAAGCAGTATGAAGATCCTCCATCTATAGCAGTATAACGAAACGTTGAAGATGCATTTAAGTGTCGTCGTGAAATTGGCTGAGAGTTTTGGTGCAAGGAATTAAGTCTTACTGCGAAGAGCCTAGCGTAGAAGAAACAAGTGAAATTTTGAAAATCCGTAGGGAGCCGCTGCCCATGAAACCTGTACATATTTGTTTAGATGGTGCAGCTGTGTATGTAGCAGTTTCAGCAATGTAATGAATATAATCAACAGAGTTAGAATATGTATCCAAGTATTTCAATATGTTGATGCAGAAAGATGAGTTTTGCTTTTAAAGGAAGGATTCATTTTCAAAGATGTGTTTAGCATTCACAATATACTCATTCGTTTAGCATGTAAAATAAGCGATGCTCTTGTTTTACTTTAAAAGACCTCGATACTTTATAAGGACATATCTCGATTTATGTTCTTTACTTTTAAAGTCGTTCTTAATCGATGTGAGACAACATTTCAATCTACGTCGATCAAGATTCTTTCAATCTGATCGTACCAAACATTAGCATCTATCAAAATATAGAGTACTGATGCTTTGATTGCTAAAAATCAATTTTGTTGTTTTTCATCTAGACATTGTCATGGAAAACCTCTGGGGTCCCATTAACCAAGATATTGATTCTCAATTTTTCCACATGGTATGACAATGATCTGTCACTGTACTTAGTGGAAAAAGGAGGTTTTGTGGCTGAAAATTCAACAAGTAGAGATACATTTGCCTTGACTCATTTTGCCACAAAAAAAAAATGTGGAACTTTATTTTAACTTCATGAGGATCAAACCCAGCTATTAAGATAATTCTTTATAATAAGGTACAACAACTTGTTAGACCAAAAGAATTTGCAATGACTTCAAAGTGTGTAACACTGCCATTTTCTTAAAGGAAATTTTGCTCTCTACACTGCAAGAGTCAGCAAAAATCCTAAAGGATACGATGAAGCGATCTCGAACTTTCACTTTGCAGTAGTGAAAGCATAAACAAGAGCAAATGATGTTTAATTTTGAGATATATTTCTTCTTCCCCAAACCTCTTCTCTTATAGAACATTGATCAAAACCAGTTAGAGGAGAAAAGGGGGGTAGTGGAGCAGTTTCAACTGCATCCACTCAGTCAAGTATTGAATGAGTTTATTAACTACCCATTCAATATTTGAGTGGGTCAATCAAATAACTACCCACATTGTAATTTCGAAAATGGTAAAAAATAATGGTAAAAATTTTTACCTATGGTTAGCTCGCACACATATACACACACGCACGCGTGTCAAGAGCTAAGTGCACCTATAAAAGCGCCTAAAATGTACCATACGCGCCGTGCACGTGTGACTCACTCTACTTGAGAACACTTGTGTTTTTCTTTTACACATATGTAGTGCAAGAGTATATTGTATATATATACTCTTTAAACTTGAAGTTTTAACCAACGTGAGACTAAACATTTCTTTTGAAAATGTCCAACACAACTTAAACATGATTTATATATGTCAAAGGGTGTAAAAACCTTTTTCAACTTTTCTTATTTGACTAATTCTAACTCCATGGAGCCCAACCCCATAATTTGAAAAAAGCAGGGACATAATGATGTTACCACGATTTGAACCCTTAACTTCTGTCTTAGCCAGGAGCTATATGTATTCTCATTTTGTTGCTACCAAAACCACGCCCATTAGAGCCGGGCAACTTAAACACTAAATTAGTTTGACATTAACTACGTTTTAATTGAACCATGTGACAGGAAGTACACTAAACAACTATATGAACTTACTGGTAAAAAAGTGTGATTTCATGTATAGTTTTTCGTACTAAAATTAAATCAAATCTTAAGGTGATCAACACTCTTAAGCCATGTTTAGTTGGGGGTAATTGGAGGGGAAAGTACACTTCTTCAATAGAGAGAAAATGCACTTATAATATACATAAATATGCTGCCAATTTAAAGGGCATTATTATAATCAATTGCATCAATTTTAGTTTTGAGGAAAATGTTACAGATGATATCCACAAAGTCACACTTTCAGACGCCGTGCGGCCTCGCATTCTCGAGAGCCGTCATGTGTGCGCTCGGAATACATATCCGCGTGTTATGCACCGTGGACTATGTGTGCACACATATTTTACGTAGAGCACATATTTTTACGTGGTAAAGGCGCCATACGCCACATGGCATATTTTCACGCTGCGGGCTTTTATGCTGATTACTCGGATGTGACATTTGCGGTGCCATTGTAGATCTTCCTAGTTTTAAAGCATCCAATTTCTCGTGAAAATGATTTACACTTTTTTTTCACGTGTGGCTTTTATACAATTGCAAAATTGTAAAGATTTGCACAATTATCAATCGGTGACGCTCTAATTGTAAATGACGTTTGTCATGTGTCATTTGATCGATAGAATAAAAGAAGGAAAATTTATTAATTTTTTTATTACTAATTTACCTTCACTTTAATTTAAAATTTGTAGAGAAATAATTTTACACATTTATCATTTCGTTCAGAGATTGTGCACATAATTTTTCGTCGTAACATAACACACCAACATCAGATCCCGGTGTGTATCAGAGATGAGTGAGATTTTTGACACAGCACTTTTGTGGTGTCACTTAATTTGTGTGTGCAGATATAAATCGGTGTGCGTGTCAAAACTGGTGTTGCCGCCATAATATGTACAGTTCCACCAGTATCGATCTTCCTAGTTTTAAAGCATTTAATCCAATTTACTCTCTCGTGATATAAAAATGATTCGCCACAATTCCCAAACACTTTTTTTTCACGTAGTAAGTGTGCGTGGATATCGATATGCGATGGTCAATATCATCTTTTTCATTTGCTCATCTTTTATACCACAAACACTATTGAACAAATTCCCGTATGGTCCATCGACCATGTCCCCATTCATATATTGACAACAAAAGATTTCTATATATGTAGAATACAAAGCATGACAATAGAAAGTTGAATTATCACATTAAAAAGCAGTAATTGACGCTTACTTAAAAGAAGGATCCATCCCCAAAGTAAAACAATTCATTTGATCGACATTACATAGAATAACCAAAAAGAAGGTACCTAAACTAAAAAATTTAAAAGAATGCACATAACATAATTTTTTTATTACTAATTTGACAAGAAGCGTGCCTTCATAAAAATAAGGAAAGAAAATTAGTGAACTTTAATTTAAACTTGATCTTCTTTAATTTATTATCATATATAAAAAAAACAACAAATAAAAACAAGGTTGCACATCATAGTCGGAGAAAATAATTTAAAACTCTGTATACGAACACTAATTTCGATTTTTGATTTCAGTTGTTTTTTTCACCATAATGGAACAATTTCGAGCAGTCGGCTTGATCACCCAAATTAGAGATAGCTTTGTGGAAACAAAAATGTAAATCGCTATACATGTCTTATAGATAGTCAATTTTTAGTCATTTCTAGAAGAGCTAAATAGGAAAACTTATCACGACAATGCATTGCAAACGCGACAATGCATTGCAAATGATTCAATTGAAGAGTTCGGAAGGATTTGGTTTTAGTATTTATCAAAAGCCGCTCACATTTAAGATTTGTAATTAATCCCTAAATCAGATATAAATCGGTGTGCGTGTCAAAACTGGTGTTGCCGCCATACGTGTTTTTTTTTAATTTTTTTTCTCTAAATTCTATTAATAGGCGAAAAAGTCCGTACATAACACACACGCCACAGTGAGTTCTTTTGTGGTGTCACTTACAGATATAAATCAGTCAAAACGCTATCGTCTTCTCGATCAAATCAACATCAACAACGACGCTTTTCCAAACGAAATCGCTGCGACCAAGGTAGGGTTTTCGATTTGGTACATAAACTCTTCCGATTATCGATTAATCGTTACTTAGAACGAACCATTAGGGTTTTGTGATCACATTTTTTTTTTTTTTTTTCATGTATTCTTGTAAATACGGTAATTAAATGCTCTCTCAACTACTCTACTTTAATGGAATTTGGCTCACACGTTTGGATTCCGTCACACTTTCTTCAAATTTACAAACTATGACTTATTCAACCTCTATCACGTTTCAGGTTCGAATCTCCTAATTTTTTGGCATACGGGTCTCTTGTGGAATAATTAGGGGCAGGGCCGGTCCAAAGTATTTAGGGGCCGTGGCGAAATTATAATTTGTGGCCCCTCAAAAGAAAATGCTCATATTACTCATAAAAGACACACTTGTTGGTGTCCCTTGATTTTTGAATCAATTTGTGTTATAAACATACAACTTTTATGGGTTACATTAGAGCATCTCCAATGGTAAATGTGGATTTAGACCATGAATTGGTGCCACCTCATAGATGTAGGGAGAATGTCTCTTTAATGTGGCACAATGTGGATTGAGACTTTTTTTTTGGCTTTTTTTCATTGTTATATGGAAACGGGACATTTGTTTTGTTTTTATTTTTAATTTTTATGACAAAAAATGACGATTTGGCAGTGGAGAGAATGTCTACCACAATATCTAGAAGTAGACATTGAGGTAAACACTCTCTGCTTTGATTCCCTGCCACATCAGCTAGACTTGCACAACCCATAGTCCCATTAAAGAGCTCTTTTTGGGTTGGATGTCGATTTTGTCCTAGGTGGATCCATTTTCACCCCAATCTATGGTACCATTGGAGATGCTCTTAACATTACCCGCATCTCGATTATAAATGTGTAAAAAAAAAAAGAATGAATCATTATGAACTACGTAAGATGATGCAAATCACTCAAAAAGAATTGCTCAATTGATGCACAATAGCATGATCAGAATCTCTCAAGACATCTTCAAAATATTAAAAATTAAGTAGTAAATGTTAATTATACCAAAAAAAAATAAAAGTAAAGTCTTGCCACACTAACTAAATGCAAAGGAGAAAATAAGTTAGAAAGATAAAGAGAATAAGTTGAATAGCATTAAAATTTATTTTGAAAAGTACATATACAATTAATTTGCTAACTAAAATTTTATCACTTGATAATAATGTCAATAAAATATTGTAATACTTTTTATGTATCTGTATTTTTTTTTTAAAAAAAAGCAGGGCTCAAGGGGGGGGGCTGAGGCGCTACGATTAGGGGTAATCCTAGACACCACACCATCAAAGAAAGACTAATTGAACATGATTTTTGTATTTTTATTACTAGTCTTAATTTGGCACATGCTTCTTACGTGAATTTTGATACTTTTTTTTTCTTTTTTTTTTTTTTTTTTTTTTTTTTTAGTCTTGGATCATTGATACCAATCCGTTTATAAGACTTGAGCTCAAGATTTTCTTTTGGAATATTAGATATAACTACACTCTGACTAGTTAATGCTATAGACTTGAAGAGCTTTCTTTGAGGCGTAGAAATTAACCTAGGCATATAGTTCCCTTAGCAATTTGATGGTTATTTGGTTGGAGCATAACACGACTATATGATTTTTCAAGAGTCACATAGATTTAGCTGTTCGGGATAGATCAAACCCGTACCTCTACAAGTCTGGTTGTTTATAAGCTTGCAACAGTTACTCTGCAAGAGATTGTATAAATCTTAGGCTTCTCTTCCTTGATATGAACTGTCTTCCAAATGATTTGACCCCCAAAAAAAAAAAAAAAATACTGTTTTTCAAATGTGGTTGGGTGAATTTAAGATTTCCTTCCTCTGCCTTTTTTTCTTTCCTTTTGCTGTTCTTGCATTGTATTTACTTTTTGGTACTCATATCATATGCAATATGCATATGAATCTATCCATCCAATGTATGTGTGACTTTCGACAGTGTTCATAACATTTATTTTCCTTCTTTGCCTTGGAAATCTCCAGCTGTGGTGAAGAAAATGTTGAATGAAGAGAATATTGCCACTGCTCGTCACTTGTTACTTGTAAGCATGCAAGTCCAAAGAAATTTAATACAATAGAAACAAAGACATACGTGGCTCTCCATGTCTTAGTTACTCAGAAACCACAACTACATTCACTAAGCATTTACTCTACACTGACTCCTTTCAAACACTACTTATGCAAACATAATACACTAATTACAACTCCTGCACCACATTCTGATCATATTTATTCATCACTTTAAATGTGAAGTACTCCCTTGCATGATGCATATATTTAATGTTTCATGCGTGTAAAATTGTTACATTGCTCTTTTTGAATTTTTTTCCTACTCGTTATAAATATTGTGAAATACTGGTAGATAGGAATATGAATATGCTTTATGCAATTTATTTGTGTTAATAACTACTGAAGTATTCAAATAATACTGAAGTATTCAAACTCTGCAGCTTGCACCATCTTGGCCAGCATCAGGTGCACATGCGGGGTCTCTAGAGTCAATATGGCCAGGCAAATCCTCCTCCCTACCCCGAATGGCATCAGGAACCACTTTGGCTTGAACTCCCCACGTCACTCACACATTCGGGTCCTTTGTCACCCATGCTGTGTAGGACTCCACTGTCGACCTGGCAGGCAATGTGTACCTGCCAAGCTCGGTCTTCTTCGTCGTGGCATTTGACAGATAACTATTTTTTCCACATCTTTGTCAGTGGTGTAGTTATTTACTGGGTACAACCGTACAAGACTTGTATTGACTTGGATGTGCGTGCAGCTTCCTTAAATAATTCTACCAACATGCAGTTGAGAAAATCTTAGCAAGGTAAGGTTAGCTTAATTTAAATCTTGTTGACTGAACTCTTCACTGTTTCTGGTAAGGGAAACCGTGCATTCTGCATTGATGATGAAGGTATGAAAGCTGAAAGTTGGGTGTGCCATTAATTTTGAGGTGTTGGAGTAAAACATTACTTTTCTTTACGTACTTGGAACAGATGGGTTTATGTTACATTGTGAATGTGAAGATTTAGAGGGGAAAGTAGTAAAGTTGTTTTGACGGGTCCTCCATGTCTAAGCAGATGAAATTGATGGGTTTATATGCTTGAATTTTTTTTGAGGAATTGATTGTTACTTTCCACGAAGTTCTGCTAAAGAGTTGAAAGCCTAGAAAAGGGAGGATTGGTTGTTACTGTCCTTGTGGATTCTCAGCTGTTCACAAATTCTTGAGCAGCACTTGGAAGACCACTTCGAATTTTTACATGGGTAGTGGTGGCCTGACTAGAGTGAACTTGTAGGATGTTTCTTTTCTTTATATGATTGTCCAAGAAATACCCTCTAAGTTTTGTGTTTTGAGAGTTTTCAGGCCATTATTAAGTCCTTTGTTCTTGGCTTATGGCCAATTTCTACGAACCCTTTTTCATGGCTTATGTCCTTGGTTAAGAGTGTTTCAACCATGAGATGTGGCCTGTTTGTTCCAGTGTTCATTTTGATTTTGGTTCAGGTTGAGTTATATGGGTTTGGTGATTGTCAACCCCCTAAGGTTGTTAAAATTGCTGCACTTTTCACTTTCGATTCTGTGATTGGTAGATCAGCGAAGACTGCTATTGAGGCTGCGATTTATGACGTTAACAATGATCCAAGGATTCTCGAAGGTATCAGATTGAATCTCATTATGAAGGACTTAAACTGCAGTGCTTTCACTGGGGCTATTGAAGCTGGTATACCCTTCTCAGTCTACTTCTTTAGCCTACTTTATGGGCCTTTTTGTTGTTTTTTAGAAGAAGAATGTGAAAGAGGAGCATAAAGGAGCATACTTTTCATTAATTGTGTAGTGCTCTATTTATAGAGCCAAACATACAATTATTCAAAATTGAAATTTGAAACTTAACTAACATAATCTAACCTAATCTAGATCTTAGAAACATAAACTTTTTTGAATTTAAAATTTAATAGAAACAACTTATCCTAAAATCTAGATCCAACATCAAAGACATTTTCTGATAGCCTTTTCTAGGTGTTACGAGTTGAAAAGTTTGGTCACTTTTCTCATAGGTTATATCTTTTATATACGAGTCTGAAAACAGCTACCATGTAATTTTTGTTAAATTAAGGATTGTCTTTAATGCGCTCAATTGAGGCAATTGGAAGGCCTTTTGCTTTGCTTTGTTTGAGGACGAGGAACTAAACATTTTTTTTTTTTTTTTTTTGGTGATTTATATTAAGGTTCTTGCTGTCTCTACTGCCATTGATTTACTTACAGCTATTGAGCCACTGTTTTCTTGTGTAGTGTTTTTAAGGTTTATCTGTCCTGTAAATTCACGGTTGAGTGCCACATTGGTTATATCTAAGGTAAAGCTCTAAAAATGGTTTATGAGCGATAGTCAAGCCTTTACTGATGTACAGAAGAGTTTGCTGAAATGTTTTGGGATTTTAAGAGGTAAGTGGTGGTATTTAAACTCTTTACGGAGACGAGATTAAAATGCTGGACTTTTCCTTGTATCAGGTGTCTTCATGTCATGAGAGATCGGGTTTTTGTTCGTTCATATTAATGCATTAGTCTATATATATTAAGAAGTTTAAAAACGCTTGCACATTTGAACCAGAAAGTGCTTTTTCTCATTGATGATTTATATCATATAATGAAGCTTTGCAAATGTTGGTTAATAATCAATGTTCCTTTCATCGTTCTTAAGTGAGCTGTTTAATAAGGTGCAAATCTTTAGACATTATGTTTCCATGGAATTTACATTGAGTTCAATTTTTATCTTTAGTATTTCAGGTGATTGAGGAAGAGGTGGTGGCTATAATTGGTCCCCAACCCTCATCGATCGCTCGCATGGTATCTTTTATCGCAAATGGTCTTCAAGTACCTCTTGTATCGTTTGCTGCCACAGATCCAACTCTTTCTTCACTTGAGTATTCTTACTTTCTTCGGACACGCTAAGTGATTCATATCAGATGGCTGCCATGGCTGATTTAATTGACTATTACGAGTGGAAAGGTGTCATTTCCATCTATGTTGAGAATTCCTACGGAAGGGACGGTATATTACATTTGCAAGATAAGCTTTCTGAAAAAATGATAGCAGTTCACAAATTTCCTTTGCCTGTGAAAGCTAATCGAAGTGTAATTTCTGACATTTTGGAGAAAACCAAATTATTCGGGACTCAAGTTTATGTAGTTCATGTAAATCCTGATTCTGGTTTTGAAATATTCTCCACAGCCCAACAGCTTCAAATGATGACCAGAGATTATGTGTGGCTTGCAACTGATTGGCTTTCTGCTTTATTAGATTCATCACTAGGGGTTAACTATAGCAAGCTGAATTTGTTGCAAGGGGTTGTGGGGTTTCGTCAGCATGTGCCGGAGTCCGAGCAGAAGAAGGCCATTCTTTTAAGGAAGAGAAACCTTATGAAAGATGGTACTTCAATGAGTTCTGGATTGAATAATTATGGATTTTATGCTTATGATACAGTATGGGTGGTTGCACATGCCATTGATGAATTACTTAAGCGAAACAGTACCATGAAGTTCACTTTCGATAAAAGTCGTTACAGTAGGCAAGGATCAGGTTTACAGATGGGCAAGCTAAAAACCTTTGATAATGGTCCAATGTTGCTTGAGAAATTAAAGCAGACGAACTTCACAGGTCTATCAGGCCATGTGCAATTTGATCCATTTCGCGACCGTGTTGGCAGTGCTTATGATGTCATTAACATTGATCGAGAGGCAATCAAAATAATTGGCTTCTGGTCTGGTCATTTAGGTCTTTCTGGTCACAGCCTCCATAATGCTTCTTGGCCTGGTAAGAAGACAGACAAGCCTCGTGGTTGGGTAGCTGCAACCCATGAAAGGCCATTGAGAATTGGGATTCCTAAGAGAGTCACTTTTGTTGAATTTGTGACGGAAGACCATGAAACCCATGAAATTCGAGGGTATTGTATCGATGTGTTCAATGCATCACTGAGATTTGTACCCTATGATGTTCCACACAGATTCGTGCCTTTTGGGGATGGCAAGTCTAATCCAAGTTACGATGAGCTCGTGAGAATGGTCGCAGAAGATGTAAGTATATACATTATACAGTGTTTGCTTCCTTTTGTGAATCTTGGAGCAAGACATGATCATTCATGATTGAATTATTGAACAATTTATCCATGCATATGAAAGATTTTAGTTAGTACTATCTGATACGATCTTAGATTTAGGGTTTAATATTTAGTAGTTTCTATTTTATTATTAAGAAAGTTTCTATGTTTATTATTTAGTAGAAATTATTAGTAGTTTCTATTTTAGTAGTTATTATCTTTTAGGTATTAATTAGTAGAAATTTTTTATATTTATTTTAAGTACGTTTCATATTCGTAGAAGTTGCTATTTATTAGTTTCTATTTTTATTGTATAAGGGAGTCTATATATACCAGTATTAAGGAATCAATAGAGCAAGCAATTTTAGTGAAAATGAATCAAAGAAGGAATTGAATTAGGAGAGTCACGAACTCCGCCTCTTTAATTACCTATTCTATCTGTCTCATCTCTTCTACTATTTTCTTATTTTTTACCTATCAACAAAGGTTGAAGCACAAATTCAATTGTATGTAAACCCGTGACTAGATCTTGCACAGAGGTTCATAACACTATTCAATCTTGAATTAATTTGGGTCTGTTGCATGGATCAAACTCTTCCATTGTGCTCGATTTAGTACAATTGATGGTGAGCTTTCCAAACCATGTTGAGTGGTAAAGTAACAACTATATAAAATGAACGTAGCAAAAATGAAGATGCTTAGAATGGATCAAATGTCACTTCTAAACCATTAATTAATTTCCCATCTCTAAGAATTTTTTTTGTTCTTTTTTATGGCTTTCTAGGTGTTTGATGCTGCTGTTGGGGACATTACCATATCCACTAGCCGTACGAAAATCGCAGATTTCACTCAGCCTTATGTTGCCAATGGTCTTGTTATTGTGATCCCTAACATGAATACGGACTCGGGTGCTTGGGTATTTCTCAAGCCATTTACAGGGAAGATGTGGGGTGTTACATCAGCCTTCTTTATTGTGATTGGGGTCGTTATTTGGATACTTGAGCATCGTGTCAACGAAGGTTTCCGAGGCCCTCCTAGAAGACAACTCACTACAATGTTTCGTAAGCTCCATCTAGATTTTTTTCTTCGGCATGAAGTATCATTTGGTCCCTGAACTTTCAAGTTTTTGTTGATTTGGTCCTCAAACTTTTATTGGTTCAATTTTAGTCCCCAAACTTTCATTTCCCTCTACTTTTGGTCCTTTTTTAAAGTTGAAAAAACAACGGGCACTAACAAAGCCCTTCACGAGCAGTTCGCAAATGATTCATCAACCACAAAAATCCATTGTGAGCCATTTCGGTAGTATCCGTTACTCTCCAAACTTAACAAAAGGATAAAAAATATAAGGAAATGAAAGTTCGTGGACCAAAAGGGAAGTGATGAAAGTTTGAAGACCAAACCAGAGAAAAACGTGAAAAGTCAGGGACCAAATGATACTATTTGCCTTTTTCTTTTAAGTGGCCATGTAACCTTTCCTTTCTTGGATTGTCGAATTCATATCCTACGTACTATTTTTTTACAGGTTCGGTTTCTCAACATTTTCCAAGACAATCCGTAAGCAAGCCTACTAGCATTTCTTTATTTTTGAAATGTGATTGATGCAGGCTTTGCCTGATGTTGCTTCTTCTTGGCCTCGATCCATCACAGAGGAGGACACCGTTAGCGCATTGGGACGGCTGGTGATGATGGTATGGCTTTTCTTGCTCTCAGTGATTACTTCTAGTTACACAGCGAGCTTCACTTCAATACTTACAGTCCAACAACTCTCATCTCCTATAACTGGAGTGGACAGTATGATCACATGCAATCTACCGATAGGGTATCCAGTGGGATCATTTATTGGGAGTTACCTGACTGATAATCTTAACATACCTAAATCAAGATTAGTTTCGCTTGATGGCCCTGAAGACTTTGCAGAAAAATTGAATCTTGGACCGAAAAAGGGAGGGGTAGCTGCACTCGTGGAAGAGCTACCTTACGCGCAACTTTTCGTTTCAAAGCAGAAAGGCTTTGGCATTGTTGGGCATATGATCGCGAAGTATGGATGGGGATTTGTGAGTATATATCCATGTCATCTTAACATCATACACATACGACATTTGCTCTTTGTAGTGAATAGTATCATTCGGCCCCTGAACTTTCGCGTTCTTGTTAATTTGGTCCTCAAACTTTCATCAGTTCACTTTTGGTCCCTGAACTTTCATTTCCATGTACTTTTGGTCATTTTGTTAAGTTTGGAGAGCAACGGTTAGTAAAAAAATAATTCACAATCGATTTTTGGGTTGATGAATCAATTGCGAACCACCCGTGAATTGCTGGTGAAGCGATTTGTTAGCGATCGTTATTCTCCAAACTTAACAAAAGGACTAAAAGTAGAGGGAAATGAAAGTTCAGGGACCAAAAGTGAAGCGATGAAAGTTTGAAAATCAAATCAACGAAGCTTGAAAGTTCACGGACCAAATGATACTTTATATGTTCATTGTTTTTCTTATCTTCATGGCATGCTTTTTGCGATTCTAAGAAGATGAATGGCGTCATGCATCTATCTGAGTGATATAACCAATTGTGAGTAACCAATGTTCTTATAGTTCCATTACTTTATGTGATGTCTCAGGTTTTCAAAAGAGGTTCTCCGCTTGCAATTGACATGTCGACAGCGATCCTGAGACTTTCGGAAAGTGAGGATCTCAAGAAGATTGGAGATAAGTGGCTCTGCAAGGAAGGATGTGATGAAGCAGGGATACATGTCTCTGATCCTAACCAGCTTCATTTAGACAGTTTCTGGGGTCTATTTGTTTTATGTGGCAGTGTAACATTCACTGCCTTTACCATTTATCTTCTAAAGACGCTTCGTCAATTTTTTCGATACAAAATGAAGCAGAGGGAGCATTTGTCTCAATTTTCGTCAGCTACAAGTGCTGATCAGGCCGCCGTTTATAGTTTCTTCAACTTCATGGATCAGAAGGAAGAAGACATAAAGAAAATGTTCAAGCAGGATGCAGATCCTCCTTCTATAGCAGTATAATGAAACATTACTGGAGATATATGTAAGTCTCGTCGTGAAGAAGTTGGCTTAGAGTTTTGCCGCGCAGAAGTAAGTTTATCTATAAAGATTATAGCGTAAAAGTAGGTAATGTAGTTTTTGAAATCAGTAGACTGTAGGATTGTAGGATTGTAGTATCCTTTTGAAGTAGACTGCAATCCATTTGCACATTGGGAAATGTGCGCACACACATCGATGCGCAAATTGATAGATACCATCGATCTTGGTGACCCCAAAAGGGTCATCCTAGTATTTTCCTATATCGTTTATATATGGTGTAGTTGATGTATGTAGTAGCTTCAGCAGTATCTGTTGATACTTGGTGCACAATAATTAGCATATTAGATAAGCGCGAGCTTATGTTTTTATTTCAAAAGGCCTCGTGTAAATAAAGAAAAATCTAGACTTATTTCTAGTCTTTACTTTAGAAGTCGTTTTATATGAGACTGCGTTTTGATCTAAATTTAATGAGTGGACATAAATTAGTACTATACATTAGGGTCCCGTCCACCAACCCTCATATTACTGATGCTCTGATTGCTATAATTATATTTTGTTCTTTTGCATCTAGACATTGCCATGAAAAACATCTTGGGTCCCATTTGATAAATGTCAGTCTATTTTTCTACATGGCATGCAATGGATCTGTCACTGTAACGAAGGAAGGAAAGAAAGAGGCGGGCGTTTTGCTTGATTAACACATTTGGGAAGAATATTAAACAAAGTAACACACCCTCAAAAAATATTTTCCAATCTAACTCATTTAGAGCCATGTCACCGCCATGTCACTTCCACATCACCGTTTGGTTAGAAACCGTTTGTTATCTTTTTGTATAGAAAACGTGATCCGAGACCACGTTTTGGCATTTTTTTTAAAAAAAGTTCACAAAAAAAAATAAAACGAACCAAAAAAAAAAAAAACATGAAGTCGTGACCCACCGAGCTCTCTGTGCATCTCCTTCTCACCGAGCTCTCTGTGCATCTCTCTTTCTCACCGAGCTCTCTGTGTCTTCATCGCAAGCACGCCTCCGCCTCCGTCGTCCGTCGCAAGCACCCTTCGTCGTCCGTCGTAGGAAGGCCTCCGTCGTCCGCTGCAGGCATGACTCCCACCAACTGCTGGCTGCACTCAGCGCCTCCTTGTGTACTCGCGTCGTTCACTGCTCGCCTTCCCGCCGGTCTCTTTTGTGTTGGTAAATATCTTCCCCCAAATGTGTTAATTGCTGAAGTTAGTCCGCATTGTTCTTCTTTGGGTCCTATGCTCATGTTCCAACATTAGAAGAGTACGCTTAGAGTATGCTTAATTGGTGAATAAAATGTGCATTGGTTTTGTGTTGATTTTTAATTTCCTTGATTTAAAAACTTTTATCAGACTCTGCTACATGGATTAAAAAACTTATTTGTTGTTGTTTGAGTGAATTTTTCACATATCATTATCAGTTCTAACTAGTATATAGAAAACCTTAAGTTAGTCGCTGCTTCTCCAAACTACAGTTTGTAGTTATGGTCAATCAGCTGGTATATGTACCATTATAGTGGATAAAATGGCTTAGTGATAATGGGAAGCAAAAGTTAAGTTGTCATGATTTTATTTTAGTTCACCTTTTGATTTGTGCGTTACATCTTAAATAGCAAAATGGAATTTAGGACAATAATCTCTTCAACGACATGCTATCTCTTCAACGACATGCTAGACTTCAAGAAGCAAAGGCATTACATTTTGCGACTTAGTTTATTCAGACATAAAGTTGTCTCGTTTTGTAGCTCAATGAGAAAGCATAGAAACCACGTTCTAATCTCACATATTTGCTTAAACTAACATCTTGTTTGTCACATATTTTATCATCACTCAAGGAGCATAGAGAACTAAGTGATCACGATTTGTTAGCACATATTAGCTAGGGATATTAGAGAGCATGTAGCCCATTTTCATAGCCATAAATTCTTTCATCACTTAGCTAGGTACATATACCAGCAACAAATGTTTTTAAATACACGTTGGAGGGATACGTTGGAGCTTGTTAAGTTTATATGTGCTATGTGAATGTATTAATTACCATCACTTCTATTGACTAACAATTATATTATATATATTATATAGATTCCATAATGGTTGATCGAAGAGTAACTTTGGTGTGCTATATGAATGATGTCATGGTTGATGGACCATCTGGGATTTCGTACACCACACCGCCTATTCGACATCTCAGATCCAAGTTGAGTTTAGGTTACGAGGAACTTGTGAGTTTTATTTGTAATTCTTTGGAGATAGACAATGAAAAAATGATATTAAATATGATATATCGATATCTTGTGTACATTGGAACTGGAACGTACAACTATGTTTCTTTGCTAATAGTTGATGAATCAACTCTGAAAGATGCTCGAGAGATTGTGGCAGAATTTCCACCACTAAATTGTATGGAGCTATTTTTAGATTTAGTTCAGAGGCAATCTTATACTAGTTCCAATTGTAACAGAGTGGTAAGTGGAGAAGGGCCTAGTTCTCAACCAATATTTGAAGATAATCATTGTGCATCGCCTTTAATGACTTCAAATCCCGATGTAGACGAAGAAGCTCATTCATCTGATGGTGTGAATAGTGAGGGCAATGATGACTATTATGGTAGTGATGAACATAGTAGCGATGATGATGTTGATGATGTAGGAGTTGATGCTCATCATGTTCATGATAGCATAATCCGAGATACATTAAATCGAGTCATAGCCGAGGATGACTCATTATCTTATCCTCCAATCTTGAACGAGTTGGAAATGATGATTCCGTCGATCAAGAGGCTGATGGAATTGATGATGCGTCTGTGGGTGAGGTGAATTTATCATACATTCATCTGTGTTTATGGAATTGAGTAGTGAGGCAATGACCTATTCATGTGAATGCAATGATTCCTTATACGACTGTATGGAATGAGGCGTCATAATTTCATGTAGGCATGCGGTTCTTTTCTAAAGTAGATTTACAACATTTTGTGAAATTATACAATATTAAAGGACACAGGCAATTTGTGGTAACTCATTCAACACCCAATGTGTGGGTTGTTCGTTGTAAGAAACATTCAGATGGATGTGATTGGATGTTGCGGTGTTCAAAAAGAAAAGCACATGGAATGTTTGAGATAAGTAAATATGCAGGACCGCATACATGTATCTATGCAAAACTGTCCAAGAATCATGCTCATTTGGACTCCACCGTTATATGCCGTGAAATTGAAAATGTGGTAAGAAGAGATTCGTCTATCTCAGTTCCAGTTCTTCATCAAATTATCAAGGACAAATTCAGTTATAATGTTCATTACAAGAAAATTTGGTTGGGGAAAAAAGGCAATTGCTAAAATCTTTGGAGATTGGGAAGAATCATATAAAATGTTGCCGCGGTGGATGACCGCTCTTCAAGAAAGCAATCTAGGGACACGTGTCGATTGGAGGCATGACGAGCCTAATGCCAATAATGAGGTTGTATTCAAATGGGTTTTTTGGGCATTTGCACCTTCTATTGCAGGTTTTAGACATTGCAGACCAATTATACAAATTGATGACACATTCTTGTATGGAAAATACAAACGAAAACTCTTAATAGCCACTGTTGTTGATAGTAATAGTCATATATTTCCCTTAGCATTTGCCATTGTCGATGAGGAAAACCAAGACAGCTATGGATGGTTTATGGCTTGTTTGCGACATCATATGATGATCGAGATGGTACATGTGTCATTTCGATCGACACCCTGGTATATTGTTAGCAATGAATAATCCTCAAAATGGATGGACCCATGAAAGAGCTCAACACAGATTTTGCCTTCGTCATATATGCAGTAATTTCAACATGAGATTTGAGAGCAAAGAATTGAAGGATATGGTGTACTTAGCCGGTGCACAACATCAACCTCGAAAATTTAAGGCATACATGAAAGAATTTCAACAAATTAATGCGAAAAGTATTGCATGGTTTAATGATATTGATCGAACACAATGGACCAACGCATACGACAAATGATTTCGATACTGATGGATGACTACAAATCTAGCGGGTATTAATTGTGTCTATATGTTTATATTATTATTTATTTAATGTGTTTGATTTATATCACGTTTACAAGCAAATACTTACATGGTTTTTTTTCACTAACGTAGAATGCTTTAACGGTGTCCTTAAAGGGCACGATTTTACCCATCACTTAGCATTAGTGCAAGTAACATTTTATCGTGTCATGACTTACTTTAACAAAAGACGTGACGAAATAGGTGCAACTCTAGGAAGGGCGAAGGTACACAAATACGACTTGATAAGTTGTCACATTGGGGAAAGGCGACAGAAGGGCACAATGTTACATTAGTGAATCATGAAAATGACACATTTGAAGTCATTACTGCAACACGTGGGTATCATTTGAGAAAATGGTATAACAAGCAAGTGGTGAAATTGGAGGCTCGTAGATGCACTTGTATGAAGTGGCAGTGTTTTGGCATTCCATGTTCCCATGTCCAAGCCGTTCGCGCTAGTGTTGCCATAGATCACTGTCAATACATTGAGTCATATTACAGATTGTCTGTGTACAGTCAATGTTATGCTACGAATTTCCAACCCATTCCTCACAAAGATTATTGGCCTAACTCTAGAGTTCCACACACCTTGCTGCCTGATCCATCTCGAAAGCGAGTCAAAAAAGGTATTCCTCAAACAAGACGTTTGCGAACTGAGATGGATTGGAGAAGCAATTAGAACAACCACGTCATATGCAGCGAGAGAAGGAATGGAAAGAAACACCAACAACGTTGCGATGTAGTAAGTGTAAGCATGATGGACACGATAGGCGCACTTGTTCTCGCACTACAAAAAAAACAGCTGATCAGAGACGGAAATGTCCGTTGCTGATTAGCATCAATTCCGTTTCTGAGCGTATTCTGCAACGGATCAGAGACATAATTATTTCTGTCTTTAAAACGCTCGACGCTAATTTACTTAGCGACGGAAATGGATTCTGTGGCTGATTAGAGACTGAATAGATACGGATTTGAGACGAATTTAGACACGAATCAACAACGGAAAATGAAATGGAATTTATTCCTAGGGGACGATTGCAATCGCATTCCGTTTCTAATTCGTTTCTGATCATTTACGGATTAGAAACATAATTTTTGAATTCCGTTGCTGATCCGTCTCTATTTCGTGCATAAATTTAATAATACCCAGTTTCGCGCGACTATTTCCTTGGCTATTAGAGACGGAATAGCAACGTAATCTTTGAATTTCGTTACTAATCCGTCTCAATTCCGTTTGTAAGCTTCTTATTCTTCTCACTGCTAAAAGCAATCCAATTGGTTCTCCATAACCTGTAAACCCAAAAATACAAGCATCACACCTACTCCATCGCATGCACCCCCTCCAACAACTCCTTGGGGGTGCTAACATTCACCAAAAAACCATAATTTGCCATACATACATCAACAATATATATCAACACCAAATATTGAAATGAGGGAAAAAAAGTACAATTCGACATTGAAAAAGATTTATATATCCACGAAAGCTTGTCAATTATAATAAATGTTCAAAAAACGTAAGTATTTACAAAAACCACCAATCCTATTGTTCAACATCAACCACAAAAACTTTCAATCTTCTAAATATGCACAAAAAGAACTATCAATCTAAAAGTTCTATAAACAACTGTAAAAGATATGAAAAAAAGCAAAATTATCATCTCAAAAGTAACACAAACAACAAGAAAAATACATAAGTATCACCAAATTTGTTCATCTATCGTAAGCCAATCTTGCGTATCTCGATCAACATTGTCTTGTTGCTTTGTGGTGGATCAATGGGATCTATATGCGGTGGTACAAGCTGTCGCTCGTGAGGGTGGTGGTGGTGGTGGTGGTGGTGGTCGTGGTGTGTGTGGTGAGATAGGCTCTTGCTGCGTCTATGGTCATCCCAAATTGCCTCTCGCATAAACGCCACAACTTGTCGTAATTGCTCGCAAACTATCGAACTTTGAACGTGGCACCATCTCCGAATGGGATGTGCTAGCGCCAGATCTGCATATATTCTCTTATTTCTCCCTAACGACCCGAGACCGTAGACACGTCCTTTAGGACACTCACCGACCACATTGTAGTACACCGCTCATCATCCACCCATTTGGTCCGGTGTAGCTGGGTTAGCTCTCGACGTCTCCATTTGGAGCTTAGCCTGCATGGATCAACAATAAACATATTAAATGATATGCTTTTAAAGTAAACTTACTACTATTTCACTTGTATTTCTATACTTACATAGAACCGCTCCGATCTAGTATCGATGAATGTCACGCCGTCGTGATTTACTGTGTGGAGATGCAAATACAATTCATTCACGGTAGGTGGCGTATCGGATGTATTAGTCTGCATACAAAAGTTATAACAAATTTAAAAAATGTCAATTACTAGTAGGTCGGCGCACTTATATTCGCCAATCACAGATCAATTGCATAGAAGTGAAATGAACTGAACTCAATGAGATATGTACAATGCAATTCAGTTAAACTAGCATCAATAAAAAAAAAACCAGATTAAAAGCAAACACAGGCATAGTGAACAAGTGTAGAAATGAAAAAAGTAAACAAGAATGTAAAAAACACTTACCAATCTTTCATTGGTAGTCACAAAAGACACCGAGCCACCACCGTGCTTCGAGGGTCCAGTCTCAGGTCCTTCGACCTCAGTGTTACTATTTATAGACGCTTGCCTAGACCTGGCAAGAAAGTCCTCGCTCTCCCAGTACTCCAAGTATCTCCTCCACGCCTCATCCGTGACAAATTTTGGCTGCACACGATTCTTCTTTAACTTGTGCATTAATGCGGTGTACCTTGTGCCTGCATGCGTGTCGTATGCCGCACGAATGAGATCATCGTGAATCGTGTCATCACATCTAAAATATACATATAAAATGGCAAGTGCAATGGGTACGAGACATTGAAAAACTAGTATTAGTCCTAAGGCATTTATTATTCCTGCGTACCTGCCATTGGTGCCAGTAATGGTCTTTATGATGATTGATCAGACTTCCAACAATACCCTTCTGGAATCATCCATCGCTTGAAAACTTTTGTCATCCGCTGGGCACAAGAATGAGAAGGATGCAATTCCCTGTGTTTCATGAAAATACATAACATCGTAAACACTTATTTAATACTTTACATCGACAATTAGAAATACATATATGAATCAAATACAAACTTACGTATTATTCGCAATCAGTGTGATCGGGATCCTATGCACGCGAGGGGCTCGGTCCATGTCCTTTGAGGTGCTGTGGAGGGCGCGTAAACCTGCAAGCCCGCTCTGTCGTCGTAAGATGGGGATGCTGCTGGTGATGCGGTGGCTGGAGGCGCATGCATCGTCGGTACAAGAATGTCATGGCTCGATGTCGCCGATGGTGATTGCAATGGGCAATTTGGTATGGTTCTAGATGACGATGTCGATGGTACAAGCGACGCGGACGGTATGCAAGGCGAAGGTGACGCTGACTGTAACTCATGATCGAGTGAACGAGAAGTCGGAATCGATAAGACAGGAATCGAACCACGACCTCGACCGCCACGACCTCCTCGACCCCCTTGTGTGGCCGGACCATGAGGTCCAATCGGTATATCGATTCCAGAGGTATGTGCTGCACCTCTTACGACTGGACGATGTCCCCCTAAAAGTATCCCTCGACTTCCCTGAGGTAATGTGCGACCTCGAAGTAGGGGGTGATCACTGCAACCCATGAAACCTAAAAAACACCAATCTTAAACTATTGTGAAGAAAGGTTTAGAAAATTCACGTAAAATAGATCAAACACTGACGTAACATAGACATACATTACTCGCTGTCATCCGTTTCAAATTCATTCTCGTGACTAGAAGTTGATGATTCTTCCTCTGAATCATCTCCACTATCGACAATGAAGTCATGGTCTTCTTCACTTCGACCCACTTCCACTATGGCGCGGGTCCCATTTGGATCATCCAGATTGTTTAAATCCTGAGTTGCATCGTCGACTACACATGTGGTGGGTTCGCCATCTTGGAATGCAATCTCTGACGAGCCTTAGTCATTATCGTCTTTGCTCGTTTCCTCGTCGACAAATTTGGGTTGACAGCAACAAACTGCTAGCCATTCTTGACGCTCGTTCCTCAAAGAAGGGTACGAAAGGTAGTACACTTGATTGGCTTGCATTGCAAGGACAAATGGCTCGTACTTGTTATATCGTCGATTTCGATGAACCTCTACCAATTGAAGTGTTGGGTGAGCCCTCACACCATGATTCGTCGTTTCGTTGCACTTTGTCATGCAACGTAAAGACATGATCTTCGAAGTAGTAAGAACAAAACGATGCGACTTCTTCGACCAAATAACCATTACACATCGAGCCCTCAACCCTCGCTTTGTTCAGAACATTGTTTTTCAAATTTTTAAGGTACCTATCGAAGTTTGGTTAGTGTTGATTTAAAACTTTATTGAATGGGAAAATAAATTCAGGAACTCAAGACATTGCCTCTCAAATGGATACATCCATCGAAATTGAAGCGGATGGCCAAATGGGCCTCGTAAGGCAAGTGGATTGGTAGGTGTTCCATAGAGTCGAAGAAGCTTGGAGGGAATATTTTCTCCAACTTGCAAACGATTTTAGGTATTTCAGACTCTAAAACCTCCATATCTTCGAGACTGACACTTTTTGCAGTCAAGGATCGGAAAAAAAGGCTCAGTTCGCTAATTGCAACCCAAACCGGGTTTGGGAGGAGTTCTCTGAATGTGATTGGTATCAAGCGTTCCATGAAAATATGACAATCATGACTCTTCATGCCGAACATTCGCAACTTCTTTGGATCCACACATCGACCAAGATTCGAAGCATAACCATCAGGAAACACAACTTTTCAACCCACTCGCACAAAATTTTTTTTTGGTGTATCGAGAGCATAGCATCCAAGGATGTAAGAATTTGTCACCGAATCAATGTGTAGAGAAGGTCGGTGACAATATTCACGAATATCTTGTCTCGATTTCGCATTGTCCTTACTTTTGCCCGGTACATTCATAATAGTGTTGAATATGTTGTCAAATACATTTTTCTCGATGTGCATGACGTGTAAGTTATGTCAGATCAAGTTTGTCTTCCAATAAGGCAAGTCCCAGAAAATGCTTCTTTTTCTCCATCCCGAATTCTTAGCTATCCGCCCATTTATAGAATCAGCTCCGATATCTGTCACCTTCATCAAGCCCAACGATTCAATTTACGCCAAAATTTCTTCACGAGATCGCAATGCGGGCGGCGGCTCGTCGTTTAGTACCATTTTGCCTCTTAGAAAGTTTTTTTGTCTTTCACGAAGGGTGAGGTCTTCGACAAGAAACGCGGTGACGGTCGAACCACGATGTCTTTCCACCACTTCGCAATTGAAAGGCATTTGTATCCTCCATACAATATGGACAAGCCATCTTATCGTGTGTGCTCTAACCGGATAACATGATATACGCAGGGAAATCACTAACAGTCCATAAAAGGGCCACTCGCATACGAAAATTCGTTTTGTTGAAACGTCGTAAGTAATCACCCCGTTGTTCCATAAATCTTGCAACTCTTTTACAAGCGGCTGAAGGAACACGTCGATTTTATGTTTTGGGTTGTTCGGTCCAGGAACGATAACCGTTAAGAACATAAACTCAGATTTCATGCACATCGATGGTGGAAGATTATACGGAGTCAAAATTAAGGGCCATGAATAGTACGATTTTCCTGAAATCCCAAATACTTGAAAGCCATCGGTGCACAATCCTAAATGAACATTCCGAACCTCGGCGGCAAAGTCTCTGTTGACATCTATAAAATGTCTCCAAGCAATCGAATCAAAACAGTGTTGCATAACATCTTCTGGCGATGAATGCTCTCCATGCCATCGCATATGTTTTGCCGTTGACTCCGACGCATACAATCGTTGTAATCTAGGGCCTAAAGGGAAGTAGAGCATTTTTTTGCAAGGGTGTTTTTTGGTGTTCCGTCCACGACCTCGTCGTTGTGCAATGTAGCGTGATTTCCCACAAAATTTACATGATGTCAATTCAGAATCTACTCCCCAATAAATCATACATTGGTCCTCACAACAATCTATTTTCTCTGTTGGTAGACCTAGACCTCGCATTAGTCTTTTAGTGGCATAAAAATTTTCAACCAATGAATTGTCAGTTGACAAACAATCCTTCATGAAGTTGATGATTTCATTATACCCTCATTCAGAGATATGATGTTCTGACTTGATCGCAAGTAATCTTGCCATTGCGGACAACGTTGTCATGGTTTCGTACCCCGACCACAATTGTTCGCTACTAGCCTCAATCATGTCATATAGTTGGCGTGCTTGGGGGGGTTTGATGATTCTTCCACGTGATTCCAATTAAAACTTGGACCTGCCACGTTGTGTAGCATCTCGCGGTAAGTTGTCCTATCAAAACCTCCCACATCAGCATCATCAATATGGTTATCAAATGGGTAGAAGTTTGGCGGCTCTTCATCTCCATTCTCACCGTGTTCGTACCAACAGTGATATCCCGGAACAAATCCGTACCTACATATATGGTATTCAACCGTTTTGACGTTCAGGTACAATACAAGTCGACATTTCTATAATTGCATGGACATCTAATCTTCCCTTCACTTTGGTATGTAGGACAATGTTGTTTAGCAAATGCTATGAATTCTTTAACCTCGCGCGAATTCAATTCAAACGAAGCCATTGTCGATACGGTTGTACATCCGATCTCGACTTGTAGACGACATTCCTATTGTAATTGTGCAATTAAATTAGTCAACTAGTTAAATAATTTAAAATGATGCAGTCTACTTGTGTGTCCAACTTAATTACACAATTTATTAGAAGGGGGAATCTGAGAACCTCCCTAACTACATGAACAAAAAGCTTTATTTGTATGCATTGAATACATATGGTTTGATACAAATAACATAAAATGAAACAAACTTTACATTTGTTGAGTTTCAACTTCATGTTTGTTTTTGGATTGAATGTAGTACTCCTAATCTCAGGAAAAAATTTTCTAACTTCATGTATTTCGTTTTGTTGATTTCAACTTCCTTAAGGCCAAGCACCCAGTATTTCGTTTCCAACAAATCATGAATAGATGTACCTACATTACTATCAGCCATAACACACTGCAACTCATCAAGTAAGGGCAAGTACAAAGGTTGGCTCCTTAAATCATTCCTATCGAAGACTTCATGTTTTAGAATTTACAAACAAACATCACACCATAAACATATTGACATATGTGTGTACATTCACCAATAAATACAGTAACACAAATCATAGTATGTTATTTAGAAAGAAATTCAATATCTCATAGATCAACGACATTAAAGGAATTCAATCATAGAACGAAGTCAAGACAAAGAATGCTATGCGACAATTTTTTACATGATTATTTTAGCCAAAGAAATCATAGACAGTAATACACAATGCATGACATTACCAATATAAGATCGGTAGTAAAACAATCCAAATGATTTAATGTCAACTCATAAATGGAAATGAAATAAAGAGAATTGCCTCAAAGTTACTTACCTCAAATGCACGCAATTCGTAGCCTATACCGGCTCTCGGCCACTCCAAACTCGGGTTCCACACCTTGTAAGTCCTCTTCAAGCTCCACATGAGTGTCCTAACAAATTTAATTTAAACTTTTTTTTTAGGTTGGTCAAGTGGTTTTCAATTCTAAATCTTAGCTTTAAAACTCATGATTTTCTAACCAAAGCCTAATAATATTTCCTTCAGCAAGTTGTTGACTTTCTCCTCAAATCTCTTTTTTTGTTGAATTTACAAAGTGATGTGTGAATGGTTACTTAATGAGCGGTTGTCTCTGTAGGCTAATTGAACCTAAATTTGTAGAAAATGACAACTAGGCCTTAGAGTGTACATGAGATTTTGATGAACTTAAACATTATGCAATGCAAAGACTTAGTATTCACATAGACATATACTAAATGTACTCAGGGTAATCTATTTACTTTTGACAACTGCATTGTAGTTCAACCGAAAGGCAGTGGTTTGTTATTTGTGGTTAAAATGCTTATGTTGATTGTCAAGTGTAATTGTATAAATTTATAAGAATAATTAATATAAAAGCTAGACTCATTTTTTTTAAGGACTTGTTGCGTGACCATGATTTTAGAATGAGGTTTAGTTTAGGACATTGAATGGTTTACCGAGATATTACAATGATTGATTAAGTTTAACCAAATGTTCAGTTGTTTCTTAACATGTTATCCTCCTATATTTCAAGATATAAGTGTATTTAGAATTCTTAAGGGATATAATTACAAAAACTTATGCAAGTGTTTGCTTAAAATGAATCAATCTTCATTACAAAATAACTATACATTTAAAGTCATTCTTAATGACTCCAAAACTAATGTGTACACCAAAAGTAGGCTTAAAATTGTAAAGAACTTATCATCATTTCCTTTTTTTGTCATGGTCTTATTCAGTTGCTTTCTCCTAACATGATTGACAAAGGGGGACAAGGGTATCAAAAATTCTATTTGGTTTCTTTTCCTATTAAACCTAACATTTTATTTTCTTCTTTCTACTTTATTATATGTATTACACATGTACTTTTTTTATTCATTTTAATATTGAAGCAAAAAATGGCAATGTTGTTAATAAAGCTTCAATGGTTACAATGATAAGGAATATAAAGTTAAATATTTCAGTTTGAATCCATGATCTCATCCACGATCTAAAGAACTATCAGAATAAAATTGCTATCATCTTTAAAAGACTATATAAAAATATGTAGTCTTATTTGTTTGTAAAAGAAACATGTAGTATCTTTATTGTTCATTTCATGATTCAAAAGGTTTATGCTTGAACTTCGAATTGGAAAAACTGATTTTAATTTGTAAAAATCATCAGTTAAATTTGCCAATCTTAGTTTCGGATCATTGCTAAATGAGGAGTCTGCAAGTAAAAATTATAACTTTTATTTCTTTCATTGTTGAATTGATGATTGTGGTAAAAATACAAGTATTTATCTAATTGTACATTTGTTTGTCTTTGGATTCAATTAATTCACAGATCAATGGTTAGGATTTTGTTATAACTTGTGATCATATTCTTCATTTGACACTAACTGAGAATCAAACGCTGATCATCTTATAGTTTAGCCAAAATATGTGTTCTTATTTTGGTTCTATTATTTATAAACGATCGAAAAGGGTATATCAATGGAGAGATTGCCTCACTGGCAACAAGAACACGCATGAGCGGTCGCACAAGCAACGATGGAGAGGCGAAGGCGGACGGCGATGGTTTCCGAAGCGGACGAAGAGCGGCGAATAGCGGGGGGGCGCACGACACGACGGCTGAGAGCGCGGCGAGCACGACGATGGTTTCAACGCACGACGAACGGCGACGACACATCGGCGGGGTCGCACGTGCAACGGCGCGGCAGAGGCGAAAAGCGCGACGTCGATAGCTTCAGAGGCAGCGACGACAGTCGGCGACAACTTTCGAAGCGGCGACTACGAGACGACACCACCTCCGGCAGACGCGACGACAACTCGCGGCGACGGCAGAGGCCCCAACCTCCGGCAGATGGTGCAGCGATTTAAGGGTTTGGGAGACAAATTTCGGGGAGAGAGAGACAGAGAGTTGACGGTGAATCGGTCGAGAGAGACGGTGAATCGGTCGAGAGAGAGAAACAGATAGTCGACGGTGAATCGGGGGAGGCGAGTTAAGTTTCTGATCAGAGATTTGAGGAGGGAGAGAGGGGGTTGTCGGAGGTGAGAATGGGTTGAGAGAGAGGGGGTTCTCTACATCCGTCCCCATTTTTCAATTCTTCGCATCGAAGCATGCACGAATCTCGAAACGTAACGGACGGTTACAAAAAATTAAACTTTTGGTGGGAATGTTGGCGCCATTATTTTGAGACGGAATTTAATTCCGTCCCTATTCCGTCTCTATTTCCATCTCCGATCTCTCTCTATTCAGTCTCTGAATGATTTCGTCTCAATTCCGTCTCTAACCATTTATTCGTAGCAACGAAACTAAATTATGTTGCTAATTCCGTTTCTAATTAACCATTTTTGTGTAGTGTCGTCGACAGCAAGAACAACCACCTAATGGTTCATAGTGAAAGGCGTGTCAAGTCTTATCATTTGCATTCACTCATATTTTTCTTATATTAGTTCACTTTCTTATGACTATATGGTGCATGTACTTTGTTTCAATTAAACCATGTTTTTATATTAATCACCCACTTTTGTTTTAATTTTATTGTTTCTTAAATGAACTTTATCGCTGATATTTTCATCATTGGTTTTTTGTATTAATGACAACATTGTTAATGATTTGGGGTTCAAACGCGATATGGATCCTGGACCTATATATGATTCAGTGTTGACTATGCAGGCTCTACATAGATTTACTCGCGTTTGGAATGGACCAGGTAGTACTTAACTTTTTGCATGTTTGCATATTTTTAGAGCTTTGTAGCTAAATTTGAACTAATGTAACTTATATGTTATTTGCATAGGAGGATCCCGATATATTGACTATCGGGCGTAATCAACAAACATTACATCGATTGGTTCCACTTGATGAACGCATAGTGGGTATCTTGAGGAAGGCTGGGTTTCTGTAACGACGCAAATAGGTTTCATATGAATTGATTGGCATCTCATTACTGCACTTGTTGAGAGGTGGAGGCCAGAAACTCACACGTTTCATTTTCCAGTTGGCGAGATGACTATTACCCTACAAATGTACAAATAATTTTAGGGTTACCTGTCGATGGATTACCAATCACTGGTCGTGTAGAACAAGATTATGATGCCTTATGTTTGACACTACTAGGCTTCCCATTCCCTAAAAACAACAAAACTGGAGGTCGAATCCAAATTCGACAACTTTCGAGATGGTTTCCAAACCTTCCAAATAATGCTGGTGACGTGGAAGTGCAACGCTATGCAAGAGCGTACGTCTTACAACTTCTTGGTGGAACTTTATTTGCAACAATCTTGTTCACATCACGTATTTACAATTTTTGAAGGATTTTGATGCGGTAGGAAAATACAGTTGGGGTAGTGCAACTTTGGCCCACCTATATAGACAATTGTGTCTTGCCGCTGACATTGATGGAGCAGATATTGCAGGTCCAGTAATATTATTGCAACTATGGGCATGGGACAGGTTGCATTTTCTTGCACCAATAATGGGAAATGTTCTTCGAAACGACATCATATCAAATGAAGATTTATTTCCGCCTCCTCCATTTGGTCATAGGTAATTAGAATTTTTTAACATAGTAAAAAAACTTGAGTTTATTTATCTACGTGTAAATTCATGCATGCGTTGTGTTGTTTTTCACATTTTTATAGGTGGAGACATGCCTTTGAGACCACAGGAACGTCAATGCACATGCTAACAAAATACAGAGAAATGATTGACATGCAAACACCCGATGAAGTAAGAAATACACTTAATCAATTTGTTCAAATACCCTTTTGTAAAATGGTGAAATGTGAATTTTATTCATTTCAAGTTATTTTCTATGACTTCAGGTAATTTGGGAACCGTATCTTGAGACAGTGATAAGGGACTTGCATGCGTATTGTAGCAGTGGTCGTGCTATTTAGCGAACGAGGGCACCTTTACTTTTCTTCTGTGTTGTTGAAATGTATAATCCTGGTAGAGTCATGCGACAATTCGGTTTGAAACAAAAGATACCACCTTTAAATAGCACAAGCATGGAGCTACATAAAACTGACTTGAGAGGGAAAACAAATAAAGATTGGAATGCAGAACATAGTGCTTATGTCTGCATGTGGAACGAACGTGCTTCTAATATTGCGAATGATGAATTATTGGAAGATCCATTGGAATTTTATGACCCGTATATGCAATGGTATCGTCGCATTACACGATGATTCATGTCTCATCGTGGAGCTATTGTTGAGACATTGGCAAGTGCGAATTTTTATTATTCAATCATGAAGTCTTTTAAATAGTTGTTGTTGATTTTATTTTCGCATACAACTTCATAAATATTTTATATGTAGGTACATGGAATGACATCAATTCATCAGTTGACATTGAGTGATGATGTGTCTATTCTACGTATTAGAGATGTAGCTGCATCGACTTTGACTGCAATACATGCATATCATCGCATCCATAATATGCCCACTTCTTTTGAAGCATCTCATCAATCTTCTCATGAAGATACATGTTCAAGGCATGACACTCCAGTGTATACTCCATCCATAGCTCTCAACGAGTTCGAGACTCTATATACTCCATCAGTACCTCTCAACGAGTTAGAGACTCCACATACTCCATCAGTACCTCCCAACATGGCATTCGAGACTACGGAAGCCTTGCAATTTGATAGGATACCTACATTTTCACGTCATTTTAATACAAGTCCAATAATAATGAATTTATCGGGACTACAAGTACTCATGATGGTGGAAGACATGGTGAAACTCTTGTTCATAAACTTAAGGATTATTGTAGCATTTGATTGACTTCCAAGTTCTTCATTTATAGCAAATGAAGTTTCCAGCATGACTAACGTGAATTTTACGAATTTCGCAAATTGCTTGAGTTTCAAAGCTTTTGTTGTACAAAATCAAGGTCATAAACCTATTGTAACTTCAAATTTTGGACTAGTTTGTATTGAGAAAAATTAAATAATACGAATATACTAGTGGACTAGTTTGAAAGCTTCGTTTAAGTCGACGTGGCACGCATCGGAACCCAACATATATATAAGATTTTCTTTTTTATTGAAAAAAAATAAAAACACATAAATGCTAAAGATTCTACTTGTTTGATATATGAGGTATAATATGATAGATTAAACTTTGTCAAGATCATTTTCATTCTCTTCATAAAAATAAATCAGACTTAAGACATTACAATATAAATATCTTAGAAGTTATTTGTAAACTACCAAAAGCATAAAGGAAAAAAAAAAAGAACACTGAATAAAATTTTTTTTTGGAACAAATGGATGTCGTGACTGCAAGTCACGATTTCTTTGAAAAGAAAGTCGTGACTTGCAGTCACGATTCCTTTGAAAAGAAAGTCGTTACAATTTTTTTCGGTTAACAAAAAAAAATTCAAAACAAATAATAAACCAAAACGTGATCTTCAGTCACGTTTTATATTTGAAAAAAAAAATGAGGTGGCAGTAAATGAGTTAGATTGGTAAATATTTATGTAGGTGTGTTAAATTGATAAAAACTTTCTCCAAATGTGTTAATCAAGCAAAAAATATGATGTTTTATGGCTGAAAGTTCAACAAGTAGGTACCATTTACCACAATGTTTGAAAACGCTCAGCTATCAGTCACACCACACAAGGTACCAAATCACTTTTTCCCTGAAAATGTACAACTTAACATTAACTTACAAGGATGGAACAAACATGGGGGCTTTCCATACCTAAAAGGTTCAGTCTAACTAGAGTAACTAGACCACCTTTTTTCTTTTAGAGAACAATTTGCTGAGCAAGATAATATTATATATATATATTGCAGGTGTCTAAGATTTTCTCTTGGGAGATTCATTCTCAACTTAGGCTTGACTAATCCTACAAGGCTTAGTTAGACGCGAATTATTCTAGTGTCAGATGATGCGTCAACTGCGGCACGACTTTCTAAAGCAGTGGGCTACACGAATTTCGAGACGAAGATCGATAATCTTTCAAAAACGTAAAATGCAAAATATACCCAGAGGGGGCCTCCGAGGAGAACAATTCGATGCCTAGTTAGATCATGGCTCTTGAGAAAGGACGACTTAGGGTTAGAGAAAAGAACATGCATATTCCTCTGATCTGCTTGTGTATTTATAGACTTAGGGTCTGCCCTTTGTTGGTTTTCCATTGAGATCTTGCCAAATCCCAATTTCCTATTTTAGAAAGATTTGGCAAATTTTGATTTTTCTTTTTGGTAAGATTTTCCTCCTATCCAATTTATCACATATTCAACAAAATCTTAGGGATTTTATGAGATTCTTCCTTATTAAGTTAACGTTAGATCTGTGCATATCATAAAACCCCCTTGAGATGTACGTACATAGTTCTCGAAGCGAAATCATAATCGACATACACCAAACTGCATTCATTTCGAAAATCAGAAAAAAAAAAAAAGAAAAAAGAAAAAAACATTGATATAAAATTGATACTGAAAAAGTGTAATTTCATTTGTAGGTTTTAATTTGAAAATATATGAATTCTCAAAAATATCATTACACGTTAAAGTTTTCAGTACCCAATCATTGTCCAACCACGTCTTTATCGCAGCAGAAGAAAAGGTATGCTCCCACATTTGTGAGGTCGGGTGATCAAGTCCTAAAAAATCACTTTAAACTATTAAATTAGCGAAACGAGGATGAATAATTTCTCAAACTCCTCCATTTTTTTATAGGTTGTTTTAGCAGATCTGTCATGTGCAATTTTGTTAGGCCTTGTTTGGTTAGGGGTGGAGTTATCTCCTGGGAGTTGGGAACTAATCTTGGCAAGTTATCTCCCAACCCCAGGGAATTATCTTTCAAGAGTTGTGGACACAATTACCCTCGTTAATGACTTATTTATTACCCACCCCTCTCTTGTTTAAAAGCTATTTATGTCAATTCATATTTTTTATTGTTTAAAATTTTAAAACTTTTTTACAAGTTTAAAATTTAACCAAACATGAAAATATTATCTCTAAAGATTTAACTAAATCTCAACAAACACTGTATGTTAGCAAAAACAAAGCATTTTCAACATTTTATGGTTATTGTACCAATTTTACTCTTTGTTGAAGCGGACTTCCAATTAATACAACGAAAACCAAGCAATTTCTCTCATCCACCTCGCCGCCGCCGCCGCCGCCGCCGCCGCCAACAACAACCCTCATTCTCCTCATCCCCAAATCAAACACGCGACGACAACACAAAGACCGGACTCGAGCACATTGTATTCGGAATCGCTGTGTCGGAGAAGTTATGGGCGGACAAGAAGAACTAAATCAAGCTCTAATGGAAACCAAAGAAGACGCGAGGCATAGTTTGGCTAGACAAACGATTTAACAAAACCCCATTAGACGAAGAATCATCAACTCTCCCACCGATCAAGATCTCTGCGGACACCTCGAGATTCTCGTACAAGAACAAGCAGGGGCAAAGGTCGGCGATGAGGGACGACGACACTGTGTTCGTGGCGGAGAATCTGGTGAGGGTGTTGAACAAGTATGACCACACCAAGATTTAAATGTATTTATGGCTTCATCGAATAAGCAATGGAGCAAAAAAAAAAAAAAAAAAAAAAAAAAAAAAAAAAACCAAATCGAAAGAACCGAAAAAAAAACAACCACGTACTTTACTTTCTCTTAAACGTGTTACAAAAAACAAGAAATATTAAATAAGGGTATTTTAGTAAAGATCTAAATGTATTTATGGCTTCTTAATCCATGTGCAAAAACCTTAAACGACTTATAAAAAAAGGCAGTAGAAAATAGCAACGACCCATAATATTTATGGGAGCTGGTATGATAACACTAGTTTTGACACTGCTAAGGTGGCTGGTGACGTGGAGCGCCAACTTAACAAAAAAGTGGGAACGTGGCGGGTGTGTTGGAGATATTGTCATTGTAAGGGTTTTGTAAATGGAGGTTTACAACATTATATCACTTCACTTCACTTCACATCACTTCATGCATTAAATTTTGTGTACTTTTTTGTCTGTTTGTCATTTCTCTCTCCATCACTCCACATCATTTCACATCACTCTCTCATTCTCACTCTCACTCTCACTCCATTCATCAAACTTCCATTCATCAAACTTGAGGAAGTTTTCATTCTCTTTACAAACGTTCAAGCAAGATCGGGAGTGAGGGAAGGAGGAAGGGAAGAAAATAGAAGGAAAAGAAGGAAGGTAGTGAGGACGACGCTAGGGAGAGGTAAAAAGATAACCTCTACTCCACATTTTTTTAGATATGGATTTGTTGATGTTTTGTGTTGTCGGTTTGTAGGGAATTGCTACAAAACCATGTTGTTTTTGCAGGATCGGCCTCATCCATTTGGAGATTGTCCTACTTGAGAAGCCATGTTTCAAATGCAACAAGGGTGAGTAGGTGCTGAAACGAGTGAATAAGGGTCGATTGTCTTACATGTGCATAACTGCGAGGTGCCATGTCTTTCTTTGGACGGACAATGCTAAAAATCAGGACGCGACAGATAAGGCGGACAAGAAAGAGAAGGTCCGTGACGGCCCCAGTTCCCACAAATTTGGCTCTGTCTGGCCTAAAGCTACATAGACCCCCAGATGACTCGCAAGATCAACGCAAGCCTAGTCAGCCTTCTTATACCATTTCATAATTAGTTTGGTGTTTTAATATTGAGTTATTAATTTTGCAAGATTGAAATCAATAAGCAGCGGAAAGAAAATAAATGAAGCAATTTAAATAACTCTAAAACACGTAAAATGCGACAACTTATGTGTGAAACCCTGTAATGTATACCATGTATACATACGGTGGCAAAATGAGCATATACATGTGTCAAAATATTGCTCTATCCCAATATCCTAAAGTTTTACGAAAACCTACAGTATCGCAAAAGTGCGAGGCACTTCGTGAGCCCTTAGATGTAGTCACTAATCACTGGCTCTTTGCCCTTGCTAGATGAGGGGCCTGCAATTGTCACTGAAAATGAGACAATTCCAGTGAGTAAATCCAGATGAGTCTTAACAGTGCTTCAAGAATTAAATAAATAGTTGATTACAAAAAAGACTGAAAATAAAAAGCAGTGAAATGAGAGTGTCATGGAAACAAAAGAGAGAAGCTAAGTGGTCTTAAATCCATCGAGTTGCGACTATACAACCACAAGCTCGACTTTAGAATCGCGACATCGCCAACATATTCAAAATTATCGTGAACGTAGGGGTATCAACTACGCGGCGCCGAATACTTCAACTCCCGTCCACGACCCAAATCCAATAACTCGGGGTATGGTTCGGTTGCGAGAGTCGGTCGCCATACGAGGTGTCATGATGCGATTTAGGTGGTGATTGACGGGTTGACGAAGTCGACACATTTCATTCCGATTTCTATGAGATATTCCTTCCCACAAATGGTGAGCGTTATATTCGAGAGGGAGATCATCAAACTTCGCGGTGTAGCAGACTCCATTGTTTCTAACAGGAATCCCAGGCTGACATCTAAGCTTTGGGAGAGTACGCGAGACGATTTGGCACAGGTGACTACGATTCGAGTCAAGACGACGTATCATCCTCAGATCGACGATCAGTCAAAGCGATTGATTAAGATATTGGAGGATATGCTCAGGGCTTGTATTTTGCAGTTTGGTGGTTCGTATGAGGATTATCTGCCTTTGTGTGTGTTTGCCTACAACAACAGCTATCAGGTGAGTATCGGGTTGCCACCATTCGAGGCATTATATGGTAAGCCCTACGGGTAACTTGACATGTTAGGGCAAAGACTCAGAGGAGATCAACAGTATAGGACACGAGGTTGTAGCGGATCATACCGAGAAGATTATGCGGATTCGTCGAGAGGCTTCAGCGGCGCCTGAATAGACAAAGAAGTATGCGGACATATATCACGAGGATTTGAGCTACGAGGAGGGTGACTTGGCGTACTTGAAGGTTTTATCTTGGAAGGGTCATTAGAGGTTTGGAATCGAGAAGCGGCACCAAGGTTCGTTGGACCGTTCGGGGTCGAGGCACGTGTCGATATAACGACGTACATGTTAGATTTACCGCCACGATTAGTGGGGTTCATTCGGTATTTCACATATCTATGTTGAGGGTCAAGTTAGGTGGGGACCGAGACCGATGGTGAATGTTAGACATGTAGAGGTTCGACTGACGGGACTGAGAACAACCAGTTGAGATCATAGACTATAGGATACATGCTCTGCGGAACAGGGAGATACTAAAGGTTTTAGTTCGTTAAAGACATCACGGAGCCGAGGGACTCACCTTGGAACTCGAGTCTATTATGCGGGCGCGTTTCCTCAGCTATTTAACGAGTAAGAGTTTATTTAAGTGTTTTAAGTTTCGAAACGAAATTTCTCCTAGTTGGGAAGAGCGCGTAACGGCCCGCTTTTAATTACGCTGGTAATATGACGTATTTTCAAATGCGGACGCCAGCTAAGCATCTCGTGGACCCCGCCATTACTACGACAGAAGCACGCTTTGAGATAGGTAAATAGTTAGTTTTGTGTATTATTTGCCTAATTTGTGATGTTTATGCTTTATTATGTTGAATTGCATCGCAATTTGTGTATTTATATTGTTATTGTTCATGTGAGATAGTGTGACGGGTATTTGCCTCGATTAGCGTGTAGAGCAAAGTACCCGATAGGCGAATCACAAAGTACTTTAGGTTGAAAAATAATGCACACATGATAAATGAATAAAATGCATTAAATAATCGATATAAAACGTCATTTAGACATTTAATAGAGTGAGTGTATGCGAACGATAAAGCGTCATGACACGCGGATTTGGAGTGCCTAGAAATGGGGGTTTAATGTATGGGATTGAAGGAGGATAAGATCAAGTGACAAAGTCACCAATCTAAGTCAACTTAGATGGACTTTTTTACCTTATTTCAACCATCTAAGTGGTCCTTGGGATCTACACGCACATTAGATGACAAAAAGACTATAAAAGTCCAAAAAATATCTTATTTCAACACATTCTCTCTCTCTCCCTCTCTCCTCTCTCATTTTAGACGAAAATTTGGGGGATTTTGGTGGATTTCAAGTGAAAATTTGGAGGTTCATAGGATGAGCAATCGAGAATCCAAGGTGAGATTTATGTTCTCCTCATCATTCTTTACGTTTCGAGTATGGATTTTCGAGTTTTTACGTAGATTTTTAATATGCTAGTTAGCTCGCTGGTTTGGGAGTTTTTGTTATGATTTTGAGTTGGATGGGAGCAATTATCATGGTATTAGATGTTGTGGATGGTGGTATTGAAGTTGTGGAGTTTTTTCGGGTTTTCGTCGAGTTTTTTCGGGGTTTATTGAGTTTTATCGGGGTATTGGTTTGAATTTCAGACGAGTTTTAACGTGGTTTGAACGCACCCCATGGTAGTGTTGGTGAGCTATAAGGGATTAGATTGAGTTTGGGTCGCGAAGTTGGAGCTGGGGTTCTGTTGAGTCGTTAATTATGTAATATTATATATAGGTTATTTATATATTTTTATTGTCAAGTCTCCAAAATACTAGCTTAATTGCGTTTATTTATTATTTTCAGGGTTATTGGAGTGCGTGGTTAAATTCGCAGCGAAAAGTAATGTGGAATCGAATATTTATACACAGTGATTAGACAGAAAGATACGCCTCGAGATATGCGCGTTTTGGACGATTTTCCACAGTAGCAGTCCACGTGTCACTCCATCATTCGTTGGTTTCCTGTTGCAGTACACGTGTCACCTCCTTACTGGTCTGCCAACTGCAATCGCTTGCATCAGCTCCACGCCACGTGCCACTTTCTCATTCGTCCGCTCGCGTCAGCAGCTGACGCGTGCCTGCAAAGCTGCATCATGTCCACCAATACGCACGCGACACGTGTCGGAAAGTTGTCTCACCAGCGTCATCACTGCAGGTTCTCCTCCAATCCAGAAACGCCACGTGTCGGTCTTCTGGTACTGCAGCGTCATCACAACAGCCCTCGTCCAATCGCTGCTCGCCATGTCACCGCTGCCAGTTTGCCAACCAATAACGCTGTAACACGTGACAGAGACCCTGTTTGTACCTCAAAATAACCCCAAGGTTGTCCTCGACGGACGTGTTACAAACCAAACAGGCAGTTTTAATGAGGGATTTTTGGGAGCAAAAAAGGAGGGCTATTTGGCGATTCTTCTCTTCTTCTAGCCGAACTCTCTTTTTCTCTCCCCATTCTTTTATTTTTTGATTTTTCTTTGTTCTTTGTGTTCTTGAATGGGAGGCTAAAATTACTAGCATAGGCAAGACTACGAGGGATGTTCGACTGCGCATATCAATGGATTTGTGAAATTTATATATTTTAATTTCAATCTTTTCATTATTATTTTATTTTCTTTGGTATTATTTAAACAATTGAAGTTAAACACTTGTTTAAACCTTGATTTACTCGCCAAAGTGTGTCGTAAGCATCCGTCATTGTGCAATAAGACCACACTAGTGGCAATTGACCCTACCAATTGATTAGTCTCTTTTGGGACCGGTTGAATACCTTAGAAATCTATGCTAAATCGGATACACGAGTGATCCGGTTGTCTAGGTGTAGTGCCTTCACAAAGCTCATTGCGGTCAACACATTAAACTCAATTCACTTGAATATGTGGTTATGTGTTTGATTAGGGAAGTGGTCATTGTCATACATTGGCTATCGAGATTAGGAAGTGCGAGGAACCGCGCGCACGGTTCTATAGCTACACTAAGATATTTTGATTTGCGTATTTTACATAAATCGAAGACCAAATCCAATCTTTTATCGAACTGAACTTGTATGTCTTGACCTAGGTGTTTTTATTAATTGTTTTCAAATTTATTTCCATTGTTTTAGTTATTTTGTTTATATTTAGATTAGTTAATTAATTCATTCTTTCTCTTAAACCCCGATTTCCCTTTTTGTTATTTTTGACCTTAGAAAGATTACCAATCCCTGTGGGATCGACCCTTTGCCATTATTCTACAAAATAGTTGGTTTAGGTAAATTATTTTATTGACGCGTTCGACGCGCGTCAGGTTCCGAAAAAACCCTGGGGAGCACCTTGTAGGAAGGGCGCCGCGAGCGGCGCCGTGACTCTCATGGTGCCACCTGCGACGTCGCTTCGCCTTGAATAGAAAAAAAACTTTTTCAAATTTAGATTTCGATTCGGCCAATTGGGGGCCTATCTCGGGGATCGATACCGGGTATAATTTGTGTTAATATGATGGATTTGATACTCTAATGTGAATTTGGAAAATTCCAAAGTTTGGAAAATTGATGAATTAACGAATATTAGAAACTTAGATTTGATCGACGGGTGTTGGGGACACGCATTTAGAGGCGTGGAGATCATTTTTGTATTAGTGGAGCGTGGTTTTAGGTGTGTAGTAACCCAATTGAAATTCTCTCGAGTATTTATTTATTTATTTCCTTATTTGTCTTCCATTCGGTTATTTCATTATTCTTTTATGGTATGGTTTCTGTAGATGGTTTGGTTGAGTGTGCTCCCACCGGGCCATTCTGTGTGTATGTCCACTATACCATAACACGTGTCGCCCGGGGTCTCGGTGAATAGTTCGACACGAGGATCTTTTCGGTGCACGTGTCGGTGCGCCGTGGGATCACGCCGCCCATCGAGATGACCGAAAAGGTGGCCATCTTAGAGTATGACTCACTGGCGGTGCTCGTGGGAGAGTCGGAGTATGGTGCTAGTCGACTTAGGTTGTAGACACGCATTTTGAACTTGTCTATTATATATTCATGCGATGAGCACGGTTACTGTTTTAATTTTTTTCGCATGTTTATTTAATAGCTTTATTCAAATTCATGTATTTTATTTATATAAATGCTTATTAAATTTCCTTGAGATTACTCGCTCTGGACTCACCATCTGTTTTTTGTGATGGTTTAAGTGCGGACCATGTGCAAGCTGAAGCGAGCGGGAAGCTTGAGGACTACTGTGATAGACTACGACCTCTCTCGTACGTTTGTATATATTTACATTTATTTTGGGATATGGGATACAATGTGAGCTACCCATAACTTGTATATTAGCTTATTTTGAGGATTTTGGTCATCTTTCGATTATGATGTTTATATTATGGGTTTTTCCACATTAGGTTAATGCTTCTAAGACTTGACTTTATTTGTTTCTTGTTTGATCAAGTCTAATAAGTCTTCTGCTATAATTTGATTGTTAAAAATGATTTAACAGTGAATTGAGTTCAATGGGCTAACTTGTAACTTCTCATGATGTAAGTTGGTCAAGTATTGGGTTTTGAATGAAGTTGCGTAGGTTAATGGCACGTGGGATACAAAGCTAGGCACTGATATGGCGGGGTTATGGGCCCGAGTTGGCACCGTGGCGGGCCTCGGAATTTGGGGCCACTACATATATACGGTGTATTCTATTAGGTTTTCCACCGTAGAACTGATGCTCTATAAAACTTAAAAGTTAATGAAAATTCATGTTTATTCTCACTGTAAGACTTTCGTCGTTAATTTATTGCTTATTGAATGATATTTGGAAAACACAAGCCATACTTGTAATTTAATGTATATCTCGAATAATAGGCAAATAACATAAAGGATACAATGAATAGCACGCACATCGAGGAGTGCAGACGTGGCGAGACGTCAATAGGCTGCGAGACCACGCAACAGCTCGCACTTGGCGGCCTCGAGGCGTGGGGTCGCCACACATGCCACACTAACTCTCCCCTAACTTATTCTAACTAACACCAATATCAACTCAATTAATCTCATGATGTGTCAACACATATCTCGAGAATTATCAAATGGCTATTGTGTTAAATTACTAACTTAGGTTACATTTAATATATAATCAACTATAGCAACATTAATTCAACTATTTAAGCTACCCTAAGCTCAAATCAATTTACCACATCACTCTTTACCCTGGTTCCACGCTGGCATGCATCTCAAGGCACATCCCCACTCACGTCTCGATACCTATACTCAAATAGGGCTAATTTAGTAGTCTACACATACACAATACACTAGGCATACATAATGACAAATATAACATATACCTCGGCCTTCTCGCCTCGGTCAATGAACATATCTCGATGCGGGTCCCACGTCATGGGTCAATGATCATAATTAAAAATTAAACTAGATTTTAGGAATTTGGGTCGTGACAGTTGTTAAATTCAAATAGCAATAATTTCAAAAAAAAATAATAAAATAAAAGTGAAGTAGTATATTTTTTGAATAATGAAAATAAATTATTAAATTAGTTAAATTTTCGCGAAGTAAATATGTATATATATATATATTAGTTTCATCATGCGACACACGAATGAGCCCACTCGGGAAATTTAATTATAAGAATTTAACTTTAATTTAGTAGAGTAAAAGAAAAGTAGCACAATAAGTTGTCAAATGGATTAGATAAAGGTATTATGCAATAAATTTTGATGATATCAGTAATATTAATAGTCAATTGAGACAGAATATAAAGAATCTCTAATTGAGATATTAGCGAGAGATTTGTGAAATCAAAAATTAAAGGGTAAAATTGTAATTCAAAGTAACAATTGAAAGTTGTTGTATTCGTGCTTATTAAGTATTACTAGTTTCGTAACGTGCGACGCACTAATGAGTCCGCTTGCTACGCTTGCTGGAATTTAATTAAGTAATATAATAAGTTGTCAAAGCGATTAGATAAAAATATTATGCAATACACATTTTAATGATATCAGTTATATTAATAGTGAATTGAGACAAAAGATAAATAATTTTTAATTGAGATATTATTAGCAAGAGATTTTAGATACCAAAGAATCTCTAATTGATATATTAACGAGAGGTTTGCGAAATTGAAAATTGAAGGGTAAAATTGTAATTCAAAGTAACAGTTGAATGTTGTTGTATTCATGCTTATTAAGTATTAGTAAATATATATATATATATATAGGGTGCTTCTACAATGGAGCTCATATATATATATATATTGTTGTAAATTAAGTTGTAAGCCAACTAGAACTTAAGTTGGACTTGCTAGAGACTTAAACATAGAAGACATAAACTAAGAACTACTAGAACAAGTATAGAAGAGGAGACAAGAGAGAAGAGAGCTAGAGATGATAATGTAGAGATTTCATTCATACATTGGTGTGTTCTTTACAAGTGAATGAACCCCTTATATAGGCCTTAGTCATGATGAGAATAAGTACTTGCACTGAAAGTGTGCAAGTTACACCAAAGTCTCATGTCATACAAGATTACAAGTTACATGAAAATACATGGATAAGTGATTATACATTGGAGTTGAATACAAGTTACGTAGAGTGTATAAGTTACATTCAATGTAGAAGTCATGCTTGATGTTACAATTCAATATGAGAGTCATGCTTGACAATGTGATCATTCATAAGCTTGGTTAAAGGGTCGTCCAATTTACAACACTCTCCCTTGGATGACTCTTGCTGAGAGAATATGCCTCGTTAAAACTTGTACTTGAAAAACCCTGTGGGAAAAAATCTAGTATAGGAAAAGAGTACAATGTTCTCGTCAATCTTGATTTGTAGTATAATATTGTTGTTTGCCTCATTAAAAACCTTGCTAGGAAAACTCAATGGGATAAAATCATAGTTAAGGAAAAGAGTGCAACACATTGATACACTTTGAGAGAATATATGCCTCATTAAAACCTTTACTAGAAAAACCCTGTAGGAAAAAAATCTAGTATAAGAAAAAGAGCATATTGCTCTCATAAATTTTTTTTTATATGGAGTATAAAATGTTAGTATTGCTTCATTAAAAACCTTGCTAAGAAAATCCAGTGGGATAAAACCATAGCGAAAGGAAAAAGTGCAATACACTAATCAATCTAGATACAGAGTTTTAATATTGTTAGAATTGCCTCATTAAAAACCTTGCAAAGAAAACCCAGTGGGATAAAACCATATCAAAGGGAAAAAGAGTGCAATACACTAACCAATAACTCATTTTGATTATCCCCTTCATGTTCACATGAGTGAGACATCTTGTGCATTTTGTTGCACATGGACATCGTTTTCTATATGAACCATTTAATGTTGAAGCATATGATTGTCACTCTTTTTGTATATAATATTTGTATCAAGTAATTGATTCATAACTTGTTGTTAATGAATGATCATTTGAACTTCAAGTTCATATTAATTTATATATGGATCATAATACAACATATTTGATGCAATTTAATATGTTTCTAGCAATTCCACACGTCATTCCTTTTGAATTGGCTTATATCTCTCCATAATGGTGGGAGAATTGCTTTATCAAAGTGACAATTAGCAAAACTTGTTATAAATAAATTCTGTTAGGGACCCAAGACATCTTATAATATGATTGATTGAGAGTTAAATCAATATAAATCTCTAATTGATTTGCTTTGAGATAATCACCATTTTCGATAAACAATATCCATGCGAATTTATGATATATTTTAGCATTATTGATGAAACTGGACGATCAAATAGATCTTTCCATATTATGAATGTCATTTGATTTATGACGACATTCGTTTTAATGTGTCTTATATATTCGAGAAGTTAAAGCGTGAATTTTATACTCGATTAAATCATAATCATATAGAGAAATTTTTTATTTTTAGAGTAAACTTCTTACTAAACAAGGCATTAACAATATAATTGTTGTACTGAGATATTATACGAGCGTTAGTCTCAAATTTAAGTTCAAATTCGAGAAATATTCTCTTTTATACTATAATATATATGCATGTAGTACAATACACAAGCAATAAACTCATCGCCTATATTTAGCTCATGATTTGAACACATCTCGATGTGCTTATTTTATCGAGTCATTTTCAATGATAAAATTCATAATTTTGCCTTTGATTTTGAAGGCATGGTAAATGTCATAAAAATATTCGGGTATATATATGACAATATTTTGGCACAATAGCCTTTCATATGTGATGAAAAATATCACAATAATGACGCTCATTGTCAATAATTATTTGCTCTTTCTAGTGGTGCACCACCTTTATTCCAGCTTTTAGTGGAATTCTCAATACGACATTTACCATATCTTTTCACTTTTTCCACATCCATAAATTTGATATTGTGATCATGATCATTGTATGCAACATATGCTTCTTAACTTGAAGCTGAACCAATTGGACGGGAGTGATATTATATTTATAAAATCTCATTATTTTACTCAGCTACCATGAGACAGGAAATCAATCCTTAATATTTATTGGATTGACGTGCACACTTGATATTTGTTGCAGTAATAAATCGAGGCGGATCACGTAACTTTCCTTTTATTGTCTCATCGATCATATTTGCGTAGCCTCAACATAGAGGTAATTAAAATTGCGAGTTATGATTAGTATTCGACGATTAAATTTTGTAGCATGAGACCCGACCACTCATTTTGAGATTTTTGGAGCATCACGAATTGTGGTCTCCATGAAGTGAAAAGATAATAGAAAGTGAAATATATACACTTTTAAAATCTCTAAAGAGATATTGGCGAAGAATATAAGTGCTTGCCTTGCATAGATGCTTTATATATAATTTTAGCAACTCGTTGCCTTGACAAATTACTATATATTCTTGTCAACAACATTAAGGCAACTAATTCGATCAAGTATACTATTTTTAAAAAAATAGAGACGATATAAATAGGTTTCCTATTTTTATGTAAAATATATAATATACGATTAAATGAATGTTCACGACTTGATTATTTTATACACAAAATATACTACTTGTATGAGTTGGTGGGACAACCTCCAGGTTAGGTGGCGAGACAAAGTCTACTTAGCAACCATGCCTCCTCGAACAAGGATAACCGTTTCCCTTTCAATGTTTAGCTTTACTGAGGGACAAGGCTTACCCACTATCAACTCAAACTTATAGTATTTTTTTGCATTATAAAAATCAAGAATAGAGCATAGCTAATCGTTTATAGTATATAGAAAAAAAAACTATTTATGTTACATTGACTTTTGATTTCGATGTAGAAGATCGTCAAGACGCAACTACGAGCATACTTTCGTAGTCGATGACTTTACAATGCTTAATATATGAATAAAGTGCATATACATAAATAATGCATGTAACAAAAAGAAATTAACCATGATAACATGAAAATAAATTGAACTATATTAACAAAAATTATACCTTTTAGCTTTGCCTCATTGAAAAGTTTCTTGATTTTCAAGACCTCCTCTTGTAGAGCAATTTCGTGTTGATAACGTGTTGTAAATTAAGTTGTAAGCCAACTAGAACTTAAATTGGACTTGCTAGAAACTTAAGCATAGAATGCATAAACTAAGAACTATTAGAACAAGTATAGAAGAGGAGACAAGAGATAAGAGAGCTAGAGATGAGAATGTAGAGATTTCATTCATACATTAGGTGTGTTCTTTACAAGTGAATGAACCCACTTATATAGGTCCTTAGTCATTATGAGAACAAGTAAGCACAAAGTGTGCAAGTTACATCAAAGTCTCATGTCATACAAGATTACAAGTTACATGACAATACATAGATAAGTGATTATACATTGGAGTTGAATACAAGTTACGTAGAGTGTACAAGAATGTAAGTCATACTTGATGTTACAATTCAATGTGAGAGTCATGCTTGACAATGTGATCATTCATAAGTTTGGTTAAATGGTCATCCAATTTACAATATATATATGTGTGTGTGTGTGTGTGATTGAAGATTAATTGGTCAGCGTAGGAAACGTATATATAGGAGGAAATTAAACTCTTGTTAAGAAGGAGGAAATTAAACGAACGTGATGTGAACTTATTAATAATGCCGTTGAATAGGAGCTAGCGTAGGAGAAGACTAACTAGTATATATATATAAGGAGTAATTTATCATCATAAAATAATCAATACTTCTTAAATAAAATGCACGCGATTCTTCTCTTGTGTTGATTATAATTTTTTCTAGTCTAGGACTTAACTATATATGATTAGTCAAACATTCCTTAATGAAGAATAACTGCGCCCTTAAGTCCTCTTTCCAATGTAGTACTCTCGGGAGCACTTTAAGAATCGGGTTCCCTACTCTCTCCACCAGTACGTCTGTTTCACGTGAGGTCACCGAGAGTAGCCGACTTTTGGCGTCATGATGACAGCTCTGTAATATACGTATGGAATAATAAGAGGGCCGCTAAGGGCACCCCACCATTTAATGAAGGCACCCAGTTAATGTGGGCACAAACCGATTTACAGGGCATCCAAAAATTAGACCCGAAATACCTAAACTACCCCTCGTGGAAATCCATCTCGCACCCCACCACCCTCGTGCAAACCCTCGAGCACCCCACCACCCCCACCACCACCTTCACCGAACTCCCGTGGAAGAATCCATTTGTTTTGAACCAGGACCCGAGTGAGAGGAATCCCCGAAATCGTGTTCTCCGTCCCTCGCCGTGTGTTTCTCCTTCGTTGTTCGAGTTTTACGCATTTTGTAGGGTCCGGTGTGTGAGCCGATTTCGTCTCCAAATTAGGGCTCCGTTGAAGATCGTCGAATTAAGTTACATTTGGTAGAGTAGTTGTAATGTGTGTGTGGCGGTTTGTTCAATTGTAAAAAAATTGGGAAATCGCGGTTCTCGGCGACACGGGCTAGAGACGGTGTCAACTGTCTCGCCAAGCATGGCGAGACGAAGCTAATATTTTTTGGAAACTCGCATCTCGCCACATAGACGGAAGAGTTGACGGCGTATCGATTACGCATGTTCGAGAATACTTTGCCGTTATCTAGGTCGTGACATGACGAGAGCTACAATTAGTGATAGGTAATGTGGCGTCGGTGGTGTACAACCGAGAATTTTGTCCTACACTCGGTTGTCCACTTCCGAGGAGGTCTCGAGGCTCGTCGTCATAGGACGAGAGTAAGGCGAATTGAAATGGTCAATCCATCTCGGTGGTGTATAACAGAGAACTTGCTATTGGACTCGGTTGTAAACGACCGATATATTGGACTACTTGTCGGTCATGGGTGACCGAAAATATGGGTTGTTTCACGAACCTGCTTGACCGAGACATCAGAAATGGATGAATTTGAACATTACTTTTTGTAAAAAAAAATTTGTGGTATGTCAAACTAACAATACAAGATTGAAAATCCAGCACGACAATTTGCACCGAAACTTAATTAATTATAAATCTCTGTAACATTCAAACTGACTCTAAAAAGGGTCCATCCATAAGTAAACAACAATCAAAATACAAGACAACATTTGCATATACATAGAACATTCGGATGAATTGGCAAAATTTCTAAATGTTTAGCCATCAAGGTTTCTAGTACAAGCTTTAACCTACGGTGTATCTAAATCTACAACGGTATGGTGGCTTCATCATCAGCAGTTGCAATGGGCGCGATGTCTCGAAAAACGAGTCCATCTCGCCAACCTTTGGTGCGATCCTCAACGTACCGATCCCACGATGGATATAAGGATGGCAGCGGTGCATTCACACGCAATTTGCACTGTCAAAGTGAACGATGTAGAACATAGAAGATATTGTCACAAACCCGATTAAGGGGAAACAAACCAATTCACAAAAAATCATAGAACTTACCCTAACCCAATAGATATTCCTTTCATTTGCCATTGCAATGATAAGTCTGTGTCGATGACGACGGTGGAGTACTACGTAGAGGTAGGAATGTGGAGGCACTCCCATGCGAGAGGTTGACGAGAATGACATTGAATGCGGTGGATACTAACAATCTCATGTCTGGAAGTGTCAATCATTCTTTGAAAGATGCCCCCTCTTGCTTCTCTGGGCAATGCACCGCATTCTCGACAGTCTCGAAACTCGAGCCAAGCACTTCCCGCCAAAGGTCTTCATACCCGATAATCTCATCGTACATCCTTCTACGCACAATCCTCCACCCGTCTACATCGGCAAGGGCAAGCCTAGAGGCTACACACCGATATCCACAATTTCCATCGGAAACCACATCGATAATGGCCTCAACATGTGGCAACCAATCCGGTTCTAAGCAATGACCATAAGCCATGTTAGATCCACTTTGCGTGCGTCGACTGACACGACGCATTTGTGGAACAACCTTGCATTTCTTTACGCCTAGAAGTGGAGGCCTCTTTTGTGGAGTGGGAGGACTCAAATCCGCTCTCCACCCGTCTCGTCGAAGAATCGTCATCATCGTGTTTTCTCTTCGACACTGGGGTGCCTTCGATTGGAGACCCTGTGTCCTCCCACCCGCATCCTCAACTTCCCGCTCGCACTCCACAAAAGACGAATGTGGACTAATCTCCCCGAGCTGCTCACTTTCGTCCCTCCCCCCGCATCCTCAACTTCCTCCTCCCCTTATCCAATCTTCTGCGGTGTCGTGATTGTGCCTCCCACAAATCACGGTGACATACCATAAGGAGTCGCATTTTCCTTTACGTTAATTTGGAAAGGGCATCCATATTTCTTCGTACCAGTGTGACTCCTCGCCTTTTCATCATTCCTTGATTTCTTTAAAAATTTTGCCGCTTTCCCCTTCCCTACTCTCTCGAGCCGGTCCCCTATATGTCCAAGATCTCTCACAGCAATTTTCACCCTTCCCTTCGCGCTTTAATGCCCCCGCATCCGAACGCTTCGTTACTAACACAAACTTGTTCTCACCACCAATCATTTGAAGCCATGAAATAGCCGCTTCTCGAGAGTGGATTGGCTTAGAAGGTGTAAAAGTGTCCTTGTAGTCTGGAAAATTACTAGATAACGGCATTACCTGCAATACAAACAGTGTAACATTATAATCAACCAAAATGTACAGCACAATCACAAAAAACCCAAAAAAACAGGTTCTCGGTTGTACAGGTCCGAAACTTTCTTCAGAGTCTCGCTCATGTACGACCGAGAGTTACTCAAGACTTACTCTCGGTCGTATCGATCGCGACTGCGTGAAACCTCTCGGTCCTCTATGACCGAGACATTACTATACATCTCGGTCCTGCGAGGCCGAAACAATCGCGCACCCAGACAGAAACTTCGGATAACCGCATAAAAAACACAAAAAATTTGCAAAATTACCTCAAGGACGACCTCCTCTCTGCACCGAAGCATTACAATCCTCCATTATATAGTGGAAACAACTTCGGATTTGAAGAAATTACCAAACCCTACGTTGACAAACAAATCATCATTTTCACGATTATACACAACTAAACGAGTTCTAAAAACCCGAATATGGTTGTCAAACATTGTTACCTCGTGCGGATGATGTCAATCAACAAGAATCGATCACATTTCTTCGTCAAACGCAATGTGGCTTTGTGGTTCAAGCTTGGTGGTGGGGTGCCCTAACTCCTTGTCAAAATGGTTTGAGGGTTTGAACCATTATATATACAGGGGCAAAATTGTCTTTTCCATTTTTGCTTGGAATTTTTACAAATAAGTTGGGTGCCTTCATGAAAAGGTGGGGTGCCCTTAGCGTTCCTCAATAATAATTGGTGTCACGTTGTCACGTTTTTTTTTTTTTTTTTTTTTTTTTTTTTGGTGATACAATCCTTGTTCTATCTAGCCTCAGGAGCCGTTGATTCAGCGGTTGATTGATTATCTCGAGTCGGGCTCGAAGATGATCCAGTAATGTACATGGGCAGTATTTATTGCCCATGAACAATAATTGACTGGGCATGATCATATTCTTTGCTGTGCTCACAAGACTACTGTTAATTAATTTGCTCTCTTTTGTGTGTTGGAGAGCACAACTTGAGCTTCTTGTGCAGAATCTTTTCTGGGTCTGTTGTTTAAAATTAGAGTAGTACTTAATCTGTCCTTGATTTTGGGGATTGCTTAATTAATTAATTAATTAGTTGTTTGATTGACTTGTTTAATTAATTGGTATGTCATTATCTGAAACTGATCATTAAGAATTCTATATGATATATGTTTCATATGTTTGATTCCAGGAGTAGCTCTTAAGTTCTGGTTTTTATTCATGTTCACCATCATACATAATTTCATTGTTTGAAGAGAACTTATTAATCGAGATATGCATATATAGGAAAGATTACAGTGCTGCCCATGTTGTCATAAGTGTTAATTGCCTCCTCTCTCTCTCTCTCTCTCTCTCTCTTTGTTTAAAATCTAAATTTGGAGTTATATATAGTTCTATTAATTTGATGATTGGAATTCTTTGTTTCATTTTGATTAAGGACTGATTTTGATGCATTTGTTTCCAGATGTCACGGAGCATGACGAGAGTACTATCTCTTCTACTGCTTCTGTGTTCATTGTCTGCTCTAACAAATGCCAATGGTCAGTCTACCAATCTCCGTGCCTCATCATCAAGACCAAGGGTGATAAACGTCGGAGTTCTCTTTACTTTCAATTCAACCATCGGAAGAGCAGCAATACCGGCGATTCAAGCTGCAGTGGCTGATGTGAATTCCGACTCGACCGTACTTGCAGGAACGACTTTGAAAGTCATCACTCAGGATACAAATTGCAGTGGATTTATCGGAACTGTTGACGGTATATATGCATGAATGACACTCTTTCTACAATCTGCTTTAATTTATTTTGCATCAACAAATGACTATTGTTAAGGAAATTATAGTAGTTACTATATTTCGTAGTTTAGGTATTTAAGTAGTTTTTATATTTTGGTATTTAAGTAGTATTTGGAAACTTTCCTTATTTTATACTTTGTTCAGCTTTATAAATAAGAGCACTTTATTGTACTCAGTTTGCCTACATCAATACAATTCTTAGATTCTTCTTTGAAATCTATCATGGTATTAAAGCTTGGTTTCTAGTATTAGGTCGGTCGACTTTCAAGTCGACGACCAATTCGTGGTGTCTCTTTCTATCTCTCGTTGTTGTTCTCGCTTTGGGTTGTGTTTTTCTGAGCCCTAATCGTGGGTTTTCGTTTTCAATCTATCATCCGGTTGTGTGTGACACAACATTGTTTTCTGTGTGAACGTTGTTTCTCGTCTGTCACCCTGCCCGACGCCACCACGTGTCACGCGATTGTTCTATGCACTTTGGTCTACTATAATTTCCTTAACAACTATGTCGTGTGATTTTTCATTTTTTTTTTTTCCTTTTCTTAGAATGTTCAAAGGTTTCATGCACCCTTGATATGCAAACTCAATTTTTAATATTAATTTTTTTTGTCCTTTTCTCATGTTAATACCTATATGTTTAACTAACTTGTCATGTTAATACCTATATCTTTAACTAACTTGTCATTAATTAATTGTTGCAGCTTTGCAGCTTATGGCTAATGAAATAGTTGCTGCTATTGGGCCACAATCATCTGGCATAGCTCATGTGATCTCCCATGTTGGCAATGAACTTCATGTGCCAATTCTGTCATTTGGTGCAACAGACCCTGCCCTTTCTGCTCTGCAGTACACTTACTTCCTTAGAACGACGCATAGTGATTATTTCCAGATGCATGCGATTGCTGATATGGTGGAGCATTATAGCTGGAAAGAGGTTATTGCCATATACGTAGATGATGATAATGGAAGAGGAGGCATATCCGTACTGGGTGATGCTCTGGCAAGTAAACGTTCTAAGATCTCTTATAAGGCTGCTTTAACTCCTGGGGCTCCCATTACTGATGTTAGAGATTTGCTTGTTGGAGTTAATCTGATGGAATCTCGGGTGTATGTAGTCCATATGAATCCTGAATCAGGTCCTATCATATTTTCTATTGCAAACCAGCTTGGAATGATGTCTACTGGTTATGTATGGATTGCAACAGACTGGCTTCCTACTGTTTTGGATTCATTGGAACCATTGACGATGAATTCTGATGTCACTCATCTCTTGCAAGGGGTTGTTGCACTTCGCCGTCACACTCCCGATACCGATCTCAAGACGAGATTTATGTCCCGTTGGAGTACCACCTTGCAACCGAAAGGAATAACTAGTACTACGACTAGCTCAAACTTCAATTCTTTTGCCTTGTATGCTTATGACACAGTTTGGTTAGTTGCGCATGCTCTCGAGAAATTCCTGGATGAAGGTGGAAAAATACAATTTACTTCTGATTCCAGGTTACGCGGCACAAATGGAAGTGACCTGCACCTATCAGCTCTGCGCTCCTTTGAAGGAGGTCCAAGGTTGCTTCAGATAATTATGACTACAACAAATTTCACTGGTTTATCTGGTCAGGTTCAGTTTGATGCAGAAAAGAATTTGATTCATCCAGCATACGACATTATAAACATCGGTGGTACCGGGTCTCGCAGAATTGGTTTTTGGTCTAATTATTCTGGTTTATCAGTTGTTTCTCCGGAAATATTATATCAGAAGCCTCCAAACACTTCTACCAGTAGCCAGCAGCTTTACAGTGTAATATGGCCTGGTGAAACCGTCACTAAACCACGCGGTTGGGTGTTTCCTAACAATGGCAAGCCTCTGAGAATTGGGGTTCCTAATCGAGTTACCTATAAAGAATTTGTGGCGAAAGATAATAGCCCGGCGGGGGTGAAAGGATTTTGTATAGATGTGTTTGAAGCTGCACTTAATTTGCTACAATACCCAGTTCCACACACGTACATACTATTTGGTAATGGTTCAAGAAATCCTAAGTATGACGACCTTGTTTATGGTGTTTCTCAAAATGTAAGTACTTTTAATTGGCTTTAATATGAAGAATTGAAAATATTAATTAATTAATTAATGCTTTGCAGTTTACTTATTGTATCATTCGTATCATTTTTTATTGCTTTGATCAGACATTCGATGCGGCTATCGGGGATATTACAATTGTTACTAACAGGACGAGAATTGTGGATTTCACGCAGCCTTTCATTGGTTCAGGCCTTGTTATAGTTGCTCCTGTCAAGGAGGTAAAATCAAGTGCCTGGGCTTTCTTGAAACCATTTACAGTACAAATGTGGTGCGTCACTGGTGCTTTCTTTCTCTTCGTCGGAACCGTTGTTTGGATTCTCGAGCATCGGATCAACAAAGAATTCCGTGGCCCGCCAAGACAGCAGCTTATGACTGTTTTCTGGTAGTACTCTTGATCCACTGTCCATGTGTGATTCTATATATGTTGTGGCTACTATATATGTTACATTGAAGTTCATAATCTGATCTATTCATGAATGCGCTTCCTAGTTAATTTGTAGCATAAAAAATATTTAACGCTTTCTTTTTGATACTGCGATGTCCAGGATTATCCCTGACTATTCCACCTTGATCCTTGGTCTTGCAGGTTCAGTTTTTCAACAATGTTTTTTGCCCACCGTAAGTTATTTAGAATGTTCTATTCTGCATGCGTGATTGTCTATTTAATTTGGCTTATTATGAAAGTTTAATTAGTGTACATCAATTAATCCATGTTCTGCTTCAATCTAAATGCAGGGGAGAACACTGTGAGCACTCTCGGGCGTTTTGTGCTTATCATATGGCTCTTTGTAGTACTGATTATCAATTCAAGTTACACTGCTAGTTTGACATCAATCCTCACAGTGCAGCAGCTGTCATCAGGCATTGAAGGCATTGATAGTTTGGTCTCTAGTAATGAACCAATTGGGATTCAGGATGGATCATTTGCAAAGAATTATCTAATTCAAGAGTTAAACATTGCTGAGTCCAGGATTATTTCCCTAAGAAATCAGGAGGAATATCAGAGTGCTCTTGAACAGGGACCGAAAGGTGGCGGGGTTGCAGCCATTGTTGATGAACTTCCTTATATTGAGCTCTTTTTGACTAACACCAAGTGCAAGTTCAAGATTGTCGGACAGGAGTTCACTAAAAGTGGATGGGGATTTGTAAGTGCCTATCTCTTATATACGTATACTTACTTGCTTATGCATGCGCGAATGATTATTTAGAACAACAACAACATAGCCTTAATCCCAAATTAATTGTGGTCGGATATCCATTGCATGTGCTCGATATGATGACTTTGAAATAAAAAAATAGTTTATACAGCTTTATCATATCCTATTCTATGGAACATTTTATAGGAAATACTGGAATACTCAAGTTGTACATTAATTGTTGACACTGACAGGCTTTCCAAAGGGACTCTCCTCTTGCAGTTGATCTATCAACTGCCATTCTTCAACTTTCTGAGAATGGTGATCTACAACGAATCCATGATAAATGGCTGTCTCTCACTGGATGCTCCACTAAAGCCAGTGAAGAAATTGAATCAAATCGACTCTCCCTGAATAGCTTTTGGGGCCTCTTCCTCATATGCGGCATTGCATGTGTTATTGCACTTTCCATATTCTTCCTTAGAGTGTTACTTCAATTCCGCAGGTATAGCCCTGAGGCAGAACATGATGTCGAACAAGAACAAGTTCACCGAATGCCGCCGCGCTCAAGCCGCTCGACAAGTTTTAAAGACTTGATCGACTTTGTGGATAAGAAGGAAGATGAGATCAAGCAGAAGCTCAAGAAGAAGACAAGTGATAGAAAACAAGAAAATGAGGAGTCTTGTTCAACTCCTTGACAAAGTTTATCATAATTAGCTAGATGGAATCCTTTGCTCAAGTACTACGTGCATGACCGGTATAGCAGGTTAGTAATGTATTATAAGTTTCTATTACCACACTCGTAGAGGTTTTTTTCGACTTTGTTTTAGGGAAATAAATTATTTCATGCCCTATACATAATTTGTGGCTATAATAAAATAAAGTCTCGTTCCTATAACAAAAAAATAAGTTTCTATCTCAAGTAGATTGTACATGTTCTTGTGCAGTTATAGCAAAAAAACTAATGAGAGTATTTTCATTTTAACACTTAGTTTATTATAATATATAATTGAGAAATAGTTTATTTTGTACTGTACAGAATGCAATTCAGCATTTGATGAATTACGTACCTGGTAAATGTTTTCCTTGGTAAACTTGGTTTTTGATCATCATACTTAATTAACCACTATGGTTTCTGGCTGATTGTGTCTTTTGTGTAATTTTAGCAAAAGACTTCAAATTTGTATTCTAGGCTCTGCAACTGTGAAAATATGCTATATTTGTTTGCACAGGATGTTTATGTGGGCACAGACAGAAGCTATATATATATATATATGAGGGTTGTGAGCACAGATACAAGCTGCTGTCTTTGCATAATGTATATAACAGTAAATAAAGAGACAGTTTTGCAATAAAATAAATAACACACACAAATTGTTCACGCAGTTCGGACCTCCCGTCCTACGTATGCGGGGCCACGCCCAGGTGTAAAATTCACTAAGTAAGAAAGATGATTACAAGTTTTACATATGACTCCTAACTTGTTTTTACTCAAGTTGGTGATCCTCACCAAGTCCTATTATTCTAATCACTCCCTCTATCCCTTAGCACTTAGACAAGTATTCCCAAGTCCCCTTGGTGTCTGAGATCCCCTCGGAGTTTTAGGCTAAGTTGCCTTAGCCTAGTGTGTGTAAACAAACTGGTGAGAATAGTGCTCTCGTGCTCACTTGAATACAAGTAATACTAGATGTCTCTAAATCGATACATTGCATCAGTGAGTACACATGAATTTATAGAGAAGGCTTGTCCTTTGTCTTTGTTTCCTTTTGTGCATTTAGGAAAGATCTTGATTGATAATCTTAAGTTTACTTTTTCTCGTCTTGATTGCAATACACAATAACGGCATGAGCTTGCATTCCTTATTTCGTAGATACTTGCCATTCAATGAGGATTCACAAGATACTCTTCATAATTTTCAGTGATCTTGCATTCATTGTGCTTATGTGGCGGTATCCTGGCAATGCTACACAAGGAATAACTAAATGGATTGTTAGTAGTATAATGTATTTCATTGACACGCGACACTTAAGGTGTGACACAAAAAGACAACATTTAGGGACTTTATATTTTAACAATCTCCCCCTTTGTTATCTATGTGTCACAACTTAGTGTATAAATTAGATATGCAACAAGTATGCAAAAGTAATGTTATGTAAAACACAGTCATGCCAAGCATTAGTGTAAAGATCAAACATAAATCCTGAATTTCAAAAATATCAGTGAAGTTCAACCAGAAAAGATTAAGTAGTAATGCAAAAGTAATGTTTTGTAAACACAATCATGCCAAGCATTAGTGTAAAGAGCAAACACAAATCCAGAAATTTGAAGAAATATCAGTGAAGAAGTTCAACCAGGAAAGATTCAGTAATATATTTAATCCTAATCTCCTCCTTTATGAACACAGAAAAACAAAGGGTCCTCTAAGGAGATATCATCTAATAATCAAGCAAACACAGTCGGTGCAAAACGGACGAGCAAAAACTAACTAAGAATTCGAAATGAGAAAAACAATTGACTCACCAATCCAGTACAACCGAACAAGCAAAAAACAACCTATATGTTGGACAACTATTATATCAAAAGCTACAAACTTCACATTAGTAGTAAGAGCGCGAGAAATATTAATGTTATAAAATAGTTGTAGCATGAGATAGTTTCGAAGCACTAAAGGATGCATATAGAACCTTATATTTACATTAACTCCCCTAAGTTCATTAATTATTACTTTCAAGGAAATCAATTGTGGGCACTGAGACGGTGGCTCTGGAATTGATAAATGTAGACAAAAGTTTGTGAGCACGAGATGCGAGAGGCAAGTATCTACATATGCAAAGTGGATATGTCACGTGGACACAGAGGATGTGGCATTCTAAGGAGGTTTATCTTTATTTTTATCCAACCTTTTCAACTGTTCACAAAACAAAACAAAACAAATTGCAAAGATAAAGAAAGTGAGTGAGTTTTAACATTATACCTTTCCATAATGCATATGGTGTCGCCTTAAGATGTGAAACACGAATTCAATGGAGGATTTGTGTCATTGCATTGATGTTGTGCCTTAGGAACCCACTTTTGCTGATGATATGATCTTGTATCAGCTTTCCTTGGAACATCACTCCTCTTAGTGATTGACCTCTGTCGTCTTGCTAGATCCCGATGCATTTTAAAGCACCGTGGTTATATGACCTTTTTATTTTGCAGTAATAGCATATTGGCCTGAATCGACGTAGAAGATTTTCATCCCTTTCTCTGATGTCGTTTCCTTTGGTAAAAAGAACGGCTTCCTTTCGTTGTGTATATGCTTCATTTTTTAATATGATCCCTCTGTGGTCACATGAGCCATTTCCCATATTGAGTATGTCATCTAATTTGGCTTTTCCTCTATTAAGTTGCTTTAGTGTATCTTCTGAATTTTTGAGTCTTTTGTACACTTTGCAACTCTTTTTCAGCGGCTTCAAGTTGTTGCTGGAGATTTGTAACTTCTTTAGACAAAAGAATGTTTATGTCAACTGTCTCGAACCATCTTTCAAAAATCTCTGGATATGCTTGTTGTAGATCTACAACATCAACGGAGTTAGTAGAATCTAAATCTGAATGAAGTGTTGAATCAAAGGTTGTGGACACAAATTCAGGAGCTGTAGACACAGATGCAAACTATTTGTCTGTGGCACAGTTGCGCACAGTTGCAGACTATCTGTCTATGAGCACAGGTTGGCTGGTTATGGCCACAACAGCAAGATCACATGGATTATTTGAGACAACTGAGGTGAAAGCTAAATAATTTCTGACTTTTTCTCCATCACATTCATCATCAGTGTCAAATTCCGAGTCATTCCTGGCAGTGGTGGATGATTTCCTTTTCTTTCTCAAAAAATTTGGACATTCAGCACGGAAGTGTCCAAATTCATAACATTCTCTACATTGCGATTTGTCACTTTCTCCTTCGATTGGCTTGCCATTTCTTACTCCCATTTTGAAATGTCAAATTTGTTACCTTTTTCTGCTGCCATGAACTTTGTTGTACAATTTGTTGCAACGCTTTGTGAGCATAGCAACATCGATACCTTAAGCCTTTTCATCATTTAAATATTGAGCAGCAGTCTTGAAAAGTTATTTCCCTCTGCTTTTATTTTGATTGAGATGCATTTCATATGTTGTTAAGGATCCCATTAGCTTATCGAATTGCATATTCTTCAGCCCCTTGGTTTCTTGAATTACTGCGACTTTCACATCAAACTTGGAAGGGAGAGATCTAATGGCTTTCTCAACCATCTTTCTATTTTTGTAAGTCTTGCCAAGTTTTTCATCCTGATTTGCGATGTCTTTCAGTTTTTTCGTGTATCCAGTGATAGTCTCATCGTCACCCATTCGCAATGCTTCAAATTGTGAGGGGCAGAACAACTTCTTTGAGTCTCGCACATCGTCGTTTCCTTCAAATACGTTTTGAAGGATTAGTGAGGCGTCTGGTACGACTTTGCATGATGATATCAACTTCAAGTGTTCTTGATTCACTCTGCCGAATATGACATTCAACACTTTAACATTTGCAAGCAACAATCTTTATTCGGCCTCTGTCCATAGGTCTGTGCTTTTTGGATTCCCATCAAGCGAAAGCGGTAAAGCATCCTTTTTCAATGGCCCTCCATGCCTTCACACCGATAGATAAAATGAACCATTCCATTCGAGATTTCCAATATGTGTAGTTGGTGCTGGTGTGTAGTGGTGGCTTTGTTGTAGAGACTCCTTCAGGTTGATCAGATTGGAGAGGATGAAACATTGCTTATGTTTAGGATCTGCCTTCTTTGATGCAACAAAGAGTATAGGCGTTAGTCACTGATACCAAATGAAAATATGTTATCTCTGTTCGTACAGAATATTTATGTGGGCACAGACAGAAGCTCTATATATATATATATATAAGTGTTGTGAGCACAGATACAGGCCGGTGTCTTTGCACAATATATATAACAGTAAATAAAGAGACAGTTTTGCAGTAAAATAAATAACACACACAAATTGCTCACGTAGTTCGGACCTCTCATCCTACATCTGCGGGGCCACTCCCAGGTGTAAGATCCACTAAGTAAGAAAGATGATTACAAGTTTTACATAGGACTCCTAACTTGTTTTTACTCAAGTTGGTGATCCCTCACTAAGTCCTATTACGCTAATCACTCCCCCTATCCCTTAGCACTTACACAAGTATTCTCAAGTCCCCTTAGTGTCCGAGATCCCCTCGATTGGAGTTTTAGGCTAAGTTGCCTTAGCCTAGTGTGTGTAAACAAACTGGTGAGAATAATGCTCTCGTGCTCACTTGAATACAAGTAATATTAGATGTCTCCAAATCAATACATTGCATCAGTGAGTACACCTGAATTTATAGAGAAGGCTGAGATGTATTTGGATTGGAGTTCCTTCAATTTGTTGAATCTGCCCACTGCCTTTGTTTCCTTTTGTGCATTTAGGAAAGTTCTTTATCGACAATCTTAAGTTTCATTTTTCTCGTCTTGATTGCAATACACAATAACGGCATGGGCTTGCATTCCTTATTTCGTAGATACTTGCCATTCAATGAGGATTCACAAGATACTTTTCATAATTTTCAGTGATCTTGCATATATTCTTTATGTTTATGTGGCGGTATCCTGGGCAATACTACACAAGGAATAACTAAATGGGTAGTTACTAGTATAATGTATTTCATTTGCACACGACACTTAAGGTGTGACACACAATGACAACATTTAGGGACTTTATATTTTAACGAACTGTATTTAAACTTTGTCTCTATTATGTGATTTGAATTCAATATCACTATATATATATATATATATATATATATATATATATATATATATATATATATATATATATATATATATTTGTTTCTCATTGTCTAGCTAGGCTTTCTCATGTTATCTCCCAGAAGTTTCAAGTATTTGTTGGGCTTGGTTGTAATCTTGACTGTCATATGTTGTAAAGTGCAGAGTAAATTTGCTTCGCCTTGCTTATTTATTTCGTCCTCTATCTCTACTTAATTACTCGTCCGTCTATGAAAGTTCAGTTGATATGGTTGACGATAATGAGTAGTGTATCAGGGCTTTTTAAGCTTAGCAGTTGTCATGGAAGGAGTTCTGCATATTCACATGCATTTGGTTTGGTTAAATAGGATATTGTTTCAAGAGAAATGTTAGAATGACAAGAACATGTCACACCACAAGACACTTGTCTCACAAGAGTCATCCATGTGTGCCTCGGGATGCGGGCATATACAAATCCCGATGCATAACATGTGGGTCAAGGGCGCATGGAAGGCACTTGTGAGCCAATATGTATGTCTTGTGGTGTGACATTGTTGTTGTCATTCTAGTATTTTCCTTGTTTCAAAGGCCAATTAAGAGAGGGAGATAGGCTGTTGGCAATGCATGTCTAGGTTAATATTTTCACGGGCTTCATTTTTCAACAATTCGGCCTCAATCTGTTCTTTTATTTGATTCATGTTAGAGGTGCAAGGGTCCCAATACTAGCTGAAATTCACTGTAAGAACTAAGAAGTCGAGCCTCTCTTCACTAAACTCACTGACATTCATTGTAGATTACTCCTTCAGGTCATTTATATTAGTCGTTTTAGGTAAGGACACAACAATTAAGGCAACCTTAATTACGAGTGTAATTTACATATATGTCATTTGACATTAAATGGATTGAAGAATTGAAGAATCATAAATGTTTAAATTGTATAAGGGTAAAATGTGTAAAAATGCAATATATACACTCTTGAATTCAGAAAATAACTTACAATTTTGAACAAGAAGTTTTTGTTAGAACGACTTATATAAATGACCGGATGGAGTAATTAATATCATGTTGATAATGGCCTTCCTTCTTGTCGAGTCTTCGCCGCTTATTTCTTCTCATCTCTTTAGCATGGAAACTTCGATCCAAAGATGGACAAGGTATAACGCATGAATCATAGGTATCCTAGGGTAACTTTTCTATTTAATTCCGCTATATGATCGATATGCATGTTCTAGTTTGTTATTAATTGATCAAAAAATGCTTATTTTTATAAATTACAAGTTCTCAATTGTAACTCTCCAAGAGAGTGTGTAAATCTTTAGGCTTTTTTCTTCTTGATCGCAACATGTTTGTTACAATAAATTATATACTCTCATTAGTGGTTGTTCTCCAAGAGATTGAGCAAATCTTGTGGCTTTCCTTTTTTGATACCAAATGTGTCTTTCAAATGCAGTTGTATGAATTGATTAGAATTATAATCTTTGGACATATTTATCCTTCTTGATTGCAACACTTTTCTTCTCGATCGCAACATACATGTTTATCACAATGAATTGTAAGCTCGCAATTAATGGCTACTCTCCAAGAGGTTATGTAGTATAATTCCTTCTTGATAACAACATGCATGTTAATCTTTAGACTTTTCTTCTTTGATATGAACTGCATATGTGATGTGTCTTTCAAATGCAATTGGATGAATTTATGTATATATATATTTGACTTCAGACAGTGTTCACAACATTTATAATTTCTCTTCCTTCTTTGCCTTGGAAATCTTCTACTGCAGTGAAGAAAATGTTGACTGATGAAGAGGAGACTGCCACTCATCATAACTTCTTGTAAGTATACATGCAAGCTCATGGAAGTTAAATAGTACAGAAGAAACACAGACATAATTAAATAGCACTTCAGGTCTCAATTACTACATTCACCAAACATTTAATTACTCTACACACAGACTCCATTAATCAAGCACATAGTGATGCAGACGGCACAAATACCCTAATTACTACACCTACACCACATTTTGGATCATCATATCAACTCACCACCCTAAATGTGAATTCACTCTCCCTGCATGCATACATATTTGATGTTTGTATTTAATGTTGAATTACCCTTCTTGGGTTTTTCACTCACTAGCTACTCTTTACACTATGATATGAAATACAGGTAAGCTATAGATATACTTTAATACTATATATGTTTATAAATAACGATATTAATTAGATGTGCATCGAGATGCGTGTGACAGAGATCTCACTGTAGAAACAAGGGCTCTCAAGATTTGACTATTGTTTCACCTAGCTATATAGCATTAATTCATTGCTACAGTGATATTGATGATGGTGACAACCTAGGCAGGATAACCGCCCTAAGAGGGTTCTTCATGACAACAGTGAAAGCAAAGGTCTCGGTCGGGTCGGGCGGCGAGCCGGGTACGGGTACCCACTTGAAAGCTTGCACCATCTTGGCAAGCAAGAGGTGGACATGCAGGGTCCCTAGAGTCAAGGCAGGGCAAATCCTCCTCCCCACCCCAAATGGCATCATCTTCACCTCCCTCGACCCGGTGACGTCCACGCCGACTCCATCTCCGCTTAAGAACCGCTCCGGCTTAAACTCACCCGGGTCGCTCCACACGGTGGGGTCCTCAGTCAGCCATGCAGTGTAGAATTCTACGGTCGACCCGGCGGGTAATGTGAACCCGCCCAGCTCGGTCTCCTTGGTGGTGGCATGCGATAGGACGAAGTGGCTCGGCGGGTGCCGCCGGAAGGTCTCCTTCACCACCGCACCGAGATAACTCATCCTCTCCACATCTTCCTCACTGATGTTCCCTTCCTTTCCTACACATTGCACTATCTCTTCATACACTCTTTGTTGAATCCCTTGGTCTAACACCAAGTGAAGCAATGCCCACTCCACCGTCGTGGCACTCGTGTCCGTCCCGGCGTTCATCACTTCCGAGCACAGCGTCACCAGCTCCGGCTCCCCTAGCTTTCCCCGACCGGCCGGTTCGAGCCTTAACAGCGAGTCGATATAGGCCGCGCCGAGGGGACTCACCATCTCAATAATGTCTTGATCACCACCACCACCACCACATGCATCGATACTACTACTACTTTCAACAAAAGCTCTTCTACTCCTCACTAGTGGAAGCAAACACTCCATTTGTTTTGTCCTCAACTCCTTGGCTTCTTTAAGTTGTTTCCTAAACAATGGAGTGAACATAGGAAGGAAGTCAGGGAGCTTTGGAGTTGTCATCATCATAACATCTTTCAAAACTGCTTCAATCTCTCTCACTTTCTCTTCTGGTATCTTTGCACCAAAGCATATACATATAAGAATACTACATATAGTGAGCCTACAATTGCTCATCACCTCAACACACCCTTCTTCATCATCATCAGCCTGAGCTTTGAGCCTCTTCAAGTGTTTGTCTATCGCCCACTCTCGAATCCACCCGCACTGCCGGATCCTCACCGGGTTGATGAGCTCGGTCACAAAGTTCCTCCGGAGCGCCCTCCACAACGGGCCATACTCGGCAGAGTTTATGGCGCATTTGCCTACACTGAAGATTAGTCGAGTAGGGGAGTCCGGCGGGCGGCTTGCGAAAACCGGGCCTTTGTGGACAAGAGCCTCGTGGATGAGGCCCGCGTCGGTGACGATGATCAATGCCCTTTGCCCCATTTGCATGGTAAAAATGGGTCCATATTTTGTTCGGAGGTCTCGGATGATGTACATGAAGGGCCGGCGTTGGAGGACTACTTGTCCGAGATTGCCGAGCAGCGGCCAGCCCGGAGGGCCGGGCGGGAGGGTGGCGGTGGTGGTGGCGGTGGCGGAGATGCGACGCCACCATAGGAGGAGGAGAAGAGAGGAGGAGAGGAAGAGGAGGAGGTCGAGGAAGTAGGAATCCATGTATACAAGTGTTAGTCGTAATATAACTCAGTACGTAGTACTAGCTAGGACTAGTACTAACTTACTAAGGATTTTGTTGGTGCCAAAGGTGGTGGTGTGTGGTGAAGTTTTTAAAATCCCTTCTTGGCATCAAAGTATGGAGAGAAAATAAATGGAGCTCACCAATTAACTGCCCCACCATTCATTCGAATTCAAATTGAATACTGACATCAAAAGTTTGCTGAATGTTTGGCCATTAATTAGATATGCATCGAGATTCACATAGACAATATCTCATAACTGTGTGTACGTGTTCTTTGTCTGGCACACTAGCAAAGTTAAATACAAAAGGGACATGTCGGCTATAAAAAAAAATGCATGACTTGATTCTTTGGCGCCGTTAGATCGATCTCTAAAATTGTTTTTTTTGTGATACTAGATAACTTAAAATAGCGGTTGTGTAGAGTGCACAATAGGCGATGTGTGTCATGTGGGCCCATCGAAATGAGCGTTGGATGTGTCGTTTATAGAATTTTGATATAGAGTGCTCATACTCTACATCACCACATTACGCATTCTATTATGACGTAAGTGTTGCTAATCAACATTTCCCATTTTCGACTCATAGTAGCAACAATACATATGACATATTTATGAAGGCACGGAACATGTTGGACCAGAGTTTATGGAGTGGGGGAATGCTAAGAAAATTATATAAGTTCTTTTGTTGTACAGTGGCTCAAAGTCCTAGTTGAAGTTGAGGAAAGAACTTAATTGGATTTGGCAAACACATGAACATATTTTGGTGCATGACACATGCATGGGACGTGATGTGTCCCGTTAGTGATAACCTCGGAGTTGGAGTAGAATAACATAGCAAGTGCTAATCTTGTTTATGGTATACCAAGCAATCTAAATTTAAGCATAAATCTGAACATGGCACTGTTATCACAAGCAACTAAACACATTGATTAAACAATTAAGAAGATTAATAAACAAAGTGTATCGAGGCTTGCAAGTGCAATGACCTAAGCAGAAAATCTCTTCCAACTCTCGTCTTGAATTCAACTAGGAGTTCTCTTTCGTGATACAAATTTGGTTTGCTCTTTGATCAAAGCACCAATCAAAGAACCTTCAAACTGCAAAATCGACTCTCTCTCAAAAACACAAATCACATAAATTTTGATTTCGGAAAAAACTTGTATTTTCTATGTCCATAGACTCTTCTATTATAGAGAACTATCTAAACAGTTCTTTTTTAATAACTATCTAATTAGTGGTCTTAATTAGTGTGCCACTAATTGATAGTTAATTAACTCCTAATTCGAACTTAGCAACTGTTGGTGCTCTTTTATTTAAAAACGAAAATAAAAAACGAAAAAAGAAAAACTATATTTATGAATGGCTAAGTCTTGAACAAACCAAAGCCCCAAAGCGCCCAAGGTCATTGTCAAAGATTATTTAAATAGGGTGATTACCTAAGTGAAACCCCACATGGTCACTCACTCCAAACCACTTCTCACTTAAACAATAGGGAAGTATGTTGGCCCATATATTAAGTGAGAAACCAAACCTTTCTCTCTTATGTGGGACTAAAAGTTTAGTTAATTTAATACAAAATTTTAACTTCAAAGTTCAACAGTTTATTGTACGGTGATTGATACATACATGATTTGTGTTGCTCTAGAATTATAACTGGTGTTCAATGGTGAGTCACGACCATGCATTTATTTATATAACACCTATAAATAGGGGTGTGTATGCGGTACATGGCGATAGAGTGTTGCGTGAGTTGTGAGTTGTTTGAGAGAGCCGTGTTAGGGTTCTATCTGGGCTTTAGATAGATGGAGTTTTTTTTTTGTACTAAATTATTGATAGTGGATTATCTTATTTCTTGCCCATAATTTTTTCTCTGATTTTAAAGTTTTTTACGTAAATTTTTGTTTCGCTATTTTCGGTGTGGTTGTTGTCTTTGGGTGTATTCGTGTGACTGTGATCTTGGGTATTCCGTGGTGATTCGTCACAACATCTTTTATGTTGTAAATCATGTTTAAAACAATATAATTTCGTCTCAAATCACATGTTGACATAATAAAAAAAATGCTTATTATCTTTAATTATTAAAAATTATTTTTTATGAGAAAGAAACAAATTAACTTGCCTACACTGGAGAATATCGAACTTATAACCTCTCACTCCCAAACTCTGGACCAAGCCGTTGGGTTGTCGTAATGATTTATTATATGTTGTAAACCACATTTAAAACAATATTTATCTCAATTACCCACTAACATAAATAAAAAACAGTAACCAAAAAATAAAAAAACACGTATTTTTCAGATGAGGGAATAATCTCACATCAACTAGTTGAGAGATAATATGGCTCGACATTTACAATAATATTTGGAGTGAAAACTCCAACTTGCCTTAACATTTCGGAGAACTCTCTCACTTTCAAACTAAAAGTCAATATATAAACTAATCACTGCACTCTCTGATGACTTAAACTTATTAGGTCTATAATAAAAACTTGACAGTATTGATTATCACTTCATCATGAATTTATTTTAATGTTTTTCTCTAAGACCCATGCATCATGAATATTTTGGGGGATATAAATCAAACAAGAAACCCGCCAACTTCATGCATGCATATTGATCATGTATATCAAATCATTAGGGTAACCACTTGGTTAGTTAGACAAATTAAGGACAAATTGGTTAAAACATCATAATCTTTTCACAACTTTTGTTATTATTATATCCTAACGTTTTAAAATTCATTATTATATCATAATTTTTATAAATTGTTTGATTTGTATCCTATACCACTTTTGAACTCCAAATTTATTATGTGGCACTTAAATAATAAATTTAAATCATAAAATTAATAATTATTTTGACAATGTATATATATATATAATACATGCGCTTGACTTTGAAGTTTGAACCTTATAATCACTAATCACGATTAAGGTACAATATTCCAGCTCCTTAATTTCGACGCGCCAACTCTTGCATTTGTTGGCAATATATAGTTAGTTATGTCCAACGTGTGTAGTATTTGAACAAAAGCAACCTAAATGTTGCAAGAAATATGGTATCATCGAAGTTGTTATACAACAATTAATTAATAATAAAAAGCTCAGTTTCATTTAGTTAAAAGTCTGGCTACATGAATCAAATTCTTCGAGCATGTATAATTCGAGATTGTTTAAACTTGTTAAAACTGAAGCCATAGTGCAGTGGAAAATACATGCTCCCACCACTATAAAGTCCGGTGATTGAATCCTTTTTAAAAAAACGAAAAAAAAGAAAAAACCTATTAGAACCGAAAGTTTGGTTTCTTTTTTTTTTTTTATCAATATGACTTTTTTTTTTTTTTTTTTGGTCAGAGAAAGTTTGATTTTACGTTATAGAGAAATTATTGTCCCCAAAATAAATCCCAAGCCCATTGCCCATTGCCTTTTTCTTTAAAGGAAACGGCCCATTGCTTTTTTTCTCAAGATAAGCCCATTGCTTTTAGTTAATATAGTGAAATTATAATTTATATTCTCCTTTTGACCAAAAAAGAAATTATAATTTATACTTAAAAAAAAAATTATAATTTATACAGTATAGGAACGTTTACATGGGTGCAGGCACCTAACTAGGGTGGGAATTAAATTTAACTATAACCTCTCATTAAAATTTTATATAGATAGTCTGAGCTATTATACTTTTTAGACTATTTTAATTTTTTGTTGTAGTATTGTTAAAGTTATTTTAGTGATGGTTGTTATTTAATTGCTCCCAAATTAAGTTGAGTTTTTCTTTTAAGTTGATAATTGGTTCGTGTTGTTATTTCGAATAATTATATTCTAACGAAGTTATTGAAATAGTAATGAGTGTGTAATCATACACCGAAACAATGTAACAATGCAACCTAATTTCTGTCCAAGTTGGTTTGTACAATTTTTTTTTTTTAGTAAACGATTTTACAATTGTTAATTTTTCATTCATGGACACAAACATCCGCAAGCAGTCTGGCCGCGACACTTCTTTTGCAAGCTCGTGCCGATTTTGACCTCAAGGGTCTCAATTTAATCACCTTCAATTAATTGATATTAGATTTTAATCTCAAAATGCCTCGATACTAAAATTGAAAGAAAATAATTGCTTAAATCTTTTATTTTAAATAAGTTTCATTTAATCGATATGAGACTAACTTTTAGTCCACACATCTTCAACACTCCACCTTAAATCAAAAAGTCGTGATCTAAGGGATCTCACTCGAACAATGGGCTACCATGTTAATTTAACAACAATTAATCTATGTGCCCCTAATAGTAGGGGTTTTTTCAAAAGTAGGGTTAGTTTACAATTAATTTATCAAAATAGAGAGGATTTTTTTTTATTATGAAGTAGGCAATAGCGCCTTTTGAAAAGGCGCTATTGGGTGTGGTTGGTTTGGTTAGCGGTGACGTGGCGCGGCGTGTACGAGATAGCGCCTTTTCAAAAGGCGTTTATCGTACACGTGGCGTCGCCACGTCACCGCCACCTCACCGCCAACTCACCAACATCATCGATAACGCCTTTTGAAAAGGCGTTATCGATAGGAATCCATTTGGTGAGGTGGCGGTTACGCGTGGCGAGCCACATGTACGAGATAGCGCCTTTTGAAAAGGCGCTATCTGTACACGCCTGCCGCCACTGTCACCGCCACCTCACCAAATGGACTCGCCGATCTTTCCGCCACCGCCGCTGCCGCTGGTCTGCGACGTCCACGCGGACGTTGCTCTTGGCTGCGTTGTGCCAGATTTCGCCGCTCCGTCCTCGCGCTAGCCGTCGCGCATCGATTGCGAGGCGGACAACCCGCACAACCCATAGGCGCCACCGAAAGCGCCGATGTCCACGTCGACCGAGTTACACGTAGTGCGCGCATTGCACAACCCATGGCGCCGACCGAAAACGGCCGATGTCCACGTCGACCGGTTACACGTAGTGCGCGCATTGCGAGCGGACAACCCGCGCAACCCATAAAGCGCCGACCGAAACGGCCGATGTCCACGTCGACCTGGTTACACGTAGTGCGCGCATTGCGAGGCGGACAACCCGCACAACCCATAGCGCGACCGAAACGGCCGATGTCCACGTCGGACCGGGTTACACGTAGTGCGCGCGCATTGCGAGCGGACAACCCGCACAACCCATGGCGCCGAGCCGAACGCGGTCGACGTGGCCGATGTCCACGTCGACCGGGTTACACGTAGTGCGCGCATTGCGAGGCGGACAACCCGCACAACCCATAGGCGCCGGCCGAAACGGCCGATGTCCACGTCGATCGGTTACACGTAGTGCGCGCATTGCGAGCGGACAACCCGCACAACCCATGGCGATATTCGACCCATCGATGTCCACGTGGACCGTCCACGTCGCAAGAGGGTTACACGGATAGCGCCTTTTCAAAGGCGTTATCCGTGTAACCCGGTCCACGTGGAGGACTTTACACGAGATAGCGCCTTTTCAAAAGGCGCTATCTCGTGTAAACCCGGCCCCTACGTGGACCGTCCACGTCGCAACGAAATTTACCCACTTTGATAGCGCCTTTTGAAAATGCGCTATTGCCTATTCTCAAAAAAAAAAAAAAAAAACACCACCCTATTTTTCGGATTTAAACTAAAAACATTAAATTTTTGTGAAAACTTCCCTAATAGTAGCCCAATTGTATTTGTAGCTGTAGCCTCCAACCACGACGTCCAAAAGATATGTTAGTCAATTTGAATGCTCCCCTCCATTACGTGTGGGACATTAATTCAATCAAACAAAAGAGACCCCACCTAATTTCCTAGTCTTCCCATCAGAATATTTCAACATCATATGTATCCAAAACTAAGTATTCTTTGATGATTGATTTTCAGTTTGGAGTTTGGTCTAGATATATAACTTTCTTGAGATCCTACCTAACTCCCCCACACAGTGTACATGTACAATAATACATATATAAAGATAGGTCTATATTTGAATTTCATTAAAACATATCACCATACCCTACATGTAACAAGTATTGTTAGGTGGGTGTGGCAGAAATATCATGCGTACTTCACATATAAAGGACTAAGGAGCCCTCACTATTGATTGCCCTTCAAGTTCTCTGCTTCTATATTGGTGGCATACTGGCATGGACAAATCGAAATTTGATTTTGACTGTACTAGTTAGCTAGCCAATTTAATCCCTTAATTACACATGCTTCACACGTATAGGGCATCTACTCTAGATGGGTATGTTGTTTTCCAATGACTTCATGCTGAAGGATTTGTGTGGGTATCGGCTGATTTACTTATTACGGTTTTTATTGCAAGCTAGCTAGGCATATGGGGCGTTTGGTACTTAGTAATCTTTAAAGAATATTGGTTTTTTATCCACTTTTCACATGCGCGGTTGATTGGGACAATTGATTTTTGTACATATGTATGTATGTATGCGCACATAAATCGATGTGCATCTAAATGACTTTCAATAAATGTGTGTGCAATGTAACCACCTAACAATGAACATGTCTATTGATAATTTGATCGTATAAATGTTGCTAGAGAAGTGTTACTCACATAGCAATTTAGTTATGGAATTTATAAATTGCAGTGTTTGGTTAAACATTCGAACCAATATTAGGTATTAATTTGTAGGAGTTGTAAACTTAATACCATTAGATTCTTTCTTTGAAACCTTTAATAAATGTGACGACCCCAACTACAAATAAGGGCACCGCCCGGCCTAATCCCTTAATTAAGATTCAAAGTGAATTAGTTGTCACCGGAATGTATACTTGTTACCCGAGTTTTAAAACTCGTCATGTTCAGCCAAGTTATTCTTGCGCCAACAAACCCCGAGGTCTGGTTATCCCGTTCGAGGCACGTTACCCCGTGTATCATGCAAGGTAGTGGAGGAATTCCCTAACATCCCGGCAAGTCTAGTGATGACCCCCGTATGAAAGCTGAATTTCTATCATCAAATGACCCTAACCACAAGAACCACTTTCATTTTCAATAATGACTCGGTAATGAAAGCCAATAGATGTAACTGCATACTAATGCACAAAGGATTAGAGTCAAAATAAACAAATTATCCTAATAGCATGCTATATCACTGAACAATGACAAACACAACAATTAACATGACAAAGTATAGGAATTGGAATCAATGATATACACAACAGAGTATGCTATGAACAACATCACAAAATGAGAATTGAACAAGTCATAGCATATGGATTTCAAAGGCAATTCAGTTCGAATAACTGAGAATAAATAAATAAATGGAATGAAATGTAAATAAATATCTCAATCAGTTTACTTATATACACACAACAATGCCTAAGCTATCCGGATTCTCGTTGCGTCGATGTACGCACCCAAAACTCGTAATAGCTCTTTTACGGTCCTAGCATTTGAAAATTTATCATTTTAGTGTCATTATTACTTATTCACAATTTATAAGTTGGTCGAAATCGGCCGAAATCGAATTCGAGACCAATTTGCCAATTTCGCGCTTTTCGAGGTAAAAACTCCGTAAAAGTCGCGTCTGACATTTCGAATATTTATTTTTCATAGAAATTTATCAATTTCTATTTATTTTGTCGAAATATAATTTTTTGGAATTTTAACTATACTTGACTCGAAGAGGTACGAAAATCTGTCTCGCATATAGTCTTCCCGTTCCCAAGTGAGTTCTGAATCTCCATGAAACTGCCACTTGACTAACACCTTCGGGATAGACTTGCTTCTTAACTATTGTACCATTCGGTCAAGAATCTGAATTGGTTGCTCTTCATATGAGATATTCTCACTCAAATCAATCTGACTCAAATCCACTGTTAGTCTATCGCCTGTCTTTGACTTAGCTAGTCGAAACATTAATATATGAAACATCGGATGAATTCCCGACATCTGTGGAGGTAATTCTAACTCATATGCAACATTTCCAACCCATTTCTTGATCTTGAAAGGCCCGATGAATCTCGGTGCTAATTTGCCTTTCAAACCAAATCGATGATGACCCTTACGAGGATAAACCTTTAGATACACTAAAGTTCCCTCATCGTACGTGAGATCGCTGCGATACATGTCTGCATACTTCTTTTGCCTCTCCTGGGCTCCCTTAAGCTTCTGGCGAATCATGTCTTACATTTTCTGTGTGATCGACAACAATTTCAGGCCCTAACAAATTTCGGTCTTCTGGCTCAACCCAACAAAATGGTGAGCGACACGGTCTACCATATAACGCCTCAAATGGCGTCATTTCAATGCTCGCCTGATAACTGTTGTTGTATGCAAATTCACACAACGGTAAATACTCTTCCCACGATCCGCCAAACTCAAGTACACACGCCCTGAGCATATCTTCGAGAGTTTGAATCAACCTCTCGCCCGCCCATCGCCCGAGGGTGAAAGGTGTGCAAGCGTAAGCGTGTACCATACTGCTCATGCATACTCCGCCACATCCTGGACGTATACATAACATCTCTGTCTGACGTAATTGTCAAAGGTACTCTATGCAGCCTAATAATCTCTCTCTCGAACAATACACTCAGCTGGTCAAATGTGTTTTGAGCTGCAACTGGTATGAAATGGGCAGATTTCGTCAATCTATCCACAATCACCCAAATAGAATCATGTCGATGAACAGTCATCGGCAGTCCTCGAACGAAATACATAGCTATGTTTTCCCATTTCCATCGTGGAATAGGAAGCGGCTGTAGTAATCCTACAGGTCTACGATAATCTGTCTTCACATGTTGGCAGATCACACAGTTCCTGATAAACTATGATATATCTGATTTCATCACAGGCCACCAAAATGTCTTTTCATATCATGGTACATTTTGGTTCTTCCTGTATGAAAAGTAAACCGGGAACGATGTGAATCCTGAAGAATCTCATATCTCAGCTCTGCCACTGCCGGTATCCACAATCTGCCTCGAAATCTGAGACACTGATTTGTCGTCTCAGTCCAGTCAGTACATTCGGGACTTTATGCTAACTTAGTGGATCTCAGATATAGAATGTCAGTTTTATGATCCCCTGACACTCTCTGAGTCGACACTGTCTGAAGCCTCACGTGAGCACAAATCAGGACGTGCGTGTCGTTAGGAATATCTGACCGACTCAGCCTCACCACCGCCTCGAGTAAACCATACTCGTGCGTCATATGACATCAAAACGACTCGGCATCTCCAGTAGGAATTCTACTCAGCGCGTCTGCAACGACATTAGCTTTTCCTGGATGATATTCCAGAGAAAAGTCATAGTCTTTCAAAAATTCTAACCATCTCATTGTCTCATGTTCAGCTCTTTCTGTGTGAAGAGATATTTCAAACTCTTATGGTCAGTATAGAGTGTGAACTTCTCTCCATACAGATAATGTCTCCATATCTTCAGAGCAAACACTACCGCCGCCAACTCGAAGTCATGAGTTGGATAATTCTTCTCATGTATCTTCAAGTGTCTTGATGCATAGGCCACTGTGCCTTTCTCTTGCATCAACACACAACCTAAACCCATATAAGAAGCATCCGTGTACACCATAAAACCCTTTCCAGCCTCTCGCAATATCAGCACTGGTGCGGTAGTCCACAATTTCTTCCGTTGAGCAAATGCTTCCTCGCATTCCTCTTACCAATGAAACTTAACCTCTTTCTGAGTCAATTTGGTCATTGGTGAAGCGATCTTCGAAAAATCCTTCACGAACCTTCGGTAATAGCCTGCTAACCCCAGAAAACTCCTAATCTCGCCATCGATGCTCTGTACGCCAATCCAAAATCGCCTGAATCTTCGTTGGATCTACAGAAATACCTGCTGCTCCAACAACATGACCCAGAAATTTAACATCAGACAACCAAAATTCACACTTACTGAATTTGGCATATAGTATGTGCTCCCTCAAAGTCTGCAACGTCTCCCTGAGGTGCTGCTCGTGATCTTCTCGAGTCTTCGAGTACACCAAGATATCATCAATAAACACGATCACAAAGCGGTCAAGATATGGTCTCATCACTCAATGCATCAAATCCATAAACATTGCAGGAGCATTAGTCAAACCAAATGACATGACTGTGAACTAATAGTGTCCATACCTCGTACTAAACGTTGTTATGTATTTATCATCCTCCATGATCCTCAGCTGATGATATCCTGATCGTAGATCTATCTTGGAGAAAAGTTGCGCTCCTCTCAGCTGATCGAATAAGTCGTCAATACGCGGTAATGGATACTTGTTCTTGATTGTGACCTTATTCAATTGTCTGTAATCAATACACAGTCTCAAAGTATCGTCCTTCTTCTTCACAAACAGGACCGGTGCTCCCCATGGTGATATCGAAGGTGTGATGAATCCCTTCTCGCTAAATTCTTGCAACTATTTCCTTAATTCTTTCAATTCCCGTAGAGCCATGCGATATGGTGGTATGGATATCGGTTTCATACCTGGCACCAACTCAATAATGAAATATATCTCCCTCGGTGGTGGTAATCTAGGTAAGTCTTTTGGAAACACGTCCGGAAACTCGCACACAACCGGAGTCTCTTCAATTTTAGGTACATGACTCTCTGCAACGATATATAGCGATTCCAAAGTCTCCATCTCCCCACTAGTTGCAAGCCGACCTCGAGTGCCCTCGGCTCTCGCTGTACTACCACTATACACGAACACTGGACGCCCTGAAATCTCAAATATCACTGTTTTCCCAAAACAGTCGATATGAGCATGATATGATGCTAGCCAATCCATTCCGAGCAACGCGTCGAATTCCAAAAATTCCAACACCCTTAAGTCTGCAGGTAACTCGACCTCGTCGATCGTTACTGGGCATCTATCAACTAGTGCATTAGGGTATACTTTCTCTCCGGCTACCGTACTCAAAATCAAATGGACTCCGACACTAACTGGTTTCAACCCTAACATGCTTACCATACGACCAGAAATGAAAGAAACGGTAGAACCCCGAATCAAACAAAACATAAGCTTGATGACCACAAATGAAAATCATACCCTCAATGAGCTTCAGTGTAGCGTCTGCGTCAGGCTATGCAACCACATGTACGACCTCTCAACGCTGTGATTGAATCACTGTCGATGGCTGTGGACACTCTCGACTGATATGTCCCACCTGACCACGTCGATAACTGCTCCCGATCCTGGGCCTATGCAAATGCATGTCTCTGCCTTGGTCTGGAACTATCTCGTCCTCGTCCTCTACCTCTACGTCTGCCTCTACCACCATGCTGTTGTCGTGGAGCTGGTGGTGCTGGTAAAGCTGGTAAAGTAGACGTAGCAGGAGCTGGCAATACAGGTCTGACTGGTGGTGGTACGGGAGGTCTACCCATGATAGTTTACAAAGGTGTAGGAGATGTTATATAAGGCACAATCGCCCCCTGAACACCTCTATCCCATCTCCTCGATCATTTGCCCTTCTGTCTCCTCCGCTCATACTCCGCCATCTGATCAGGTGTCATCGCGGGTACTAAGGGTGTCCCGTCAGCCACTCGGCTCATATAATAAGTCTCGTGAGCAAGTGCACGCTCGAAAATCTCTCCCAGTGTCCGGGCACCTGAACTGACCACGTTAAAACCAATATCCGACCTCAGTATATTGCCAAAATGATATACATCATCAGCATCCTCCTTCACAAGATCTACGGCAAACTGCCTCAAATAACCGTATCTGTCTCGATAGTTCATCACCGACTCGTCGGCTCCATGTCTCAAGTTCATGAACTCCTTCCTCAACCGTTTCATCACCGCATGTGGGAAGTACTGCTTATAGAACTTAGTCTTGAAGGCATCCCAAGACTCAAACTCGCCCTCAGCAGCTATCATCGCACGCCACCACACATCGGCGTCTCGCTGCAATGTGTACGACGATATCTCAGCTCTGAGTGTATCCTCAATCTGCAAGACTCTATGTAACTTCTCCTGGGACAGGACCCACTTCTCGATCTTCTCAAAATCTCTTTGACCGTCGAAGTATAGCGGTTTCAGTCTGATGAAATCTTTCACCAACTGAACTACCGCTGTGGAACAAGCTGATGGGGGTGTGGACGATGGTGTAGACACGCTCTCTATCTTTGGAGTTGTCTTTGTCATCGGTGTTGCAGTGTACGACCAAGCACTACGATTGATCGTAGTCGCAGTAGGGCCCGATGTCTGAGTTGGCTGTGCTGGTGGAGCAAATCGGGAAGTCATCAATGCGATGAAGTCCGCCAATTGCTGACCCTGAGCAGCTACTCGATCTGAAAGCCTCTGGAAATCCTCCGCTGATGGTAGCGAAGGTTGGCTACCGCTCGCACCGGCATCATCGCTATCGCGTGAATCCGTTATCTCCGACTGCAAATGGATAACGAACGCGAATCAGCTACTACGTTGATAACGCATATATATACAGAACAAAATTAACATGTATATAGATATATCAAATCCCCAAATCACGTTCACTCACTTCCCAACTAATAGTTTCTAGGCGAGGATTATCTGGTTTTCCACATCTAACTAAAGTTGTCTAGCTTCTACATTTCTTAAATCTTTTAGTTGTTTCTAGCTGAACAAGGTAGGCCGTTCACTACATATTGTAGCTGTGGTATCATATTGTAGAAACTCCATATTCTACAATCTTAGAGCCGTGTTTTCTCAAAGCCACAGCGCTGATACTAACTGTGTTGGTATCATATAGCCTGAAACCATATAAATAAGCCAAGCTTTATAAGCCTTGGCTCTGATACCACCTGTGACGGCCCCAACTACAAATAAGGGCACCGCCCGGCCTAATCCCTTAATTAAGCCATAATCTCCCCTATAGGACCTAACAAGGAACTAGTCAGCCTTAGTTAAACACCTAAACAAATACATCTACCAATTATGATACCACCTACAGTTAACTAACTAGTTCTGCTAACTAACATATGGTTGTCTAGAAATCAGAGTTAATCTAAATTTTTTAAACTAACAAATTATTCAGAGGAAGTCATCGTTACTAGTGGACCTTAAATCCTACGGCCTAACCTATTGTGGAAAAACCACGAAATAGAGAACACATGCATATATAAACAAAAATGGTGATATATACAACATGTGTCTAGTCCTATATTCCTATCACTCAACCCAAAAGGAAAAATAGCATGTACATAAAAATGTAACGCAAAAGAATACAAAACATACAAAAATATGTCGTAGCAGTCCTCCACCGGCTCAGAGGTAGTCACCAAGCTTCTCTTTGCCTGGTCTGCTACTCGGCTAATCTGCACCCACCGTCACAAACTAGACGGTGAGTACATGAATTATTTAAGTAATACTGAGAGATATCGATCCACATTCCCAAATAGGCAACAAGTATCAAATGGCATAATTAAAATAGAAACTATGCTGAAATAAACATCATGCAAAGAGATACTTGAGTTAACCAAATATGAAACTGACTCAAGGCTAAGTACTAATGGATTCGGTCGGCCATAATCTTCATTACATCAGCCTTTCCACTACAATGTGAGCTCTGCTCCATAACATTTCATTACAATTTAAGCTATATATCATAATATCGAAAGGTCGTACTTACGATTACGTCTTTTCTATTCCAAGTGAATTAGTCGTCACCGGAATGTATACTTGTTAACATACCCGAGTTTTAAAACTCGTCATGTTCACCCAAGTTATTCTTGCGCCAACAAACCCCGAGGTCTGGTTACCCCGTTCGAGGCACGTTACCCCGTGTGTCATGCAAGGTAGTGGAGGAATTCCCTAACATCCCGGCAAGTCTAGTGACCCCCGTATGAAAGCTGAATTTCGATCATCAAATGACCCTAACCACAAGAACCACTTTCATTTTCAATAATGACTCGGTAATGAAAGCCAATAGATGTAACTGCATACTAATGCACAAAGGATTAGAGTCAAAATAAACAAACTATCCTAATAGCATGCTATATCACTGAACAATGACAAACACAACAATTAACATGACAAAGTATAGGAATTGGAATCAATGATATACACAATGTAGTATGCTATGAACAACATCACAAAATGAGAATTGAACAAGTCATAGCATATGAATTTCAAAGGCAATTCAGTTCGAATAACTGAGAATAAATAAATAAATGGAATGAAATGTAAATAAATATCTCAATCAGTTTACTTACATACACACAGCAATGCCTAAGCTATCCGGATTCTCGTTGCGTCGATGTACGCACCCAAAACCCCGTAATAGCTCTTTTACGGTCCTAGCATTTGAAAATTTATCAATTTAGTGTCATTATTACTTATTCACAATTTATAAGTTGGTCGAAATCAGTCGAAATCGAATTTGAGACCAATTTGCCAATTTCGCGCTTTTCGAGGTAAAAACCCCATAAAAGTCGCGTATGACATTTCGAATATTTTATTTTTCATAGAAGTTTATCAATTTCTATTTATTTTGTCGAAAATATAATTTTTTGAAATTTTTCCTAAATTTTCTGACATTTTTCTGAGTTTTTTATTATTATTTTATTTGGGTCGTGACAATAAATCCGTCATGGACGGAGGGAGCGCGTGTCAAGGCTCGTCTCACTAAGTCCTCACTTAGACTAATTCCCATAATTAGACGTCTAATCCATTCAATTGACTTAACCTCAAAATAATATTGAATTCAATCCTCGATAATGCTTTGAAACTGAATTATATCATCAATGAAACTCATTTCATGATTTATTTAATTAGAGCAAATTAAGAAATAATTAAGATTGTTCTCCGTATTTTTATAAAAATTTAGGTAGCATCTCCCCTAAAAGTTGTCTGCCGAAAAATCCACCTAATAGACAATAGAATAAGGAGAAGCCTAGAAAGACTCACAACTCCCTACAATTCACAATATATCTCTCATAAAAGTTGTCTGCTGAAAAATCCACCTGATAGACAGTAGAATAAGGAGAAGCCTAAAAAGACTCACGACTCCCCATAGTTTACAATGTATATATATATATATATATATATATATATATATTAGTACAAAACGATACTAGGAGTTCATGAAACGCAAAGGAAATGTGTCGAAGTAGATTTTCGAGCCAAATGTGTCAACTCAGTCATCCACATCTACCACAGCTACTACCAAGCGTGTCGAAGTAGATTATAAGAGTAGAGGACAGTGATGAGGAACTAGAGGTGGTGTTGGATTCGATGCAATTCCTGGAAGTGGACCACACCACAAGTATTGAGAACATTCCGGAGGGGAATGGAGGTCTGGAGGACCAGGGGGAACAGGTACGATTCCGAATCTAGGTTTAAAGGGTCAGAACAAGGAGCAGGATATGCGTAAAACCTAAATCTAATTGTAGACGAAAAATATGTGATGGATGATAGGGGACATAATCTATTGTTGAAGCGCAAGCAGGCACACAGGTTGAACAAAGGGTAATCCAATAGGATAAGGGGCTAGAAGAAATCCAGTTACTATTTGAGCCTATACCACTGGCGTCTCACCTAGGAGAGGCGGTTGTTAACACGCCACCACAATAATTGAATGGGCTCTCGAATGAGGCAAGACTGAGAAGGGAAGTGGAACGGCATGAGACTCATGATCCAAATAGAGAGATGGTTTCTTACCAGGAGCTTATCGAAGCATGCGAGATCACGATATACAAAAGGGGTCGAGTAAGCAACAGACATAGGAAGTCACGCTGCACGAATCTAAGCAGAGAAATGTACAGGCTACAATGTTCCATAAATTATAATGCGGAGGATAGAAGGGGACTAGGTGGTTGCCAATGAATATAGTATCTTAGAACTTACTAGGTCTTGAAGGCGACACCCAAGAGAAGGCTTCGTGAAGGAAGTGGTTTCAAGAAACAAAGAAGATGGATATGGGTATATGAGTCTTGTAGTAAGCTTTTGGGGAAATACATTCAAAGAATGGGTGATGGTCCCAGTGGAGGGAATGAGGGGAGGGATTGTGATTGTATGGGATGTAAGAAATGGATCAAGGCCATTAACAGTCTTTTGGGAAACTTCTCAGCATCTATTCAGGTGAAAGAAGATGGGGAGAACCATGGTGGCTCACGAGGTATACAAGCCATGCTCATACAGGGGGAGAGAAGAGTTCTTAGAGGAATTAGGAGCACTGTTTGGACTTTGTAGGGATACATGGTGTATTACGAGTGATTTCAACGTGTCTCTATTTTTTACGAAGAAGATGAACAACTCAAGAATCACTAGAACCATGGTTACTTTCGACAGGTTGATTAACAAGATGAAGTTGATCGACCCACCACTTGCCAATGGCAAATATACCTGGTCCAACTTTTAGAACCCACCAAGGTGTGCTCAACTCGACCACTTCATGTTCACTAAAGCATCGGCGGATAAATCTCGCCATCCCAGGCAATCTATTGGCGGTCCAATTACATCAGATCATCATCCACTACTTCTTGAGACAAGGGGAGTGAGAAGTGACCTATGACCTTCAGGTTTGAGAATGTTTGGCTGGGTGACAAGGAGTTCAAATATAATTTCCACAATTGATGGGGGGAGGCATAGTTGGATCACCGCCTGGGGATCAACATAATGAGGAAAATTCAGTTGGTAAAGGAAAAGAAAATGGCGCGGAACAAATTTGAGTTTGGGTCGTTGTCTACGCGGAAGCAAGAGATAACATGTATAGCTAGATTGGACAAAGATGAGAAGAACTTAAAGTGATACCATAAAAGATCTGGTTGAGATCACATTTCTCTGCTAGATAACCGAATAGCCAAACAAAAAATGAAATCTAAGTAGCCTCAAGAAAGGGATGGCAACACAAGATTCTTCCACGCCATGCTAGATGCAAGGAAGGCTAAGAAGACTATTGATCGCCTACAAAAACTAGAGAGTGGGTTTACGAAAAATATGGGAGAGATCGATGACACTATAGTGGAGTTCTTCACCAAGTTGAATACTAGCGATACGGAGGAGCACTAAGGAATCAATGGAATAGAATGGGCACCAATAGCCGATGAGGATGCAATGGAGATTGAACGACCTTTCACGGAGGCGAAGATATGGCAAGCTATGTCTAGTTGTGCAAGCGAGAAGGCACCGGAGCCAGACAACCTCACATTGGCTATGATTAAGGAATGCTATAGCACAATGAAAAACGATATTTTGTGTTTTATGTACGATTTCTACAAGAAGGGAATTATTTGTAACAAGATGAACGAGACATATGTATGTTTAATTCCGAAGGGAGGCAATGTTGGACAGTTATCGGATTATAGACTAATTAGCTTGGTTACCTCGGTTTATGTAGCATCCCATAACCTGATTAGGGCGATATCCGGCCTGAAACCCTAATTAAGCCCAGATTACCTAACCAGACTTCACCAGAGCAAGCAGTCTCCTCCTCTACCTAATAAACACCACTATATATCAAATATCAATATAAAACAAATAATAAACGCAGCGAGAATTTAAAACTTTTTCAATAATTAAAATATGATATACAGTTCCAAATCAAATCAGAATAAACTTCGGTATAAAAAAAAACCTCTCATCCCTTGTGATATTACAAAACGTGATTCAATACAAATATATATGACAATAGAAGACTCATTACATCGAAAAGAAAATCGAGACTATCTATATCTTCTCTATCCCATGGTCGTAGCGCTTGTCGACATTTCCTGAAAAGTTATTTAGGGCGAGCGCTCCAACTTGTTCAGTAAGTAGGGATTTGCATAGCCATCAACATTCCATATAATAATCAACAACATTATGCAATAACATTATGCACCAATGTTAACTAACAAGAATATGGAAAGCATATAAATTCAATAAATAACAGACGCAAAGCAAGTTATCATGGACTATTATACTGTGATCCCCATTTTATTTATAAAAATAGGGTTGATGACCTATCGACGCTATTAATGTGATTGTTAAACTAATATATTAACCGATATACTGTCTAGCTAATCGATTAATGCCCAATGGTTTTATCTGAAACCTTCTAGTGAGTATGTAATCCACGCAACCTATCGAATTGAGCAGGAGTTATATATAGGCTGGAAAGGGAACCCATCTCCTATAAATGTATTCTCTAAACTAGGAGTTATAGTCATGGTCACATTACACACCATTTTTCGTTTATAGAAAACCATCACAGTGTACATAGTCACCCATTTCAGTCCAATATCTACATAAACTACATATACTAGAATAGTCAGGCAACATTGATAAATAAACGAGTCCGTACTTACCTCGGGTTAAGTCTCCGTTACCAAATTCTATAACTTTCTGATTATTTCACGTTTTCCCAGTGTTCCTCAACCTATCAGCAATCATTTGTAATCAATATAGGTATATTACCCTATAACTAGAACCCATAATCCATTTCCTAAGTCCTCCAGAAATCATCATCAAATTACATTATTTGTGTTGTTTTATGGGTGGGAGCGCGCTCCCTCAGTGGATAGGGCGCGCTCCACCAACTGTGTTCATCACAGTTGATGAAAGGAGCGCGCTCCTCTGCTAGGTGGAGCGCATTCTACCATGTGCCGTCTCGACAGAACACATGGCAGCAGCCACTGTTCCATCACTAAATCATTAAAACAACCTTAAATCCACTTTTAAATCATCCGGGAGGACCTCTAATGAGGTTGTAATCCATTTCCAATCATAAACAATCATAATTCACAAAGATTTCATCATCGCCATCACTTCAAACTTCAACTATCTCAAAAACAAAACATACCACATTGATGATCTCAGGCTTTTGATTCATTTAAACTCCTCAATTCACGTTGATTCAGCTCTCTGAATCATCCCCTAAGATAAGAAATCAAACTCAAACCCTCTCTCAACTGTTTCTCGAAAGATCTGATGAGATAACGATGAATTTTGGTTTATATATAGATTTTTTCGAGATACGCATCGCGCTATCTCGAGATTGATCTAGCGATTGATGTGTTAAAGTAGCACTCCTCAAAGTGACGCACATTTTGACACATCACACATTTACGTTCATCTCGAGGTTAATCAAACGATCCATATATTTCAAACCAAACTTTATAACTTTAATATATATATTTATATATCCAATATGTATATAAATATATATATCGTGTATTTTCTCACCAATAAATTCACTGGACATGCCTACGAGTATTCTCGGGTGTACACATTTATTTCACGGCCCTCTCATCGCACTTGGTGTACCGACAACTTATTGTTTAATTACTTATTTTCTCGATTATAGGTTTGTATTAATCTCCTATTAATCCTACAACCTATAAAATTCATTTATCATTCCAAACAAACACTAACCATCATGCAATCACATGCACACGCTAATCGAGGTACGCCGAACTTAACCACAAGCTTAACTCGGGTTTATTAGGATTTGGATTAGTACTAATCATCAACTTAAGGTGACAAGTCATTACAGTCTCCCCAATTTAAAGCAATTTTGTCTTCGAAATTAAAGTAAACCTAAAATTACCTATATTTTTGAAGAGAAATGGAAACTGCTTTTCCATATTAGTTCCTCGTCTCCGTGAACTTGTCATTTCACGTTAACTAAAGGAATCTTTTTGGTTCTCAGCCTCTGAATCTTACAATCAAGTAACTAAATCGTCTGCTTGTAAGATAAATCTTCCCAAAGATCAAATTCATTCCAATTAATTTTTTTAGTGAACTGAGTCTTCGTTTTGCGAAGCATTGACACGTGGAAGACATTATGAACTCTGACTAGCTGAGGAGGTAACTCTAACCTATAAGTAACAGGACTAATCCCTTCCTGTGCTCTGAACGGCCCAATGTACCTTATAGTTATCTTACCTCACAATCCAAACTTATACAATCCTTTCATAGGTGAGACTTTCAACAGAACAAAATCGTCATTTGAAAAAACTCCAACAACCTATGATATTTATCGGCTTATATTTTCTGTTTTAGTTGTGTTATAGTCGAACGCTGGTGAATCTGCTGCATTCCTTCTATGTAGTTCCAAATCAATACTGGTTCCAATAAATCTGTATCTCAACCTCTGCCTAGTCACTTCGATGAATGGCAAGGTTGACTATACAGAGCTCCAAAGGAACATTCCAATACTAGCTTGACAGCTATTACTATAAAAGAACTCACACAGAGGAATGTATATCTTACAGTTACCACTAAACTCCAAGACACAAGCTTGAAATACATCCTCTAGCACCAAAATCAATCGCCAATGTTGCTCGTCAATCCGCCTATAGTATACCATACAGAGGTTAAGAACAGTTCCCGGCTGTCGCTGCAATTCACTCCACAGTCTAGACGTGAATCTCGAATCTCTATCTGAGGAAATCGACACCGGATATCCATGAAATCTCACACCTCACGTATGTACACGTTACATAATCAGTCGAAAAGATCTCGCATAGAAACTGGCAAGAAATGTGCAAACTTCCTCAACCCGTTAAGTACAACCTATATAGGATCGTGCTTATGCTGACTCAGAGATAGATCGGAAACAAAATCCACCGATATATGTTTCCATTTCCACTCAGGAATAGGCAGTGAATGCAATAATCCTCCAGATTTCCTATGCTCAACCTTAATTTGCTGACATATCTCACATTTCTGTAAAAACTCGGCAATATCAGTCTTCATCCTAGGTCACCAATACATACGCTTCATTTTTCTATATATTTTATTGTTACCTAGATGAATAGAGTAAAGAGATTTATGAAACTCTCATAGCAACTCCTACCTCAACTGTTCCTGAGCTGAAATCCACAATCTATCCCTAAACTGTAACATAACATTCTCAGAAACTAACCAACCAGAATAATCTATACTAGCTGCTCACCTCTAACGCACTATATAATCTTGATTAGCTTTCTAATAACTAATCACCACTGAATCATCTCCAATTTAGTTCGAATCTGAACATAAGAGATCAGATTAGTAGCTCTGAAATTAGCCCTCACAGTTGATGATATGTCAACTAAACACTTCCTGAAGAAGTATAAACTAATAACCTTTAGCAGTAGCTACATTTTCTCTATATATTTGAATTGCAATTGTATACTGACAGTCTGTTAACGCCTTTCTATGTAGTTCTAAATTACTCAGGCCGTAATTAACTTGTATCTCGCTTCCTCGTCCTACATCAATTGACGACGAAGTAATGCGTACAAGTTTTTAAGGTAAACACCTCAACATCATATATAGCCTGATTACAACAATACCAAAAAACTCACACAACAAATATTTCTTCCACTATTCAACTTTTTCCATGTCACAAGCTCGGAAAACTATATTCTATGGAACTAACATCAGTTACCGATATATATTGTGTTAAGATTGAGAAAGGTCCCTCTCATCAATTATACATCTCTTCCCCTCTGAGAAGTACACTTCCGGTTCCTTACCGAAGTATAATCCTGGTTCTCTATAACTTTCAACTCTTTCTACACATATATCTCACTTACTTTTCCACGAGAATTTAAATCACAATACTGGCAAGAAATTCTCAGACTATATCAATTTTATAATTACATCATCAACAACCTCTAGTTGTCATTACAACTTAAGTTAATTCATCATAAATCTTCGAGCATGAAATTTCATTCATATATAGCAAAAATAATATACCCCTTCAGGTTAATATAACTCAGCTTTCACTTGTGGATATATCTCATATTTCTATATAAAATTGACAACGTCAACTTTTAATCCAGGTCAACAACTGTTCATTCTTATCTTAATGATTTTGGATTTCACCTGAATGAATGTCTTAAATAAATCAATGAGATTCTCACAATATTCTTGCCTCACTTTTTGATTCAAGTTTCAATATCAACTTTCCTTACTGCTCAATATTTTGATCATATATTATCCTTACCAAATGTCAATAACTAGTAGTCATCCTTAACCTACTAGATAATCTCGATCAATTTTTTCCCAATAATACAACCATCACTCAATCGTCATTAGCTCAGCTCCAATATGAGCTCCAAAGAACTGACTTGTAGTTACCTAGCTAAACAACTCAACTGATGTTGTGCCTGTGCAGGACTTCCATTGGTCACCAGTTTAAAATTTTCAATTTTGTTTTTCATTAGCCGATAAATTACTTGTCATTCCAATATGGATTCACACCATGACTGGAACTTCTACTTCATAACAACTTATGAAGTATAAATACATTAGTGGTTTACTAACCTCAATAAGCTTTTATCATTAACAACTAATTTATTTACTGAATAACTTTCATTACTTCGGTACTAGTCTCAACACTAGTATTAAATCACTTATCAAAGTGGTCCACCATCTTTGAGTTTCCCCTGAAGTCATTCAGTTGTCAAAATTTCCATTCTCCTGATACACGTTTCAAGGTCTTGATCCATTAGATACTTCTTCACTGACTATTATTTGTCTTAATAATATTAGTAAGAACAAATATCATTAACAACAATTAATAGGAGAAGAGCTTAATTTCATCTTTGTAAATTTTCGTTATGTCTTTCCTTTTCAATCTTTTCGAGATTAAGACTCTTTCGAACTCTTACCTTCAAAATCTTCTCATATCATGAGAAATTGATGGACTTCAACCATCTCATTATTGTTTAGGAAAAACATAACTTTCATATCTACCACGTAGGAATAGTATAACACAATAAGTAATATATCTCAGTCTTTTATCTTTTGGTTACCCCTCAAAATCACGATAAAAATCGTTTATCATACCCTAGGCTTATAACTCGAGACAACCCTCAGAGTCAATAAACTTAGGTTCTGGTACTAAGGTATTTTGATATACCTTAAACTTTAGAGTAGGCTCTGACCAATCTCCGATACCATACTATATCAGAGTTTATTCAATGTAACAAAGCCTTTAAAACCTAGGCTCTGATACCAAGCTGTAGCATCCCCTAACCTAATTAGGGAAATACCCGACCTGAAACCCTAATTAAGCCCATATTACCTAACCAGACTTAACTAGAGCCAGCAACCTATCCTCCTTCACTTGATAAACACCATTGTATATCGAATATCGTATAAAATAAATAATAAACGCAGAAAAAATTTAAAACTTTTTTCGATAGTTAAAATACAACATACAGTACCAAATCAAATCAGAATAAACCTCGGTTATAAAAAAACTTCTCATCCCTTGTGATATTATAAAACGTAATTTAATACAAATATATAAGACAAAGGAAGACTCATTCCATCGAAAAGAAGATCGAGACTCTTATATCTTCTTTATCCCGTAATCATAGCGCTCGTCGACATTTCTTGAAAAGTTATTTAGGGTGAGCGCTCGAACTTGCTCAGTAAGTAGGGATTCATATAGCCATCAACATTCCATATGATAATCAAGAACATTATGCAATAACAATATGCACCAATATTAACTAACAAGAATATGGAAAGCATATAAATTCAATAAATAACGGATGCAAAGCAAGTTATCATGAACTATTACATTGTGATCCCCATTTTGTTTATAAAACTAGGGTCGATCACCCATCGACGCCATTAATGCGATTGCTAAACCAACATATTGACCGATATGTTATCGAGCCAATCCATTATGCCTAATGATTTTATCCGAAACCCTCTAATGAGTATGTAATCCACGTAACCTATCGAATTGAGCATGAGTTATATATAGGCCGGGAAAGGAACTCATCTCCTATAAACCTATTTTCAAAATCAGGAGTTATAATCATGGTCACATTACACACCGTTTTTCGTTTATTGAAAAACATCACAGTGTACATAGTCTCCCATTTCAGTTCAATATCTACTTGAACTACATATACTAGAATAGCCAGACAACATTGATAAATAAGTGAATCCGTACTTACCTCGGGTTAAGTCTCTCCGTTACCAAATTCCTTAACTTCTCAATTATTTCACGCTTTCCCAGTGTTCCTCAACCTATCACCAATCATTTGTAATTAATATAGGTCTATTACCTTGTAACTAGAAACCCTAATCCATTTCCTAAGTCCTCCAGATTCCCTCATCAAATCACTAGATTATTTTTGTTTTATGGGGTAGGAGCGCGCTCCCTCAGTGGGTGGGGCGCGCTCCACAATCTGTGTTCATTACAGTTGATGAAGGGAGTGCGCTCCTCTGCTAGGTGGAGTAACACTATCACGGATTGACTCGGTCCGAAGGTGGGGGTATAACGGCCTAAATTTAATTTACCGTTATTTATGACGTGGTTGCAGACGTGGCTGACAGCTCAAATGCTTGTGGGACCCGCAGTTAGGCTTATACGCGCTTGAAGCTAGGTAAATAGTAAATTGTGTATATTGATTTGTCTAAATTACAATGCGTACATTAAAATAGATTAAACATCATCGCAATGTGTGTACTTATAGGACATTTGACGTGCGATACCGTGTGAAGTATTTGCCTCGATATATGTGTCGACGCGGGTACCGTGTAGTTTAACCAACTTAACACTAGGTCGGGGAAAATAATGCATATAAACTGAATAAACTTGGTTAAATAATTAATATGGAATGTATATTTGGTGGTTAGGGACATGGTAATAAGCGTATGTCGCGGTTCGAGACGCGAAACCGAGCGTCAGAACACCCGAAACACCACTTTTTGAGTTAAATACAAGAGTGAGTGTGCCAAATGTGTCATTAGAGGTTGAAAAAAACCAAATGATGTGCTTTGGATGGCCTAGAGATGTGTATGTGAGATGAGATGCAAATTCAACCTATATAAGTCAAGTTTGACTTATTTCCACCACCTTTTCTCTCTCCTTATCCTTCTATCCAACTTGGAGACAAGAAACCAGAGGTTTTGAAGAGCAAACTTGGACATTTGAGGAGTGTGGAGGGGTGAGAACATCAAAATCAATGTGAGAACCACAAACACCTCAACTTTCTCTATCTGTTGATCTTAATTTTAGAGGTGTTAGTGATGGTTTGGTGGTTGTTGGGTTGTTGTTTTTACTGGGTTTGAAGTGCTTTGAAGTTATGTTGCTGGTGTTCTGGTTGTTGTTGGTTTGGTGGGGTTGTTTAAAACCCATAAGTTTTCAGTTGTTTGTCAGTCGTAACGCGATTATGCGATGACTAGGCCGTAGCCGAAAAATAGCGCGCTAATGTTCTTGATGAAGAAGGTATAACGGTCTAGGAATCAGCGCGCTTATTCCTAGAGCCTGCGCGCTTATTCCTAGAGCCTGCGCGCTAAATTCTGTTATTTTGACATAATTTTGGTTAAATGACTCAAAACACATCCAAATGACTAAAAATCAATTATAAATGGAACTAGGTCATTTCGGGAGGTAATTTGGGATATCTGAAACTAGGCTGAGTCGGACCGGGGGTGATTGACGAGACACGAAGTGCGGTTTGAGGTGTGTAGTATCCCAACTAAAATTTATTTAGTATAAAGATTTTGTTTTGTTTCTGAATTTACATTATGTCCTTCATTACTCTATTCTTGGTGTGATATAATGGACGGACATTGAGGTTCTCCCTCCGTGCCATTTATGTGTGTACGTCCACTAGGTCATAGCACGTGTGCCATCTCAGTGAATAAGGCTACCTGAGGGTCGTGACTGGCACGTGTGGGTGCGTCGTAGGTTCCATGCCGACAACCTAGCGGATCCAGATATTGGCCTTGCTTGAGTGCTACTCCCTGACAGTAGTCTGTTGGGAGTCCGAAGTAAGGCGCTAGTTTGACCCTAGGCTCTAGGAACACACATTTTGAGCTTTCACTATTATATATGCATGCGATGAACACAGTTGCCTGTTTTTATTTCCGCATGTTTATTTAATAGTTTTGTTTAAGTTTCAGTATTTACTTTCCGTATTGCTCACTTAATTTCCTTGGGAATACTCACTTTGGACTCGTCATTTGTCTTTTTGTGATGGCTTAAGTGCAAATCTTAGTAGGAGTCGTGGCAAGGGCAAGCTACCGAGAAATTTGTGATTCAGAGACATTTAGCCAGTCTTGTACGTGTGTATATATCTATTTTTTATTTTGGGATTTGGGATTGTGAGATAGCTCAGGACTCTATACTGTTGATATTTTGATACATTGAAGTACATGATTGATATATGATGGTATATGGGTTTTCCACTTTAGGTATCAGAGTAATTTGCATGACTTTACCGTTTATATATATATTGTTTGTCATGTTAAAAGACTTCCATTGTGATTGATTTGGGTTTTAAAATGATCTTAGTAGATTACTAGAGTTCAATAACAATTTAAACAGTAAATTGTTGTTTTATTGAGGTTAATAATGATTGAATGGTGGATGAGATGACATGTGAGACACGGCTGGCGCTGGTAGGCCAGGTTGTGGGCTCGCATCGGCTCTCGTGGCGGTCCATTTAGAAATGGGTCGTTACAGGGGGAGTTCATGTACATACATACATAGGGACGACGCATTTTCCCTACTGCACTGGTAGAGGTTTTTCAACTTTATTTTAGGAAAACACATCATTTTTCGCCCTGTACATAATTTTATGGCTAAATAAAATAAAGTCTCTCTCCTATATTAAAAAAAAAAACCTTTAATTAATTCTAATCCCGAATTAAATCTTGCAACCTTGTAGTGATGTTTACTGACAAGGTACATATTTTTTAGATCATGACTTGAGATCCAAAGAGTATCTTTACAGCCAACACATGTAATAAGAAAACAAAAACTTCAAAATTGATGGACTCAAATATCAAAACATAATCTAACTGAAGGACTAATTTCTAATTAAATAAAAACCCTAATACTAATTAATTTAGATTGCAACTTCAACAATGATGCGCAAAACACTGAATTGAGGAAAAAAAATATTTATTTATTTATTTTTATCTTTTTTAGAATTTCATCACTCGTCCTCACAATAAGGGAGTATACAGCTTTTTCATTGCGTTACTGGTGTGGTTGGCATTTAGTATTTATTTTTCTTAGTCAAGAAAAACTTATTTATTAAATGATATGTATAATATAGTACATTTGTCCATATTCTTTATAGTTATCCTCCTTTACAAATTATTCAATCTAATATTTGATTAGTGATGCTAAAGTATTCCATATAGTTATGATGTATTCCAGACTTCAATGCCCACGAACTCATTAAGCATGCCGTCATGTTACTTTAGTTTCACAAATAAAAAAAGTGATAAAAAAAAAAAAAAAAACTTTGGTCTCGTCAACACATCATTGTGTGACAAAACCTGGTAGCTACAACTTTTGATTTATGGGCTAACTAAAAAAAATAACACGAATATTGATCATTTTTTTATAAAAATAACATCAATTTTCAATTTCATCATAAATAACATGAACTTTCAACTTTTTTTTTTTTGTAATTTTAGCACGGAGAACGATTTTGAGCTTTGAGTGCTAACGTGACAACATAAATATAGTTTTTACCTTTTTTGTAATTAAAAAATAAATCTTTTAAGAAGAAACGACAACAACGCAAAAAAAACAAAGAAATCAAAAACTAAATTAATTTTACATATTTTTTTCTCTTGCTGACTAAAAACATGAGTTTGGTTCGTTCATTCAACTTTCGTCCGTAAAAAAAAAAAACAAGATGCAAACTTAATTAAGATTTTGATTTTGTTTTTTTTTTGTTTTTTTTTTTATTTCACTTTCTTTTTCATATATGTATTTTGCTTTTTTAATAAGAAAAAGTCGATTAGACGAGGGATTTGAGTTTTTGTTGATCTGGTTCAATTGAACCATAAAAAAAAAAAAATCAGTTTATGCTGCCACATCAATCGCAAAAAGCCCAAACCGCTCTCCGTGCTAAAATTGAAAAAATAGTAAAAATTTGTATTATTTCTGACGAATTTGAAAGCTGGGGTTATTTCTTTAAAAATGACAAAAGTTTGTGTAACTTTTTAGAGTTAAGTACTTAACCCTTGATTTAATAACCTTAAAAAAGTAGTTATGCCTTCTCTGCTTCAACAGCCGTCCAAACAACCACCAAATCTTCTACACCATAGGAGCAGTTGACAACCCACCACACCATCGTTGATCTCTCCTCAAATCCAACGGTGGGGATCTCTTGATTAAATAACTCAATTTATCAGCCGTCCAAAGTACTGAAACACGACGCGCGGTGCACCAATTTTTTAAGAGGGCCGCTAAGGGCACCCCACCGTTTCATGAAGGCACTCAGTTAATGTGGGCACTAACCAATTTACCTAGGGCACCAAAAAATTAGACCTGAAATACCCAAAATACCCCTCTAACCAATTTACCTGGGGCACCAAAAAACCCCTCCTGCAAAACAGAGACACCCCACCACCGTCCTCTTACTTGACTTTCTCCATTTCTCGTCAACGAACCACCTAGCAATCCCGAATCTAAGTTGTATTCGTTCCTCTATGTCTCTCTCTCTCTGTTGTAGGACGTTTTTCGAGTTTGAAGACTCGAGTTTTGGTCGATTTCATATCCAAAATAGGGCTCGGTTCAAGTTTTTCGTGCACACATCGATAGTGTTGAAATCGATCATTTGAATGTGCGTTGGTAGTCTAATTAAGTTGCATTTGATAGAGTAGTTGTTATGTTTGTGTGGCGGTGCATTCAATGGTTCATTTATTGGGCGTTCGTGGTTCTCGCCACAAGCCGAGATTTTGTTTACGTCTCGCGCCAAGCATGACCGAGAATGTAAAATAGCTTTCTGTTGTCCATAACCGAGACTTTTATTGTCGTCTCTGGCCACCACTTCACCGAGTAAGTCGAAGTGTATAGTTTATGTCCCGTCGGTGATGTCCAACCGAGAATGTAGAATAGCTCTTGGTTGTCCATTACCGAGACTCGTTATTCGCTTCTCGGTGGAAGGTGACCGAGACGTGTGCATAACTCTCGGTTCTCGCGAGGCCGAATCAATCGCGTCCGTGAAAAAAACATCCGAAAATTTGAGAAACCCTACGTTGACAAAAAACAGTTCCTACAAACCATCATATGGTTATCAAACATTGTTACATCGTCGTTTCGGATGATGTCAATCTGCAAGAATCGATAAACGGTTTAAAACGCAATGTCGTTTTAGGTTCAAGCTTGGTGGTGGGGTGCCCCATTTTTTCTGTCAAAATGGTTTGTAGGGTTTGAATCAATATATATACAGGGGCAAAATGGTCTTTTCCATTTTCGCTGAAATTTTTACAAAAAATTGAGTGCCTTCATGAAACGGTGGGGTGCCCTTAGCGGCCCTCTTTTTTAATCTAGGGTTCTCACGAGATGCACATGCCACGTGTACATCTCTGATTAAATACTATTTTAATTTATCACAGAATATATGTCCAATATGATACTATATAGAAACAATAGGTTTAGCTTCCAAGTCACTTATAATAGTTGCAGGTGCGTGACACAAGTCAATCAACCACCGAAAACCAATGGTGTCTAACATATTCATTATGATCGAGTAATATTATTGGAACTGGTAGAGTAATATATATACGCATTTCAAGGTGAAATGCACGAGATCCGACTCAATCGATGCCCGAAGCGAGTTACTTTTGCATTTTCCAACATTATTTGCATCCCATATTTTTATAAGGGCACTCAAGTGGATTTTACACCCCAAAATATGAACTGAATTTGACATGACTTTTGGGACCTCTCTTGCCAAACGTTTTTTCCTACAAAACTTGTTTGAAGATCTGGCGTAATAAGTCTAATGCTAGTTCAAATACTTTGTTGAACAAACTTAACTTTTGACCTTGCTCGCAAAGCATTTTTAACGAGATGGGAGAGTCATCACTTGCCAAAAGACTTTGTTGAACAACCTCACAAGTTCATTGATGAGGTGGAATTGGGTCGGATTACTCGAGTTCGTTCTCGACGTTGCCAAATGCTCTACAGTGCCTCATTTGGGTGCCCTCATAAAAAGACGGGGGGCAAATATCACAACTCTTAGTTTTTACCCACGAATGTGTAGTGACCAAAAAGCCCTTGTAGAAAGTTAACAATCCCAATGAGCACGGATAGAGACTACGTGGAATCCAATGAGCCGGCAACGTGGACTGTTAGTCTGTTTGGGAATACTCTCTAAAAACCGGTCAACCGTCTCCAATCTCGCACTCCCCTCCTTTTGTTGCTAAACATCAACACACTTTTATCAACACATTTTATAAATTGTTGCTAAAACAAGAGAAGAACAACAAAACAAATGGTGGTGTTATAGTATGAGCAGCTTGAATGGCAAAAAGGAGTTTCTGAGTCCCACCCAAACATGACCCAGCTGTGCCGGAGACTGGTCCGGTTGGATCTGAAAGTGGGCATTGTGGAGCGGGTCGGGTTTCTCCGGCGGTTCTTCCAGTTCATATGGGACCGGATCCTCATGTGCTCCGCCGGAAAACCCGTCTCGTACCGCCGGATTTCTTACCGGAGTTGTGACTCCTCCTCTTCTCCGGCTACCCATTTGGAGGATTGCGGCTACGACACCGATTCCGACTTGGTAGCTCTCAAGATCAGTCTCTTGGGGGATTGCCAGACTGGGAAAACAAGTTTTCTGGTCAGTCCTTGATTTCATTTCATTTGATTCTTTCAATTTGGGGTGTTTTTGTTTCTGGGTATTTGCTTGATTTGAATTTGAGTTTGTGTTTTTTGTTGTTTTAGTGATATGGGTATTGGGGAATTGAATTGGGTTTTTTCGGGGTGTTTTTGTTTCTGGGTCTTAGCTTAATTTCAATGTGATTATGTTCATTTCGATGTTTTAGTGGTTTGGGTATTGGGGAATTGAATTGGGTTTGTTTGAGTGTTGGATTTTCAATTTTGATTTTGTTTTTCAATGATGAAGATATGTTTTCTTAAGGTCACTTAGTCATTTAGTGTTCAATTGTTAATCTCGATCCTACGCACTAAGTTGAGCAGTTTGATCCATATAGCCGCCCCAGCTAATTTGGTATGGTTGGATTGATTTGGGTTTGGTTTGGTTTTTGAAGATTAGGTATGTGGGGGATGAGCAAGAGAAGCAAGGTTTGGAATTGAAGGGATTGAATTTGGTGAACAAGACGGCTTTTGTGCGGGGCGCGCGTCTCGCTTTCAGCATTTGGGATGTTGGGGGTAATGCCAATGTCATTTAATTTTATACACAATAGTGTTTGGTTTTATTGATTGAATTAGCTTGTTTGATCAACTGTTTTGATCTTTTTTTTTTTTATGGTTTGTGAAGGTGATCATGGATCACTTGATCATGTTCCAATTGCTTGTAAAGATGCAGTTGCAGTCTTAATCATGTTTGATCTAACTAGTCGCCAAACACTAAACAGGTTTGTTCTCATTTACTTAAATTCTACAAACTAATCTCTTGTTGAAGTTGGATTGATTGAGCAGCATTGAATTCCTCGAAAATTATCTTCCACCCGTTCACTTACCCTGTAAAAGTTAAATGTAAAAATTAAGAGTGTCTTCAAGAAAGTTGTTGATTTTGTACCGGTCTTGAGAGATTCACTCTCTTTTTTCTTGGTTGGTGTCTGAACCTTTTTCAACCCGGCCTTGCCAATCCCACAGGATTTAGTCGAATGTCTCAACTCCATAATCCAAGAGAAACTTAGGTGTTATAATTTTTTAAACTGTTTTTTTTTATTATTATTTTTGAAGAATTTCTGATTGCTGTGATTTGATTTTGATTGCAGTGTTATTGGGTGGTACCAACAAGCAAGAAAATGGAATAAGGTACTAAATTGATGGATTCTATTCATTCCCCTATGAATTTAACATGCCTAATTATTTCCTCATTGTAAGTATTTTACTTGTTTTTCTCAGACTGCAATACCAATACTAATTGGTACCAAGTTTGATGATTTTTCTCGCCTTCCTCTAGCCATGCAATGGACAATAGTGAGCCAGGTCAGTGCTATTACTTCATATGCTTTTTTTTTTTCTTCGAAGTAGCTCAATATGCTTATTTATTTACTTGATATTTTGTTTTATAAATGAAATTTAGAATGCACCTCAATTGATGGGGTGCATAGGAATGAAGAAAGCAATTTCGTAAGTTTTAAGGAAGGTAAAGATCTGTTAGTTTGTAGCAGCCATACTTAATCCCTTCAGTTCATTGGATTAGTCGGACCAACGTAGGTTGGGCTTGGAAGTGTTAGGATGCCCTTTATTGGAAGAATAAATAAATAAAATCTAGAACTACGGTGCTTTAGTTAATTAATTTTGAGGTTTTCCTAATTTCAAAATATAATTCGAGGGTTATGTCTATTCATAGGAATAATTGTGCATAAAGACATCAGAGTCAATTTCAAGCTTGATCTTGTTATTAATTTTGCCACTGAAGCTAAAAAACAAGCACTAAAATCCATTTAGGTGTGACAAGTAGAGGGTTGGGAAATTCAATAATGTGGGCTCTTACACTAAAGACTTTTAATGGGATATTAACTTTCACAACTACTGTTTGTAATTATTTGTGGCTGATTAAAATCTTAAATGAATTTTATGAAATGGGTCCATCGAATTCACGAAGAAATTTAAAGGGTTTCTTGTATTTTTGCAAGATGAGGTAGAATTGACGATTTATTTGAACAGGCAAGATCATATGCCAGAGCAATGAAAGCGACGCTGTTCTTTTCAAGTGCAACACATAACATAAACGTGAATAAGATCTTCAAGTTCATCACTGCTAAGCTCTTCAACTTGCCATGGACATTAGAGAGAAACTTGACAATTGGAGAGCCCATCATAGACTTCTAGCTAATTGTTTCCAATCCTGACCTAAGTAGTTCTCATCACCCTATAAAATCTATGTACATAGAAGTAACAGAGTCCCCCTTGAATTAATGTCACTTTGTTTTAGTGTGTTTTTTTTCTTTTTTTTTTTTTTTTCACCAAGTTGATTTCATGAGTTGTATGTGAAAAGAGGGGGAGAGACTAACAAATCTCATGTCTGATTATAGCATCTTGTTGTTCTTGTAGCACAAGTTTGATCAAAAGAAAAGGAAAAAAAGGTTACAAAGATGAATGCTTTTCTTTTGTGGAGCATCTCCTTTTGTCAAATTTTTATTGCTTTATGAAAAATGCTAGAATGATACCCAATTGACACCTGTGATATGGCGCGTGGACCTCACGTAAAATTGAGTATGCGTACAATAGTTTTTGGTGCATAACACACATTGTGTGTATCTCAATGTGCATACAACGGCTCTTATGGATGCGGGCTTGCACACCACGTCGCAAGGTTGTTACTTAGGGTGTCATTCAAGTATTTCCCTTGCTTTATATCATAAATAATCGTGTGTAGATCAAAATATAGTCCCACCAACTTTATAATGAAGGATATAAGTGTCTATTTTATCTCATTTAATATTAAGGTTTTCTTAGAGTAAATTGCGCACTTGTGTGCATAATACAATTGAGTTTGGAGGCAACATTGGTACTAACAGATATTCACAGGCCTTGGTGATCTGGCCCATGTGTTTGATACATCTACCACTAGACCATTGTACTCTTTGATATTGACATATAATAAAAAAATGTTCTCCAAAGATCATGATCCCTTTTTAAGTGAGCCACTGTGGTCTTGCTTGTACTCTTTGATGCCATAAATTTTATATTGATTGCAGCCCAAGAATCTCCTTTTCCAAGTCATATGACTTGTATGAAGTGTATTGGGTACTTTTTTCAAAAAGACATGGAAACACTATTTCAATGTTAAAAAGAGTAAACAAACACAACGTGAAGTGGGAAGCGTTTTGTGTTGGAAACTTGAAAAAGTGGCTCAATAGTTAGGCACGAGATTTGAGAGTAAAATGATCGGGGTAAGTTGTTTCTATCTTATCAATTTTTTTTTTGTTTTAAAAAAAGTGGACGATATATTAGTGAAGAAAAAGATTGAATGACATAGGTCTTGTTTGATTCATTTTTGTCAACTGGAAATGCGACTCACAAAGAAATTTATATTTTCATTTTTTATTCAACTTTGAACTTTATTGAAAGTTGCTTAAATTTTAAAAATAATAAAACATGTGAATTGATATAAATACTCATCAAACAATAACATTTGTGTAAGATAGGTGATTAATAAAGATTAATTGTGTCCATTTCTCTTTAGGGAGATAACTCTGTTAAGGGGATGAGGGAGTTATCTTCTCTTATAGGGGGAGTCGGGGTCCCAACTTTTATGGAAGTTGACATTACAAAACCAACCTAACAAAATTATTTTAAACTTCTATGAAAGATACCTCCCTCGGCTCCCACCCAAACATAAGGCCATAAATTTGTTGCATACATTTGCTACTTGTATAAGTTGTTGGGGTCTAAATTGATAAAAAAAAAAAAAAAAAAAAGGTGATCAAGAGGCTTTTGAATCGTGCATCGAGATGTGTTTCACATAATATTTTGATGTGTGTAGTGGACCTCACTTCCCTAATTAATACACTACACTATGAAATGAACTTTAACAAAACTAATCTTCTCACACTTAATTGATTAGCTCAATCAACTCCACCAACACCTTGGTAACCACCATGGGTATGTGTAATTGATTTTTATTAAGATTCAACTAATGTATTAGGTATGAAGAGTTTACTTGGGCCGACCATCAACACAAATCCAACTAATAGCATGTTTGTCCATTAACAAAAGCGACATTTTTTAGTGCGACCCACGACGATATATGACTCATGAGTCAAAGTGTCAAATTAATTTGATCGATTAGCCTATATTACAAGAAAGAAAAATTTGTGAAGCGTGTCAGCTTGTTCCACGTTTAATGGATTATTATTATTATTTGCATGTCTTTAGTGTATGTATTTGTCGACCAAAAAGAATGATCTTCTTGTGCTAATGACACCTTAGCTATTTGATGTTGATGGAAAAATCTCAATTATCCTTGTTAATTATTGACATTGATCAATTAGTTAGTATATATGAAATCTTAATTCAATTTTTTTGGCCTAACAGTTGAGTATAAAAAAGACGAATGAAAAATTTGAGGAAGAAAGAGTTCCTCAAATTAAGTTGATAAGGTTCATTCATTAATGCACGACAAATTCCAAGATATCTCTGAATATCTATTTTCTTATTTTGAAAAAAAAAATGTGTTTAATAGAACAACCAATCGGACAAAGTTCGATTTGTAATCGGAGTAAATAAGATATTTTGTGTGTCACATGACTCACATGTCATTGTTTTTAAATGATCATATGTCAAATAACTATGTATTGTATTTGAGGTTTCGATTTCGAGTCTTAGAGATATTTTCGTCGAAATTTTTTTACGGTTATTCGTCAAATCATATTATTTTTTCTTTTCTAACTCCTCTTCCATCTACAACCCTAATAAGGATCGTTCCATGAGACTTTGATGGCGATTCCCATACATAACTTCAGTATTCTGAATCTAAAGTAATAAACATCTTGTCTATTGATTTAAAAAAAATAAAATAATATTTCATTAAATAAATTGTAATATAATATATTCTCAGTAGAAAAAGTGCAATTTTTCATTTCCTTGTAAGAATGAGAACCCCTCACCTATCTCGCCTCATTTACATTTTCACTATGGTTTCTCACGCTGTAAATGATGTCAACTGCATCGACTAATCCACGTTTGAGCATTGTTAGCCCCCATACGAGGAGGCGACCCTTTTAACATAAGTTTTTCATCTACAAGATTCAAACTCAAGACCTCACTAAAGGAAAATTGAATTCTAGCTACTCGGAACAAGTAACTAATTGTTGGTATTCACATCCCTACTACTACAATTCTACTTTGATATAAAAAAGTTACACCAATTTGCATGTTAACCATTGTACATAATTGTACGTGATGCTCTTAAGTTTTAATGCATAAGGCCCATTATTATTTATCGAAGGCGTAAAAGATCATTTACAAGCCCGGCCCATTTGAATCCAACAATCAACACAATTGTTCAGTAGCCATCAAATCAAACGGTCCACACCAGAAACGGGAAGCAACTTCTATAAAATTACAAATAGTAAGATTTGTACAATTACCAATTGCAACTTGCCATATATTCATTTGTTAGAGAGAAGGCAACGCGCCATATGTTCATTTGTTAGAAAGAACAAAGTAGGGATAATTTATTTAACTTTTATATTACTAATTTACCCTTCACTAACAAAGAAAAATAAGTTTTTGACATCATCGAACACACATCCCCAAACGTACATCAACTTTGGGAGTCGTCCCCCTGCGTCTCAGCATACACTCACCGCGTGTTGTGCATCGAAAACTATATGTGCATGCATCTCGAGGCTTAAAAAATAAATATGTAAAATTATTCTCATCCAGCTTAAGAGAATACGTTAATTAAAGTGAAAGTAAATTAATAATAAAAAACTTAATAGATTCTGCTTCTATTATCCTTTTCATCAAATGACCCATGACTCGTTGTGATTGATAATTATGCAAATATTACAAGTTCCAATTGTATAGAACTAATATTAGATGACACAAGGGAAGTGGATTGTTGTCATGTAACTAGTGATTCGACTTTGAGTCATAAAAATGAAAACAACACCAGTGAGAGATTCCCTACTTATGTGGTGCGCGACCGAGCAGAGTGGTTTTAGACCTAAAAAAAAAAAAAAAAAAAAATAAAATCAAACGGTCGAGAGACCACAATTCACAATCATCAATTTGAACCTCACTCCCACCACCTTTACCTAATCTGCAACATTAGCTCAACCCCTCCGCCGCAGATGAGTGGCGCCGCTTGTTCGACCTTCATTTCCCTACTCGGAACCCCAAATCGCACACACTTCTCAGCTTCCATTTCATTGGTGCGCACTCTCGCAAGCGCCCTTGTAGAAAATAAGAAGCACTACATAGAGAATTTGGGCTGTTCTTTCAGTCCAACTACTCACAGAACAAGAAGTTATGCTTCTCGGGCTTCTATTGCTGATGTACCCACTTCAATTTCGAGCTCTACCTCAAATGGGTATCTTTGATTTTGTGTTTTTTGTTGTTTTAAATTCTGGGTTTTGCTTGTTTTTGTGTTTTATGATTCTGGGTTGGTGGGGTTTTAGGGGGGTTTTAGAGAAAATGCGAGAACATAAGTTTTACTGACTCAAAATTGTTGAACTCATTTGGCATTGTTGCTTTGTTGATTTTGTATTTCTGGGTTCTTATTTGTTGCAGCTATCCTAAATACACTCGGTTGCTTCCTTGCCCATTAGAGAATGGACCCCCAAGAGTTGAACATCTTGTTGTAACCGAAACAAGTCGAGTTCTTGATTATATTTGTAAAGTTTTGGGTCTTCCTCAACTGTAAGTATGGCTAATAATCTTCTTATGTTTTTTTTTATAATCTTTCATGTACCTATGTTTATGTTTTCAATAATGATTTACAAATGAATTGATAGTACATAAATTTCCATTGAGAGTTGGAATCTTTTTTCAGCCCCTCCCTACCAAGAGCATCTCCAATCCATGTTTGGATTGGGAAAAAGTGCGTCGCTAAGGATGGAATAAACATTGGATTAAGAAAACATTCTTGAATGCAAAATGTTTAGGAGCATGTGAAGCTGATGTGGCAAAGACAATGTCTAACACGAATGTCTATTTATAGACATCGTGGGCAAACATGTCTCGGGTAGACATTGTCTTTGCCATGTCAGCTGCACATATGCTAAACATTTGTATTGGAGAACTTTTTTATATTATTTATTTCAATGTCTATTTCATCCTATGTGTTGCACTGCCCCCCAATATACATTTGCATTGGAGATGCTCTTAGACTCCACTATTCCTACGAGAGTCAGTCGGGTGTCCGAACTCTATTATTGGGGGAGACCAACATATTTAGGGTTGGATGGCATGATTTTGTCCCATGATAGCACCTAAAAGTTTCTTGAGTAAGTTTATTGTATGGAAATCTGAATGGATGGAGTGATGAGTAGAAAATTTCATCTGCAAAGATTTGTTGCAGATCTTATTCATTTTGGAGCTGTCTATTATGCACTGGTGTGCCCAAAGCCTCCTCCAACTGCGACACCTGAACAGATCCGTATATTTAAAGAAGCCACAGCACCTTCAGTTCTTAAAAAGAGAAGTTCGCTGAAGGGGAAGACTGTACGAGAAGCGCAAAAGACCTTTCGAATAACTCATGTGAATGAGTTTGTTGAAGCAGGAACATACTTGCGCGTGCATATACATCCCAAGCGATTCCCTAGGTATTTGATCAACAAGAAGTCTTTGAATTTAGCAAAAAAATGTTTCTGCCTCTTGTTTGTCATTCTCAAGAGCCAACTATTAGTTTTTTTTAGGGTGTTGCAATGAAGAATTGATTGATCTTTTGAATCTGGTAGGTGCTATGAAATTGATTGGAAGTCAAGAATTATAGCTGTTACTGAATCATATGTAGTTCTGGACAAACCTGCTGGTACATCAGTGAGTCAATTACCACTTTTTTTCAATCACTTATATTTCAGTGTTTAAGCCTCAATGAGTGAAAATCTTGATAGTGAATTCTCATATAAAAGAAGAGAGATCATGCATTGGTTCCTAGAATTAACTAGGTTCTTTTTGATTAAAAAAAAAAAAAAAAAAAACTAGGTTCTTCATTAGCTGTAAGCTGCAAATTGAGATTTTATGAGAAAATCGTTGGGGATTGCTTAGAACTGTCATGCTAAATTTCATTGCCGATGCCCATGTTTTATATATTGTACTTCTCAGAGGCGGCACTGACCATTTTCTAACTTATCACACTAAGCATCCTCACTCGGAGAAACAATTAAGGGTAGTTAGTTTTGGCAAGCACTGTTAACTATTGCTAGAAATTTAGAAGAAAAATGAAGTTTGTGGATCATATTCGTATATAATCATAGTGTACAAATTCAATGTGGATTTTACTAGTCATGAGTGTTAGTGTCACATTTTGAATGTGCTATTTGTCAATTATTTGTACCACTTGTGGGTTATATGGAAAATAACCATATGGGCACATGGTTGTTGAAAATACTAGATCGGAGGTTAAACTACGATCATTATCTGAAAGTTGTTTGAATATGTTGAAGAGTGTTGTGGCGAGTAGACAACAACTATGTTTATTGTAACAGAAGGCAAATCTCATTAGTTACCACAGAGTATATATGAAGACAACCTGAATTGGTTAAGAACTTAAGATGGGTTTGCTGAACGTTGAAGCTAATCCAACGGTGTTTTGATCCAAGTCAACAATAATGACATTCTACATAAATGATCAAGACATACCAAAGAACATCTATCGATAGGTGTTTTAAGTCTCGAGTGTTTGATCTTTTATTGTAATTGTTTCACATCATTTCACTTTGAAATGTGTGATTATAAGTTTACGAATTTGTGTTCATATTTATTTGTAATTCTGAATATCAACCAGGGGATCTTGGGTAGGCCAGTCGAGGGGAGCTCGACACTCCAAGGGGACTTAGGAGAAAATGCATGTAAGGGTGAGAGACGAGTGCAACAACATTTGTGAGGGAGACACGAGAAAGAGTCTCGTGTAAGTTTTTGTTTCTACCTTAGTGGATTTTCGACATCTGGGCGTGTGCGGCCCCAGTTCCCACAAATTGGGCCTCGCCTGTCTTAAGCCTACGTGGACCCTCGAGCCAACCCTCGCAAGGTCAACGCAAGCCTAGTCAGCCTTCTTTTCCATTATTTTAAGTCATTTAGTGTTTTCAAGTTTTACAAGTTAGCGGAAACAATTAATAATTTAAAAGACTCAGCAATAAAGTAATAGCAAAGAGTCGGACAACCTATATCTGGAACCCTGTGTATATATAAACCTGTATATTTGATGACAAAGTGTATAAAGTAAGCAAAAGTTGTATACAAGTCCTATGCATCGCTCAACCCAAATCTACAACCCAAAAGTGTATAAAAGACATAAGTACGTATTTACTGGCAATATAAACAAAACCTACAAAAGCTGAAGTAACAGGACGCTTGGGACTCAAAGGTAGTCGCCGATCTTCTCCTTCCCAGGCCTACTACTCGACAGATCTGCACCCACCGTTACAAACAAGACGGTGAGTACGGTAAAGTAACGTAAATTAATTCCCGAAGCCACTTGTCCACATTTCGATTATAGAAAGATAGGTAACTAAGTGCATATAAGGCACTAAATCAAAGCCAAAAGAAACATATGCAAGAAGCTACCATGGTAAACTAGTAAGTCGTTGAGTGCGGAAAACAAAGACTAAAGGTGTAATAGGAGTGATACTAAGCTCGAACACGTGGGAGGTCCTAGACTCAACGACAGAGGTCCTTCGGCCTACATGGAGGAACATATCCCGACCTATCGAGGTCCCCCAGACCACATGAAGGCACACGTCCCCGTCTCCATAGAAGTCCTTTTTATACATTCGTAAGGAACACATTCCTATGGCGAGCCCAAGTCCGGTAGGAGTCCTTTATGGCATACTAAGGAGCACATTCCTACCTTAATGGTGTTAACTAGGAAGACATCTCCGCACGTCTTCGTGGAACGTGCCCGATAGGTCCGTCCTACCAGAACCCCACCCCTCTCGTATCACAACATCACACAAGTCTATTATGAATAGGTTCTTCAAATAAGACTATGACTACTTCTCCATAGACTATTTTTTTCACAAAGTAATAGCTTCCTTTATTATTTCATAATGATGGTCGGTCTTTTATAGACTTTTCATACAATAGGAATGACTTATAAAAATAGAAACTATTAACATTGAGTCCAACTAGGAAAGTAAACATTCTAATAAACGAATAAGAAAATCTATCTAATTAGTAATGTTCTAATAAGCAACTTTCTAATAAGTAAACCTTCTAATAAACTAATATCTTTAATAAGGAAACTTCTAATTATGCTACGTTGTCATTCTTTTAGTAGTTGGACCCATACAAATATTATATGATCATATCATTACTCCCCTCATGGGCTTTGGGCTTGTCCTTAAGTTCAATTTCAAAATAGGCCCTACTAGGTCATGGATCATCAGGAACATTATCAGCCCTGCCGTCTTCGAATACCGGAATTTGTATCCAAAATAGACGTTTACGTTTGTGTCTCTTAGAGTAGGATTCATCTTAGTTGTAGCACAAACCTTTAGATCTCCTCTTGACCATTTTTGCTTGGGTAAGGCGCTTCACAAAACGGGTTGATGAGCTTCTTTTGTCATTATCCGCAACGTTGTTGGATGGTTATGCTCTACATTTAGACAGAGAAATCATGTTGAAGGACAAAGATGACCGCCATTAGTTGTTTTAGGATTCGACGCACTATATATGGCAAACGATACATAGGTAGCGCTAGAAATCTTTTGCTTGTGTTCAAGTGCTCGAGCCATGGTTATTGCAACTCCTAGATTTCCTGGTTGTTGCATCTTGATTTCTATCTGGAGGTCTTCAGTAAAGCCTGTAGTAAAAAGATTCACTTGTTGTTGAGGCTTTCAAATCGAATATCTGGGCCAACAATGACTGGAACTATGTGGGTGTGATAGAGAGAGTGATGGTGAGGGTCGTGAGGGAGTCGCCAAGAGTGGGGAGAGAAGACTCGGTGAGAGAGAGAGAGATTGCTAGGAGAGGATCCGGAAAATGAGAGCAAAAAATGAGAGAGGAGAGTTTTGGTAAAGATAGAAAAGAAAAATAGCGAGAGAATGAAAATCGTGAGAGAGAAAATGATAAGGGTGTGATAATGTCAAAAAGTTAGAGGTTGAGTGTAGTTTGTTGTTTGACTTTTTTTCTTTTCTTTTTGAATCGTGTGAGTGATATGTCATCATCCCATTGGTCCACATCAAACTTAATCAACACCTAGTTACATTCTATCTCTCCATTTAAATTACCTCACCTTACTACATTAACACCAAAATTATATTAATTGATCACTTTATTTACAACTAAATGACATACAACAACAACAACAACAACATAGCCTCGAATCCCAAATTAAGCGGGGGTCGGCTACATGGATCAAACTTTTCCATTGTGTTCGATTAAGTGCAATTGATGGTGAGCTTTACAACTAAATGACATATTTATATTTAATTAAAACTATAGCTTTATTAATTATTATGAGTTACTATTAGCACCCCTATATGTTATATCAACCCCCATTTAATTTAATGTTATTTCGGCCTCCAATAAGTTAGTTCATGCTCTAAGCACCTCCTTAATTGTTAGTAAACACTCCATTATACCCACTAGTTTATATTTGCCCCTCTCTCCCCCAAGAAAGTCCTTTTTTCATCTTTTGCGATCTTCAATCTTCAACCCTTTGTTGCACATCATCTTTTTCTCCTCCTTAACTCAATTTGGTCTATATGCATTCCAAGATTGATTCTTTGATCCTTGAAAGCTAAGATTCAACACAAATAAATGATTCTAACCATTTCAAGAATATGAACCAAATCTCAACCAAATACTATAATTAAGAAGTTGTATTTGATGGTGAATTGTTGAGTGTATGGACAAAGAAATGAGAAGGGGTGTAGAGATTATAATGTAGAAGAGAAAATGAGATGAGTCTATGGTTTAATTTGGGTGAGATATAGAAAGTGAAAATTAAGTAGAAGAGGAGAATGTGAGTGTAGTGATTGAAATAGGAGTTAAGGAGGGGTGTAAATAGTGAAAAATAAAGTTGAGGAGGGGTGTAGAGAGTGGAAAGTAGAAAGGGAAAAAGAAAGAAATAGGTTCATGATTTAGAGTAGGGTTATTTATGTAATTTTGCCTAAAAACATTTTAGTTTAAAAATGTATTAAATTAAATGAGGGGCTGATATAGGATAGTCCCTAATTATATAACACATTAATTTTTTGTTCCAACTATATAGCTATTTTAATATGTTGTACTACTATACTACAAGCTCAATGTCCGTGATTTGACCGAGCGTTCCACGTAGGAATCGGGTCAACGGTCAAAATCTTGAAATTAGCGCGAAATCAGGATTTAAATTTTTTGGGCCGTTACATGGCGTGGCCCTATAGACATAGGCCTGAGGATCGAACTGTGTAAACAACTCCGGTGTTGTGGTTTGTTTAGGATCGAACTGTGTAAACAACTCTAGTGTTGTGGTTTGTTTACTTTCACTTGCTATTTCTTTATTCGTTGCATAGATTTCCATTTTTCAATTTGGTATCAGAGCGGGGAGCTACTAATTCTTTGTTTACAAAGTTAGTGAGATCCAAGAAATCTATGGCTCAACATCTTCATTCTGATCAACCGGAGGGAGTCTCCACCACAAAACCACCACTCTTAATTGGCACCAACTACACATACTGAAAGTCTAGAATGAAGGGATTTGTGTTATCCCTTGATGTGAAGGCATGGCGTGCTATCGAGAAAGGCTACTAAACTCCTACGCTAGATGGTGCATCGAAGAATCCAGACTTATGGACTGAAAAGGAAGAGAGATTGCGTTGACTCCTGGCCAACGCCAAAGGTCTTAATGCCATCTTCAGTGCCGTCAACCAAGAGGACTTAAAGCTTATTTCATCATGCGATGAAGCAAAGGAAGCCTGGACGATCTGTCAAAATGTGTTTGAAGGGAATGAATATGCGTGAGATTCAAAGAACGTTCTTCTGTCATCTCAGTTTGAGGCTTTACGAATGGGGGAGAAAGGAACCAATGCTGAATACACTGCAAAATTGAAAGACATTGCTAATCAAGCCTAACAACTTGGAAAGAAATACCAAAACAGTACTGTACCAATAGAATACTAGATGCATTTCATACCACAACATATACAAAATGTACCAGTAGTTTTTCTTAACCAAACTAGCAATGAACGGAACTCCCAAAATATCACTGAACTGCATTCCCCACGAATACTACCAACGGATCATGTAAGCAAAAACCAGCTGCAACATCATCATTTACTCTTCCCTATAGCTCTTGGAACCTCTCCCTCTTTGGGACATAATAAGACAAGAAACTTGGGAGAAAAAGTAAACTTACTGAGAGAAAGTAGCAGTGCGACGATCAAGCTTATTTAGTTGTTTCCTTAGAATTGTGCGATAATTCCTCATAAATTGAAGAAGAGCAACATCATTGGGTGCACCGATTGTTGGAGCAAAGATAGAAGACTCGGGAACATCAACATTTATCCTTGAATTGTGTGACAAATTATAGGAAGTGGGAGTGAGAAGATTAGCCAAAGCAGGCAAGTCCATAGCATGCGACGAGGATAAGGAAACAATCTTTTTAGAGATCGTTCGTGATTTAGCCTTCACCATACTGTCTTTGTTAGAAATTGACATTCCCTAAGACTTCAAAATATCAGTAATCAAGCACGGGAAGAACAACATTTTGAATAAGTCCCCCGAATGAACACTCTCCTGTAATACTTGATAAAGTAGAACACCAACATTAATAGGAACACAAATTCCTATTGCATAAAGAGCAACAACATCTTGAAGCAAGGAAACATCTTGGGAATAAGGAAAAACATTCTCTAGATCATGCTTAAATAAAACAAAGTACTTAGAAGAGAGATCACCCGAATCAATTCTAGAGTCATGATCTTCACATGTTCGCAATTTCCGACAAGTAATTTCAGAAATAGCTCTATCCAAATGAAGTTCAACAGTAAAGGATTCATGGTAGGTAGGGATTACGAGCAGGAGGTGTATAATTGAAGCACTCATTGATAATTGTCAGAGAGAATTGATAAAACTTGTTGCAAATGTACGCAAGCTGATAGAATGGACATGTGACTGCCTCAGTTCCCACAAAGCCCAATTTTCCCTTTGTTACCACATAAGCAAATTCTTCAATTAATATAAGGAAAATACTAGAATGACAACAACAATGTCACACCAGAAGACACTTTGACTCGCTAGAGCCTTCCACGCGACTTTGACCCGCGTGTTATGTACCGGGTGTTGGGGCATGTGCCATAGGTCAATCCATTAACTGTCTTTATGAATACTTTTAGTTAATAAAATAGAGGATTTCATTTGCTGTTTATTATAATTAATTTGCATGTTTACATTATGATAAGATCCATGGGTATTTACAGAAATATCCTAAATGTCCCTAGTCGATCATTATCTTTGGGAACTATGATGAATTAAGACTAGTGTGAGTCTTGATTGATGATCATATGATGATTATACGTATAGGGATACGAATCAAGATCACGAGTACTTGTTAGGGAACAAAATCTTGGACCACCCGCTATGAGAACATCACATGGATTAAGTCATAGTTGTTTCTCATGATAGGTATATTTTTGAGTCCTCGACTCGAGATTACCAGAGACTTCAACATTAGGAACACGGTGATTTGACACAATCAAACGTTGTCTTTAACCTGACGATTATAAAGGTTGTGATTGGTTCTTGTGTGAGCAATGTGATGAAGTTGCGTAATCAAGATAGAATTTGTCCCTCTCATATAAAGAGATATCCAAAGTGGATCCCTCGATGTGTTAGATCGTTGTTAAAAGGCCTAGTCTAAGTGAATTGATATTGATCAATGTCACTTGGATGTTTTCGATCTACCTAGAGATCGAGACTAGTACGATTGAACATGTTGGATGACAATTTTATGCCTTATGTTCGATCAAAAGGATATCGTGTGACAAAAGGATGTTATATACATTATTGATTAGGTTGTATCGATTTGATATTCGTACAACTTGGGTAGTCATAATGTTTTGCTAGAGGCCGCTTATGACTTGTATACCAAAATGAGTTTTGGTACATTGCCAACGTTGTATGAGCCTATTGGGTCGCACACTGAGAATGGTTTTGCGAGATTTTAAGATGGTTCAGAAAAACAAATTTTATATGATAAAATTTGTGACAAACGTCCTTGTGGTGTATTACACTTATACTTCTTTAAGTAGGGGTATATGTGTAATTTACTTAATCGTCTATATACAAGGTTGTAAATAGACGCTTTAAGTTAGAACACATATAGGAAAGATTAAGGGTCGAAACTCTATTTTCGTTTAAGAAACGAATTAGGGTTTTCTCAGTACGCTCTACGGATCGTTTTGGAGAGAAACAAAAGGTTTGGTATTCTCTCGAAGCTAGCACTTCGAATCTCGCCGCCGTTCGTGTGTGGACTCTTGGTAGAGGCGTTCGTCGTTAGCGAGCGCCTTAGAGATCGATGAACCTTCGTAAAGGTATATTGCGACCGAGGTATGATTAAGTTTTCATGTTTTAAACGTTTTTAATGGAATTAGATTCGGATCCTGTTGGGGTTTTTGTCAAAATTGTTTTGTAATTTCCGCTGCGTATGAACCCCAAAACCCAGCACTGGGATTTGTGTATGCCCGCATCTCAAGGTGCACATGGATGACTCTTGTGAGCCAATGTATCTTGTGGTGTGACTTGCTATTGTCATTCTAGCACTTTTCTTAATACAAATGGTAGGGTTCATGAATCTGAGGAAGATGGTTATGGTGGACCTACAACTGACGTTCTTGTTGTTGACAATTATGGACCTCGTACAAAGAAGAAAAGATTTGTTCGTGGAAGTGGATCCAATAATCGATTGGTTCGGTCACGACAAGTGTTGGCATCTTGTGCAGACTCTCCATCAAACTATGATTGGCATTCTGATTTTCTTGAACGAGATGATAATACTCTTTTGAGTCCTGAACTTCCATTGCAACCTGCTCAAGCTGATGCTTGAAATGCAAAATCTTGTAAATTCTTCGATGATGATGCTGATCATAGATATTCTACAATGATGAACATGCCAATCTGGTCAGAATGGTTCTTGAGTAAGCACTCTTACAAGAGGTACAATCTGGATACGTTCCTGACTTATCAAGGCTTGCATCAATTGTTTGTGTTTCCATCTGAGTATAACTTAAACTCTAGTGAGGAAATTCTATGCCAACTTGAAGCCGGAGATTGATGATTCTACCTCTTCATTCTATCAGCTTGTGTACATTCGCAGCAAGTTCTCCGACAATTATTAATGAGTACTTCAACTACATAAATGCTTAACTTCATTTGGATAGAGTTATTTCTAAAATTAATTGTGAGAAATCGCGAACATGGGAAAATCATGACTCTAGAATTGATTTGGGCGATCTCTCCTCTAAGTACTTTGCTTTATTTAAGCATGGTCTTGAGAATGTTTTTTCTTGTTCCCACGATGCTTCCTTGCTTCGAGATGCTATTGTTGCTCTTTATGCAATGGGAACTGATGTTCCTATTAATGTTGGTGTTCTACTTTATCAAGCATTACTAGAAAGAGTTCGTTTGAGGGACTTATTCAAAAAGTTGTTCTTCTCGTACTTGATTACTGATATTTTGGAGTGTCAGTTTCTATCAAAGATAGTATGGTGAAGGCTAAATCACGAACGATTTCTAAGAAAGATTGTTTCCTTGTCCTCGTCACATGTTGTGGACTTGCTTGTTTTTGCTGATCTTCTCACTCCCACTTCCTATAATTCAATACGCAGTTCCGAGATAAATGTTGATGTTCCCGAGTCTTCTACTGCTCAAACTACTGGTATATTCAATGATGTCTTCTTCGATTTTTGAGGAATCTTCGCACAATTCTAAAGAAACAACTGGATAAGCTTGATCGTCACATTGCTATTTTCTCTCAATAAGTTTACTTTTTCTCCCAAGTTTCCTTTGTCTTATTATCTTCTAAATGGAGAGAGGTTTTGAGAGCTATAGGGAAGAGTAAATGACGATGTTGCAACTGATTTTTGCTTATATAATCTGTTGGTGGTATCTAAAGGGAGAGCAGTCAGTGATATTTTGGGAGTTCCGTTCATTGCTTGTTTGATTAAGAAAAACTACTGGTACATTTTGTATATGCTGTGGTATGAGATGCACCTAGTATTCTATTGGTACAGTACTGTTTCGGCATTTCTTTTTTGGAACTACTAATGGTTAGTTGCTTTGTTTTGTAAATGATGATATATGCTCTGTTGCATGTTGTGCCCACATGATTGCATGTGTGCCTATGAGTACAAGGGTTTTTATAATTTGTGGTGACAACTACTTCTACATGTCTATGATTTGGTTCTCATCCACAAGTGATACTCTCTGACCTTCTTTTATTGTGACAAATAATGACAAAGGGGGAGTTTGTTACTGTCACATTTTGAATGTGATATTTGTCAATCATTTGTACTACTTGTGGATTATATGGAAAATAACCATATAGGCATATAGTTGTTGAAGATGCTAGATTTGGAGGTTATACTATGATCATTATTTGAAAGTTGTTTGAATATGTTGAATGGTGCTGTGGCAATAGACAGCAACTATGTTTGTTGTAACAGAAGGCAAATCTCAAGTTGCCACAGAGTATATCTAAAGAAAATTGAATTGGTTAGGATGGGATGGCTGAACGTTGAAGCCTATCCAGAGGTGATTCGAGGGATCCAAATCGACTACAATGACATACTATATAAATGATCAAGACACACCAAAGAACATCCATCGATTAGGTGTTTTAAGTCTCGAGTGTTTGATCTTTTATTGTAATTGTTTTCATGTATGATTACAAGTTCTGAATTTGTGTTCATATTTATTTGTAATTCTGTGTTTCACCAAGAGGATCTTGGGTAGGCCAGTCGAGGGGAGCTCGACACTCTAAGGGGACTTGGGAGAAAATGCATGTAAGGGTGAGAGACGAGTGCAACAAGATTTGTGAGGGAGTAACGAGAAAGAGTCTTGTGTAAGTCTTGGTTTAGACCTTAGTGAATTTTCGACATATGGGCGTGGCCCCGCAGATGTAGGTCTGAGGACCAAACTACGTAAACAACTTTGGCGTCGTGGTTTGTTTACTTTCACTTGCTATTTCTTTAGTGGTTGCATAGATTTCCATTTTTCAATGACAAATTGAAAGTTATGATAACCATTGGAATGCAGCTTTGGATGTAAATGATGGTTATGCCCTGCCCTTTAATCTGTAACCAAAAATTGGGGATGCCTTGCTGCAATGGTTGATCAAAATTTTGAAAAGACATACCTTAAATCTCTTTCTATCTGATGAACTTTATGGGGGTAGGCACATGTAAAATATATTCGGAATAGTGAAGTTTCAGTATCGGAGCTTAACTACCTTATGGTTGTTCGTACTAATAAATGGGAACTGCATTAAACTATTTGGTGATCATACATTTCTATAAATTCTTTGTGAAATGATGCATTGATCATACATAGGTAAGGAATTTCAACTGTTTAGTTAGGTCCATTTAATTGTTGCCTGGCAAAGTGGCAATGATGATTGGGTCTTTACATTGCTTTTCATGGGGAAAAATAAATTGATCTCCCATGTATACATCCATACTTCAGGTAGGAGGAACAACTGACAATATCGAAGAGAGTTGTGCAACATTTGCTTCTCGTGCTTTGGGTTTATCAGAACCATTGAAGACCACCCATCAGATTGATAATTGCACTGAAGGATGGTAGTGTATCAGCCTATTAGGCCCGAGTTAAACTAATCTATGCGATTGAGAATTCCTGTAGAAATGGATGGATTAATGGGTAGTATTATTTACTTGCAGCGTCGTGCTAGCTCGAACTAAAGAGTACTGTTCTGTTTTCCATGGAAAAATCCGGGTATGTTTTTGAAAGTTTTTTTTTTTTTTTTTTTTTTTTTTTTTTTTAATCTGTGAAAGATAATAGTATGAAAGTAACCAAAATTTTGATATTCATGTTCAGGAGAAAAAAGTGAAAAAACTCTATCTCGCTTTAACTATGGCGCCTCTACCCCTTGGTGTAGTTACCAATTACATGCGTCCGGTGAATATGGCTCCGAGGCTTGTCTCAAAAGGTAATGCCGTAATGGTCGTCGATGAAAAGTATTTTATGGTTCATAACTTCTTTTCGTACTTCTTTCCGTCATTCAATTTCATCCAGTTTTAGGTAGGTTATTTGACACAAAAGTTTTCATGACTCTAGATTTCGTTGAAGGATGGTTTCTATGTCAGCTCGAAGTTTTGGACTGTAAGGAGGTTTCCTGGCCAAGTGCTCTTGCCGAAGAGCAGTACTCGGTCGATAACTGTGGATGGTCCTCGAGACAAGTTGCATATGAATGCAAAATCAACCTTCTAACTGGTCGCACTCATCAGGTGACTCAAGATTTTTTTATTGTAATCATTTTGGTTTTTTCATTTAGATACATGTCTTAGCAACAATTTTATGCTGGTCATCAACCTAATGCGACCGTCCTCCTTCATCTACACTTGGGACCGATATGTTCTATACAAGTAGTTTCAATTTGACATTCTTTAGACAAGTGGATGTGAAAAAATGTTCGGTTTATTCACCAAAAACAAAGTGTTTGGTTTTATTTACAGATTGCAATTTGTTCGAAGATTTCTAGAGTTTGATCTCAAATTAATGGCTAGTATAGGTTCTTCATATTTAGAGCCAAGTTCATAGTTTCACGCTTTTTTATAGAAATAGTTTCATGTATTTGCTTGTCAATATTTTCCTCGATGAGAAATCTTTGGGACCATTTTATGGAGAGTTGAACTCTCTAAAGATTCAATAGAGAACTTTCTCTGTCGACAAATGTTTGGCTAAAATCGAGCAAATGACAGTTGATTAATGCAGGTTCGAACTCAATTGGCGGCTTGTGGCGCGCCCATAGTGGGTGATTCTATGTACATTCCTGCAGTAATGGCAGAGAAGTCCAATCCTGAACTCAATCCATTTGGAGAACAAAGTAAGCAACACATAAGCGAGGATGATCGGTCGAAAGCTGTTGAAGAGTGGATCGCGCAGCATGGGAAGGAACCAAGTATGGCAATAGGTCTCCAAGCCTGCCAAATCTCATGGGATGACGGGCAACACTTTTACCAGGCAGGGTCTCCATGGTGGAGATCTAGCGGCTCCTAACGAAGATGGTGTTGATGAAGGTGAAGATGAAGGTGAAGATGGCACAACATATATCTGTCGGTCTTTCTGCATGTCGCGAACCGCGATAGAGATGAGAATATGTGGAGAAACTTTCCTGGGGCAGTTGTCAACAGAGTGGAAAAAGATTGATTTGAGACAAATGCTTGCTATTTTGTAACAAACGCATACATTTTTATTTATTTATTTATTTGTTTTATTTTTTATATTGATTCAACCATGCAAAATATTGTTGATTGTGTTGTGTTAAGATGGATGGCTATGTGAGAAGTTAGTCAATTTACATCAAGTGTTGATACTTCAGGCAGGTATAAAGCTTTTATGATAAAGTTCCTTTCTTGAAACAATAAATCTAGTTGGACTCATGAGTCTGGACTCATAAGGAGGTTTTTATAATTTTTTTAAATATTTAAGGGGTATCAAAAGAATTTTACAAGTGATTATGGTTGCTTCATTAATTGCACGAGAATGTATTTGAAATTAAAAAAAGTTTTGAGTCCGGACTCTTGGGTCCAAATAGCACTTCCCTTCTTGAAAAATAGTTGTTTTAGAAGTAATTTCACTGCTCCATGCGTTCAACAACTGGTCTGTAACAAACTGAAACGCTCTTGCTTTGATTACCCATCCAAAAAAACAAGCTAACAAGTTGTGAAAATTCAGTTCAATCTCAAAACTGTAAAAATCAGCTTAAGTTAATTCAGTTTTACTTTGAATCCTCAGGGCCGGGCATGCCTGAAAAGCCTATTAGTTTAACTTCTGCAACAACTCTTAAAGCCTCATTTTCATATTTTCCTTCTTCAATCAGCAAAGTCTGTTTAATTGGCCGGTTTGTACTGGAATCACCATAAGCCAATCTGAAGTTCTGCTACAACAATAATACAAAGACCTGTGAACTAGATATCCATACATCATGAGCACTGCACTTACTGTATTTATCTGAACTTGCACACAAGGAAGTGTTTGGCTGGAAAACAGGCCGCATCGATCATGGATCAACCTGTACTACGATTGGGAACAGGTACCAAAATTTCATGATCGCACATCTCTCAACGGTTCAAGCAGAATATGAAAGTAAAGTGTAGTAGAGCTTAGGACTCAATCAGCTTGATAAAAAGAGTCAAGACAGAGATGTGTTGTAGGCATCACAAGTAATGAACAAGCATTGGTTTATGTACAGTTGATGGTGCCCAACTGCCTATAGGCTACAACATTCTTTCTAAGGATGGAAGGAAAATTAAAAGGATGCGTTTTCAGCGAATTTTTCATTTGAATTGAAAGAAATAATACTAATAAGACCCGACTTTACCATCCCGAAAAAATAGGTCGATCTGACGATGATCACTATAAAGGTTTCTCATTACTAGAGACCTAGAAGTTCATTTTTTGATGCAGATTTTGACCTTTAAAGATATTATATCAAGAGATCTATTGCAATTTTAATAGAAAATTTCACACTTCCTGGTGGAAACTTAGAAACCTCCAAATGATCTCAAAAGGGGCATCCATAGTTCTTTGGAAAATGTTGGACAAATGAAGTATCCAATTAGAGTAGAATCACTAAAGAATGATAGCAATGATAATTCCATAACAAGGGAGGAAAGAAGATTGGACAGAAAGAAGAAACTAAAGCAAGAGAAGTTCATGCCGTCTCGAAAAATAAAATATTGGTGATCTGATGAATCATAGTGCTAAGGTGGTTAAAGATGTAAGATTATATTATAGTTTCAACTCTCAAGCGAAGGGAGGGAAATAATAATAATAAAAAAAAAAACTTAAGCCGTCATCATCATGACTGCTGCAGTAAAATCTATTCTCGCTCAATGAGCAAATCAACCAGACTACAATCAAATGCAAACAAAAAAATATTGAAGGTTTTTTTTTTTTATGTAATTTACTGGTTTTGTTTCTTTAATAAGAACTGTTTCTTGAAGCAATCATTTTCTTCCATTAATGGCTATTCCTATCTTTCCCAGGATAACATTCTTCAACAAAACTCAATATGCTCAATCGACGGACCATCGCAACATAAAGGATGTATAAGTAAAACAAATTACATGTAGATGCATCTTCAATTATTCAAAAAGGCATTGCAGATCAGAATTCATGACAAACTACTACACACTCAAACTGCAGTGATATTAATATTCAATTATTGGAAAGAGAGTGAGCGGACAATCAGCTGATTTCCAACAAGAAGATCACCAACATAGACTAAGGAACACTCAATGAATGTAGTTTCCCATTAAACTTACGAAACCTAATCAAGTCTTGCCTCCTCCCTCTTAGGCGGATCAAGGTCAAGATAGAAGAATGGCTCTGTCGGTTCTTCCCTGCAAACAATAGAAACCAAAATTCATTCTCTATAGGAAATGCAATGCATATTCACACATAAACACATATTCTACTTAAGATCAGATTTCGCCCTTTTCGATTTGGAGAGGACTTCAATGGAGTATGTGCAATGTCACAACACACTATCAAATACTGAACCAAATTCATGTAAAATCTTAAAGGGACGCAACAACAACAACAAAGACTCAATCCCAAATTAGTTGGGGTCAGCTACATGATCAAACTCTTCCATTGCGCTCGATTTAGTGCACTTAATAGTGTCGATAGAGTTTAAGGGGACCACCACAATAGTATTGGTGTGAGTCCAAGTTAGTTATAGGGGTGGTTGAGTAAGTTTGTAGTAGTAGTATAAATAGAGGCTGCAAGGGAGAGAAAAACATATTGTCATCTTGAATGTAATTTGGGAACTCTTATGAGTTTGGGTTGAGAGTTTTAAGACTCTACTCTGGATTACTTTGGAGTTTGTAATCGTTGTTGTTTCTCTCAATTCAATTCATCAATTTCGGTGTTCTATCAATGGTTTCAGAACATCTACATCAGAAATATAATCAATCAAGAATGGATTCAAGGTTTTTGTCGGATGAGATGTTAAGAGGTCTTTGCGAAATTAAGTTAGGGCTTGATCGCATATTAGAGAAGCTCGATACATGGTCAGTTCGTGATTCTTCACCTCCAGCCGTGATCTCACATGATGATGGTGATCGCACTTTGGAGCTGTCAATGCTTTCAGATCCATCCATTGTCAAATCCTCCACTCGGTTATTCAGCCAATTGTTCGTGCAGAGCAGATCGTGAAGCCATTTTCGATTCCATTTTTGCAGATTCAAACTTCGCCACTTGCGTTGTTGCCGAAAGCTTCCAGTTAGTTAGATCTAGGGTTATCCGAAGGGTTGCTGATTGTAGGCAAACCAGAACCACCAGTTTCACCAGATCTGGTGGCGTCCAAGATGTTGATGTCTCGTATTCTTTTTGCAACATCTGCAACTCCTACATCTCATACAATCAACGATGACATCCAACATCATGACGACATCACAGATGTAGCTTTGAGCGTTAGGAGTATTGAAGACAACGACGCCTTCCTCGTTCCGCCACGGTGGCCGCCATCCTTATCGATAACGTCAATCTTCCTTCGAGAGCTCACTGATCTCATTTTTTGGTGTGTTGTTTCCACCATTTTTGCTAGTTCAGAACTTCTGGTAATACATCCTTTTGGGAAGATGACCACATTGTGGGTGAGTCGAGGAGATCTCACAAGGCGATGTACTATGTCGTTCGAGAAATATCTTATGGATTCTGTTTTATCTCCTACCATATGCCTTTCTCCACATCTTTCTCATCAATACAGTGGTATCTACTCCACTGCCTTCACTATGGTTACTCCCTTCATGGTTTGCCCACAACTTAAGGTGTTTTTATGGGGTTTGCCGTCATTTTATGGTAGCTTAGTTATGTTACGACTTGTTGTGTGGCGGTGCATGGCACAATGCTTTGTGTTGTCTTGGTACCCAACGACATCAGTTATGTGTGGGTACTCCATGGTTCAAGTTTCAACTCATTGCTTCCCTGAGTGCACTCATGAAGTGTTGTTTGTTGTGGCATGGTGTTTCATTTGGATGGGGAAAGGTACATATGTGCAAATTGACTATAATCGTGTTGCATTAGAAGTGTTTGCTGAAATGTTCTGGACCGATTGGCGGCTATGCGGCACCTTTTGGTGGGCGATGGGTTGGTGTCTTTAGTCCTCTTATTGAGGGCAAGTCTCTGATCCGATTTCTCTCACCCTTGCGCCATATGGTTGTTGTGGATTCTTGCATGTTCTCTCGACTACACACTCTCTGGGATATTTGTTACTCTTTGCTTTGATCGCCATTTGCGGTGTGCAACAAGTGTTTGATGAAAAGGCATTAATGGATATTGAGCCTAGGAATGCTTTCTTTGAGATTTTGTTGCCTTACTTTCTTGGGTCGAGCTTCCAACATTAGCTCATGCCATTCTATATGAGCTTCGTGGAAGAATTATTTTGAGGTTCTCGAAGCCTTGTGTTGCCAACGCTAATTTGAATTTCATATTGATGGGGACTCATGTTGATGTTTTGAGCACTTCGGCTTTCTATTGCACTTCTTGGGTTAAGGGTCTAGCGCCTTCATTTGATATTATGCCGATCACTTGCTTGTTCCACCTAGGCACTCCATGATGATATGAATCCTTGCTTGGTTACTATTACCTTAAGATCTTCTCCCCATGTGGATCCATGTTCCTGGTTGCATCATTATCTCTTTACCACCTTGAGGACAAGGTGGATTTTTAAAGGGGGAGTAATGATAGAGTTTAAGGGGACCACCACAATAATATTGGTGTGAGTCCAAGTTAGTTATAGGGGTAGTTGAGTAAGTTTGTAGTAGTAGTATAAATAGAGGCTGCAAGGGAGAGAAAAACATCTTGTCATCTTAAATGTAATTCGGGAACTCTTAAAAGTTTGGGTTGAGAGAACTTTAAGACTCTTCTCTAGGTTACTTTCGAGTTTGTAATCGTTGTTCATCACTTTCGGTGTTCCATCATGTACTTTCCGAATCCTTTAAGCTTTTCCTAATCAAAGTGTCCCAAGTTAGCTTAGGTATACTCCTGCATTGCCAAATTTCTTCAATTTCTACTGTGTCAAGTTTTCTGATTGGGACATTTTGCAGGCCATCTTTGGAGGTGCCCAAACCACTGCAACTTTGCTTTCCTATTTTTTGCGTCAATTGGTGCTACTACTTTTCCTTGACTTTCTATAATTCTTATTCTATCTTTGCAAGTCTTACCACACATCCACCTAATCATCCTCATTTTCGCCGCACTAATTCTATATACATATTGTTTCTTTACCGCCCAACATTCAATTCCATATAGCACAACTAGCCTAATTTTATTTTATTTATTTTTTTATTTCCATAACTAGTCTAATTGCATTCCTATAAAATTTTCCTAAATTCTATCAACAAAAAAGGAACAAAAGAAATCAAACATCAAGAACAACATAATTTAGCCCTCAAAAATCAAAGTAAACATTAGACACTAAACCAAAACAACACCTTTTACTTATTAAAAAAAAAAAAAAAAAAAAAAAAAATTCCAATCCAAAAAACAACAAACCCCAAAACCCAGATAGCAAAATCAAGCAAACAAACCATACCCGGGCTTAGAAAACATGCATTTCCAGAAGAGCTTGAAAGGACCCGGAACAGTTTGGAAGGGATTCCCCTCAAAACAAGCCTACACGACACAGAACTTTCAATTCTGAGAAACCCCATTAAAGCTCACACTAAGAAGATCAATGAACTCACAATTTAAGGACTGAATTTGAGAAATAGAGAAGAAATCAATGGTGGGTATGCTTACATAGATGACATCTTCTGCTCTGTCGTTGCATCTGTGCGCTTTGGGCTCGCGAGTGTCTCCTTCTGGACGGCCCCATGGACTCTCTCTTCTGGGGACTGGTCTCGGGCTCTGCATTCGCTTCTGCTCTGGCTCTTCGCTCGCCATTTTTGGGTTCTTGGATTGATCAGCTGAGATGGTTGAGAGGGTTTGAGAGGTGGGTTTAAGCGGAAGAGTAACAGAGTCGACTCAGCCATCAACTCGGTGACTCCTGCTGTAAAGGATACATTTTTTTAGCGCGGCTGTACCCACCCCAGTGTTTCATAAGGGCAACCCGGTTTTTAGTACACCCCATATTCAAATTTTAATTTATGAGGGAATCCCAACATTTTTACCAAAATATCCCTTCGTCCCCAAGGAAGCATCCAACTCCAAAATTTTGATTGACACGTCTATTTTAAGATCAACGACACATGATTGAGACTTATCTTTTAGGTTCGATTTTGTCCAAATGAATCTCTTAGGTGAAACTTCGTTAACAATTGTCGACCTAAATGTTTAGTGATTTCCGATCGACTCTCTAATTAAAGTTCAACAAATTTTGACCGACTTTCCAACTAGGCTCTGACCAACTCTCTATCTAGATATTTAGACCTGCAAATCCGAGCCACTCGACGATACTTTACAAACAACAAGAAGGGAGTGTGTGGATGGATGATGATAGGGTGCACAAAATCATAGGAAAGAGTGGCAGGGTGCACAAAACGCAGCGAGGGGCACAAAGGCCATTTTGCTTTAGAAATGACTTTTTAATAATTTGACTGTTTTCGCTGGAATGTCATTATGAAAGGCCAGGGTGCTTATGACAAAGCTTTTTTTTTTTTTTTTTGGGTAAATATAGACGGGAAAATATATTTTTGTTTTTAACTTCTTAAAAAAAAGAACTTCTCACCAATGTTTGATTGCAAATGAGGTGAGAAAAATCTAAAATAGGTGAAGAATTTGTAGCAGGCAGTCAAGACAAGCAATGGTAGAACCGAAAAATCAAGTAAAGGGCACAGTGTTTAAAATAGTACGGGTCTCAAATCATTAAGGGCTAAGAGAATAAGGCATCGATGATTATACACGAGTATTATATAAAAGGAGCCCCTTTGCTTATGCAACTAAAATTATTCATATAAAAACATATACGTTGTAACCAACCATTATCTTGATTTTGTGGTTGGGACTTACAAGTTCTTTACCAACACCTTCTTCAGATATTTTCAAACACCACTTAAAAAAAAAAAAAAAACAAAAACAAAAAACAAATATATCTTTTAAGTAGATCTATAAGTTTTAATCAAGCAAATACACGTTTTCTTGTTTTGATTACAAGCTTATGATCAACTCAGATGCAATTTTGTTTTAATTACAAGCTTATGTCTCTTGGCCAAATAGTAGGCCAATGCTCATAGGCCTAAATATTGTTTATATATATATATATATATATTGAATATGCTGCTTTTTTCACTATAGTTGTAGTGTTGGATATTAAATGTTTTGTTTTTGTTTTTTTTGTTTGTTTGTTTGTTTGTTTGTTTGTTTTTTGTTTTTTTTTTGTTTGTTTTTTTTTTTTTTAATGAAATGTGATGTGATTGTCGTTTTCACAAAAGTGTGGAGTGGAGTGTTTAATTATTGTACGAGAGAAATGTAGTAAAATAGAGTTTAATGAATTGAGATGTCACTTTGCCACCCTCCTTTTGAATGTAACCATTATGGATGCCCTATTGTAAACAATTTCAAGGGTGACGTTGGATAGACCTAATTGGTCGTATCTTAGACTCATGTAACCAGGGGACCCAACTAGGGGTGGCAAAAAAAAAGGGGTACGGACGGCACGGTCCAGGACACCCCTTAATAACGACTAGAAATAGTGTAATGGGACCGTACTCGTTTTTGAAACGGACACTTTATTTTTTTTGTTCGGTCCGTATGTTTTTAAAACATACAAGACCCGTTTTTTATCCGGACCCCTTTTTTAATAAAATAAAATAATTTTTTTTACCTAATTATTAATAAAAATACATGATTTTTATGTCGTCATGCATTCCGTCACTACAAAAAAAATGTTATAAATTCAAAATTCAAGTCTTACAAGTTTCCATATAAAAATAATATCATCATTAGTGAAATTACAATTCAAACATCATGAAAGTTTCAAAATACTCCTATAAATAAATAAGTATTATTTAAATTAATCGCTAAACGGGTATCCGTTTTTTAAAAAATTTTGTCCGGACTCGGACCCGTTTTTTAAAACGGACAAAAAAAAACATGTCCAGGACTCGTATTAATTTTGAAAAAATTATGTCCGGACCCGTTTAAATCGGGTCCGAACAAATGTGGACGAACGGGTCCGGACACATTTTGCCACCCCTAGACCCAACAAACCCACAAAATTTGATGGGCCCAAGATTCTTAATACTTAATAATTAGCATTGAAGAACACCAATGTTGCTATCCCTTAACTATTGGGAATAACAACACAGACGTTGGAGGCTCTTCCCACCTATAAAATGCACGACCCGAGGTGAACTCGTGATAGTCAAATAACCCGAATACTAGGGGTTTAGACCAAAGGAAAAATTACTTAGCAATGAAGAGCAATGAAGTAAAGAGATCTTTAACATGATTTGTATCTACAAAAACAAACAATAGCACAACTCCAGCACTACATCTAATTAAGACTTCAGATCCCCTTTTCTCTCCCATTTAAACCCACCAATTGTGCCCTAACAAAGATCCAATTTTGAACCCTCAACAACACCAAAAAACCAGAGTCCACAAAAATGGGTCTGTGTAAGCTCGTCGATGCGCTCCTCTTCCTCTACTTCCTCTTCATCGCCATTGCATCAGTTCTCTTCGATGCTCAAACATCAATTCCCTCTCATTTCTTCCCCGAACCCCTAATCGAGCTCAAATCATGGTACGCTCGCGAATTCGGCGACTACTTGGTCTCCGAGAAGCCCCATTTCTTCGTCGGACTCATCAATGTCGAGCTCATCGTGCAATTGCCCGTCGCCATCGCGACCCTCTACGGCATTCTTGCTAGGAAATCGTGGGTGCGCACCACTTGTTTGATCTATGGCGTCTCCACTCTCAGTACTATGGTATGGCTATATATGCCCTCTGTTCAGATTTCAAATCTGTGCTTTTGTTCTGGTTTAGTGGTTTTTTTTTTTTTTTTTTTTTTTTTTTTTTTCGGGTTTTCTCAAATGGGTATCACTGGTTTGTCCTCAGTTTGTGCTTTTCTCAATTGGGTCTCGCTGATTTCTCTTCATTTCGTGTTTTGTTATCCGGCTAGGAACGATTTCTTCATGGTTTGTCATGTTTGATGTGAAATTTTTTTGCTTTTGTGTTTGATCTTCATGTTTGATTCGTTTTCTCTAATGGGTCTCACTGATTTGTCTTCATTTTGTCTTTTTCTCAATTGAGTTGATGTGATTTCTTCCGGGTCTCGTTAATTTTTGTGTGTATTAAATCGAGGGCAGTGGAAGAGTTTGGTGGAAGAGTTTGATCGATGTAGCCGACGGCAACTAATTTTGGATAAAGCATCTATCTATCGCTGTTGTGTGAGTACTATTTTAGTATTCAATGCGACGTTGAATCAAAATGGGTAGTTGGCCTGTCAAATTATGGATCAATATCGCATTTAAAATTCGATTTGGATAACAGATATGTCAGTGATCATTAAATAGTTGTCTAACCGGATCCACCGGGATGTGGAGAGTTTGAGATTGCAATTGTAATTGCAAAAACAATGGGTGGTTTTTGCAGAATTGTGGATTCGTTCTTGTTCGTTTACTTCATCTTCATTTCTGTCGTCTCTGTGACCTTCGATGCACAGATTTGTATACCTGCTAAGTTCTTCCCTGACCCTCTCGTCGAGCTGACCACATGGTTCTCTCGCGAGTTTGATCATTATTTGATTGCTGAGAAACCCAATTTTTTTGCGGGCGCAGCGTGGGTTGTGCTTATTGTGCATTGGCCAGCAGCCCTCGCGAGTGTCTATGGTTTCATTGCAAAGAAATCATGGTTCAGCACGACCTGCTTGATCTATGGAGTTTCCATGCTCAGTTGCTTGGTACAATCTGTTCTGTTTTTGGAGTCCCAGTTGAATTATTTTCAGTTTTCTATTTTGTACATATTGATTCATAGAATGTACAACACCGTGGTTTCATTTTCTTCGATTGATTCAAATTGGGTACTGAAGTGAACACTTGTAAAGTAGTAATCTCTCTTTTCTTTGCTTAAAATTTACCTCTTTTAATTGTTTTCTAGGATTGAATCTTAGTGGTAGTGTATTGGCGATGTTAATTTGTGTATTGAATTTTTTTTCAGATTGTAATTTTGACGGAGATGATTAAATCGAAAAGAGCTTCAGAAAAGATGTTAATGGTGTACTGGCCATTCTTGGGTGTTGCTGTTCTTGCTGTTCTGCGTGGTCTCGTTCCATGTTCTGGTGGCAGCGGCAGTGGCGGTTCTGCAAGAAGATCTGCTGCTCCTAGGAAGAAGAGGGCTTGATTGATCAACTCTCGTTTTCTTTTCCTTCTAGTTTGTTTAGCAATTGTAGCGAACTTAGGGGCTCTTTTGTTTCTTTTTCTTCTTGAGTTCATCATTATCTGATAGTCCATTTGATTGAGAAAATATTCACTTAATTTATTACTAGTTAGACATTGATGGCTGTGTCTATTTCTTTCATAGAAGATAATTTATACTTTGCTCCATTGTCAATGCTCACATCACTGTTTAGCTGTGCATCTTCCAGGGCTTCCCTTGTTATCACCAACAATGGATTTGGTGAAAACACAACTCTTGAGCATGATGAGCTGATTCTTCTTATGAAGGTAAGATGGTATAAGATATCTCAAAGCTCTCCATGTGAATGCCTTCGCCTTGGCTGGAATTTTACTGTTTGAAAATTGTGCTTATAATGGGCTCAGCTAACTCTTCAAATTCTACATATTGACCTTCATTTCCTTGTTGCCTTTTAAACTAGGGCCTTGTTTGGTATGAGGTGGAGATATCTGCAAAAAGATAATTCACATGGAGTTGGGAACTAATCTTGTTTGGTTGTCCAACCCCATGTGAGTTATCTCCCAACTTACAGGGAAGAGTGTGAGATATCTCTCCACCCTCCTCGGAGATAACTCTTGGGAGTTATGTGGACATAATTACCCTTCACAAATTTACATTTACTCATGTCCCTACCCTCTCCAATGCTTGTTATTAATCTACAATAAAAGATTAAATAAATCATTCATTCATAAAAAGAAGTATATTTCAAGTGAAAAATATTTTTAAAAATTATGATTAGTTGTATTTTATAGGATTTATTATTAATAATTATTTCAAATATATACAAAAATACTTATAATTTTTTTTAATGTTGTTTAATATTTTTGTAAATAATATTTGATGTTTTTTTATTTAATTCAAGTTTTTGTATTCTAAATAAATAAATAGTAGTTCATGTGCTGAAAATAATAATGTTTTCTTTTTATCTTAAAAAATATATTTGAAGGGCATTTATGTCAATTTTCATATTTTACAATTTTTAAAAATTTGCAACTTCCATCCAAGTTCAAAGTTCAACCAAATATGAAATATGAATTTGCATTGTGATTTAACTCTAAGGAGTTATATCCGCTCGCACTATAAGTTAGTAAAAACGAAACAAACGAGGCCTAATATCCTGATTTGATAGAGTAGATTTTTGTACTGACAAATTCTTTTTAACTTACAATTTCTCTAGTGAGAGAAATAGTTATTAGGGAATGATTTTAGCTCTTTTTTCTTTTTTTGGTTTCCAACGTGTTATCTGGCGCCAACCACACTGGCTAACACTCAGGCACTGTCGGGCCTTATACGGGAGGTGACCCTTCCAACTTAGTCTTTTCCACCCATAAGACTCAAATTGGAGACCTTGCTTAAGATGGAACTGAATCCCTTTCCGCTTGGACCAAATGGTCGTCGGTGGAATAAAGTTAGTCACCATGTCACTATGTCACAAAGCTTGTTGCAAGTCTAGTAACTAGAGTGCTAAAAGAACCTGTTATATTTACCAAAAAACAAAAAAGAAGAACCCGTTATAAATAGAAGGGCAGAGAACTGTTTGCCTAAATCTCTTTTCTTTTCCTGTTTCTTCCTCATTCTGATCTCTAATCTTCTCTACATTCTCTTCTTGCATTTCCCATGACTTTATCATTGTTCTTTGGGCACTGCTATATTATCTTCGGGCAGCTCAAAATAACACCTGAAAAGTACAGTAACACCTTAGAGGCCTCAATAGCTCAAAATAAGAGCAAGAGAACGTAATATTTTGTACTTCAAATGAAAGTTGACATGACTATTTATAGTTGAAGTTCGCGTGGCATTGTACTGGACTTTGTATGGCAATGAGTCGACGCGAGCTTATAATTAAATGTCTTTTTTTGTACCATAACCAAACAACCATCATTTTTAATCCCTTGCTGATGAAAATACTTTGACAGGTTCTACCAACTTATACACAGTGTTGCCTGGTCTTCCCCTTAATCTAACTAGTTAATGGTTAAGTCAATAGAGAGATCATCAGAATGGAATATGCAGAAACCCATCTAAATTCTCGGCCCATCGACGCCACCACAAACAACAAAATGGTTGGGCTGTGGAGGTTTGTTGATGTCTTCTTGTTCCTCTACTTCTTGTCTCAGCTCCTCCTTGCTCCCGACTGCCTCCTTTATCCTCCTCTCTTAAAGCTCAACGCGCGCTATGATGAGAAACTCATTTCATTCGAGTCCGTGTCGTGGGCGGTTTTTCTTGTACAGCGAACGGCAGCCATGGCGAGTGTCTATGGTTTCTTTGCCAACAAAGCGTGGGTAGGCAAAGCCTGCTTGATCTGTGGCGTTTCCATGCTCTGGTGCTTGGTATATGATTTGCTCTTTTTCCAAGTTCATGTTCCCTGTATGCCTCTTAGTCTTAGCCTTTTAACAATGCAAACTTGTTTACTGGATATTGAATCAGATTGAGGTCTTGATGGAGACGATAAAGTTTAATTCGCGCGTGTTGCTGGTATTGTTCTTGTTGCTGTCCTGGCCATTCATGGGGGTCGCCATGCTAGCCATTCTTCGCGGGCTTTTTGGCCCACCTGCCGCAGCCATGAAGTCTTTGCTTTTGAATTTATTTTTGTTGAGCTTATGTTATGTATCTTCTGGTTTCTGATTGTGGTGGTTTAAGTCCAAAGATGGATGCAACTCTTAATATGAAATTTCAATTTTATAAAACAGAATCCTTTAACATACTTTCTAAATTAAAGCATTCCAGTTTCCAAGTTATCTTATACTTAGTTTTAAAATTTTTATAATTTCAGTTGTGTCGAGTTTTTTTAATTGAGGTATTTGTAGGTTGTCTTTGAGTGAGTCTAAGCTACTATATGTATTCGCCCTTCTCTAATTTTTGCGTTTGTCTGTTATTGCATCTGTAGTACTTTTCTGAGGCTTATTTAATTTTGTTTCCTTTTCTCCTTGAATTCTTGGGTGTCTCATAGCACATTTACGTAGAAAATTTAATTAAATTAAATTTATCAACAGTTAGACATTTTCATTAGTGTGTCAGCTTCTTCTATAGAATCACTAACGATTGCTACTTTGTTCCATTATCATTGCTTACAGCCAATTTAATTAGTTGAGAGTTTTCCAGGACTTGTGCCTTGCCGTCTTCAACAATGGATGCGATCGATAAAGCGCAGCACTGGAACATGAATCTATTTATTTTTCAAGGTAAGATGGTATAAGATTTCTCATAGCCTAATTTGTGTTCTTCCAACTTGCAAAAAGAAAAAAAATAGTTAGTTCCTAAAGTGAAGCTAGCCCTTCAACTTTTATGCATATTGGCATTACCAATATAATGACTTCCTATATTAGCTTCCCTTCTTGTTTCTCTCTAATTCAAACGATTATGTTACGTTATTCGATTCTTCTTTTCGTGTTTGACATATTCTTCGAATTGTATCCGAGGTAGACACTTTGATGAATTTTTCCAAAACTACTAGTTAATAGAAAAGACAACTTGAAAATCAGAGTCACCTACGTCACAATGAAAAATGCCCCTACAAATTAATCATCTAAACTCCTTTTTTGCATTGTCAAACAACTACTGCAAAATGGGTGGGTTTCGGAGGTTTGTTGATGTCTTCTTGTTCCTTTACTTCTTTGTCATAGCTTTTGCCACTGCGGTCTTCGCGCAGACCTGCATTCCTGCTTGCTTCTTCCCTTCTCCTCTGGTCAAGCTCAACTCATGGGTTGCTCGCGGGATCAGCCATTATTTAATTGCTGTAAAGCTCAATTTTTACGAGGGAATGTCATGGGTAGTGCTTCTTGTGCAGTGGCCAGCAGCCGTCGCGAGTGTCTCTGGTTACCTTGCCTGCAAACCATGGGTCTCCAAGTGCTGCTTCATCTATGGAGTTTCTATGCTTTGTTGCTTGGTACATATATAATTTCCTCTACTTTCAAGATCATGTTCTCAACTGAATGAATTGAGATTACTTCAACTTTAACTCGTTTTATCGAACGTAGATTGCGACCTTGACGGAGATGATTAAGTTTGCTTCGTGCAAGTTGCTCATATTTTCTTGGTTGCTGTCATGGCCATTCATGGGGGTCGTGGTTCTTGCCATTATGCGTGGGCTTGTCGGTCCAAATTCTGCGACGAACTTTGAAGAAGACTTGATTAATGTACTTTCTTATATTGGGTTTGGGTTAATTATGTGCTGTGCTTTGTATTTCTTTCTTTACATTTTGTTGATGATAATAGTTAACTTCTTTGATGGCTGAGAGCCTGAGAAAGCACTAGCTAGGACTATTTGGTTGAGATATATATATATACACACACACATAAGAAATTGTGCATGTAATTATCTAGATGACCCTAGTTTTCATTAATTGCTATCTATCAATTAACAAGAAGTAACCATTTTAATTGTAGAAACATTTATCTTTCTTAAGAAACCTTACACCAGAAATGTCGTCAACAAGAATGGTGCACAAAATCGGGGGAATTTCCTCTAACATGAGTGCCCAATTCAAAATCAAAAGCATATAGTTTGCCATCCAGTCTCGCTTTATTTCCTTCTTAGTAGGCATGCATAATGCATGTGAACTTGTCATGACACAAATTGAGATTGAACAATCTTTCTCCATGCATTAGTTCTAGTCGTGTAAATTACAAATTCATTGACGCCGAGACTAATAGATCTAACTAATTAAAATAACCTTATAGTGGTTTGTGGTGGAATCACAACCAAACCCAAGTGCACGCATGGTAGGCCCAGGTTATTCGGATCCCACTTTTTGCTCATTTTACCTTATTTTTGAGTTTTTTTCAGCCCCTAATAAAATGACCAAACTACCCCTTCATATAAAAGAGTTTTTACTCACCTATATCTCACTCACCCCACTCACGCATACCCAAATCACCTCTCTCTCAAAATCGTAGCCTCACCACCAACCAAAATCCGACGTGATCCGAGCAAAACCACATTGATGCGACGCCATGAGTGCATTCATAATCTCTTTTAGTGTCGATTTTGAGGTTTTTTTTTTTTTTTTTTTTTTTTTTTTTTTTGAGTCGGTATTGTTTGTGATTTTGTTGTTGAGTTTAGAGCTTCGATTTTGGGGTAAAATCTTGCATTTCGGGTACAAAGTCTCGATGAAATCGTTAATATCAAGCGATTCCGAGCAAAACCTACAATTTTTTTTTGGTCATTATCATGTATTTTTAGGAGTTTTGAAAATTTGTTGTTCGTTCTTATTTACAGAAGCTAAAGAAGCGATTGGATACACGTGGCCGACACCTCGTAAGAGGTCTTGGCTGGACCCCTTCGTGACCAATTAAAACCGAGTTCACTTCGCATTATCGGTTATAGTCGGCAGTGAAAGCTCAAAGTGTGTGTTCCTAGCCCCTAGGGTCAAACTAGCGACATACTTCGGACTCCCAATGATCACTGCCAAGCAAGTAGCACTCAAGCAAGGCCAATATCTGGATCCGCTAGGTGGTCGGCGTGGAACCTACGACACACCCACATGTGCCCGTCACAACTCTAAGGTAGCCATATTCACCGAGATGGCACACGTGCTATGGCCTAGTAGATGTACACACAGAAATGGCACGGAGGGAGAGCCTCAACTTCCGTCCATTACAACATACCAGGACTAGAGTAATGAAAGACAAAATATGAACTCAAAAGCAAAATAAAGTATTGCTCAAGAAACTTCAGTTGGGATACTATACACCTCAAACCGCACTCCGTGTCCTGTCACTAAACCTCGGCCCGGCTCCGCCTAGTCCCGGATATCCCCAGTTACTGCCCGTAATGACCTATTTCCATGTATAGTTGATTTTTAGTCATTTGGATGTGTTTTAAGTCATTTAACACAAATAAGGTCAAAACTGTAGGATCTAACGCGCTAGGTCTGCGAATTAGTGCGCTAGATTCCCAGGCCGATATACGTTCTTCCTCCGGAAGAACATTAGCGCCTAATCGCGCTCTGGACAACAGTTTTGCTGAAACTTTTGGTTTCCACCAACACCAACAACAACAACCATTACCACAACTCCAACCACTGAAATTTATACACTTAAACACCATCAAAACAACTACTTAACAACCATCAACATAATCCATATTGGATTGACACCAACCCCTCAAAATTTTTGACTAAAAGATAGAGAAAGTGGGGATAGTTGTGATTCTCACCTTGCTTTGTTGATTTCCCCACTCCAAGCTCCTCAAATCACCAAGTTTAAGCTCTAACCCTTGTTTCCTTTACTTCAATCTCGGATAAGAAGATGAGGAGAGAGAAAAAATGGTGGAAAATGAGGTCCAACTTGACTTTTATAGTCAAATGGCATCTCCTCTCACATGTGCATCTCTAGGCCATCCAAAGCACACCATTTGCTTCTTTTCTAGCCTCCCATGACTCCAATTGTGACTCGCTAGTACACTCACCCTTGTATTTAACGCAAAAGTGGTATTTTCGGTGTTCCGACACCCGGTTTCGCATCCCGAACCGCGACATACGCGTACTACCATGTCCTTAACAACCAAATATATATTTTTATTCAATTTATGTGTGTATTATCTCCCGATCTAGTGTTAAGTCGGTTAAACTACCCGGTACCCAGGTCGACACACATATCGAGGCGAATACTTAACACACAGTCTCGCACGTCAAATGTACTATAATAACACACATTGCGATGTCATTTACGCTTTTCAATATAAACATCGTAAAATAAAAATTCAGCACACAAAAATAACCATTTACCTAGCTCCAGGTGCGCGCAAGCCTAACTGCGTGTCCCACGAGTGTCTGAGCTGCAGTCACGTCTGCAACCACATCATTAATAACGGTGAATTTAATTCAGGCTGTTACAATTTGTACTACATTTACTGCAAAACAACAAGAAATGACATATAGCACATAGATGGATTCAAAAGATTTCAAGTTATCAAAATATCATGAAAACTAAGCTCAACAAGTGAGGAATAACAATTAAGTCCATGATATGAGAATACAAAGCTAGACATAGTCAATATAGACTTCAACAAACAAGTCACAACTGGGAATGAAATGTAAATAAATAATCAATGGGTATACTTACATCAAGCAATGTAAAATCCTAGTTTTATCGGTCTACCGACACCTCAAATCACGTATTCACAACCCCAAAACCATTGCCCTAGGTTCCCGATATCAACTAATCCAAATAAAATGGGTTTAGGTCAGGTCAAATGGGTTTAGGAACCTTAACCCAAACAACCTCTTAAGACTAAAAAATATTGAAATTTTAGTAATGTATTTAAAGTGCACTTTTAGGCATGAAATTGTTCAAATCTCAACATCTTCTCTTGTACAAAGTTTTTTTTTTTTTTTTTTTTTTTTTTTTTTTTTTTTTCTAACTTAACTTTTCGAAAAGGCTTGGTTTGCATGATTTCGATTTAAAACGAAAGAGATATCGCAATTTTACTAAACACAAACTGGCTCAAATCGGAACCTATTCGACCAACGGACTTAGAAAATTCATTTCTCTCCATCTATAGTTTCAAAATTTATGATCATTGGTCACAAGGCGGTAACATATCAAAGGTGGTAACATATCAAATAATAACATACTAAAAGATCAACTCATTTGGATGAGTAATTAGGGATTTATGTCATTTACAAGTTTAGTTTCAAAAATCTCGTAATGCATTTAATCACCTATTTGTAGAGCACTTTTAGACATGAAAACACTTGAACTACAAAATTCTAGTAGGACAAAGTTGTTCCCATTTGAGTTAGCTTTCAAATGCCAACAGATTGGGTTCATTTTGATTTAAAATGAATAAGTTATAACCAAATTACATAGGTTGGTTTATAATACAACATGCAGAAATTCAGTTTTGGTCTTGCAACTTCAAAAATTCATATCTTTTTTATTTATTTCAAAACCAAATTAAGAACTTCTTAATAGCTGGATTATCAATTTGAAATAAGGAATCCAAATATATAAACCAATTATAAAGACTTAATCATCTACCCTATGAAATTGGCCAAAAACCAAAACTGACTTCAACTAAAAATAGAGAGATATGTACCTAGTTGATGTACCACCATAGCTTGATCAAGCACTACACCTTCAAACCACCAACCCAAATTGATTTTCTTCTTCCTCAAACCTCTCCAGCAAGTTTCTTAGCTCATAAGCTTATGAGAATGAAAATATGTGGTTTGCATTAATTAATCTCTAACTATATATGTAAAATGGATATGGTTGAATGATAACAATTGATCTACTTACACACACGTATCTCAAGACCTATCTAATGGTACATTTCTTAACACATGTCCCACTTACCTCCACTAATTCATGCAACTAACTTCAATGTGTGACTTAATTGGTTTCTAGATGTGCTAATACGTGTCGCGATGCAAATCGCATGGCTATTGTTTTAAAATGCTAACTTAGGTTACATTTAATTAAAAATCAACTATAGCCACATTAAAACCACTATATAAGCTATACTAACTCAAAATAGACTTACCACAACACTCTTTACCCAGATCTCACGTCGGCATGCAACTCGAGGCACGTCTCTACTCACGTCTCTACTCACGTCTCAACACCTATACTCAAGTATGAGTGATTTAGTAGTCTACATATATACGATAAGCTAAGCATACATCATAACAAATCTAACTTGTACCTCGACCATCTTTCCGCGGTCAATGCACATATCACGGTGTGGGTCCCACATCACGGGTCGATGATCTTAATTACGGATGATAAACGAGATTAGAAATTTGGGCCGCGATAGTGGGGTGCAAGCTTGGTGAAGAACAACAAGATATGTACCTGATGTGTTCACTACCGGAATCTTTCGAGAACTTTATTGATACACTATTGTTCAGTAAGATTCCTTGCTTTTAGAAGATGTCAAGACTCCACTTAGTTCAAAGGAGTTGCACTGGGTGATGACAAAAAATAGAAGGCCAGAATATGGGGAAGGATTGTCAATCAAGGGTAGATCTAAGCAGAGAGCTAGAGGCCAGAGAAGTAAATCCAGGAGCATGAAATTAAAGTGTTTTGAAAGTCACCAAGAATGACACTTTAGGAGAGATTGTCCGGAGCGAAAAAGAAAGGGTAAGCAAAAGGTTGAAGATTTAGGAGATGCATCACTTGCAAAGGAAGATTGAATTAATGTTCTTAAGGTCAGCATTGGAAGCTCGAGAGACAAGTGGATATTAGATTCAAGATGTTCCCATCACATGGGTCGAGAGACAACTTGATTAATGTACTTTCTTATATTGGGTTTGGGTTAATTATGTGTTGTGCTTTGTATTTCTTTCTTTACATTTTGTTGATGATCATTAGTTAACATCTTTGATGGCTGAGAGCCTGAGAAAGCACAAGCTAGGACTATTTGGTTGAGATATATATATATATACATATATACATAAGAAATTGTGCATGTAATTATCTAGATGACCCTAGTTTTCATTAATTGCTATCTATTTATTTGTCTGTTTTCATCAATTAACAAGAAGTAACCATTTTAATTGTAGAAACATTTATCTTTCTTAAGAAACCTTAGACCAGAAATGTCGTCAACAAGAATGGTGCACAAAACCGGGGGAATTTCCTCGAACATGAGTGCCCAATTCAAAATCAAAAGCATATGGTTTGCCATCTAGTCTGCCGCTTTATTTCCTTCTTGGTAGGCATGCACAATGCATGTGAACTTGTCATGGCACGAATTGAGACTGATCGATCTTTCTCCATGCATTAGTTCTAGTCGTGTAAATCACAAGTTCATTGACGCTGAAACTAATCGATCTAACTAATTAAAATAACCTTATAGTCGTTTGTGGTGGAATCACAACCAAACCCAAGTGCATGCATGCTAGACCCAGGCTATTCGGATCCCACTTTTTGCTCGTTTTACCCCATTTTTGAGTTTTTTAAGCCCTTAGTGAAATGAACCAACTACCCCTCCATATAAAAGAGTTTTTACTCACCCATACCCCACTCACTCCACTCACGCATACCCCAATCACCTCTCTCTCAAAATCGCAATTCTTACCACCAACCTAAATCCGACGAGATCCGAGTAAAACGACATCGATTCGACGCCATGAGTGCATTCATAATCTCTTTTAGTGTTGATTTTGAGGTTTTTTAGAGTTTTTTTATTTTTTGAGTCGGTATTGTTTGTGATTTTGTTGTTGAGTTTAGAGCTTCGATTTTGGGGTAAATCTTGCATTTTGGGTACAAAGTGTCGATGAAATCGTTAATATCAAGTGATTCCGAGCAAAACCCACAATTTGTTTTGGTCATTATCATGTATTTTCTAGGAGTTTTGAAAATTTGTTGTTCGTTCTTGTTACTAGCGCGTGTCGGCCACGCATGGTCGACACCTCTAAAGAGGAGTTCGATACACATGGTCGACACCTCTTTAGAGGTCTTGGCTGGACCCCTTCGTGACCAGTTAAAAACCGAGTTCACTTCGCATTATCGGTTATAGTTGGCTGATACCTCTAAAGAGGTATCGGTCGGAGTCAGCCGTTACCTCTTTAAAGGTATAGGTCGGAGTCGGCCGAACCCCTCGGGTGATACTTCTTCACTTCTTGGACACGAAGCGACCACATCTAACCTTGTTCAACGAAAAAAACACTCCTACCACACTTGGTGACCTAGTACAAGTGCTCTACAATGACTAAAACCAATAAATGGAGAGGATTGAGGGGTGTTGGGATGAAGGTAGGAGATTGGGTAAACATTTGTTGAGGGTGAGGGGCAGTTTTGGAATTATTTACATAAATGTGGGGTAAAAGCAGTAAAAAAAATTCAAAAATGGGATACAATAAAGTAATAGAGTAAAGGGAGCAAAACATGAGGTCCAAATAGCCATGACCATTAATAGGCCAAAGCTGGTGGCGAAAGGCGATGGCACCGCTGATAATTATTAGAGTAAACGCAACAAACAAGTAACATACGCACACGATCGACACATAAATTACGTGGTTCAACAATGTGCCTCAATCCACGACAAAGAACATAAATTTTATTAATTCAGAAGATTACACCGATACCAAGCCTCCAACTCTTTCACGCTCACAAGAACATTAAGAACTCTCAAATCATTACTAGATTAATGGTCTATCCTACTTATATATGGTGTATCAGAGTCGAATTATGAGATAAAATCATGTTGTATTCAGAGTCCACTTAATTTAGTAACTGTGTTTTACTAATCGGGTTAAACTAACCCGAACCCATCTGGGTTAAAACCCAATTCATATTCAAGCTAATATCAACAAATCTCCACCTTGGCTTGAATTCTCTAACCTTTATTAAAATCTCACTTAGCAAATGCCCCATCCAAAGGCCTTTAGTATCTTTGAACTCCAATCAAGTCTAGACAATGTCTGAACTAATTAGAAATTGGAATTAGCTTAGTCATCATGTCTGCTGGATTCTTTGATATAGCTATTTTGTCATTGTAATGTCACCTCATGCAACTATATTACAAATGAAATGCATCCTGACATCAATGTGTATGGTTCTCTCATGATACATTTGGTTCCTAGTCAGATGAATAACACTTTGACTATCACAATGTACAATAGTTTTCTCCTGTTTGTAACCCCAGATTGGAACCATATCTCTTAACCAAATAGCTTATTTCACTATTTCTGTAACTTCCATATACTCTGTCTCAGTGGTAGATAAGGCGACTGTAGACTATAATCTCGCTTTCCAACTATTAACATAGTAACTCCCTTCATCATTACCCAAATGCGCGCCAAGGAGCAATTGTTTACATGTCTCGATTGGTAAATGCAAACATAGGCTTGCCTTGTCAAATGATTAGGCTTCAACATTATTCTCGAGCTGGATTGGGTCTATATAAAATCCTAACTCGACCCACATAGGCGAGTCTAGGGATACCAAAGCCTATAAATAAGTCTATAAGTCAATTTCAAGCAAAAACCATCTAAAAAACTCGTACATACATGGGTCATGAATTCATGGTCTATGGTGTTTATCTGCTCTTTTACTTGGTATACAATTTGCTATTTCTTCACGTTAATGTTCTCTTCTGAATTAATTGATCAAACTAGTTTTATTTTTCCCTAAAGCCAAAACCTAGTTAATTTGGTGTGACTGCGGGCCTGTGACACTATGTAGGGATGGGTTGACATTATTGACACGTCTCCAAGGTGGGGAATATAGTTATTGTTAGAGAAAACACAGGAAACAAACAACACATGCACACAATCGACACTGAGAATTACGTGGTTCGGTAATGTGCCTACATCCACGGTAGAGAACATATAGATTATATTAACTTAAAAGATTACACCAACGCTAAGCCTCCAACTCTCTCACGCTCACCAACTTAAGACATTCCAGACATTAAAATATTTCCAATTTAATGATCTACCCTACTTATATATACATTAGGGTATTAGAGTTCTACTAGGAAACCAAAACCTATCAGAGTTGTATTAGGAGACTAACCATGTTGTATTAGGAGTCTACTTAACTTAATAACTGAGTTTTACTAACCGGATTAAACTAACCCAAACCCATTTGGGTTAAGTGCCCGACCTATATTTAAGCCAATATCAACAAATCTCCACCTTGGCTTGAATTCTCTAAACTTCATTAAAACTTCACTCGCAAATGCCCCACGGGGCCTTGAGCACTCGAACTCCATCCAAGTCTAGGCAATCCCCGAACTTGCTTACTTTGGAATGTCACATTGAGCCTCATCTCGTTGTATTGAGTGCTAATGCGACAAGATCTCGCATGATCGTATTTGTCGGAGGCTTTATCTCCTCATTCGTCGATCCCGGCAATACTATATGGCCGATCGTCAACAAGTGTCTCCGATATCCGATTTGGTTTCTTGTGCCCCACCATCACTCAACTACTCGAAACATTCTTCTTCATGTTTCTCCTATCATCAACTTCAAACTCCACCTATTCCTCGACTCTCCCGACCTTTCTCTAGCGCACTCTACATACTTTTAGGACTTAACAATGCTTGCCTCATAGAAAATAACATCCCTACTTATCATAATCTTCTTCGCTCCGGAACACCATAACTTCTGTACCCTTTCACTCTATGCTCAAAACCTATGAAGATGCACTTCCTTGATATTGGTTCAAGTTTTCCTTCATTCGCATGAGCATACGTGGGACAATCAAACATTCTTAAATTCTGATAATCTGCTGGGGATTCTGTCCACACCACTTCAGGAGTCTTGCACTCAATCACTATGGACGGTGACCGATACACCAAATAATAAGCTGTGCTAACGAGCTTCAAATTTCAAAACTCCTTCGGTAATCCAACATTAGAAAACATGCACCGTGTTCTCCATCAATGTTCTATTCATTCGTTCTACAAGTCCATTATGCTGAGGAGTATATCGGATTGTGTAGTGTCTCAAAATCCCTTGATCACTGCAGAACCTATTAAACTCTCCTATGTAATACTAAAGACCATTATAAGTTTTCAGCTGCTTGACTTTCCTGCTAGTCTGCTTCTTTATCAAAGTCTTCCACTATTTGAATTTCTCAAACACTTCATCTTTCTTATACAAGATGAATATCCAAACTTTCCTTGAGAAGTCATTTATGAAAGTCAACATATATCTACCACCCCTTAGAGAAGGAACCGGAAAAGGACCTCAAAGGTATGAATGGATAAAATCCAAAGTACCATTTGTCTTATGCATCGCAAAGATCTACTAAACTTGACTCTACGAGTGTTTTTGAAGCACAAAATGCTCACAAAAATCAATCTTACTTGTCTTCTCCTCAGCCAACAAGCCTTGCTTGCTCAATTTTGTCAATCCTCTCTCGCTCATATGACCTAATCTCATATGCCATAACCTAGTGGTGTCTGTCTCTCTCTCTGAAAAATGATACTGCAACAATACCTAAAATGATACTTCCTTTCAATGTGTACAAGCCATTCACTTTCAACTCTTTCATTATGAACATAACACCTCTACATATTGTCACCACTCCATTCTCGTATATTCATACTACAACCGATGGAGTCGAGCGAACCTAAGGAAATCATATTTTTTCCTATATTAGGTACATGTTTTACATCTGTTAGCGTTCACGATTCCATCATGCATTCTCGATTTTAACCGTTTCAATTCCTACAACCTCACATGCTACATCATTCCCCATTAAGACTTTACCACCATCGATTGAGTGATAAGTGGTAAATCAATTCTTCTTGGGTCACATGTGATAGGAACATCTTGAATCTAATATCCACTTGTCTCTCGAGATTCCAATGCTGACCTTAAGAACATTAATTCCATCTTCCTTTGCAAGTGATGCATCTCTTAAATCTTCAACCTTTTGCTTACCCTTTCTTTTTCACTCCGGACAATCTCTCCTAAAATGTCATTCTTGGTGACATTCAAAACACTTTAATTTCGTGCTCCTGGATTTACTTCTCTGGCCTCTAGCTCTCTGCTTAGATCTACCCTTGACTGACAATCCTTCCCCATATTCTTGCCTTCTATTTTTTGTCATCACCCAGTTGAACTCCTTTGAACTAAGTGGAGTCTTGACATCTTCTAAAAGCAAGGAATCTTACTGAACAATAATGTATCAATAAAGTTCTCCAAGGATTCAGGTAGTGAACATATCAGGTACATATCTTGTTGTTCTTCACCAAGCTTGCATCCCACTATCACGGCCCAAATTTCTAATCTCGTTTATCATCCGTAATTAAGATCATCGACCCATGACGTGGGACCCACACCGTGATATGTGCATTAACCGCGAAAAGATGGGTGAGGTACAAGTTAGATTTGTTATGATGTATGCCTAGCTTATCGTATATATGTAGACTACTAAGTCACTCCTACTCGAGTATAGGTGTTGAGACGTGAGTAGAGACGTGCCTCGAGTTGCATGCCGACGTGAGATCTGGGTAAAGAGTGTTGTGGTAAGTCTATTTTGTGTTAGTATAGCTTATATAGTGATTTTAATGTGGCTATAGTTGATTTTTAATTAAATGTAACCTAAGTTAGCATTTTAAAACAATAGCCATGCGATTTGCATCGAGACACGTATTAGCACATCTAGAAACCGATTAAGTCACACATTGAAGTTAGTTGGCATGAATTAGTGGAGGTAAGTGAGACATGTGTTAAGAAATGTACCATTAGATAGGTCTCGAGATACGTGTGTGTAAGTAGATCAATGGTTATCATTCAACCATATCCATTATATATATATAGTTAGAGATTAATTAATGCAAACCACATATTTTCATTCTCATAAGCTTATGAGCTAAGAAACTTGCTTTGGAGAGGTTCGAGGAAGAAGAAAATCAATTTGGGTTGGTGGTTTGAAGGTGTAGTGCTTCATCAAGCTATGGCGGTACATCAACTAGGTACATATCTCTCTATTTTAAGTTGAAGTCAGTTCTGATTTTTGGCCAATTTGAGAGGGTAGATGATTAAGTCATTATAATTGGTTTATATATTTGGATTCCTTATTTCAAATTGAAAATCCAGCTATTAAGAAGTTCTTAATTTGGTTTTGAAATAAAAAAGATATGAATTTTTGAAGTTGTAAGATCAAAACTGAATTTCGCATCTTTGTATTATAAACCAACCTATGTAATTTGTTATAACTTATTCATTTTAAATCGAAATGAACCCAATCTGGTGGCATTTGAAAGCTAGCTCAAAGAGGAACAACTTTGTCCTACTAGAATTTTGTAGTTCAAATGTTTTCATGTCTAAAAGTGCTCTACAAATTGGTGATTAAATGCATTACGAGATTTTTGAAACTAAATTTGTAAATGACATAAATCCATAATTACTCATCCAAATTAGCTGATCTTTTAGTATGTTATTATTTGATATGTTACCGCCTTTGATATGTTACCACCTTGTGACCAAAAATCATAAATTTTGAAACTATAGATGGAGAGAAATGAATTTTCTAAGTCTGTTGGTCAGAATAGGTTCCGATTTGAGCTGTGTTTAGTAAAATTGCGATATCTTTTTCGTTTTAAACCGAAATTACGCGAAACAAACCTTTTCAAAAATTTAAGTTAGAAAAAAACTTTGTACAAGAGAAGATGTTGAGATTTGAATAATTTCATGCCTAAAAGTGCACTGCAATGCATGACTAAAATTTCAATATTTTTTAGTCTTAAGAGGTTGTTTGGGTTAAGGTTCCTAAACCCATTTGACCTGACCTAAACCCATTTTATTTGGATTAGTTGATATCAGGAACCTAGGGAAAGAGTTTTGAGGTTGTGAATACGTGATTTGAGGTGTCAGTAAACTAGTAAAACTATGACTTTACATTGCTTGATGTAAGTATACCTGTTGATTATTTATTTACATTTCATTTCCAGTTTTAACTTGTTTGTTGTAGTCTACATTGACTATGTATAGCTTTTGTACTCTCATATCATGGACTTAATTGTTATTCCTCACTTGTTGAGCTTGGTTTCCATGATATTTTGATAACTTGAAATCTTTTGTATCCATCCATGTGCTATATGTCATTTCTTGTTGTTTTGCAGTAAATGTAGTACAAATTGTAACAACCTGAATTAAATTCACCGTTATTAATGACGTGGTTGCAGACGTGGCTGACAGCTCAGACGCTTGTGAAACCCACATTTAGGCTTGCGCGCACCCGAAGCTAGGTAAATGGTTATTTTTGTGTGCTGATTTGTTAATTTGCGATGTTTATATTGAAATAGCGCAAATGACATCGTAATGTGTGTTATTATAGTACATTTGACGTGCGAGATTGTGTGTTAAGTATACGCCTCGATATGCGTGTCGACGTGGGTACCGGGTAGTTTAACTGACTTAACATTAGATTGGGGGAAATAATACACACATAAACTGAATAAAATGGGACAAATAAATAATATGGAATATATATTTGGTGGTTAGGGACATGGTAGTACGTGTATGTCGTGGTTCGGGGACGCGAAATCGGGTATCGGAACACCTGAAACACTACTTTTTGCGTTAAATACAAGGGTGGGTGTACTAGCAGAGTCACAACTGGAGTCATGGGAGGCTAAAAAAGAAGCAAATGGTGTGCTTTGGATGGCCTAGAGATGCACATGTGAGAGGAGATGCCATTTGACTATAAAAGTCAAGTTGGACCTCATTTTCCACCACCTTTTGTCTCTCCTCATCTTCTTATCCGAGATTGAAGTGAAGGAAATAAGGGTTTTAAAGCTCAAACTTGGTGATTTGAGGAGCTTGGAGTGGGGAAATCAACAAAGCAAGGTGAGAATCCCAACTATCTCCACTTTCTCTATCTTTTGGTCAAAAGTTTTGAGAGGTTGGTGTCAATCCAATATGGATTATGTTGATGGTTGTTAAGTAGTTGTTTTGGTGGTGTTTAAGTGTATAAACTTGGTGGTTGGAGTTGTGGTAATGGTTGTTGTTGTTGGTGTTGGTGGAAACTAAAAGTTTCAAAGCAAAATTCTTTGTCCAGACGCGATTAGCGCATTAATGTGGTCATCTAGCACACTAGATGACAATGAGCGCTAGGTAAAAATAGTAGCACGCTAATGTTCTTCCGGACGAAGAACGTATATCGGTCTGGGAACCTAGAGCGCTAATTCCCAAACCTAGCGCGTTAGATCCTACACTTTTGACCTTATTTGTGTTAAATGACTTAAAACACATCCAAATGACTAAAAATCAACTATACATGGAAATAGATCATTACGGGCGGAAGCGAGGATATCCGGGACTAGGCGGTGCCGGGGCAGGTTTAGTGACGGGACACGGAGTGCGGTTTGAGGTTTGTAGTATCCCAACTAAAATTTCTTGAACAATACTTTATTTTGCTTTTGAATTCATATTCTGCCTTTCATTACTCTAGTCCTGGTATGTTGTAATGGACGGACGTTAAGGCTCTCCCTTCGTGCCATTTCTGTGTGTACGTCCACTAGGCCATAGTACGTGTGCTATCTCAATGAATAGGGCTACCTGAGAGTTGTGACGGGCACATGTGGGTGCGTCGTAGGTTCCACGCCGACCACCTAGCGGATCTAAATACTGGCCTTGCTTGAGTGCTACTCGCCGACGTGAGTCTGTTGGAAGTTCGAAGTATGTCGCTCGTCAACCCAAGGGCTAGGAAGACACACTTTGAGCTTTCACTATTGCTTATGAACTCGATGAGCACGGTTACTGTTTTATTTCCGCATGTTTATTTAATAGTTTTGTTTAAATTCCAATATTTAATTTTCGTATTGCTCACTTAATTTCTTGGGAATACTCACTCTGGACTCGTCATCTATTTTTTGTGATGGCTTGAGTGCAGATTCTAGTACGAGCCGTAGCAAAGGCAAGCTACCGGAATACTTGTGATTCAGAGACGTTTAGCCAAGCTTGTACGTTTGTATATACATATTGTGGTTTATTTTTGGATTCGGGATTTTGTGATACACTAGGACTCTATACTATTGATATTTTGATTCATTGAGATACATTAGTGATCTATGATGGTATATGGGTTTTCCACACTAGGTATCGAGTTAATTGCATGACTTTAATGTTTTAGATATTGATTGTCATGTTCAAAGACTTCCGCATTTGTGATTGGGTGTTAAATGAACTTAACAGATGACTTGAGTTCAGTAGCAATTTAAATAGCAAATTGTTGTAATTTTTATGATTATAATGATTATATGGTCGATGAGTTGGCATGTGGGACACAGCTGGTGCTGGTAGGCCAGGTTGTGGGCCCACATCGGCCCCTGTGGCGGTCCATTTGGAAAATGGGCCGTTACACAAATAGCATGCTATTAGGAACTGTGGAGCTATGAATGGTTTTATGGACTTGTATTCTTTGCAGAATTTGTGCATTGTAGCATAGCCAACTCTCGTAATCCTTAATGAGTCAATTTCTTGGAATTATAAAATAGTTATCGCATCTAGAGTCCATTGCACTATGAGTCGATCGGTACATGGGGTTCGAGTCCCTGGGGATGTCGGCACTCGCTACTATGATAAGGCATACAGGGTTAGAGCCCCTAGGGTTGCCTGTATACTGGGTTAGAGTCCCTGATGATTCCAAGGTTAGAGTCCCTAGTGATATTAGACTGTGCGACACCACATACGTCTTATAGTGGTTAAGGCTTCACTGACATATGTCACGGCCGACCTAATCTAGATCATAACTATTTAGCCTTCTGTCAGTTTTACTTGTTTAATTGTGGTATTTCTTGGCATAATTGTGTTACTAGTCTTTCTTTATTGAACTTATGCTTTTAAATACCATTTAGTTTCTTTTGAAAATGTGAATAAATTTCTCAACAGGGATTACTATTACTTTTTGTACTCACCGTCCTTTTATGATGGTGGGAATGAGAAGATTGATGACTACCTCTGAGCCAGCGGCGTACCTCTACATTGACATTTTGTAGGTTTTGATATTTTGTGTATTATATAGTTATATTTTTGATACACTTTGGGGTTGTATATTGGGTTGAACATTTAGTTCCTTGACTTATGATGACACCACACTGTTTATATTTGCCACTCTATTATATATATGCATCTGATCGTTGTTTCTTAGTTCCCACACACTTATGATTTTTAATAATTGCTCCCGCATAATTTTTTAAGACTTTCGCTAAATTTTATAACTTTTAATAAGTTTTTAATAACTCTGTAATTCAATTAAATAGTGACATGTGTTTTATTTATCCTAAACACTAGTATGGAGTAGATTTGGACATAAAGGCTGACTAATGTGTAGTTAAGTCCTGTGGAGTTAGGAATTGTGCTTAATTACGGGATTAGGCCGGGTGGTGCCCTAGATTAGAGAAGGGGTTGTCACACCTACATTCCTCAATGCTATGATTATCTTATAGAATTCATCAACATGATCTCTCGCATACTTTCTTTCTATCATCTTCAAGTAATGCAGCTGTTTTATAAGATATAACTTGTTGGAGTTCGATTGTGTCATGTACAAGCTCTCCAACTTCAACCACAATCCCGCAACCATTGTCTCCTCGAGACTTCTCTCAAGACTTCGTTGCCCAAGCACAATAAGATTATATTATGTGCTTTCTGTATAGCCTCGTCTTTCTTAACCTTTGTCATTGATACTGGTAATGTATTTTTTCCTTGTAGCGCCTTTTGCAACCCTTCATGAACTAACAAGGCTTGCGCCTTTATTTGCCACAAATTGAAGTCATTTTTTCCCGTTAAATTTTTAGACCGCATATTTTGGAGCAATCTCAACTATCCACACCCTCCAATGTGAAGTTCTCTATGTCACGACCCAACGCAAAAAACGACGCTCAGTTTGACCCGAACAACTTTGTAATCAAGAAACCAAATTTCAGTCGTCGATCAATACTTTGCACATCTCGAGAAACAAATTTCAGTAGTCTTCCACAAACCCTTTTTCGTTTTCAATGCGTTTTCTTCCCAAAGCAATTAATGTTTCAATCAACAACTTCTTTTTGCAACAAAATTGTGAATAAAAGACAAATCAAATTTATCTTTACCTCAAATTCTAATGATTAGATAATCATTATACCTAATTGATTTGTATGAAATCAAGAAACATATGTTCTTTTTTCTTTGAAAAATACTAGAATGAAAACAACAAATTCATACCACAAGACACATTGGCTCACAAGAGCCTTCCATGCAGTCTCGACTCGCATGTTATGCATCGAGATTTACGTATGCTCGCATCTCGAGGTGCACATGGATGACTCTTGTGAGCTAATGCGACTTGTGTGACATGGTGTTGTCATTCTAGCATTTTTTTTCTTTTGCTTTTATGAGTGGCTAAATTTAGTAGGCACAGTTCGTCTTCGGTCCGCGTCTTCAATTTCGACCTTTAGGCCAATACCAATTGATGCATGCCAACCTCTAGCAACACACCAAGGTCTTTGAACATGACGATATTTGAAGCTCTTATACCAGTTGGTTATGGAAAATACAACAAACAAACAACTCACGCACATAATCGACACAGAGAATTACGTAGTTAGGCAAATAGTTGTTCACTCTAAGAATGACACGTTTTCTCTTACTACACTTGTAGGAATGACACATTGTTTCTCGCCACATTTGTGATATGTAAATATGTTTTTGGCTATAATAGAATAAAGTCTCGTTCCTATATATATAATTTAACTTTAAAGTTGTTTTGCCAACCACGCCTATAACGCAGTGAAAAATACATACTCCCACGTGACTAAATCCTCGAAAAAAAACTTTGAAGTTGTTTTCTACTTTACCAACAATCAAAATCAAAATCAAGTGGCAAAGAACTCGGTTCTCCTTAAATAAGGTCTTAATTTTTAGTTTTCCGAGTGGCAAGAACTTGATCTGTTAAGATTATAAATAATTTGATTCCTTTACATATTTGTTTCTTATTTTTTCATTATCTCATTTTAAAGAATAGAAAGCTATATAATATCTAGAGAACATCTCCAACCAAAGCTATTATAGCATTGATTGGGCTGATGTGACCACTAAAATATAGTGCAAGTGTTGCTCGAACCTTGCGCCATTTTGATGTGCATTATCCTTCGTGGATAACGCAGATGAACAGTGTCGCATCAAATAACACTAAACATTATTTTATTATTGAAATAGTTAAATGTTGTTACAACCGAATATGAATGTTGTTGTAACGGGAAATAAATATCAGTGCAAGTACTTAAACGAAATAAGCAGTAAATAAATCAAACCATGACACAAGGAACTTTTTTACGCATTTCGGTCCACGACCTAATGTTGGGGCATGTGCCCTAGGTCAATCTACAAACATTGTTTATCCTATAATTTTAGTAAATAAAATCGAGGTTTTCATTCATTGTTTTATTATAAGTAATCGCATGTTTACCTTATAGTAAGATCCATGTGTATTTGTTGAAATACCCTAAATGTCTCTAGTCGATCATTATATTGAGAACTATAATGAAATAAGACTAGTGTGAATCTTGATTGATGGTCATGTGATGATCATGCGTATAGGGATATGAATCGAGATCATGATTACTTGTTATAGGAACAAGGTACTAGACTTACCCGCTATGAGAACATCACATGCATTAAGTCATATATGTTACTTATGATAGATATATCATTAGTCCTTCGACTTGAAATTACCATAGACTTCAATATTAGGATCATGATAATTTGACACAATCAAACGTTGTCTTTAACTGGAAGATTATAAAGATTGTGACTGGTTACCATGTGAATAATATGTGAAGGTGTGTAATCAAGATATAATTTGCCCCTTTCTATTGAGAGAGATATTAGTGGATCCCTCGATATGTTAGACTGTTAAATGGCCAAGTCCAAGTGAATTGATATGATCAATGTCATTTGGATGTTTTTAGTCTACCTGAAGATCGAGACTAGTACGATTAAACATTAAATGTGACCTTCCATGCCTTATGTTTAATCAAATGATATCGCACGACAAAATGATATGATATATGTTATTCATTAGGTTGTATAGATTTTGATATTCATGCTACTTGGGTAGTCATAATGCCTTGCTAGTGTCAAATCCTGAGATTTGTAAATCGATAATTATGCTTAATCAGGGATTAATGGAGACTAATTATAGTTTTAGCCGTGAGTCGGGAGTTAAAGACCCTAGGTGAAATTGAGATTTTTAATTAATTTTATTTTTGTGTGATGTGGGCCTATTGTTGTGTACTATATACTATGTTATTTTGCGAAATTCAAGTTGATCGAGTAAATTCGAGATTTCGCGGGGTATTGTCTCTAGATATGTGTCGAGACGGGTGTCGAGATAATTAAAATATTGACAGTAACATTTATTTCGAGTTTAGCAAAAAATATTTGTATTTAAATTTAAAAATTTTAATTAGTATAGTTAATTGGATTAACGAGCCAACATGAGTCCCACACCTTGATTTGCGTGCGAGACAAGTTACTCGATGGTTTTGGAGTGCAATGGTAAATTCTCCAATTTTTTACTGAATTGAGGTATTTTTCGTGGTTTAATTCGAACTCAAGATCCAAGAGATAAATATGAAATAAATAAGAAAATGGCCAAATTACCAATAAGGGTACTGTTTTATATGGTTTAAGGATAAAATGTGAGGGGCAATTCGCTCATTTAGCAACCCTCCCTCTTTACAAAACGAAATCGAACAAGGGGATCGATTTGGGTGTTCACATCATCTTCAACTTTGGTAATTCATCTCCATCGTCTCCACTGTTATTCATCTTCCCTCATTACCCTCACTATCTCTCAATCTCTCTCTCGTCCCCGTGTTATTCAAATAAGAGGAGCCGTAAGTGGGTTGGCGTTGATGTTTATTGGTCAAGGTTCAAGGTGCGGTAATGAAAATTTGTTATTTTGATTATGAATTTCGATTTCAGAGACTGTGGGGGGTGTGTGTGTGTTATCAAAAGGGAGAAGTTATGTTGTTGTTGTTGATGATTGTTTGTGTGAGATAAGGAAGAAGAGAAGGACCGATTAAAAGAAAACGTAGAGCTCTGTTCTATTTCGTGAGGAAGAAGACGTTGGGGGATTTGACACATGCCGAACCGAACCGGGTCGGATTCGACTGAATTGGACCGGTTCGGTTTAGGGGCCAAACCCCTCCATATAAAAAATGCCCCGGCTATGTGCACCCCACATTTTGATAATGGCAAACCACTAAAATTCTTGCTCTCCAGTTTCCAAAATGCCCTAAAACGAAATGACACTTTTACCTCTCCCAAATTTCAAAATGACTTACATCTTCTTTTCACCTTGTACACCCCATACGAGTTTCCACCCTTTGACTCAGATGAATTTTTCGACCACCGCGACCGAAGTTGCACTTTCAGTTGCCACCAACATCTTAGGAGTCGACTTCTTCCTTGTTCTTCTTCGAAAATGTTGAATTTGCAATGTTTTGATATGCACTTCATAGTAGGGGTGGGCAAACCGCGGTTTGGTGGTGAAAATCATCAAACCGCGACCAAACCGAGGGTTCGCGGTTTGGCCGATTTGCAAACCACCATCAAACCGCGAACTATCAAAACCGCACCTAAACCGCCCGCGGTTTGGTCGGTTTGGTATCGCGGTTTTCACGCGGTGGGAGGTGACGACAAGCGACGAGGGGCGACAACGACGAGCGGTGGCCAAAGCGACCGAAGAAGGCGACGTGGTCGGAGCCAGACGAGGAAGAAGCGATGTGGTGGTGGGACTCGCAGCGACCAAGGCGCGATCGGTACGAGGCGGCGGCGGCGGAGGCGGGACCGATGGGAAGAGGCGGCGCGAAAGCGGCGACGACGCTGCGATGACGGCAGCGGTTTGCGCGGTGGGAAGCGATGGCGGCCCGACAAGGCGGCAGCGATGAGCGGTGGCTAAAGCCGAAACGAGAAGGGTGACGTGGTCGAAGCCGGCCGAAAAAGCGTCGGCGGCGAGATGGGAGTGAGGAGAATGACGACGGCGGTGAGATGGGGAGTGAGGAGAATGACGACGAGATGGTGGTGAGAATGAATTTGTAAATGTTCTTTGTAAATGTTGAGTTTTTTTTTTTTTCAAGTTTTAGGGTTTTGACTTTTCAAGTTTTAGGGTTGTTGTAAATGTTGGGTATTTACTAAAATACCCTCGGTTTGGTGGCAGCTTTTTTAAAATGAAAACCGTGACAAAACCGCAGTCTGCGGTTTTTAAGTTTTTTAAACCACCCCCAAACCGCGAGTTCTAAAAACCAAACAAAACCATGCGGTTTACACGGTTTGGGCGGTTTTTCGGAAAGCCGCCCACCCCTACTTCATAGTGTTTGAATTTCTTTGTGTTGCTAGGGCATTGTTCGTTTGGTTTGTTTGACGGATTTTTACCATAACAAAGTGAAACTTACGAACGTGCAAGATGGAAAGGTATTGATTGAGGTTTTTTGCCCATTTTTCGTTTCGAATCCCAGTTGGTGCCCAATTTTCGCTTCTTCCATTCGGCCTGCGGAGCGAACAAGAGGCATTTGTTCGGTCTCTCGAGGCCGATGGGATACTTCTGTTCGTCACCTTTGACCGAACAAGATCCATTTGATCGATTAGAGATGACCGAACAGAAGGTTTTCAATCGGAATATGTTGACCGATTGAACTATTTTTAGTACGTTTTTTCGTTTTTTGTGGTTTTTGATTGAGGGTATATTTTAATGGTTTGATTTACCATTTTGCCCGAAGATTTGTGTTCTACTTCATATGTTGACTACACTATGGAGTCCACTCCCAACGCCTCATTTGGAAGTAGGGCGGAGCGGTTAAATGAGTTCAAACTCAAGAATCTAGTAAATGGTTTGTAATTGTGACGAAGAGCTCTGATGAAGGGGGTGATGTCCATCGTAGGGGAATGGTAAAGATGGCGTGTGAGAGGTTAGGTTATTATAGGGGTGACGCCTTGACGAGTTGAAAAAATGAAAGCAAGTAATGATGTGGTTAAGGACAAAATTGTGATGGATGACAAAAGGGAGGTCTTGAAGGGGACATATAGGGGAAATGTGGTACCAAAAAAAGTGGTGCCCATTTGAAATAAATATCAAGGAACATGCGGATCCTTATGGCGTGTCACAATGGCGTGTGGGCGCCATAACCACGATATTGTGTGTTATATGGAGGGCCACTCATACGTTGGTCGGTTAGATCGAGAAGAACATGTTGTGTTGGTACAAATGATGGAAGGAAACATTAAGCCGCGTGAAATTTTGGATACTTTAAAGAAGAGGGATGCAGAAAATTCATCAACCATGCGCACGATACACAATGCCAAACAAAAACACAAGTTTGAAGAGGCCGGAGGGAGATCACAAATGCAACAACCCATGCATTTGCTTGACACACATGCTTACTTGTTGTGGCATAGGAAAAATGAGGAAACATAAGTTATGACAGACTTGTTTTGGGCTCATCCCGATTCCATCAAGTTACTGTGATGTTTTCAATTGGTTTTGTTCATGAATTGTATGTACAAGACCAATAAATATGACATGCCTTTACTAGAGATAATTGGAGTGACTTCAAATGGTTATCTTTTGTCGTGGGTTTTGCGTTTACATCATGAGATAAAAAAGATAACTACATTTGAAGCGAAGAATCTCAATATTCTCATGGATGGGTAGTCTAAACCACATGTGATACTTACCGATAGGGAGTTGGGATTGATGAGTGCAATTGAGTCGGTATTTTCCATGTTGACTCACCTTCAATGTAATTGGCACATTAATCGGGGTGTGGTAAGAAACACAAAGAAATACTTTGCATGTAAGGAAGACTTCAACCTTTTCTTGAGTAGGTGGAATGCCTTGACAAGTGCCACATCTGAAGTTTCGTTCAACACAAGAATAGAAAATCGGCCGACGATTATTGTTGTGTACCCAGATTGCTTGAGTATTTAATGGATACATGGGTTAAAGGTTACAAAGAATGTTTTTTTAAAGTGTGGACAGCAGGACATTGCATTTTGAACATGGTACGACCGATAGAGTTGAAAGTGTACACAATACATTGAAAAAACGTCTTGGACACTTGCAAGGAAACTTTGAGGATTTGTGGTGGGTTATCAATAGTATGATATAAGGCCAACATACTTATATCAAGGCGTCTTTTAAGACGAGTTTGAATGTCGTGCAACACGGGTTTAGCGGTACCTTGTACTGTATGGTCCAAGGATTTGTGTCGCAATATGCGTTAGAGCAAATTCGCAAAAAAATGGATCACGTAGAAAAGGTTAGTGCTTGGTCCAATGAGATGTGGTTGTGTTTTGCGCAGGACATTTGGCCTTTTATGTGCCCGAGAAAATGGTCACATATCAATTGACATGTTCACTTATATCCACTAAACGATGTTCTTGTGCATTGATAAAAGTTGAGCATGAACCACGAGCAAACGATCAATCGTACCAAGTACAATTTCAAGGCGAAAATTCAATGGGTGATTAGAGGTTTGAAAGTGTCTACACGACGATTTGCGCATGCGGATTGTGCGGATAGCTTCGAGAGATTAGTTGTCCCTCATCGGCGTTGTTGGTGGTTCCAACGGAGAAAATAAAGACAAGAGGAAGAAAGACATCACAAGTGGGGAAAGGAAGAGTGTCACGGTAGGGTAAGAGGAGGAAGGTCATTAAGGCACACAAGGATGACACATCTACTAAGAGAGATCCAAGCCACACGAGTACGTCCTTAATCCAGAATCGATACCGATCAAGGCTAGACGTGAAGTGTCACACAAAGTTCATAGAACGCTTACATGTTTGCAGAACTTATGTATGGATGGTTTTCGCGGTGTTGCCCCTGAAGAATAGCTGGATCACATTGAAAGGGTTGATGATGTTAGGGGAGATGACAATTGTGGTTAGTGAGTTGTTGCAGCCGACCTTGGACGTATTGAAGATGATGCATGGAAGCAAATTTGTAATTATATATATTGGGAGCTTCATGGCTATCAACATATTTGGTGCACAATCCTTGGGGAGATCACTACGATACTACTATACAATCCGTGCAAAGCACTATGACGACACCGAGGACGCCCCCTTTCAAAAGTGGATGACAATGCCTGATATGCGACTTGTCATTGCTACATGTATAATGTCATTGTAGTGTTCCTATCATTGAATGATAGTATGACATTCCTTCCACTCAGGGGCGCACCACCATCTTCGCCAAGTGACACGGTGGTCGTAATTGGGACGACACACGTTAATGACAACCACTTTATGAGGGTAAAGTGCACCATTTTTTCATCCCTACATTTACTTGATTAATTACTCTTTGTTTAATTACTCATCTATCTCTATTTTACAGGTGTTATTCAAGGCGGATTCCCCTTTCCCACAATTGTATCCGGGCTAGCGAAAAAATATACAACCGGAGGCGATAGGATGGAGTGAAAACTTGAACATCAAAGATCCACTGGGAGTAAATTATGAAGTGGGAGATCCTATCACAATAGACTTGGGCACACCTTGATGAGGGTTATATATATATTTTTCTGAATAAGATGGTTATAGATATTTGATGGTTTAGAACCATAGGTTACATAGACAAATAATTTTTTGTACATCCTTTACTCGACACATTATAGATAAAAGTTTATATGATGTCGTCGCATCGGACTCACTCGTTTTTATGCATATCCGATACATGACATATAGTTGGGTGTTAATTTAATTTTTTTTGTACATCCGATACATGAATGTGTATTTATTTACCTCAAATGGAATGGATGAAGTTCAGGTTTTGGTGATATTAGTGTTTATGGCAACTGTTCGGTCAATCATAACCGAGTAGACTTATGTAGTTCGGTGATGATTGATCGAACAAATTGTTTTAATTTTGTCTTTCGTTTGTTTAGTCAGGTCCTATCGATGAACAGTTGACATATTAGTTTCAAACGACCAAACCAAAGCGCTTTACTCGGTCTAAAGCGACCAAATCACAATTACGTGCTCGTAAATCATTTAATCGATAAGAAACAACCGAGCAGATGTAATTACTTTAATTTACGCTCACCGATCCGCGAGACATAGTACGGTATGCACTCATCGAACAACTAAATGACGTACTATTTACTCGTTCGCTCGGTCATGTATGACCGAGCGAACATAGACTATTCGGTGATAGCCCATCGAACATAACATTATATTTCCCAAACCGTGATAATTCCATTTCGATTCCAATTTTGAATCAAAATGTAACATTAAAATTTCAACTTCTCATCAATTCATTCATAATTCAAAATGAAGAACCAATACACAATAAAAAGGGTCTCAATTCTTGCTCTTCTTGCCCTTAGTCTTGGAAGGTCCCATTGTTGCCGCAGTTGCTTTCTGCTTAGACGTTGCAGGTTGAGACTGAGTGCCACTAGATGTTGTGGTACCCAGACGTACCAACCAAACCAATCATCGTGAGGTGCTTTAGCACCTCGTCCGCCATCTTCATTGCGAAAGCCCTATTTCTTAATCCCAGCGGCAACGCCTTCCAAGCCATGACGACCTCCACATCCCGTCGTACTCGCTACACAAAGAACACAACACTAGACATATTAGTAGGGTTGAATTAAAGATAAAAGAAAAAGGAAACAAGGAATGTTTTGTGTAACTCACATCATATATGTCATCGCCGTCTTCGGTCCCAGCCGTGATCCTTGCCGCATTTTCAACTCTTGGGTGGGAGACGTCTATGAACCACCCCATGTAATCCTCTTTCGTAGCCCATGGGACGGACGCACGTTGTCCTCTTGATCGAACAATACATGATCTTGCCACCTCTCCCATAACTCGGCTTGGAAACTATACTTCACCACGTAGCTTGCAACCACCTTCCCTCTTTGGGCTTGGGAATGACTATATGGAGAGGATGGGATGCTTTGTATGTGACCCAACTGCCTAAAAAATTTGTCCAGGTGATATGGCTCAACAATCCTTAAATACTTGATGGTTCCCGTGTAGAATGCAAGCTCGGCAATATACTCATATGTCATCATACTCAAATACGTGTCCTACGTAACCTAACAGACAAAATGGAAAAAACAAGGAGTTGAAGTAAGACCATCTACGAGTCATAAAACAAAGACATACAAACTTGAACACCAATCCGATAGCTAAAATAAGTGCACAAACCTTATTTGATCGAGCACTATCAAGTGCTCTGCGAAGCCGTGTACATGATCTATGTTAAGGCGTGCTTCATGCAGAAGAACATAAAAGTCGTCGTAGACCCATCTCTGCAAAAGAGAAAACAAAATAAGTTAGTTGAAGTAAAACTCCCAAATTAAACATTAAACCAACTTGTGTTGAACGCACCTCTGCAACATCAGATACCCAACAATCTAACATACTTTCACACTGGGTTGTTGATCCCAGTTGTCGATACAAGTAAGCTAGAGCGGCTGCACCCCAAACATACGTATGGACCTCGTATAAATTCTTCACTAGTTGTAGAAGTTGAATGGGGACTGACGTAGATGTCTTGTCAACGAAAAGAGTGCATCCCTATAAGTACCACAAGTACGCTCGGGCCGTGTACTCCACCGTAGGAAACACTCGCCTCTTCTCCTTGCCTTTCTTCGAAGACTTTGGCAAATCTCCCCATTGTGACTTCAGCCAGGACTTGAGAACTTTAAGATCTTTGTTCTAATGCTTATCCGCTTCCGTTTCCGACACTTGAAGTGCCATACTCACCAACTCAATCCCTTCATCCCTGGACATGCCGGCACAATCTACAACTTTTTCCATCATATGAATCTTCAACAACATCTTGACATCTTCCAGTGTGATAGACATTTCACCAAATGGTAGGTGAGATTTATTGGTTTCAGGCTGCCACCATTCCATAAAGGCTGATATGAGAGTCTTATGTGCCTTCTTATGTATGCACTTGGTCATCGCACTCACTTCAGACGCCTAAATAATGCTCTGAAGCCGAACCTTGTCTCGACAACACTTCACTAGATCCAACTACACCAACTAAGACCTATGATTGATAGAGCAGGGGCCATTTCTGAAAATATTACAAGGGTTAATACGAGCAATACATATATGAATGATAAAAATATAAGGCACAAAAATTTCAAATTAATTAATTATTGGTCCTGTTTGGTTAGAACAGATGAATCAACTTCATCTGTTCGGTCAAAGTTGACTAAGTGACATATATTCACTCGGTTTCCTACAACGAAACATATGAAATTAGTTCGGTTATGTAACCCGAACCGAACCTTAGATACGAAATGATTAAAAAATTTAATTAAATATTAACTTTAAGTAAATCCGTACCTCGTTATTCCTTATCGCAGCGATGACATGATTGTTTAAACTTTTGAACAAGGTCTGGTTTTTTGGGCCCACCTAAAAATGGCGAGGAGGGGTCATCGGTAGCTTCTTGCCTTTGGGGGTTCCGACTTGGCCTTACCACGACCCTTCATACACGGCCCTTTCGCCACTACTTCTTCAACTTCATCATCATCATCATCATCATCATCATCATCATCATCATCATCATCATCATCATCGTCTTCTTCTTCCTCTTCTTCTCTACTCTCTTCGTCATCTCCACTTTCATATCATTTCCTATTTTTGCACTTTGACCTTCCTCACCGCTATCACCTTTATCTCCCTCTTTTTCTCCACTTGTCCCTTCATAATCTTGTTTCATTTTTATCACTTTGTAACTTGATAAGTTGGTTTTTACATGCTTTCATTAGTCTATTTTAGCATATTTAATGTGGAAAGTTTTCAAAATATATATTTAATTGTATTTATTGGTCATTTTCGGGTGAAACGGAGTGCGCGGTTGAATTCGTGGCGAAAAATACTCAAAATAGAGTACTTACATGCAGTGATCGGACACACTTGCATGGTTTGCCTTGAGTTACGCGTTGCGCGGTGGGTAGAATAAGAGACAGTAGACCAAATGACGTAGGGAGTGACAAAGTTCGGTCACTTGAGTTGAAGTGCTTGTTAGATTGTCCCGAGATCCGTGTTACACTCTCTCTCCACACATTCGTACAATGTGTGCGATTTTTAGTTTGCTTTGCCACGTGGCGTCGTTGATTCTACCGGCTCGCCGAGAGCACAACTATGTGTCGGCAACATATTCGTCCACATGTCATCGGCGTCCGGCTCACCCGGCGATCTTCTCATGCTTCGGTTGTCGTAGGATGTACATCGGGATGCGTGTCAGCTCATTCTCCCACTTTTTCGCCGAGTTTTCGAGCGACAAACCAATTCTCAAGCTCGCCACGTGTCGCCTCCCGATTCGTCCGGCTCCTCCACGATTATTTGTCTCGGTCAATTACTGTTGCCACGCGTCATGTCTTCCATGCCCAACACGTCACTCCAATTTGCCACCAACCAATCGAACGCACCACGTCAGCGCACGGCAGAAAATTGACCAATCGCGTGCTACCACGTGTATGAAATCCATTTTCTCCCCAAAATAGTCCTAGATGCTCCTCGACGCACGTGTTACGAGGCCAACCCCAAAATTAGTTTCTCTCACCTCTAGAGAATAATTTTTAGTGGTTTTTCATGTTAGGAACCACGCTATTCATACGGGGAGCTGACATTGGAGCCGCCACACACAACTTTTCATACATGAAGATTGTAAAGATGATGTCCGGCTATACCAATCTTCGCCTATGTCGAAGGGGAAACAAGTGAGATTCATGATTCATGGCATAACTATGTGAGATCTATGATTTTTATTTAATTTCTCCTATTTCATTGTTGTTGATTTTAAAGTATATGGTTTAGATCTAGAATATGTATGTGACCAGTGCATGCTTTTAGGTGGACAACCTATAGTTATTTGGACCGATAGTATCCGTATAATTGTACTTTTGGACCAATAAAGTGACGAACACTCACCCGTTTGCCTTAAAACCCTTTCGGTTATTGAGTGTGTAACAATTGAAGCTCGGTTAAAGCGGAAGCGGACGCGATTCGGTTATTTAGGATTAGTATTACCACAGATCAAATTACTTTGCGGTTAGTGTGTTAAACCCGATTGGCGATGTCTAGGGTTATGCATTAATTAGAGAAGTAGTTAGTGGCGGACGTCCGACTATCGAGATTAGGGGAATTATGAATTTACGGCGAACGTCGATTTTCCATAGCTAATCTAGGAGAAATTGAATTAATAACTTTTTGGGATGATTGAGGACCATTAAATGCCATTGAATCTTGATTCTTGCTTATGGGAAGTAAACTTAGGTGATTTCTCTCATTGATATTATATTTTTTGTGAACTTTTTATTTTTGCTAGTTTAGTTAATTGTTTCCTTGAACTTCATGAAAACCCCTATTTTTATTTAACTTAAAGTAAAATTGAAGTCCTGTGGATTCCACCGTATTTACCACTACTACACCCTTGTGGTTAGTAACTCCATTACGGGTTATATTTGGCACGCAAGACATGTGACCAAATTTTGGCGCCCTTGCTGGGGACTTAGTCCTTACTTTGAGTTTAGGTTTCATTTTTTTTTTTTTTTTTTTTTTTTTTTAGTTTTATGCTACCACACCTCACTCAGTCAAAATTGGCTAGTTCATTGTTACCTTTCGATCTGAACCAGAGAGAAGATTTCATAGGTGGATTAGAGAGACCCAACTTAGGCAACAAGAAGGCTAAAATCCTCTGAACATGGTTGCGAATTGCCAAATCACTATGGGTCACGCCAATCAAGAGCTTCAAGCTCTTTTGGCACAACAACCCCTCTGTATCAACTATCCGGATAATGCTGGAGACTTAAAGTTGAGGTATGGGTTCATTCACCTCCTACCATCCTTTCATGGTGGCCAGAATGAAGACCCCGTTACTTTCCTGAATGAGTTTCAGACTAACTGCAAGTCAATGAAACCCTCCAATGCAGATGAGGACACGATTAAGCTTAGATCTATCCGTTTTGCCTTAAGGACAAAGCCAAGGAATGACTTTTCTACCTTCAGCCTAGCTGCATTAACTCCTGGAATGAGATGACAACCGCATTTTTAAATGAATACTTCCCTGAGGATAGAGTTTCTCAGCTCATCAATGATATATGCGGTATCAAAATAAAGTCGGGTGAGTCATTTGGTTTATATTGGGACGCTATAAGCGATTGATTGCTAGTTGCTCGCAGCATGGCCAGTCTGAGAAGGCCATAACCTATTTCTTCTATGTTAGCATGTCGCCCATAGAACGACGCATGATTGATAATGCGTGTGGTGATCACATTCGAGATAAAACTTCGACCAAATGAAGTAACTGTATAAGGACATCGCACAACAATCACGCCTTTATGCTTGATCATGATGCTCTTTGTTTCACCGAAGTCTAAGCTGCGGGGAGTGTCTCGAGTTCTGCGGCGAGAAAATTGACCAAGCGACCTCCATGATGGAGCGTATTCTCTCCTCCGGCAAAGTGCAAGTCAAAGCTTGTGGCTTCATGCGCCACAAATCATGCTACTTGATGAATGTCCTACTCTCTTTGAGGACAAGCAATAGGCCAATGCCATGGGTAATCCGTTCCAGGGGACCACTTAGAATCCCATTTGGGAATACATACAATCACGCAACGGCGAGGAATAACCCGAACTTCGATTACGGGCCTCAAAATCGAACTATCGGACCTTCATCCTTAGAGGTCAACCGTTGCCTACACCCTCCAATAATTTCTCTTCACTTGAGGATATGCTCAAAGCTTTTATGGGTGAATAAAGCCAATTTATGAGTAAGATGAACCAATTTAAGGCTACCACCAAGAAATCCATCAACGAAACCAAATCGAAGGTCCGAACTCTTCAAGTTCAAATGGACCAAATGACATAGCAAAGTGGACGTCTCGAGGATAAGGGAAAGTTGCCTTAGCAACCTTACCCGAATCTAACGTGAGTCTAACTAACGCAGTTACACTTTGAAGTGGTAAAGAGATGGAGGGAGCCAAAAGGAACAATGGATCATCTAGTGCCAAAGACAAGGCAAATGAGGAAGAACAATAGTTAGTAGTGACTCCGTCTATCCTAAACAGATGGTAACTACTCTGAAAGAAGCACCGCCCATATTCAAGGTCAAACCTCATTTTCCACAATGACTTATCTTAGATAAGAAAAATGAGGAAGAGAAAGAAATTCTCGAGACCTTTCGGCGAGTGGAAATTAATATTCCTCTCCTTGACGCTCTGAAGCAAGTCTTTAGGTACGCAAAGTTTCTTAAGGAACTATGCACTAACAAAGGGAAACTTAAAGGCAATGAAAAAGTCCAAATGGGAGAAACCGTCACGACTATCCTATATAAGAAGTTGCCCCTAAATGCAAGGACCCTGGGATGTTCTAAGTACCTTGTCTTATAGGTGATGTAAGCATTCAGAGGGCTATGTGGGACCTTGGTGCTTCCATTAATGTCATGCCATTGTCTATTTATGAGACATTGCATGCAGGCCCATTAGAGGAGACTGGTATTATCATTCAGTTGGCAGACCGTTCAGTTGTCAGACCGTAGGTGTTCTCGAGGACGTTCTAGTCCGAGTGAATGAGTTTATGTTTTCTGCTGACTTCTACGTAGTAGATACGAAGGAGGAGCCATTCCCTAATGCTTCGTCAGTACTCATTGGACGTCCATTTTTAAAACGGCGAAGACGAAGATAGATGTTGATGATGGATCTATTACCATGGAGTTTGACGGTGAAGTTATCAAGTTTAACATCTATGACGCGATGCGATATCCTAGTGATGTGTCGTCGTGGTGTGTACCATGAATTTTGTGTGGATCCATTTGTTGAGCGGACCTTGCTTACAGTGGCGATGGCGAAGTTAAAGTAGTGTTAAAGAATCATCTCGACACTACTCATATCCACGAGAGTGTTCTGACCCTCGATACTGATGTCGAGGATGTTGTTTTAGAGTTGGATTCATTCCAACCCCTACCCCCAAGTGTCTGTTATTTGGAGTTGCCTACTTCTGACTCCGAACTTTCTCCCTCATTGGTTAAAGCTCCCTCATTTGAGGTGAAGCCATTACTTGAGCACCTAAAGTACATGTTTTTGGGTGAGAATGACACACTCCCTGTGACCATCTCGACCAAACTTACACATTTGGAGGAAGAGAGACTCATGCGAGTACTCCGGGAGTTTAAACAAGCTATTGGGTGGACCATAGCGGATATCAAAGGTTTGAGCCCTTCCATTAGCATGCATCATATATATATGGAAGATGGGTCAATACCTACGATAGAAGCCCAGAGGAGGCTCAATCGCCTATGATGGATGACGTAAAGAAGGAGATACTGAAGCTCCTTGATGTTGGCATGATTCACCCTATCTCTGATAGTAAATGGGCAAGCCCTATCCAGGTGGTTCCTAAGAAAACGAAAGTCACGATTGTCACCAATTCACATGGTGAGTTGGTTTTGACCCGGATTGAAAATGAATGGCGGGTATGCATTGACTATAGGAAGTTAAATGTTTCCACCAGGAAGGATCACTTCCCTCTTCCATTCATTGATCATATGTTGGAGAGACTAGCTGGTCGTTCTCATTACTGTTGTCTTGATGGTTATTCCGATTTTCATCAGATACCGGTAGCGCCTGAAGACTAGGAAAAGACGACCTTCACTTGTCCGTTTGGCACTTTTGCCTATCGGTGCATGCCCTTTCGGTTATGCAATGCACCTGCCACCTTTCAAAGGTGCATGGTGAGTATCTTTTCAGATTTTGTTGAGCATTTCATTGAGGTATTCATGGATAACTTGACTATTTACGATGATTCATTCGATAGTTTTCTAATCAATCTGACAAAGGTACTCAACAGGTGTATCAAGAAGAACCTGGTTCTGAACTATGAAAAGTGTCATTTTATGGTGGACCAAGGTCTTATTTTGGGACACATTATCTCAGCCAGGGACGTAGAGGTAGACCGAGCTAAAATTAATGTTATCAAGAAACTTCCCTACCCTACGAACGTGCAGGAGATTAGATATTTCCTTGGACACGTCGGTTTTTATCGTCATTTCATCAAGAACTTTTTGAAGATCGCACAACCCTTATGCCATCTACTCCAAAAAGGACGCACCTTTTGAGTTTGATAAGGCATGTAAGAGTGCATTTAATGCACTAAAAGACTCACTTACTAGCGCACCGGTGATTCAGGCCCCTAATTGGGAGATTCTATTTGAAATTATGTGTGATGCTAGTAATCTTGTAGTGGGTGCAGTCTTAGGACAGAGAGTCAGGAGAGCGTCACATGTCATTTACTATGCTTCTCAAACTCTTGACGTATCTCTGATGAACTACACCACTACTTAGAAGGAGCTCCTTGCCGTTATATTTGCACTTGAGAAGTTTCAACCTTATCTTTTGGGAACCAAGGTTATTATTTACTCTGATCACGCTGCCTTGAAGTACCTGATGAGTAAAAATGATGCTAAACCTAGGCTCATTAGATGGATACTCCTACTACATGAGTTTGACATCACAATTAAAAATAAAAGTGGTGCAGAGAATCTAGTCACGGACCATCTCAAGCAAGATTGAGAATGGTGAGCGTCTACCCTTTTAAGGATGTTTTCCCCGACGAGTATATTTATCTTTGTTATGGAAGATCTCCTCGGTACGTTGATTTGGTGAACTATATCACCGGGCGAGCTATTTCCTCACCTTTCGAAGGCTCAAAAGAATAAGGTTAGGAGCGATGCTAAGTACTATGTATGGGATGACCTATACTTATGGAAATTCCGCTCCGACCAGGTTATCAGGCGTTGTGTCCGTCAGACTGAGATTCACTCCATATTGGCTTTTTGTCATACTTACGCCTGCGGTGGCCACTTCGGTTCCCTTCAGACAGCTAGGAAAGTTCTTGAGAGTGAGTTTTATTGGCCTACTATTTTCCATGATTCATACATGTTTACTAAGTCTTGTCCTAGCGTCGAAAAGCGGTAACCTTGGTCATCGGGACCAAATGCCACTTACCCCGATTCATATTTATGAGATATTTGACGTATGAGGTATAGACTTCATGGGACCGTTTCCAATGTCATTTGGTAATGTTTACATACTCTTGGCAGTGGACTACGTGTCTAAGTAGGTGGGAGCTAAGGCTACACGCACTAACAACTCTAAAGTGGTATGTGAATTCCTTAAATCGAGGATTTTCACAACATTTGGTACCCCAAGTGCCCTGATCAGTGATAGAGGCACTCACTTCTGTAACCGTATGGTTGAAAGTCTTCTGAGGAGGTACAATGTCACTCATCGAAAATCTACAACGTATCATCCCCAAATGAGTGGCCAGGCAGAGGTCTCTAATAGGGAGATCAAATCCATCTTGGAAAAGACGGTGAATCCTACTCATAAAGATTGGACTATACGTCTTGATGATGCAATTTGGGCTTACCAAACGACGTTTAAAATGCCAATTGGAATGTCCCCATATCGCCTTGTGCTTGGTAAAGCTTGTCACCTACCGGTCGAGCTAGAGCATAAATCCTACTAGGTGTGAAACAACTTAATAGGAAGCTCGATGAAGCAGGAAAAGAGGAAAGCTCACTCTCCAAGAATTGGAGGAAATCGGGGAGCGACGCGTATGAAAATGCGCTGATTTATTAAGAAAAACGAAAGCGTTCCATAAAGGCAATCTCTACAGGAAATCTTTTCGTGTTGGTCGAGAGAGTGCTTTTATTTCAATCACGTCTTAAGATTTTTGCAAGTAAGCTGAGATCAAGGTGGACATGAGCGTATGTTGTGATTGTAGTGTATGATCACGGTGCAGTGGAGATTCAGAGTTTGGAGACCGGTAATGCTTTTAAAGTGAATGGCCACAGATTGAAGATCTTCTATGAAGACTTCCCGAGCCATAATGTGGAGGTCGTCTCACTCGTAACGCCAGTCTACCCTAATTGACAGACTCAGACCAAGTCGAGCCAACGACTTTAACCAAAAATGCTACTGGGAGGCAACCCAAAGATTGATAAGTATTATTTTGTTTATTCATTTTAATATTCTTTTATCATTATGCATGAACTTGTATCATTTCCTTCATCTTATATCTATCATGTTCTTTCACCGTCTTGTTTTTTTTTGTGTCGGTCTCTCGACTTGTTTTGAACCTTGAGGACAATGTTCGGAATAAGTTTGAGGGTATTTGATGGATTATGGATTGATTTGGATGGATTCTTTGCGAAAGAATGAAGGTATGATCGTTAAATTTTTTGAAATTATGCGGTTATCAGATGGTAATGGTGGTGTTTTATATCATTTCTTCAATTTCTTTCATTTCTTGTCCATTCATACTTTTCTCTCATTTCATTAGGATTTGATACACTTTCATGCATGTATTTAGTATAATTTCTTATTTATTTTTTTAGTTATTTAGAGTCACCCGAAACTTTGTTCATGCCTTTGGTTGTGGATGAGTAAATTACATATGCCTTTTTGACTTGAAACTTAGAGAAAACTATGAGAAACACTCAATCGAGTCCGTAGCTTAGCATTTTTATGATTTTATGATTAGGGACTTAGTTGATGGTTGGACTTTATGGTAGATAACGAAAGGGAGTAGGCGGTCGGACTCATGTAAGTATTGATATTTTGACCCACATTAGGAGATTTGCTTGATTATAGTGAAAATGAGAAGGACGAACATGAGTTTTTCTAAAAATAGAGAGTCCCACAGGTTTCCATAGGAAATAGAGCGGGAGTCTTGTGGTGTAAAAGTGAGAAAAACGGTCCTTGGGAAATGTAGCAAGGATCGTACTACTTGAAAGAAAAAGTTAAGGAAAAATAGAGAAAATAAGATGAATAAAGGTGGAAGTTATGAAACTCCTCAAATAAAAGATTTAACTCGAGTGCTTTCACTTGATTAAGTGAGATTTTAAACTTGCTTACTTGAATACATAGACCAAGAAAACTCGTGAGTAGTTGATGACCTTTGTCTTGACCGAATCTATGTCTTTAAAGTGTGATCTTACCTGTGTTTGAGTTGCGAGTCTTGACATATCATAACTCTGAAACTTTCTGAGTTGCTTGTTAATTTGGTGGCTTTGTAAATTAAAGGGACTCCATGAATCTTCAATCGGGTATATGTCTATTTTATGTTGTTATTTACACATTTGCTCGGGACGTGCAAATGCTTAAGTTTGGGGATATTTGATAAGTTGGTTTTTACATGCTTTTATAGTCTATTTTAGCATTGAATGTGGAAAGTTTCCAAATATATATTTCATTATAATTATTGGTCATTTTCAGGTGAAATGGAGTGCACGGTTGAATTCGTGGTGAGAAAATACTCAAAATGGAGTATTTACATGCAGTGATCGGACATTGGACAGTTTGCCTTGAGTTACGCATTGCCCGATGGGTAGAATAAAAGACAACACCAAATGACGCAGGGAGTGACACAGTTCGATCACTTGAGTTGAGTTGCTATTGGATTGCCTCTAGATCCGCGTTACACTCTCACCCACACATTCGCACAATGTGTGCAATTTTCATTTTGTTGCCAAGTGGCAATCATTGATTCGACCAGCTCGCCAAAGCACACAAAGGCGTCAGCAACATATTCATCCACATGTCGTCAGCATCCAGCTCGCCAGCAGTCTTCTTACGCTTCAGCTGCCATAGGATGTGCCTCGGGATGTGCGTCAACACATTATCCCCATTTTTCGTCAAGTTTTCGAGCGACAAACCAATTCTCAAGCCCGCCATGTGCCGCCTCCCGATTCGTCCAGCTCATCCACAGTTAGCTGTCTCGGCCAATCGCCTGCTGCCACGCGTCATTTCTTCCATGCCCAACACATTACTCCAGCTGCTACCAACCAATCAGAACGCGCCACGTCAGCGCACGACAGGAAAACGAACCAATCGTGCGCTGCCATGGTACAAAACCCATTTTCACCCCAAAAACAGTCCCTAAATGCTCCTATGTTTAGTGGTTTTTCATATTAGGAACTAGGGTATTCATACGGGAAGTCAACATTGGAGCCGCCATACACAACTTTTCATACATGGAGATTGTAGAGATGATGTCCAGCTAGACCAATCTTCGCCTAGGTCGAAGGGGAAACAAGTGAGATTCATGATTCATGGCATATACTATGTGAGATCTATGATTTTTATTTAATTTGATTTAATTTCTCCTATTTCATTGTTGATTTTAAAGTATATGATTTAGATCTAGGGTATGTATGTGGCCAGTGCATGCTTTTAGGTGGACAACCTATAGTTATTTGGACCGATAGTATCCGTGTAATTGTACTTTTGGACCAATAAAGTGACGAACACTCACCCGTTTGCCGTAAAACCCTTTCGTTCTTGAGTGTGCAACAATTGAATCTAGGCTAAACCGGAAACGGACGCGATTCGATTATTTAGGATTAGTATTCCAACGGATCCAAATTCTTGTTGTTAGTGTGTTAAACTGATTGACGAATGTCTATGGTTACACATTAATGAGAGAAGTAGTTAGTAGCGGACGTCCGACTATCGAGATTAGGGGAATTAGAAATTTACGCGAGACGTTGATTTTCCATAGCTAATCTAGGAGAAATTGAATTAATAACTTTTTGGAATGATTGAGGACCATTAAATGCCATTGAATCTTGATTCTCGCTTGTGGAACCGTAGACTTAGGTGATTTCTCTCATTGATATTATATTTTTTTGTGAACCTTTTATTTTTGCTAGTTTAGTTAATTGTTTCCTTGAACATTCGAAAATCCCCCATTTTTAGTTAATTTAGAGTAAAACTCAAGTCCTGTAGATTCGACACCGTATTTACAACTACTACACCTTTATAGTTGGTAACTCCATTGCGGGTTATATTTGGCACGCACGACACGTGACCATCACTATCACCTCCACTTTCTTCACCTCTTTCTTTGCTTTGTTCTTCACTTTCTTCTTCGCTTTGTTCTTCAAGTATCTTCTTGTTGTGGCACTTCTTCCTTATTTTCCTCGGTTGATTCATATGAAGATCGTTCAACTGCATTCACTTAGCTCGTACAAATGGCCAATTCCTTGCCTACGCATCCGAGCCGGTGTTGCAGATGCCTCGTTAGGTAAGTCACCAACCTTATTGGCCCCTTACCCCCCGTCCCAACTCCTTTGATTTTACGTACAAGGCGGGCCCCGATCTCCTGTCGACTAATAGTGTTCTTAATGAGAGCCATACCTGTAACAATGACATAGATAGAAGGTCAAGAGCAACATTCACTAATTACTAAACAATTTAAAAACCAAAAACATTATTGCATGTCACCACACATTTTGGACGGTCACCAATTACCGAATAAAGTTCCTCTCTTTGGTGGTGATCAAGCTGAGCCAAAGCTATTTTGTTCGATTAAGCTGAGAAGAAAGAACAAACAAACTTCATTCGATAACGTTTGACCGAACAAGCTTGCTCATCAAGCTTACACAACAATAATCATGCTACAAGAAAAAACACATAAAACAACCAAAATAACTAAAAAACATTTACAAATTTAATAAAACATCCTTATTCAACTCATGGAGAAAAGTAAAATTTGGCCAACTAGACTATTTAACCATAATTTTCATTGTTCGTCAAAGTAAATTGCACAAAATTAGACTTTGATCATTCCTTCTCAATTACCACTAATATTCATCAATAAATTGATATAACCGGTATTGCTCGATCTACTTAGACCGAATGAATTCCATTCACTCCGTCGCCTTTGACTGACCAGACCAACTTTGTTCGGTCATGTGTGATCAAACGAGTCTATACGCACCAAAAACATACTAAAACCTCCAAATTCGATTGAATCTCAAGTTAATAACAAATAAAAAACAACCATAATTTCTCAGAAACGAAATAAAGATACAAATTACGTCCAGAAAAGAAAAATATCTAAATCTACCAAGAGACCATCAACTCGGCTTCGAAAGAACGAATTCAATCACAATAAAGAACACACATCATAAAGAATGCATATATGACAACAAATAATCATCGATAACACCTCGAAATTGAACAAATACAAGAAATCTCACCTTCCAAATTCGAGAAAATTTCGAGCCCTAAAACAAAAAATCCTACTGTAACGATGAACAGCTGCACGTTCGACAACCGATGGAACATGTGAATGCGTGTAGATCTAGTCGATGCGAAGATGAACAACCCATTGCACATCACCCTTCACACGAAGATCGATCGAAACAAGTAACGTTTTCATAGTTGCTCTTCTTCTTCCCCTCCATTCTTTTCGATCAGTTCGAAAATCTCAGTTGGGGGTGAGTAGGGATATTTTCGAAACTTATACAATTTTTTGGGGCGCTCACATCCTTACCGGGGGTGCCCTTATATTGTAGTTTGCCCAAATCAAAATGTGGGCACATAGCCGTCTTAGTATAAAAAGTTTTAAAAATAGGAAAAAATAAAATAAATCCCGAAAATTAGGAAAAAATTCAGAAAATAGGATTTTTAGATAGATTGATGAAAATTGAGAGTTTTTATGAAAAATGTGGATTTTGAGATTTTATCGAGGATTTATACCAGGGTTATTCCTCGTAGTGCGAGTCACAATAATCGAAAATGTTCAAAATTGGAAAAATTGTTTTAAAGCCTAATATAAATTAATTCTTGATTTCAAACCATAATTTGAAGTCAAAATTGGGATTCGGACATCCGATGAGTTTATTTGGAAGGATTCTAAGCTTTTATGGTTGAGACAGGACCAAATAAAATATAATAAATTGAAAATTTTATATTTAAACCTAGATAATGTGATTTTCGATGCCGAACAATGATTTTGAATCAAGTAAAATTCGGGCATCAAAGAATTTATTTTGGAAGTATTTTAAGGATTTCGAGATGCGATTGGATCAATTTAAGTGCAACTAATTGGAAAGAATTATAAAACTATTATGAAAACTTACCAGACTTAGAACATAATTGTAGGACCGCAATTGAAATCTCATATGGACTAGCTTATCGACTTGGAGCGTAAGGGGATTCATGTTTGTAAGGTTAATTAAATCCTAAGGTATTATTTACATTGTATGAGTATTTCTTGAATATAATTGCATGCACGGTTTATCACTGCGTATTCATTGGCTATAAGTGTGGTAGGATGAACATCGTGGTGCTCTGCGACTAGAGTCACTGATCATTGTAGATACTTTTTTTAGGATGAGTTCTTTTTGTGATGCTAGCCAAAATCATACTCCACTGATAGTCGAGGGCGTGGCTTCTCTAGGGACTTCCTCTCAAACTCATAAATCTTTATTACTGTTTACCCACCACTTTTGGAAAGACGTCTTCTGATTGTGGCCGGTTAACAGAAACGGGATGGATTGCATATTTGTATGCTTATGATTCCCTGTGATAATCTTGTTTGTCTAAATTCTTGGAACACAATGCATTTGATTATTACAAGTGTACTGGATAGTGTGAGATTTACTTATCTGACATTATCGAATTTTTATAATTGGATAATGACAAGTGCGAGCGACAACAAAGGAAAGGGAAAGCTGTCAGATTGTCTGTGACTTGATAGTTCCTTTTATCTCTCTGTATGTATTGCTTTTTAATATAATATATTGTATAAATGGGTTTTTGGGTTTCTGTGTGAACATGATATCATTTGGAATTGTTGGAACAGTTTAAGGATAAATTGAGATAATTTTGGAGGTAAGATAATGATAGTTTAAGAATTTTTTACCTTAAATCAAGTTAGAATGAATATATAATTTAGTTGATGCAATATATATTGTTATGAGGTGGATTGTGAGTCCTTACTCGCATTTCCACCAAAGTTAAGCAAGTTTTGTTGAAAACTTTTGAATCTTTGAGGTTTTAGGTGTAGGTTTAGAAATAGAAGAGGTGCTGTCGAAATTTTTTACGAAAACTTTGAGGTTTAAGATTCACTTTAGAATCCTTTGTGGTTAATAAAGTATTATATTTGATGATATTAAGATCTTAATCTTAATTATTTATTGATGGAGAGATTAAAGCTGCTATATTATCAGGGGATTAAGGTAATATAGGCCGATCGAGATGTCCTAATTAAGTAGGGTCTGACAGTTAGAGACCGCTTATGACTTGTGTACCAAAAGGGTTTTCGTTCACTGCCAACGTCGCATGAACCTATTGGGTCGCACACAAAGAATGACTTTGTGCAATTTCAATTGATCGAGTAATGAATTTTATATGATAAAATAAAATTCATGACATAAAAGCTCTTACAATTTGTTATATGATAACTTATTAATATGGATGTATGTGTAATTCGCTTAAAGCGCCTAAATACAATAGTTGTTTTAGAATAGGATTTTAAGTGAATGCTTATATACATATATAAATAGAGGTTGCTAAAACGAAATAAGATTTTCATTTTTGCTATTTCCGAATTCTCTTAATTTTGGGAGAGAAAGAAAAATGTTTTCTATCTCTTTCGGTGCTAGCACTCCAAATTGTGGTCACCATTTGTGTATGAATTTTCGATAGAGAACGGACGCTTGAATGCCTTGGAGATCGAACAACCAGAGAAAGAAAACACGGATTAAGGTATGATTTTACTTTTGTACATCTAGTTTAATGGAACTTATTTTTGATCCTGTTGGGGTTTTTCAAAAATTGTTTTAAATTTTTTCGATGCATATGAACCCCAAAACCCAACACCTACATCTGTGGAGCCACACCTAGACGTAAAATCCACCAAGTAAAGAACAAGGGATACGCGACTCTTCACGTGACTCCTCACTGAGCTCCTATTTTCATCTCCTTTACTTCTTCTATGGACTTTTACACAAGTTTCCCGATATTTGCACGGTGAAGCTCCCCCTCACTATTATACTCAAATTTCCTTGGTGCTTATAACTCAAAACGCTCATCAAATACAAATTCAATGAGTTACATACTCTTCCAACTTTGAAATATATATAGACTGATGCAAGATATCAAATCTCAACTATCACAACTACGACTTGATACGTCTCCATCTTCAAGAACCAACCACGAGTCATCACACTCTTCACGTGGTAAATATGTCTCAGATCATATGCTCCATTATCAACTCGATAAGTCGTTAATTATGTAGTAATATATAAATTATTTATATATTTTTATGGTTAAGTCTCCAAAATATTAGTCTAATTGTCTTTATTTATTAATTTATAGGTTTATGGGGTGCATGATCGAAATCGAAGGTGAAAAGGACGTGAAATGAGTGTTTTGGAGACCGTGACGAGTTGCATCAAAAGGTGAGTTGCACGTATCTCGAGACATAAATTGGTAGCATTGGTGACGTGCTTAAATGAAGTGTATGTGCATGGGACGTTCATTCAATTCATACTTATGAATTGATAATTGTTGATGACATCATCATGATGTCATGATAGGATGTAAATACATGAGATCAATATTGGCAGTTGCAATGGTTAAATAGGATGCAAATACATGGGCCTTATGGTTGCAAGTGATGCACGCGAGACGTACACGATTTGAGCCTTTGATCTTCATCGATCAATGTGCCATATATAGAAATCAATTGGCAAGTAGCAAAATTGAGGGAATCGAGTTAGGAATATATTAATAGTTACTGTTTATTACTTATCTCTCAACTCTCTCTACACAATCGATCTCTCTACTTTTTGTTTATTTTATATTTTTGTTCTACCATGAGGCACTAATCTCACGGCCTAGACAAGACTACGAAGGAGGTTGGACAATTCTTATCTATAGATTTGTGAGATCTATTTATTTTAATTTCATTGCTTTTCTTTGATGTTTTATCTCTTTTTGTATTGCATGATTAATTAGGGTTAAACTTTGATTTAAACCTTGATTAATTGCTAGTGAGTCATACACACCCGTCTTTATGCAAGAAGACCACACAAGTGACAATTGACCATACCGATTGATTCGACCCTTTTGGAACCGATCAAGTACCTTAAGAATCTAGGCTAAATCGAAAGCATCCGTACTTGTGTGATCCGATTGTCTAGGTGTAGTGCCTTCACGAAACCCATTGTGGTCATCGTGTTAAATCCAATGCGCTTGTGTATAGGGTTATACATTTGGCTAGGGAAGTAGTCGTTTTCGTACCTTGACTATCGAGAATAAGAAGTGCGAGGTACCGCATACGTTACCGGGTCTATAGCTACACTAGGATACTTTTGAATTGCATATTTTACATAGATTGAAGACCGAATCCAATCTTTTATCGAACCGAACTTGTATGTCTTGGACCTATGTATTTATATTAATTAGTTTCAAAACTATTCTTCCCTAGTTAAATTTAATTACTTGCTATTTAGATTAGTTAATTTATTCATTTTCTCAAAACCCCCATTTTTCTCTTTCTTTTAAAAATCTTAGAAAGAATATCAATCTATGTGGGATCGACCCTTTACCACTATCTGCAAAATAGTTGGTTTAGATTTTATATTTTATTGACACATTCGGCACACGTTAATTTTTGGCATCGTTGCTAGGGAAAGAGTAGAGAGAAAAAAAATTTGTTTATATAAAACCCTAACTTGGTTTAGGTTTACAAAATAGTTGGTTTAGGTTTATATATAAAAATTAAACTTTTAGGCGCGTCAATTTTTTTTTTCTCTCTAATCAAAATAGTTGGTTTACAAAATAGTTGGTTTAAGTTTTATTTCTTTTTTTTTTTAATTCCAGCATTTATTTCACTTTTAGTTTTTTATATTCAATAAAACCCTTAACTTGGTTTCTTTGATTTTTGCAGGTGCTATGAATGTTTGATGAACGCCGAAGGCACTGGAGTGGCCCCTGAGTTTTGTTAGGTTTGATTTTCGATTACATTTTTTTGCATAATTTGAGCATTTTTAGGGAGTTAACAGATTAATAGGATTTTAGGTGTTTTGAGACTTGGTTGGGACATGAACCAACTTAAGTCGCCGCATTAGTGGCGAGTCTTTAAGTAGACCTAAAACACTAGATTTCATTTCACCATCTTGTTGATTTCACCCTTAGTTGAAAGACTTCGGACTCGCGAGATTTGGCTGGAATTATTTAAGTCAACTCCTATGCTTATTAGTTATTGCTTTTGTTATGATTATATTTTTTTATCATTTCCTTAGTCACCTAGACATGAGAACTTTTGTTCATTCACTAGTTTTTGGAGACTTTTAGTATGTTATAAAAAGCACGATTACATGAGTTAGTATCATCTTCTTATCCATGTTCTTTTCACCACTCTTTTCTTTTTTTGTTGCGTGAGTTTCTTGACTTATTTTGAACCTTAAGGACAAGGTTTGAAATAAGTTTGGGGGTACTTTAAAGATTATGTATTGAGTTGGATAGATGTTTTTCGCGCAAGACCACAGTGAGATTGTTCAGAATTTTCAATTATATGTGGTTATACATGGTTGAAGGATGGTAATGATGGTGTTTTGTATCCCTTATTCTCTAATTTCTCTCACATTCCATTTCTTTTCCCTTTATATTTCTCTTTCACATATCTTTAGGAGTTGATACACTTTAATGCATGTATTTAATATAGTTATTATTATTATTATTATTGTTTAGAGTCACCCGAAACTTTGCCTCATGCCTTTGGTTGTGGATGAGTAAACTATGGTTGCCTTTTTGACTTGAAATTTAGGGAAAATTAGGAGAAACATTCACCCTGGCCCGTAGCCCGACATTTTTATGATTTCATATTAGAGACTTAATATATGATTAAGCCTTGTGCTAGATACCAAAAGGGGCTGACGGTCAAAGCTGTGCAAGTGGAAAAAAATCAAATTTCTAGGATGCTAGAACGAGGATGTAACCCACTCGAGGTGGAATTCCTATGACTAAACCACTTTTGGGGAAATGATTTATGCCATTTTTGAATGAAAACCTTTAGCCTTAAGCCTAGCTAAAGTAATTTCCTTAGTTGACCCATTTTGAGCCAACACAACCTTTAATTCTTTCATACCTAATGTTAAATCTATGGACATAGCCTGATATAATCCTTTACCTAGTTGGAAGCTAGTCTTAGACTTGAATCTTTAAAAAAAGACATGAAGAGAAGGAGAGAAAAATTAGAGACAAAAAAAATTGTTTATATACCCAAAATAAGGGGAAAGTAATTATGATGAAAATATCAAGTCATGATTAGAGTCACATCTAATGCGTCATCCGCAAGAAATAGAGCAAGAAGCCGGGTGGTTGAAAAAAGGTGAGGACTGCACATATTAAAAGAAAAATAAAGTTACGTGTAGTATAACAACTTTCATGTTCTCAGAAAATCTTTTAACAGTCTAAGTTTTAGTTTTCCAATGTTTCGTATTACCATTATATCATTTACTTGGTAGCCTATCCTAATCATGTTACAATCGAGTTAAAGTCCTATTGATCTTCAATGACGTTAATTCTATAATAGTGAGAGTGTGGTTGCATTTCTCGCCTTTATGACACTTTCTAAGCATTGATGCGCTATCTTACAGAGATTGTAAACTTGCGTGTTTGAGTGTATAGCCTTTGTTTTGACCAAGTTTATGTTTTTAAAGTGTGATCTTAATTTTGTTTGGATTGCGGTTCTAAACATATCATAACTCCGAACTTTCTCGAGTGGCTTGTTGACTTGGTGACTATTTAACCAAAGGAACTCCATGAACTTGAAATCAGGTTTATGGGGTGCATGATCGAAATCGATGGCGAAAATGGTGTGAAGGGAGTGCTTTGGAGACCGGTTGCGAGTTGCATCAAAAAGTGAGCTGACGTATCTCGAGGCAGCATTAGCAACATTAGTGACGTGCGTATATGGAGTGGTACATGGGACATTCATTCAATTCATAAGTATGAATTTATAATTGTTATGACATAATCATAATGTCATGATAGAATTAAATTGGAGAGAACGTGTTCAATATTGGCAGTTGCAAACTTGCAATGGTTAAATAGGATGCAAATACATGAGACGTATGGTTGCAAGTGATTCACAAGATTTGAGCATTTAATATTCATCGATCCACGTGCCACATATAGAAATAAAATGGGGAGTTGACAAGTTGTTTGGTAAAGAAAAATTGAGGGAATCAAATTAGGAATATATAAATAGTTGGGGTTTACTACTTTTCTCTCTATCTCTCTCTTTGGACTTCTATTATTCTTCTTCTCTCCGTTTCTTTCCTTTGTGTTAGTTTTGAAGTGTGATATCGACAATTAAAGGTTTGTCATAATATTGTTACAACTAGACGAGTGATCCAAATCCAACACATTGGACATGTGCTTAAAATCAATAGAATCGTTGGAGATTTGGTTCAAGATTGACGATTGTAACCGGTTGCTTGAAGTGGTTACAACAAGATTTCTAGGTAAGACAGTTGAAGATTTAAACTTATCTCAACCGATTGGTGATCAATTGAAGATTATGAAGTCGATAAGGTTTGCGATCCAGAAGACATTACCACGTGATTAATATAGTTAGTTTTACAGATTTAGATTGTTCGAGATCTTGCTAGTTTAGTTAAGATTGAAGAATCTATTTGTATCAATTTATAGTGTTCAAAGTGATTAATTCTGTACACCAGTTAGAGTCGATTTACTTTGTATTGTGAACCTGTTCTGTTCACTCTCTTTATCAAGTTGTAAAGCATCCAAAGGGACTTGGGTGTTCCAGTGAGGGGGAGCCTCACACATAAGAGGGATCTTGTGTATGCAAGGTCCACAAGTGAGGGTATGAGAGTGTGCTAGGAGGAGCTTAAAGTGAGGGAGTCAGGTCAAGGAGTCCTGTAGTTCGATTTGTCATACTAGTAGAGTTTACATCTGAGCGAGGCCCCGCAGACGTAGATCGTGGACCGAACTGCGATAACACATCTGGTGTCCTGGTTTGATTATTCTTTATTTTGCTATTTTCATTCATTTAAGTTGTTACTTTCTATTTCCCAGTTACAACCAAGTATTACATACGGTTGTAACTACATTCAGTTATTTCAATTGGTATCAGAGCGGGTAGTGTGACATCTTTGTTTTAGAGAGACAAGTGAGATCTGTACTAGCCAAAATGTCTCAGGGAAACCAGTCAGACCAGCCTGAAGGAGTCTCTAACATAAGACCACCCTTGCTACCAATACAAATTATACGTATTAGAAAGCTTGTATGGAAGGGTACATTCTATCTATAGATGTGAAAGCCTGGAAGTCAATCAAGAATGGATACGAGCCACCTGAAGTTGATGGAGAAGGCAGAAAAATCCAGATGACTGGACAACTGGACAACAGATGAAGAAACACTTCTATAAACCAATGCTAAATGACTCAATGCAATCTTTGGAGCTATCAACCAGGAGCATCTCAAACTTATCTCCTTGTGTAGAGTGGCAAATGAGGCATGAGAGATCCTTGAGAACTTCTTTGAAGGCAATTAAGTTGTTCGTGAATCTAATATTGTGTTTGACATCTCAGTTTGAAATGCGAGAATGGGTGAAGAAGAAACGATTCTTGAATACATTGCCAAACTCAAGGATATAGCCAACCGTGTACAACAACTTGGGAAGAAGCACTCCAACAAAAAGCTAGTGCAAAAGGTCATTCAAAGTCTTCTTGTTACATCCAATGTGAAGGTTGCTGCCATTCAGGAGAACCGATGTCTCAAGGACCTTAAGTTTGAAGAAATATTGGGGTCCTTAACCACATATGAAATACACCTGAATCAACAGAAGAAATCAAAAGAGCTTGCCTTGAAAGTTGCATCACAATACTCCAAAGCATAGAAAAGGAAGCAACTTCTAAAGAGGATGATCTTTCGTTGTTAACTAAAAGGTATAACAAACTATTTTGAAAATTTTAGGGAATGAAGAATGGTGGAAAATGGAGATTCCTTAAAGAAAGAACTCGAAGTCAAGCCATTAGACAAAAACAAGCTTACATGTAGAGAATGTGGAGGAATGAGACATTTCTAAGAATGTCCATCCGAAGAAAGGAGAAATCGACCCGGATTACTGTAAGTGACTCAAAATCAAACAATGAGGGAGAACATGTGAATCAGCACATCGCACTTAGTGCTGTGCAAACAAGTGCAACAGGAGCCAAGACAGTTGTTACAACCATAGACAACAACTCGAAAAAGAAAATCATGAACTAAGTGATTCAGATGATTCTGATTGTGATTTACCTAACTCTCAACTCATGCAGAAGCAAAAGGAAAGTATGCTGCTATGATCTCAAAATGGGAAGAAGCCATTTCATGCATTCAAGCACTTGAACATCTCATTGAAAAAAAATAAGGAGTTGATCAAGTGTAAGAATGCATTGGAGCGTGTAGAGAACACCATCATCAAGCTGAATAAGGGAAAGGCCAAGCTGGATGATCTTCTACAGATTGGTAAAAGATATGGTGATCATCAAGGAATAGGTTTCACAAAAGGCTCCTATACACGGTCCTTCAATGAACCTATGATATTTGTGAGCACAAGGATAAACCACTCACCAAATAAAAGGAGGTTCGGACCTACATGATACTCTTTGTGGAATCAAGGGACACATTCATCCAAAGTGTTTCAAGAAAATCAAGGAACTAGCTCGAAGACAGCTCGAGATCACTCAAAAGGCTACTCGAGAACAAGGGTCTCATCCATCCAATCAGCAGAAGCAATGGGTTTCAAAAAGAAATGTATGTCATGCAACATATATATCTTTGAAGTCCATACCATATTCTAATTGGTATTTTGATAGCGGATGCTCAAAGCATATGACAGGTGATAAGAGTCTTCTCATCAACTATCATTCTCAAGTTGGAGGATATGTTACCTTTGGAGACAGAGTCAAGTCATTGGAAATAAAACTTTTGAGGTTCCCTGGCCTACCTACACGGAAGGGCTTCTTCATGTGGAAGATCTAAGAGGAAATTTACTTAGTATTAGTCAGTCGTGTGATCAAAATTTCTATGTAAATTTCACCAAAAATAGATGTAATATGTGTAATGTAGATGGCAAATGTATTATGACCGGAGAAAGGTCATCTAACAATTGCTACTTGTTGCAACACTAAGCGGGGCATGTTACAACTCAGAATGAGACATCACCGAAGAATAACATCGGCGATTGGGACATGTCCACTACAGACATCGATCAAACTCTCAAACTTTGAAGCGATACGAGGATCGCTAAGGCTCACTCTATCATCCATCAAGACCTGCAAACCATGTCAACTTAGGAAGTAGAAACGAGAAAGCCATAAATCAGTAGACTCATGCAATACCTCTGCAGTACTTGAACTCTTACAAATTGATCTGGTTGGACCTACTCAGGTATTAAGCTTGTATGGGAAGAGATACATTCTAGTTTGTGTTGATGATTTTTCTCGATTTACCTAGGTTCTTTTCTTGAAAGAAAAATCAGATGCATTTGAAAGTTTCAGTGAACTATGTCTGAAGTTGATGAATGAGAAGTCACTACGGAGAACGTATCATCGAGAATCGAAGTGATCATGGGAAAGAGTTTGAAAACTCAAAATTTCATGATTTCTGCGAGAATCTCAGGAATTCATCAGGAATTCTCATACCCAATTACACCTCAACAGAATGGGGTGGTTAAAAAGAAAGAATCGACACATTCAAGAAATGGCCATGATCATGCTTACCTCAAAGAATCTTCCTACCAAACTATGGGCATAAGTCGTCAACATCTTGCGTGTTACACTGTCAATGAGAACATATATTCGTCCTTTGTGACATAAAACTCCCTAAGAGTTGGAAAGGTGGAAAGCCTAATCTTGCTTACTTTTGTGCATTTAGAAACAAGTGTTTTTTTTTTTTTTTTTTTTTGAATGACAAGAGATCTGAAAAAGTTTGATCCAAGAAGTGATGAAGCCATCTTCCTTGGCTATGCAATCGACGACGAAGCATATAAAGTTTTGAATCAACGTTCTCAAAGAGTAATGGAGTCAATCAATGTTGTCTTTGATAATTCTCCATCAGATCAATAACTAACACAAGCTCACAACAGAGATGATGATCTACCAGTTACAACCACTCCCAACATGCCTGTTGCCACTGGTGTTGAAGCTTCACATGACGCAGTTACAACTCCTCACGAGACTGAGTCAGAACTGCCTATTGGTGCTCGAGAACCTTCAAGCATAATTCAAAAAGATCATACTCTTGACAACATAATTGGAGAAAAAGATGAAGGGATAGTAACCAGAGATACAACAAGAATTGACTACAGGAGGCTAGTTGGGTATGTGCGTTATGTCTCTAACATTGAGCCGAAGAATGTTTCTGATGCATTACAGGATGAGTACCGGACCCTAACTATGCAAGAGGAACTGGATCAATTCCAGAGACTTGATGTTTGGACTCTGGTGCCTTGACCCAAGCATGCAAATGTCATTGGCACAAAATGGATCTTTAAAAAATATTCGATGCTCAGGGTGAGGTAGTCAGAAACAAGGCACGCCTAGTGGCACAAGGCTACAATCAGGTAGAAGGAATAGATTTTGATGAAACATTTGCCCTCGTTGCTAGATTAGAATCTATTCGTCTACTACTTGTTGCTTGCTCTAGTGGTTTTAAGCTGCATCAGATAGATGTGAAGAGTGCATTCTTGAATGAAACTCTAAATGAAGAGGTGTGCGTTGCTCAATCCAAGGGATTTGAAGATCCTTCCTTCCCATCACATGTCTATCAGTTGAAGAAGGCTATCTACGGGTTGAAATAGGCTCCTCGAACCTGGTACGACTGTCTTGCACGATTTCTACTTGATAATGTTTACACTCGTGGAAATGTGGACAAAACATTATTTGTTAAGCAACATGTTTCCTCAGTCCTCATAGCTCAAATATATGTTGATGATATAGTCTTTGGAGCTACTACCAAAAACTTGGTGGAAGAATTTGTACACAACATGCAGACTGACTTCAGAATGAGTATGGTGGGAGAGTTCTCATACTTTCTTGGTCTCCAAGTTCATTAGACCAGCAAAGGTACATTCCTATCTCAACATAAGTACTCATTTTCCTTGGTGAAACATTTTGGGTTAGAACATGCCAAACACATGCGCACACTTATGGGTACAACTGAGAAGCTGACCAACGATGAGCATGGAAAATTTGTTGATCCATCTCTCTACAGAAGCATAATTGGAAGTCTACTTTACCTCACTGCTAGCAGGCCTGATATCTCATTTAATGTTGGTCTCTGTGCTCGATATCAAGCTACACCTAAGGAATCAGACTTGTCAGCTGTCAATAGAATTATTCGCTATGTGGCAAGAACTTCGAATTTAGGACTTTGGTACTCATCCGGTTCTAACATCTCACTTGCTGGTTATAGTGATGCAGATTGGGCAGGTAACGCAGATGATCGTAACAGTACCTCGGGAGGGTGTTTTTTCACGGGAACCAACATGGTGTCTTGGTTCAGCAAGAAGCATAACTCAATTTCCCTTTCCACACCTGAAGCAGAATATATTGCAGTTGGAAGTTATTGCACACAACTGATATGGATTAACCAAATGCTATGTGACTATAATGTGCGGTTGCAACCATGCAACCACTGACTGTCTTCTTTGACAACCGCATTGCAATTGACATTTCAAAAATCAAGTCCAGCATTCCGAGAACCAAACACATCGAGTTAAGGTATCGGTTTATTCGGGATTTGGTGGAAAGGAAGGTAATCTCTATTGAATATGTTTACACTGACAAACAGTTGGCTGATATTTTTACAAAACCCTTGATGCTTCTAGGTTTGAGTTCTTGAGAGGGGCTATTGGGGTTGTGTCTTAGCCTTGTGTAATGCACACAGGTTTACCTCCCGCGTTTTTTATTTATTTATTCTGTTTGATTAAGTACAATTTAAATAAAGGGGGAGTAGATTCGTGTCGTGTGTGTGAGTCGTGTGAGTGAGTTATTTGTTATGTGTGTTTTTTGTAATCAAACAGTCATATTACTGTTTAGAATGATTATTTAAATTTTTTTATTTGTAATCATCATGTGTGCTATTAATTAGGGTTGTTTTTTAATGGGGTAGATAAGCATCAAGGATTTAACGAATCTCTAGCCTTTGTTTCATCTGTGATCTCTCTCTCTCTCATCTCTCATCTCTCTCTCTCTCTCTCTCTCTCTCTCTCTCTCTCTCTCTCTCCCGTGTACATCTTTTCCTATGCAACCTCTCGTAAATCTCGCCTTCATCTTCCATTTTCAAGCGGTTGCAACACCGATGGTGTCATGGTTCGAACCGAAGCTCGATCAAAGATGTTGCATCACGTACACCACCTCCACCTAAAGGAAAGAAACCGGTGCAAAGAGGAAGAATGTTTTGAATCCAACACCTCTCGGTGTTGTTCCACCTCCAAATCGGTCTCAATCTTCATCTTAAGGATTACCGCCACTTCTAAGGAAGAGACCAACTAGGGTTGTTAACCCACTTGCATCTTCATTAACAGAATCTGATAAACCTGACCAACATCCATCTTTTGAAGTCGTGCATATTGCATCGAACTCGCTCAGTCCTCGGTGCAGATTAGGATCATCTTTGAATCTGTTGAAGAGCAATTCCAACCAGATGGTGGTGTCTTTGTTGTTATGGTGAGCAACCAATCGAGTCTTCACAGGTCGGTGAAGAACGAGCAAGACCCGAAGCAGGCCCACGATGCATCTACCCTTAAACAATCGAACTACTTGGAGCTGAGCAAGAGACCCACCACCACCATATAGAGATTCCACTACAACCGAGGAACAAGTTCGTATGGTCTACACCGCTCAAACCGTTAAAGAGCTGTTGTTCCGACCCAGAAATGACGGAGATGATGAACATATGTTGTTGTCTTCTTTAAAATGGAAACTAAAAAAAAGATGCGAGAGAAGAAGAAGGCCAAAGTTTCCCCTATTCCACCCAGTGCATCGGACAACCCGGTTGCAACCGAGGCTGTACCGAAAGAAGAATTCTTTACTAAGTTAGATGCAGAAGTACCAGCATCAAGAAACACCATTCCCGACTTAGATGGAGATACATAACAACCCATAATAAAGTTGGGTAATCACAGAGGCCACACCCACCGAATGCTAGATGAAAAGGCTGAAGGAAGGTTTGAAAGTCTCAAGGGCAAGAAGTACCAGACTTACCTCTACAAGAAGGACTATGCCAGCGAGAACCCGATAACTTTTTTGAAGACCAGCTCTTTTTTCAAGTTATTTTCCTTCTCAGTCAGATATAATATGAGTCAGGTAAATGAGTTTTATGCCAATCTCAAGAAGGAAGACTTTGATCCTAAGTCCCCACACTACCAAAGGGTTTTCATCAGAGGGGAAATTTATAGAATTCTCCCCTAAAGTCCTCAATGAATTTTTAGAGTGTCCATTTAACCTTAAAGGTTATAGATTTTCTGAGGACTTTCGGATATCCAATACCATGTCTACTGTAATCTACACCATTACCCATGGCAAGCAAACACATTGGCCAAAGAGGAATATGAAGAAGGATACCAGTGATATGACCACATTGTACTTCTACTTATACAATCACATTACCAGCAACCTTCTTCCCATTAGACATGGCAGTACCTTTGACAGAGAAATGAAGATTCTTTTGTATGCCATAGTTCAAGGAGCTCCAATGGACCTTGTAGAAATCATATTTCGAGCAATCTTGCGAGAGAACCAAGCACTGGAACGACTTTTAAATATTTGTTTTTTCCTTGCTTACTAACCGAATTTCTCACTTTCAAAAGGTTTAGGATTTTACTCGGGACTCATCGTGTTCGCAGAGTGAGAAGAATCTCCAACAAAATAAAAAAGAAGGGGTATTTTCACTTTAATGATCTGGTTGTTTCACCTCAGTTAGCTACTTCAACAACTCTTTGGACCTTCATCTTCTACACTTGATACATCCCCACCAGATGATCGACCTACCTTTAGTTTGGGCATTGACGATGATGACTTTCTCGACCCAAGACAGGAACAAGAGAAGGAGTTGATGTAGGCTATTTGAGCATTACCAGATCCCTTGTTTCAAAAGTTGTTCGATTTCTTGAAGCTTATTGCTCATCCTAGAGTTGCTGATACTATTGTCTCTCTTACTTCTTTGCTATTATGTTTATTATAAATGGGGAAATGTAGAAATGAGTTAAGTAGGAGTGAGGAGGAGTTGGAGTTGCTTATTGGAGATACAATTTATGGTGGTTATCGTGGTATTGTTTATTTGGCTTCTTGGAGATACAATTTATGGTGGTGTTTAATTTTGATGCTTGAGACTATTGTTTGTGGTACAACCTGTGGATTGATGCGATTGTAACTATCGTGGTGATTGAAACTATTGTTTGTGCATGCGACAACAATGTCTTTTTATTTCTCATCTTGTGAAGTTTTTTTTGGAGCAATATGTTTGATTAATTCTAATGATTATCCTATGCTCCCGACTCATCTTATTTATTGTGATAACATAATGACAAAGGGGAGATTGTTAGTGTCGAAGTGTGATATTGACAATTAAAGGTTTCTCATAATATTGTTACAATTAAATTAGTGATCCGAATCCAACACATTGGACATGTGCTGAAAATTAGAATCGTAACTGTTTGAGATTTTGTTCAAGATTGGTGGTTGTAACCGATTGCTTGAAGTGGTTACAACATGATTTCTGGATAAGACAGTTAAAGATTTGAACTTATCTCAACCGATTGGTGATCAATTGAAGATTATGAAGTCGATAAGGTTTGCGCCAGAAGACATGACCACGTGATTAATGTGGTTGGTTTTACAGATTTAGATTGTTCTGATCTTAACAGTTTAGTGACGCGCGCCGAACGCGTCAATAAAATAAAAGTTTTCTAAACCAACTATTTTGTAGAATAGTGGCAAAGGGTCGATTCCACATAGATTGGAGGTCTTTCTAAGTTTAAAAACAACGAAAAGGAAATTGGGGTTTTTAAATAAATAATTTAACTAACTAATATAACTAAACTAAATAAATAAAATAACTAAAATATCTTTCAAAACAATTAATGAACACCTATGTAACACCTAGGTCTACAATTCCACAAATCAGGATCAAGATTCAATGGCAATCATGGTCTTCAATCTTTCCCCAAAGGTTATTAATTTAAATTCCCCTAGATTAGCTATAGAAAATCGACATCCGCCAGAAATTCCTCGTTCCCCTAATCTCGATAGCCAGGACGTCCGCCACTAACTACTCCCTAATTAATGCATAAGCCTACACATCCGCCAATCATGTTTAACACACTAACCATAGCAATATGGTTCTATGAGAATACTAATCCTAAATAACCGGATCGCATCCGCTTCCGATTTAACCTAGATTCAATTGTTGCATACTCAAGAACGGCAAACGGGTGAGTGTTCGTCACTTTATTGGTCTAAAAGCACAATTACATGGATACTAATGGTCCAAATAACTATAAGTTGTCCATCTAAAAGCATGCATCGATCACATACATACCCTAGATCTAAACCATATTCCTTAAAAGCAACAACAATGAAATAAGAGAATTAAATCAAATTAAAATAAAATAAAGATCTCACATAATACGCCATGAATCCATAATCCTTACTTGTTTCCTTTCCAACCTAAGCCATCGTCGAGTGAAGTCATTGCTAAAAATATAAAATTCGGTGTTCGATGTTTTCTAATAATACCCTAGGTTCCTAATATATAAAACTACTAAAAATTGGTCCCGGGAGGTGAGAGAAACTGATTTTGAGTGTTGGGGAGGTGACTCGTGTGCCGAGGATGATTTATGTTGGCTTGAAAATAGGTTTCTGCCACGTGTCTGCATCGCATTGGTCGAGAGTGCTGCCGCGCTCCATGTGGCGTCGTCTGATTGGAGAAGACCCCTGCTGATGACGTGCTGGTGTAGTGGGAGACCGACACGTGGCGACAAGAGGCGATGGAGAAGTCTCGCGCGACTTGTGCGAATTTTTGGGAGGCAGCCGACGCGCACCCCGAGGAACATTTGTTGGCAGCTGAGGCGTGAGCGAATTTGGTTTTGCTAATGTACGTTTGTTGGCTTTCGATGTGGCAACACGGGATTGGTAGAGATTGCTTGCATGACTTGCTTGGAGATGGTGGCGGTGACACTGGCGGTTGTTGGGAACGTGATCTTGGTTCTTCTTGTGATGGAGAACCGCCGACGTGGCGACTGTGATTGCTTGAGAGAAGATATGCACTAACGTGGCATCTTCTAATTGGTTGATATATGATGTCTCCTATTCTACCCACCGCGCAACGCGTAACTCGAGGCAAATTGTCCAAAGTATCCGGTCACTGCAAGTAAATATTTCATTTTGAGTATTTTTTCGCCACGAATTCAATCGAGCACTCCGTTTCACACTGAAAACAACCAATAAATATAATTAAATATATATTTTAGAGACTTTACACAATTAAATAAATTAAAATAAACTATTAATAATATATAAATACCGACTTATCAAATATCCCCAAACTTAGGACTTTGCACGTCCGGAGCAAATGTGTAAATGACAACACCAACTAAACTAGACTCTTAACATAAATATACACTGACTCAATAATACTATACCCGACTCAAAATTCATGGAGTTCCTTTGGTTTACATAGTCACCAAGTTAACAAGCCACTCGAGAAATTTCAGAGTTATGATATGTCAAGACTCGCAACCCAAACACAATTAAGATCCCACTTTGAAGACAAAGACTTCGGTCAAAACAAATGCCATCAACTACTCACAAGTTTTCTTCGTCTATACATTCAAGCACGCAAGTTTAAATCTCACTTAATCTAGTGAAAGCACTCCAACTAAAATGTTTATTTGAGGAGTTTTACAAATTTCTGCCTTTATTTAAACTTTATTCTCTATTTTTTCATCTTTTTTCAACAAATACGGTCCCTGCTCCATTTCCTATGGACCGCTTTTCTTGCTTTTTCCCACCACTAGTTTCCTTGCTCCATTCCTATGGAAACCTTTAGGACTCTCTATATTAACATAAAAAACTCATGTTAGTACCTCTCACTTTCACTATAATCAAGCAAATCCCCCTAATATGGGTAAAAATAATACCACTTGCATAAATTTGACCGTCTACTCACTTTCGTTATCTAGCATAAAGTTCGACCATCAACTATGTCCCTAATCATGAAATCATAAAAATGTAGGGTACGAGCTCGATTGAGTGTTTCTCTTAATTTTCCCTTAGTTTCAAGTTAAAAAGGCATCTGTAAATTACTCATCCAAAACCAAAGGCATGAACAAAGTCTCGGGTGACTCTATATACAATAAAAAATAAAAAACTATACTAAATACATACATGAAAGTGTATCATATCCTAATGATATGAGAAAGAAATATAAGGGAACAAGAAATGAAACAAATGAAAGAAATGATATAAAACACCACTATTACCATCCATCAATCGCATATAACCGTATAAAAAAATAAATAATCTCAAAGAATCCATCCAACTCAATCCACAATCCCTAAAATACCCATAAACTTATTCCGAACCTTGTCCTCAAGGTTCAAAACAAGTCAAGGCATTTGTAACGGCCCGCTTTAATTAATCCCGATTAACCGGCTAATTACAAATTAATATCATAAGCTCAGACCCACGTGGACGTCGTGGGAAAAGTCTATGACACGCCTAATCGGGAAATATGTTATTTTTGTGTGGCGAACGTTCATTTATCTTACTATTATTAAATAGTTCGCGCCGCGTTAATTGAGAATTTTGTTTGGTCGCGTTGTGCGCGTGTAGTGACGAGAGTGTACGACGTCGCGGTGTGCTCGTAACGCGGGTGTACGGGGTAGTATGGGATTGAGTTGTCACATCACATCACATCACACATCAAATCAACCCATCCCTCATCATTCCACTTTGTCCTTTCTCCAAAAAAAAAAAAAAAATCTTTCTTTTAAGTCTGGAAGAGAGAGGAAAGAAAAGAGAGAGAGAGAAAGAGGGAGAGAGAGAGACAGCCAAGAGAGGGAGAGAGAGAGAGGTGGAGGGAGCTCCTGAGAGGAGCATTAGCAGGGCGCTTAAACGATTGGCGCATACGACGCAGCAGCAGCGGCGAGCACGGTGCCACCAGCGAAAGCAGCGAGAAAGCGAAGCGGCGCGGACCTACTGATGGCGCGGACGGCGCTGCACGGGTGGCGCGGACGGCGAGCTGGGCGGCGCGTGCGTCGCGGAGGCGGACAGCGACTCCGCCAACGCGACGCAGGAGTGGCAGCGACGCGTCGTGGAGGCGACAGCAGCTCTAGCGAGGAGGAACAAGCGTGTGCGAGCGGCGCGAAGCGGCGGCGAGCGGCAGCCGGCAGCCCGCAAGTGAGTGAGGCGGCAGCGACGCCGGCGCGGCAATGCGGTGATGGCAAGGCGGTAGCGGCACCGACAGTGCGCGGCGAAAGACGTGGAGCAGCGCGCGGTGGCGCGTTGTCGGACCGATCGATCCTCGACGAGAGGCGCGAGTTCGACGAAGTTCGACGACGAGATGAAGGTGATGTTTATTTCAACTAGTTTAGTTGTGATTGAAATGACTTAAGTAAATTAATTATTATGAATGGACACCAGGGACTTAGGCTACCGTAGTCGGGTGTCGGGTGCGTATCTCGAGGCGTGTGCGGGACGTTTTTGAGAGATATTTGCGATTGCTTGAGGTAAGTAAACCCACGAGAAAGTCAGTTTAGAATTTACTTATTTTCCTTGTAAATTATTTATTTCACATTACTTTTCGCCAGTTCAGTTTGCATTGTTACTCTATTCCCGCGTGTGTCTGTGTATGGTCGAAGGGACGGTGTGACCATTTTCCGGCTCTCTCGTCGATGACGATCCAATTGTTGCTGCGGTGTTGGTCATACCTTAGACTACGCGTGAGATTTCTCTCAGCGAGTCGATCTCGAGAGCGAGTTGACGTGAGGCCTACCTCCGTCATAGATTTCCTCTCTTTTGAGGCGTTGGGCGGAAGTCTAACTTCCGACTCACAGAGTTCCTCATTTCGACCGTGAAGAGGGGGTGTTGATTTCCTCACCCCCAGGGCCTTCTCGGTTCAGTTTTTGTCCCAAGGCTCGACAGCTATACACCACACTCGCGTTCCACATTCTTGATGATCTCACGACTTATATTCATGCTTTACATTATTTTTCATTTACTTTATATGCATGAATTGTAGCCGTTTCCTTGGATTTCTTGTGAATACTAACTGAATTTTTCTGGGATTTACTCACCTGGAACTTGTCATTGTTTTTGGTGGCAAGTTGCAGTTCCTACGACGAGTCGGAGAAAGACGGTGATTGGCGACTACCTTTGATTTGGAGCGCCTCCACTAGCTTACTCGTAGGTGTTTGTATTTACGTGTATATATTTTCTTGGGATCTTTTGAGAGACTTTTACCACGATACATGTATATCGACACTTATTATACATCTTGTCGCCTTAAATAATATACATGGTATCATTTTCTTGGGTTTCCACCCCATAGGTTGTTAATTAATGCATAACTTGTTTAAATTAGATATATGCAAGTTATTAAGACTTCCATTATTAAAAATAACATGAAGAGAATCAAAATAATTAAATTAAGTTATAAAACTTTATAACTTGGTATATTTTGCTAAAATAATCATTTAAGCATCAAAATTTACTAAGTTGGAGTATTAGGTGGTAAGTTCGCGGGCCGTCATAGATAGGCGTGCAGCGACGTAGCATGGCTTGGTGACGTGTCAGCACGACATGGCGGTGCCCGGTTTGTCTCGGAATTTGGGGCCGTCACAGTTGGTATCAGAGCTTAGGTTCAGGCGAACGTAGGGAATAGTTTAATGGCTTAAGACATTATGATACCGACGTCACAGTTGGTATCTGAACCTAGGTTCAGGCGAACCTAGGGAAAAATGTAATACAACTAAATAAAACTTAACAACAAACATTAGATGTGGAAACCGAAGATCGACTTAGAACTTTAGTTGGGAAGCGAACATGGGACGGGAAGTGCCAAGGCTTATACGTTATATATTTTGATGTGTAATAGTATATATGCGTATACGAGGCTGATATGGACGTTTGCGATTTGCAAATTCAACATGGATGGACGACCAGTTCTTCATACGGACGATAGAGGCCAGCCGAGCGGCTCGACACCTGTCAGCTCGGATCAGATATTGTGCGACACGGTCGCACTCCATAGTTTGTAGCTCGAGGATATGTCCGATTGCTTCAAGCGCATGCAGCGGCAATACCGACCTCTGTCACACTCGCCGCCACCACTCTTTGTAGAGCAAACGGTTGTCGCACCGACTACTCCGGCGACTCGCTTACAACCACTACTACCGAGATATGTCGTCGGCAATACTACACCATTGACTACGTCGATCGTGGCACCGACACTGATTCCACCCTTGGGGATCACATTCGAGTCATTCTTATCAGCTGAGGCGAAATTGATTAAGGAGTTCGTTCGTTTTCAGCTAAGCTACTATCATAGAGGCGGAGACCCAGATGTAGCTGAGAAGTGGATCATTTCACACGAGAAACTTCACGGACTTTTGAGGATTCACGACGGCATACGGCTAGGATTTCCGGATTTATGCTCAGGGGAGATGCTGCAGTATGGTGGACCGCCCACACAGCCGCTCACGGAGAGCCGAGTACTTAGGCAGAGTTCAAGAAATTCTTTTATGATCAGTATATCCCGATCGAGATTCAGCTGAGACTGAGGGATGAGTTCTTGACGCTGAGGCAGGGTGACCGGACGGTGTCGCAATACATGGAAAGATTCACATACCTGCTTACTTTTGCGATGGACATAGCTGGGACCGAGCGACTTCAGGTCCACTATTTTATTCGAGGACTCTAACCAGAGATTGGGGGCGAAAAACCACGCGAGTGGGGAGTGTGGATGGAGTGGGTGGTCTTGACCCACTCTACCTGGGGGCTCCAGCGACCTGCGAGGTCGGAGTGAGACTGCGAGGTGGGATTAGACCACGAGGTAGGAGGCCGGCGAGGTAGGGCCTGGGCCTTCACAAAATTTAATTGTTAGTTCTAGGTGAGACTTGCGAGGTGGGATTAGACCCACGAGGTAGGAGAGCCGTGCAGGTGGGGCTCGGGCCTTCACAAAATTTAATTATTAGTTCAAATAATAAATGTTTGGAGAGGGTGACGTTATATCATTTTAAACCTAGCCACATGATAGGTGAGTTGAGCCAACACATACGTTATTCTTGGCATGGCGTGAAGGTAAGATGTTGCCATAACCAAATTGGCATAAGATACCTATTTTATATTGACAAACGATAATTGCCGAGAATGTTTACGTAAGCCATGACTTTTTAGCTAAGTGCGCCATCGGTTTGAATATTGCAACAAGTAAGGAAGAGCGATGCCTAATGCGAAGTTAAATTATTAATAGAAACAAATATTATCACACCTTGGTGTCTTGTCGAAGTTAAGATTTTGACGATTACTTCATGCATACCGCGGGTTGTGAGTCAAGACATCCTATTAGTTTGAACACTTTAGGGAAATGAGATATGCACGATATGAATGACCTCTTTACGAGTTGACACGTATAAGGTGTGTAGTACGATAGTTGACATTGTGAGTGAGGTATAGCTTATAAAAAATCATTCATGATAGCTATAAAATATATATATATATATATGTCTAGCTTACGCTACTGATCCACTCTAGTGATCGTCGGATCGACGATTAGAAACATGTGTAAGACGTGGGACAAATAGGTTTTTAGTAGACTCTATGGAAGCGATAGTGTTGAGATGACTCAAAACTACATGAAAGCAAGTACGGACTCCTTTAGCTTCGCCGGAGCTATTTGGAGTAGTCTTGCGAGAAATAGCGATTCGAGTAACTCCACTATTGTGTCATGATTTGTTCGCGGTCCGTGAAGTCGATGGGGCCACACCGCCACTTATTGGATTTGGAAACAAATCAGAATGAAGAGCCGAAATAGAGTTTGCAAATATATTTAAGGTTGAAATGACCTCAAGCCAACCTAAGGAAGAAATTCGGAGTTCTCACGAATCCAGAATTTGACTCAATCGTAATAGATTTTGCACTTGTGATCAGTCCGACCCACACCGCATAACGTTTGGAATAATGCCCTAATGGGACATGGAAAGCCTTGAAAGCTCAGTGATTTAAATCGAACTAAGCGCTTGCGAGTCATTAGTTTGGAGGATAAAAAAAATAAAATAATAAATAAAATAATAATAAATAAACTGTCGTGTGGCGAAACAAGAAAGATTTAGGTGATGTATTATGACTAGATTCTTAAACAGGGAAATATAAGATTCTAGGTACGCGTTAAAGATGGAGAGTAAGTTTTAACTCTGGAAGTCCAAGAGACGAAGTTGGAGTTAGTAGATTAACTATTGTTGTAAATATTAGCTCTGACATCTTGGTAGGAAACGAGAAGAAGCGGAGTGTCTCTGAGATCTAAAATCTATCCATGCACGACTCTATAGAGAATCAAGAGAAGCAAATGTCAACCTTACCATTTGAGTTATTGCACTTTTTATACCCTTGTATATGAGAGGTATGACCTAGCTAGGCATACGCTACAACTAGGGCATGAGGACGTATGTTTCAACTACATTCGAGAACCTAAAACACGTCTTTGTATGAAGTTAAATATATGAAGTTCGAGCGTAGTTCAATAGTAAGTTATGCTTGTTTAGCATCGCAGAAAAGCTTGAACACTTAATTAATCCCGATTAATTAACAAATTACGGATTAAGAACCTAAGCTCAGACTCACGTTGACGTCGCGGAAAAGTCTATGGCACGCCCAATGGGTGAAATATGTTATTTTTGTGTGGCGAATGTTTATTTATCTTACTATTATTAAATAGTTCGCGCCGCGTTAATTGAGAATTTCGTTTGGTCGCGTTGTGCGCGTGTAGTGACGAGAGTGTACGACGTCGCGGTGTGCGCGTAACGCGGGTGTACGGGGTAGTATGGGATTGAGTTGTCACATCACATCACACATCAAATCAACCCATCCCTCATCATTCCACTTTGTCCTTTCTCCAAAATTAAAAAAAAAATTTCTTTTAAGTCTGGAAGAGAGAGAAAGAAAGAGAGAGAGAGAGAGAGAGAGAGAGAAGAGAGAGAGAGAGAGAGAGAACAGCCAAGAGAGGGAGACAGAGAGAGAGGTGGAGGGAGCTCCGGCGAGGAGCACCACTGCGTGTGGCGAAAGACAGCGTGGAGCAGCGCGCGGTGGCGCGTTGTCGGACCGATCGATCCTCGACGAGAGGCGCAAATTCGACGAAGTTCGACGACGAGATGAAGGTGATGTTTATTTCACCTAATTTAGTTGTGATTGAAATGACTTAAGTAAAATTAATTATTATGAATGGACACCAGGGACTTAGGCTACCGTAGTCGGGTGTCGGGTGCACGTATCTCGAGGCGTGTGCGGGATATTTCGGAGAGATAATTGCGATTGCTTGAGGTAAGTAAACCCACGAGAAAGTCGTTTAGAATTTACTTATTTTCCTTGTAAATTATTTATTTCACATTACTTTTCGCCGATTCGGCTTTCATGTGTTACTCTATTCCGCGTGTGTCTCGTGTATGGTCGAAGGACGGTGTGACCATTTTTCGGCTCTCTCGTCGATGACGATCCGATTGTTGCTACGGTGTTGGTCATACCTTAGACTACGCGTGAGATATCTCTCGGCCGAGTCGATCTCGAGAGCGAGTTGACGTGAGGCCCACCTCCGTCGTCATAGATTTCCTCTCATTTGAGGCGTTGGGCGGAAGTCTACTTCCGACCAACGAGTTCCTCATTTCGACCGTGAAGAGGGGTGTTGATTTCCTCACCTCCAGGGCCTTCTCGCTTAGTATTTTGTCCCAGGGCTCGACAGCTTGTACACCACACTCGCGTTCCATATTCTTGATTATCTCACGACTTATATTCATGCTTTACATTATTTTTCATTTACTTTATATGCATGAATTGTAGCCGTTTTCTTGGATTTCTTGTGAATACTAACCGAATTTCTCTGGGATTTACTCACCTGGAACTTGTCATTGTTTTTGGTGGCAAGTTGCAGTTCCTACGACGAGCCGGGGAAAGACGGTGATTGACGACTACCTTTGATTTGGAGCGCCTCCACTAGCTTACTCGTAGGTGTTTGTATTTACGTATATATATTTTTTGGGATCTTTTTGAGAGACTTTTACCTGATACATGTATATCGACACCTATTATACATTTTTGTCGCCTTAATCGATAATATACATGGTATCATTTTTTGGGTTTCCACCCCATAGGTTGTTAATTAATGCATAACTTGTTTACATTAATTATATGCAAGTTATTAAGACTTCCGCTATTAAAAATAACATGAAGAGAATCAAAATAATTAAATTAAGTTATAAAACTTTATAACTTAGTATATTTTGCTAAAATAATCATTTAAACATCAAAATTTACTAAGTTGGAGTATTAGGTGGTAAGTTCATGGCCGTCATAGACAAGCGTGTGCAAAGCGACGTAGCATGGCTTGGTGACGTGTCCCGGCAACATGGCGGTGCTCCGGTTTGTCTCGAATTTGGGCCGCGTGCAAAATCTCTCATGTGTAGGTGATTAAAGAAACTATAAAAGAACAATCATAACAAGAGGAAGAACTAGTAAACATAAGAGTTAAGCTGAAAAGATTCCAATCAAGTCTTGCGAGCCGTAAGTCTTTCAACTAAATAGGCGAAATCAACAAGATGATGGAATGAATTCTAGGGTTTTGGGTCTACTTAAAAATCCGCTACTAATGCGGAGACTTAAATTGGATATGTCCCAACCAAGTCTCAAAACATCTAAAATTCTATAAACATATTAATTCCTAAAAAAATATAATCCATAGTCAAACCTAACAAAACTCTCGGGGCGCTCCAATTTATTAAAATAAATAATAATAATAATAATAAATAAAAACACCAAAGAAAGAAAACCAATCTCAAGAACGTGGCCTTTAGAAATTTGACGCGCGCCGAACGCGTCAATAAAAAAAAGTTTCGTGAACCAACTATTTTGTAGAATAGTGGCAAATGGTCGATCCCACAGAGATTGGTGGTATTTCTAAGGTTAAAAACAACGAAAAGGAAATTGGGGTTTTTAAATAAATAATTTAACTAACTAATATAATTAAACTAAATAAATAAAATAACTAAAATAACTTTCAAAACAATTAATGAATACCTAAGTAACACTTAGGTCTACAATTCCACAAATCAGGATAAAAATTCAATGGCAATCATGGTCTTCAATATTTCCCAAAAAGTATTTAATTTAAATTCCTCTAGTGTAGCTATAGAAAATCGACATCCGCGAGAAATTCTTCGTTCCCCTAATCTCAATAGCCATGACATTCGCCACTAACTACTTCCCTAATTAATGCATAATCCTAGACATCTCCCAATTAGGTTTAACACACTAACCGCAGTAATATGGTTATACGGGAATACTAATCCTAAATAACATGATCGCATCCGTTTCCGATTTAACCTATATTCAATTGTTGCACACTCAAGAATCGAAAGGGTTTTATGGCAACGGGTGAGTGTTCGTCACTTTATTGGTCCAAAAGCACAATTACACGGATACTAATGGTCCAAATAACTATAGGTTGTTTATCTAAAAGCATGCATCGACCACATACATACCCTAGATCTAAACCATATTCCTTAAAAGCAACAACAATGAAATAGGAGAATTAAATCAAATTAAAATAAAATAAAAGATCTCACATAATACACCATGAATCCATAATTCCGACTTGTTTCCCCACCGACCTAAGCCATCATCGAGAGAAGTCGATGCTAAAAATATAAAAGTCAGTGTTCAGTGTTTTCTAATAATACCCTAGGTTCCTAATATATAAAACTACTAAAAATTGGTCCCGAGAGGTGAGAGAAACTGATTTTGAGTGTTGGGGAGGTGACTCGTGCACCGAGGACGATCTATGGACTATTTTTGGCTTGAAAATACGTTCCTGCCACGTATCTGCACTGCATTGATAGAGAGTGTTGCCGCGCTCCACGTTGCATCATCTGCTTGGAGAAGACCCATGCTGATGGCGTGCTGGTGTAGTGGGAGACCGACACGTGGCGACAAGAGGCGATGAAGAAGGCTTGGGCGAATTGTACGAATTTTTAGGAGACAGTGCTAACGCGCATCCCGAGGAACATCTGTTGGCAGCTGAGGCATGAGAGAATTTGATTTTGCTGCTATGCGTTTGTTGGCTTGCTGACGTGGCAACACGAGATTGGTGGAGATTGCATGCATGACGTGCTTGGAGAGGGTGAGCAGCTGACACTTGGCAGCTGCTGGAACGTGATGTTGGTTGTTGTTGTGACGGAGAACCGCTGATGTGGCAGCGTGTGATTGGTTGAGAGAAAATATGCGATGACGTGGCAGCTTCTAATTGGTTGAAATATGTTGTCCCCTATTCTACCCACCGCGCAACGCTTAATTCGAGGCAAATTGTCAGGCATCCGATCATCGCACGTAAATACTCCATTTTGAGTATTTTTCAGCCACGAATTCAATCGCACGGCATCCGATTACTTAATTTGAGGCAAATTGTCGGGCATCCGATCACTATTTTTATCGAGTTGTAAAGCATCGAAGGGACTTGGGTGTTCTAGTGAGGGGAGCCTCACATACAAGAGGATCTTATGTATGTAAGGTCCACAAGTGAGGGTATGAGAGTGTGCGAGGAGGAGCTCAAAGTGAGGAGTTACGTCAAGGAGTCATGTAGTTTGATTTGTCATACTAGTGGAGTTTAAATCTAGGTGAGGCCCTGAGTAAGTAGGTCGTGGACCGAACTGCGATAACACATTTGGTGTCTTGGTTTGATTGTTCTTTATTTTTCTTTGTTGTCATTCATTTAAGTTGTTACTTTTTGTTTCCCAGTTACAACCAAATATTACATATGGTTGTAACCACATTCGGTTATTTCACTTTGTCTTTTTGTTCAACCATGAGAAACTAATCTCATGGCCTAGGCAAGACTACGAGGGAGGTTCGACAATCTTTTATCGAACTGAACTTGTATGTCTTGACCAATGTATTTTTATTAATTGGTTTTAAAACTATTCTTCCCTGTTAGAATTAATTCCTTGCTATTTAGATTAATTAATTTATTCATTCTCTCAAAACTTCCATTTTTCTCTTTCTTTTAAACCTTAAAAAGAATATCAATCTACGTGGGACCGACCCTTTGCCACGATCTATAAAATAGTTGGTTTAGGTTAATTATTGATGCGTTCGACACACGTCAATTTTTAGAGAAAACAAATTAAATCATGAAAATAAATCAAGTTAGCGTCAATTTTTTTCATCAACACATCTTCTTGAAGTGGATGAGTTCAAATTCACAGCTGATCAATCGATTCTGAGATCCAGTTGCAACTGCATATCACCTCCTTCTTGCAATCGCCTTATTCTTATCCATAACAAATTCATTCGAGGATAAGTTCCAAAACTGATTCAAAGATCAAATATCTAACTGATCTATGATTGGTTTCATAAGCACATGAAACACACCATGGCAACGTCATTTACTCGAAAAAACTAATGACAACCAAACAGATGATGTCACTAACAATTATTATTTTCTAGATTTTATATTTATCTTTATATCTTATGATAAGGTAAAATATGTTTTGTCATTATTTGTGCAACCAATACTCGGTAAGAAAATGATATGATATAATCTCGTGAGTTTATGCAGAGTTCTTTGTTCGAACACGTATCGAGACATATTCACAAATATTCTCAAAAGCAGATACTCGGGACAACCGGATAAGATAATAACGACAACTTATTTACATCCAAAGAAACAAGAATATTTGATTGACAACTTGCGAGAAAATTAAGGCAAGATTCCTTTAATCAACAAAGAAAGAATGAAAAAGTATATTTGCCACATCATTGATTGAAGATGCAATATGAAAAGTTTCTAAAATTATGTATTGTGTTTTCTTTATAAATTGTGTAATCAAGAATTGCAAAATGTCCCTTCTTTGGAGACCAAAAGTCTATCTTGAGATAGTCGAACACTAGTTCGATCTTTTTTTTCTTTTTGCAAACCTGTCAAGGGGACTTGACTTGTAAGACGAGGCGATCTTGGGTACCAAGGGGATATTAGGTTAGTGTAAGATCATTGTAAGGGAAAATAGTAGTGTAACAAAGTTCGGTGATGGATCACGAGCTAGATGAGGGATCATTAGTTGGGGACTTTATGTGAATTTGTACGTCATTTTTGTATAGTGGATCTTACACCTGGGCGAGGCCCCGCAGACATAGGACGGGAGGTCTGAACTGCGTAAACAAGATCTTGGTGTCGTGGTTTGACGCATTCATTTTGTTTACTATTTTACGTTATTTACTTTTTGGTTGCATTGATTCTATCACCTTATATAATATTTATCTCATTTAAACTTAACAAAATAATAATAAAGTAAGATAATGTAGGTGGATTGGAGAAGATAACAAATTTTGGTGTTAAAGTTACATTATTTTAATGTTTGTGGTTGGAGATACTTTTTGAGCATCTCCAACCAACGCAGTGTTGGTTTGGCTAATGCGGCCACCAAAATAGCAATGTTGCTCCAAACCTACGGTATTTTGATATGCACTATCTTACGTGGATAGCGCAGATGAACAATGGTGCGACACTATTCACAACACTAAACATTATATTATTATTATTATTATTATTATTATTATTATTATTATTATTTTCTAGATTTTGTATTTATCTTTATACCTTATATAACTTTTATGTCATTTAAAAACAAATAAAATAATAATTAATAAAGTAAGATAGTGCAGGTGGGTTGAAGAAGATGACAGGTTTTAAAGTTAAATTAAAATAATGCAAAAGCTACGCTAGTGTTTATGGTTGGAGATGCTCTTTATTCAAGGTATTTGATTAGATAATAAATATTTTAGAGCATCTCCAATAGGGATGTGGATTGGGGCCTAATCGTAATTAAGGAATCATTTGGTCTGAAACCCTAATTAAGCCCCGGTACACCAACCATACTTAATTAGAGCCAACAACCTCACCTTCAACACCTGATAAACTCAATAGTGTATTGAATATCGACAATAAAACAAATTATAAATGCAACGGAAATTAAAAACATTTCACGATATAAAACATGATATACAAAAACGAATCAAAACAGAATAAACCTTGGTTATACAAAACTTCCTAACCCTGGTGATAACTCAAAAATGTAATTCAATTCAAATATATAGACAAGGGAATAGTTAAATCAAAGAGAAGATCGAGACCTCTAAACCTTCTCTGTCCAATAGTTGTAGCACTCATCGATATTCCTGAAATGTTAATTGGGATGAGCACTCCAACTTGCTCAGTAAGTACAAATTCATAGAACTATCAACAATCCATATAATAATAATCAAAAATAAAATGTTGTAAAATATGAGCCAATCATATTTAAACAGGATATTAAAACTTATATAAACAATATATAACAGAATGCAAGTCATTTGGTTTCATAGCCCATGTTTATACAAAGATATAGTTCCTCAATACGGGGGTGACCGATTACCGATTCTAATATATTCCACTAGTCAATGTCACAGCCATAACAAGACTACCAACATTTCATGTTACTCTGGTTTTGATCCTAAACCACCAAATGTTGTTTTCATACACCAGTGACCCGACCCAACTATGCACACAGTGAGATTTTCAGCAATCGCTTAGCTATCGCGACTCAAGCAAGATTTCAATGGAGGCTACGTGTCATGCACACGTAGGGTGTGGTGTACCGGACATTGGACAATGACCTCGCAACACAAGCACGATAGTAAGCAACTACATTACCAAGCATGAAAGTAATGAGTTGGAAGACATAAAAACAGTCCAGTCCACGCAGTATTAGTACGTACAACAAGTCTGGAACCACATCAATGCATATATACAACTCTTATATACCAGTCCATAAACTAAATGAAATAAATATATTACATAGCCAGACAAAGTTAATAATTAAATGAATCTATACTTACCTCGGTTAGGTTCCATTTCCAATTTCCTAACTTTCCGGGTCATTCAACCCTTCCAGTGTTCGATAACCTATCACAAACCATCGAAGGCATTTATATATTTAAAACCTCGTATTTAAAGCTCATAAACTAGTCCCAAATTGAATCTGGAGCTAATTTATCAATTTTGGGGTCGACATGACCATTTCACTTTTTCAAGGTAAAACCCTAGTATAAAATCTCGATAGACTTCCAAATTCCTCATTTTTTATAGAAATATCCAATTTCTATTTATTTAGTCCATAAATATATTTTCTTATTTTTAATCATTTTTTGGAATTTTTTACTAAATTATAGCATTTTTTGTCCCCTAAGTCGGACCGGTTCGGTTCGGGGAATCAATCCCCTTCATATTCCTCGATCCCTTGTTCTTTCGTTTACAAACCTGTCCCATTTTTTAATTTGTTGGGGTTGGGTTAGGGAGGGGAGACGACACCCCAGCTGTGTCCTTCCTCGGACGAACTACAATGCAATTCGACCAAGCTTTCCTTCTCGATTTATGTTTACAACAAACAACAACTTCAACGACATCAACAAGTTACCATCTTCATCGTCCCTTCATCGTTGCTTGATCTCTCTCTCCCCCTCAATCTCAACTCTCCCGCCTCTCTTACTATCTCGATTTCGAAACAACAACAGAGACCTGTGATTTGAAGATAAGCATGAGATTTTCTTAAGATTCATTTCCACTTGACTGACTTATATTTGATTAAAATACAAAATATTCATCGAGATTCATTCGCACGAATCTTGAAGCTGATCCTAAGATACCTGAAACAAAGTGACATTTTCATCACATGCTCTTGATTCTTTTCGAGATAGAGTTGCACGCATCTCGAGGCAGGTGCAATCTCTAAAACATCATCATGCCAACACTTTCCTAATTCTCGATGCTCACGCTATGCGTATGTTGAGGTGAATCCAATGGTTTAAACAAATTAAACCAAACTATAGGTTATATATATATATATTATATATATATATCAATTATATATAAATATATACGTATATACCTATGTATTATCTCACATATAAATTCATCTCGCGTGCCAACGAGGACCTCGGGCATGCACACTACTATACACCTCACGTGTGTCGCCTCGACCCTCGTGTCACTAGATGCCCACAAATTTATTTATTATTTTTAGATATATATATATATATATTTATGTATACAATATATATAAATATACATACACACACATATATATATTCATGTGTATATAATTTTATCGTGCGCGCCAACGAGTACTCTCGGGCATGCACGCTACCCCACGACCCGTACACAAGATTAAGCGTCCCACAATTTTCCAATTATTTTATTTTCAAACTATAGGTTATATGTATATTTGTATATTAATATGTAAATATATATACACCTATATATTGTACGGTTTTTTCTGCTTGCCACGTACGCCAATGAGTACATCCAAACGTACACATTGCTTCTACGTTTCCCCGCGTGATCTCCCACGATTTACATGTGTTACATTAGATGTACGGTCAATTTAATAATCATTTATTTTCCAACCATAGGTTTTATATTAATTCACATTAATCACCTATAGGTACGTTATTTATTTCTCACACCAATCGAATACAAATGCAGCACAACAATCACACTCAACGCTAATCTAGACAAGTTGGGCTTAACCACAAGCCTAACTCGGGGTAATTAACATTTCGATTAACGTTAATCACCATGTTAAGGACACGAGTCGTTACAAGATATGTGCCACCTAGGATAGAATGCACATTGGTGTGAAAAGTTCTTCTCCAAATATGAGGATGTGAATTAAGAATGTGCATGTGTCATGGCATAAAAAGGTAGACACTGTGTACCACGCCCTCTAGAAGTAGACGATGTAACTGTAACAACCTCAATCCCCACAAATCGGGCTCGCCCGACCTAAACCAACGTGGATCCCCGGCCAACTCCCGCAAAGTCAACGTAGGCTTAGTCGGCCTCTTATCCAACTTATTTAAGCATTAGTTGCTTCATAAGTTTATTATTTAGTTTAACAAGTCTTAATATTTACGCAATGAAATTTAAAAACATTTAAATCAACTTAAATAGTAAACACTAGTCGGGACATGCCTTGGTGTGGAAATCCCGCAAAGTGTAGATCTCATATATATATATATCTCGTGACAAAAAGTGTGAAGAAGTGTCATATACATGTATCAAACGTTTCGAAACCCAAAATGAACCCCAATGTAGCCAAAGATATAAGTATATATAACATATGCATAGTCCAAAATATCAAAACAAACCCTCGTAGTAATGCGAGGAGCTAACTTTGAGGGAAGCTCAGAGGAAATCACCAATCTCAAGCTCCTTGCCTCTGCTATTAGAGGGACTTGTAATTGTCACCAAAAGCGGAGACAATCCCGGTGAGTAAATCCAGAAGAAGTTCAATAGTAATTAAGAGTTAACAATAAACAAGTCTATAAATCATGCTAGAAGGAGAATAAAATGCTGAGAAAGAATCAATGAAATGCATGATAGATAGACTACAATGGTCAATGTGACCAGTAGGAACCAAGTGACCCAGAAGAAAAGGATAGGGAGTAAGTGGTCCCGACACTCTACACGTGGGCTTAAAGCTACTTAAAACATGTAAGTATCTAACACCGGTGCGACGGGTCAAAGCCGCATCGACCGCACCTAATCCGTGCGGTACTGTCAACTCGCTTGAGCCGCAGCCCGAGAAAACATCCTAAAATGACCCACAAACTTAACTGGATGCTCAACCATAATGGAACTCGAATATCTGAAAGAGCCACGACACGACGGATACTCACTCGGAGGATTCAGACCCGTTGGTAAGCCACGAGTTAGTTAGCTTGTCGTGCGCAGTAGACACAACTAGACCAGACCACTTAGACCCTAGGTCACTAGCTAGGGAAATAATGTCCAATAATAGCGATAATTCCATCAAATATAGCAAGGAAATGAAAAGAATTAATATTAAATTTTTCTTGGTTTACTTACCTTAATACGCAAAATACCAAGAAATCGCGACTCCCACACGCCTCGAGATATGTACCCGATATCGACACTAGTTCCCTAGGCTCTTGGGATCAATTTACAATGAATTAGGTGTGTTTGAGCCTATTTGACATAATTTAGATTTTTAACTCTCAATTTAATTGAAAATAGGAATTTATAGTGATTGCGTGTTTTTCGAGGAACATTTCGACGTAAGATTCTTCGATAAATTCTTGAACTCACTTTCCTACAATTTTTCCTCACTTTTCTTATTTTTTCCTAATTTTCTCTAATTTTCTTGATTTTTTCTAATTTTTTTATGATTTTATGTTATTTTTATAAATTAAAATGTAACAATATATATATTTGAATTTGGGGTCTTTTGGACCCCACGAACCGGGCCCGATTCTTTTTGAGCTGGGCCTCGGTCAATGTCAGGCCTAATTTTAGATCGCACGCACGCTCTATGCGAGCGTGCGTCCTCCTTCCCCCCTCACCCGGGCTGGGCCTGACCAATGTCTACCAACTCATGGAATTTATGGATCTGCTCGTCGGCCTGCTGACCCTCTAAAACCCTTTGAATAGAGACAAAATGAGTCCTCATTTGTCCACAAATGTGTACCTCTGTAGTAATCGAAATGTCAACTGAACCAATCATATGTGATGCCTCGAGGAGTGCAAACTCATGTGTCATCTGACAAATAACAACCTCTGCATCGGATCTCTTACGGCTTAATGCGTCTGCCACTTCATTCGCCTTCCCTGGGTGGTATTTCAAAGAGAAGTCGTAATCTTTAAGGAACTCTAGCCATCCGCGCTACCTCATATCATGTCCTTCTGCATAAAGAAATATTTTAAACTTTTATGATCAGTGAATAAAGTAAATCTTTCGCCATACAGGTAGTGCCGCCAAATCTACCTGGTAGATCATCTCGTGAATCTTCAACTGTTGAGACGCGTAAGCAATTACATCGTCTCCTTGCATCAGAACACACTCTAATTGGACCTATGACACATCGGTATCCACAACCATGCCCTTTCCTACTTCTGGTAGTACTAACACTGGAGCCGTCGTCAATATCTCCTTCAGTGTCATGAAAGCCTGATCACACTTCTTGTCCCACTCAAACTTGACATCCTTCTGAGTGAACCTCGTCATCGGCGCTGAGATCTTAGAGAAATTGCATACCAATCTTCGGTAATACCTTGCTAGACCTAAAAAGCTACGAATATCTGTCCGTGACTATGGGGTACGCCAATCCATCACTGCTTGGACCTTCGAAGGATTCACTGATACCCCACTAACTTCAACTACATGCCCCAAAAACCTGACCTCTGACAACCAAAACTCATATTTTCTTAACTTAGCATAAAGTTGGTGCTCTCTCAGTGTCAATAAAATTGTCCTAAGATGACCCTCATGATCCTCACGAGTCTTAAAGTAGATCAAAATATCATCTATGAAGACAATCATGAAACGGTCTAAGTATAGTCTCAACACGCGGTGCGTCAAGCCCATAGACATCGTCGGCACATTCGTCAGCCCCAACGGCATGACTACAAACTCATAATGACCATAATTTATACTAAAGCGCAAGTATTTTCTTTGTCCTCATCCCCGATCTTGAATGGTGGTACCCCGACCTCAAGTCAATCTTGAAAACCACACTTCACCTCTTATCCGATCAAACAAGTCATCTATTCGGGAAGCGGATACTTGTTCTTGATCGTAACACGATTCAACCGCATGTAATCGATGCAAAGTCTCAAACTTCCATATTTCTTCCTCACAAATAATCTGTAGAGCGCCCCTACGAAGACATGCTTAGGATGAATAAAACGTAAATTCATCAACTCCTCAAGTTGGGTCCTCGGCTCCTCTAACTCCTTTGGTGTCATTATATATGAAGCTATCGAAATCGTCTTTGTCCCAAGGACTAGATCGATAATAAAGTCAATCTCTCATGGTGGTGGTAATTCGAGTAAATACTCGGGAAAAACATCCGGGAACTCACACACTATGGGCATCTCCTAAAAAATTGACATCGATTTCTCTACCTTGTCCTCAAAATACTAGCGAATGTCTCAATCTCCAAGCTCGTAGCCACTTTACCTCTGGTACTCTGAAGCTGCGTCGAATCGCCACTTCTAAAATCGAACTCGATCGCTCGGGAATTGGAATGTGACTGTCTCTCTGAAGCAATCCAACTTTACGTGATATGCTACCAGCCAGTCCATCCCTAATAACGCGTCAAACTCAAAAAACTTTAGTACTTTGAGGTTTATAAGCATCTTGTGTCCCTCTATCTTGATGGTACAACTCTCACATACCATATTAGGGTAAATCTTGTCCCAAGCAGCCGTGTTGATGATCAAATGGGTGCTAAGCCTAATGGGTTTCAACCCTTACTCATCTATATTCCGTCCAGAAATAAAAGACACGGTCGAACCAGAATAAATCAAAGTATGCATCGGGCGACGACAAATAAAAATCAAACCCTCTATGAGCTGTCGCGTCGTCTCGCGGTCCGCTCGAGCCACTACGTGTGCTCTCTCTGGGTCACCGGCCGCTACGAGCTCTGTTGTACACTAACGAGTTGCGAACAATTAAACTTATTATGCCTTTACTGTTTGCACTCAAACCATAGTCTTGGTCCCTCGCCGCTCGTATTGTCCGCTCTCGCCATGGCCCGACATCCGGCTCGTTGTCCTGACCTCTGTCCCTACCGGCCACTACCTCTGCCTCCAGTCCTACCGTCGGTAGCCCTAAACGGCTGCCCTGGCTGAGAAGCCTATGGTGCCTAAGGAGGTCTACCTGGGTAACTCCGCGTCGGAGGAGGCGCGGTTGCATAAACTGGATGCGGGGCAACGTAACCTACACTTTGCTCTCTCCTGAACCCCTGATGGTTCCTCTTCTTCTTCTTGTCTCTACTATGACCCTGCTTAGATTTCCACCATGAACTCGAGCAATTCCTGTCTCTACAAGTCATAAGGTGCCATTCTCGAGGTACGTGATAAGGTAAGCCTCTATAGTCAAACCGCGCTTGTAAGCCCTATCAAGATTACTCGGCTCGGTTGTAACAACTATGCCCTAAATGGTAGGAAACAACCCTCACAAAAGAATTGAACCTAGTCCCTATAACTTTCGATAACGCCATCAAAAAATGGCAACAATCGCCGATATCTCCCTATATACTAAATCACGGACTCTCCTAGCCTCTGTCCAATATGCATGAATTTTGACTTCTTGGCGATCCTCACCGAGGTGGAAAGAGCTTCGGTTGAACAATTTCTTGAATTCCTTCCAAGTCTGTGGCTCTCCCTGGGTGACTACCAGTTGGTCCACCAGTGTCTATGCCCACGTGAGAAGGAAAAAACTGCCAACCCAAGTGTATTGCTATCCTCAAACCTCAAAAGTCTATAGATATTCTCGTGACTCTCGATGAGTTTCTCTACCTCTGATACATCAAAATCTTCACTGAACTTCCTCAGTCGTACATCTCGTACTCCCTAGTCGATGATCCCGGCCTCGGTGTCAAATTAAAGCCGGTATCTCTCTCGCCGTTGTCTGGACCGTCGGGCGCTGCTATTTCGGGTACTACGAGTACTACGACAAGTAACTAGTGCGGCATGCACCGTAGATTGTCACGTAGTCGCCTAAGGTGTGGCGCACTCGCGTCCGTGTGGAAACTACCGTAGATGTCGATGGTGATGGAAAATGTTCCCAAGAAGAGTCAAAATCTCCTCAGACATCTATCTTGTGAAGCAACCTTCTATGTCAAGGCCTAAAAGTTTCTTGGATCAATAGGGCCCGGACTCCGTAGCTCCATTCGATCACCGTGTCGCGTCGATCGGCCTATCATGCCTGCAAAGGAGAATAATGAGCTTCGATCGTTTTCTTAACTACCGTTAATAGTATATAATACATATCAATCAATTAACACGTATAATCCAAACTTAGCTTCCTCCAACTCTCCTCACTTCCCAACTAAAACTCTAAGTCAGGATCATAAGATTTTCACTCTAAGTTCAGGTGTGTCCTAACTTTAAATTTGTATTTTAGTCGAGTTGTGGGTTATATAGAGTTAAGGTAAAAGAATATGCTCTAATACCAACTGTGACTGCCCCAGACCCTACAAACTGACCCATGCCCGGGCTAAACCTATGTGGATCCCCGGTCAACTCCCGTATAGTCAACGCAGGCTTAATCAGCCTCTTATCCAAGTTATTTAATCATTAGTTGCTTAATAAGTTCATTATTTATTTTAACAATTCTTAATATTTACGCAGCGAGATTTAAAAACATTTAAAGCAACTTAAATAGTAAACACTAATCGGGACATATCTAGGTGTGGAAATCCTGCAAAAGTATATCTCATGTACATACTTGTGACAAACAGTGTGAAGAAGTGTCATATACATATATCAAATGTCTCGAAACCCAAGATGAACCCCAATGTAACAAAAAACATAACTATGTATAACATATGTACAGTTCAAAATATCAAAATAAACCTACCGTTGTAACATGAGGAGCTAACTTTGAGGGAAGTTCGAGGAAATCACCGATCATAGGCTCCTTACCTCTCGCTACTTGTAGGACATACAATTTTCACCAAAATCGGACACAATCCCAATGAATAAATTTAGAAGAAGTTCAACAAGAATTCAAATTAAACAATAAACAAGTCTATAAATCATCTTTGGAAGGAGAATAAAGTGTTGAGAAAGAATCAATAAAATGCATGATAGATAGACTACAGTGGTCAACGGTAGGAACCAAGTGACCCAGAAGCAAAAGATAGGGAGTAAGTGGTCCTGACACTCTATACGTGAGCTCAAAGCCATTTAAAATGTGTAAGTATCTAACTCTGGTGTGGCGGGTCAAAGCCCCATTGATCGCACCTAATTCGTTCGGCCTGCTTCGGCGCTTGAGTCACAGCCCGAGCAAAAATCCCAAAGGGAGCTACAGACTTAACTGGATGCTCTACCACAATGGAACTCGAATACCTGAGAAGAGCCACGACACCTGCTAGATGCTCACTCGGAGGATTCAGAACCATCGGGAAGCCATGAGAGCTAGTTAGCAGCTCAACCCGCGAGTGGACAGAACTATCCCAGACCAGTTAGACCTTAGGTCACTCGATAGGGAAGTAGTGTCATATAATAGCAATAATTCCATCAAATATAGCAAGGAAATGAAAAAGTTAATATTGATTTTTTTACTGGTTTACTTACCTCAATACGTAAAATACCAAGAAATCGCGACTCCCATACTCCTCGAGATACATACTCAATACCTGACACTAGTTTCGTAGGCTCTTGGTATCAATTTACAATGAATTAGGTGTGTTTGAGCCTATTTGACAAAATTTAGATTTTTAACTCTCAATATAATTCAAAATAGGGAATTTATAGTGGTTGCACGTTTTTTGCGAAAAATCTCGATCTAAGATTCTCCGAAATAATCCTGAATTCACTTTCCTACAATTTTTCCTCACTTTTCTTATTTTTTGCTAATTTACTCTAATTTCTAATTTTTTATGATTTTATGTTATTTTTTCATGAATTAAGGGGCTTTTGGGCCCCCTGAATTGGGCCCGGTTCAGCCACCCGGTCTGGGCCCGATTATTTTTTTTCTTTTGGGTTAGGCCTGGCCAATGCCAAGCCCAGTTTGAGGATCGCACGCATTCATCCTCCTTCCCCCAGATTACTAACTTGATCATCTTTTTTTCTTTCTTTATTTTTCTCCTTTTCCATTAACATCAAAACTACAACTATCAAAAAAATTTCAACAATCAAAACAGAATACAAACTTGATGAAGCAAGATTCATGTAAAAGAGATCAAATTAGAGGGGATCTCACCTTGATTGATAATTTTTCAAGCTCCCAACTCCAAATCTCTACATCAACATCACCTCTACCACTTCTAACTTAAATGAAATTTACACCCCTCTCTTTTATATCCTCTCACATACTCACTTAGGGACACACACCCACCCACACTCCAAATATATGGTCTTTATTAAACCCAAACTTGTGGTTCTTACTAAGCCACATCAATGATTTATTTTTATTTTTTAAGGGACTTAGATACATTTACATAGAATAAAAACATTAATTTCAAAACCTGAATTCCATCGATATCGTCGACCTACCTAAACCCCGCACACACTTCTCAAGGACTACGCTCATTCGTTAATTCGACAACAACGTTGATAAAGTTGTGTGTGCACACATAAATAAACATAAAATATTCAAGGCATCACACAAAAATAAAATTATTGAATTATTACTTCGATTGTCGACGCCACTAGTTACACCGAAGTCGCCACGTCATGGTCTTATTAGGCAATTGACTAAGATTAGATTTATTAGGTCAGATTAAAGTAATAGACAATGTCTACATTGCCAACTCATCAAAATAACGGAAAAGAAAAATCGAAAATATTATAACTCCAAAAGATAAAAAATATAGCGCATTACAAAATAAGTTCCGTTTCTTTTTCTTTCATTTTTTTTTCGTTTCTTTATTCATGCATATATATTTGTGTGTGTGTGTGTGTGTGTGTGTGGTGATAATTATGATAAATCTTAAAAAATAAATACAAAATTTAAAACTTTAATTGGTTATCTATTTCCTATATTAACATTATCCGTTTTCTAATTGATTAATATAAGATAATGTTTTTTGAATTATATGATGTGACACATACCTATATCAATAGATTATTTATAATATTTTTTAAAAAAATTGCCACCTCATTAATTACAATTGGTAATCCACATTGTGCATTGGAGAGCATTTTTGACTACCATGTATATTTAAGCCACGTAAGATAGACATCATCTCCACGCATTTCTTGACGCCAAGCATAAATCCATAGCTACAATTCACATTTATCGTTAGAGATGCTCTTAGTTATCATAAATAGTGATTGATATCTCTATAGAAGTATTATACAACTTAGAAATCAAATTAATTATGAATGGAAAATAGAAACACATTCTCTTATAAAAAAAAGACACGTTCTCCTTGAGCAATGTATCAATTTTGAGTCTTGTGGATGAGCAAACTTGGGGCCAAAAAGTGCACGGACCTAGGCTAGTCAGTGCAGTTGACTTGGGAAACCAAGTTGTTTTGTACTTCGATTGATTTAAGGGCTTCTATGTGCATATATTTCATTTTTTGGTTTTTCTTTCTTTGCAACCTTTCAATATTATTATGATAAGACCTTATAATCAACCACTATAATGAGTAAATGCATGGGTTTTAATATATTACGACCTTGACGGAAATGATTCGATTTGCTTCATCAAGTTGCTCATGTTTAATTTCTTCGCTTCTGTCATGGCCAATTTTGGCAGTCGCCGCTTTAGCCATTCTTCGTCGGCTTCTTGATCCATTTTCTGCAACAAACGTCGAAAAAACTTACTTATGGTACTTGATTATTCTGGGTTGATAAGGTAAAATATTTATTATAATTATTTGTTCAACCTATACTTAGGTATGAAAAAGGATATGATTTAAACCTTGTGAGTTTTATGCAAGAAGACTTGGTCTATACCTACAGACTTGTCTGTAGGTACATAACTCGTCCCGGGATTTTACCAAATATTCTCGACATATTCACTTACAGCTGGACAAGAGATCCTTGCCAACCCATACATGTACTGTTGGGGCATGTGCCCTAGGTCAATCCATTAACCGTCTTTATGAATATTTTTAGTTAATAAAATAGATGATTTCATTTGATGTTTATTATAATTAATTTGCATGTTTACATTATAATAAGATCCATGGGTATTTACAGAAATATCCTAAATGTCCCTAGTCGATCATTATACTGGGAACTATAATGAATTAAGACTAGTGTGAGTCTTGATTGATGATCATATAATGATTATACGTATAGGGATACGAATCAATATCACGAGTACTTGTTAGGGAACAAAGTACTGGATTCGACCATATGAGAACATCACATGGATTAAGTCATAGTTGTTTCTCACGATAGGTATATTTTTAGGTCCTCCGACTTGAGATTGCAGAGACTTCAACATTAGGAACACAGTAATTTGACACAATCAAACGTTGTCTTTAACCTAGGATGATTATAAAGGTTGTGATTGGTTGTGTGTGAGCAATGTGATGAAGTTGGGTAATCGAGATAGAATTTGTCTCTCTCATATAAAGAGAGATATCTAGTGGATCCTCGATGTGTTAGACTCGTTAAAAGGCCTAGTCTAAGTGAATTGATATTGATCAATGTCACTTGAATGTTTTCGCCTACCTAGAGATCGAGACTAGTACGATTGAACATGTTGGATGACAATTCCATGCCTTATGTTTGATCAAAAGGATATCGTGTGACAAAAGGATGTTATATACACTATTGATTAGGTTGTATCAATTTGATATTCGTACAACTTGGGTAGTCATAATGTCTTGCTAGAGACTGCTTATGACTTGTATACCAAAATGTATTTTGGTACACCGCCAACGTTGTATGAGTTTATTGGGTCGCACACTAAGAATGGTTTTGCGAGATTTTAAGATGATTCAGAAAAAACGAATTTTATGTGATAAAATTCATGATGTAAACGTCCTTGTGGTGTATTACACTTATACTTCTTTAAGTAAGGGTATATGTGTAATTTACTTAACCGTCTATATACAAGGGTTGTATAAATAGACGCTTTAAGTTAGAACACAGTACGAAAGGAAAAAATGCCGAAACTCTATTTTCGTTTTAGAAACGACTTAAGGTTTTTGGTATGCTCGATCGTTTTGGAGAGAAACAAAAAGGTTTGGCATTCTCTCGAAGCTAGCACTTCAAATCTCTACTGCTCAGATTCGTGTGTGGACTCGATAGAGGCGTTCATTGTTGGCGCGCTTAGAGATCGATCAACCTTCGAAAGGTATATTGCGATTGAGGTATGATTAAGTTTTTCATAGTTTAAACATTTTTAATGGAATTAGATTCGGATCCTGTTGGGGTTTTTGTCAAAACTGTTTTGTAATCTCCGCTGCGTATGAACCCCAAAACCCAACAAGTGGTATCGAGCCTTCGAGTTTGATTCCATTAAACTCATTGCATGTTTTCTTCGATATATACACGATATATGATTGAAAGCATGTTAATAGTTGATGTATATGTGATATACATAAGTTTTCGTGAGCTTTATTATCATGTTTTGTGTATATGATACATATATTCGTGATTTAATTGAAATTAGTTTCAGTAAATGCTAGTAACCATGTTAGGTTAATTTGAATAATTTTAATGAATTGAGTTTCGTGTTCTATGATCCATGACACCATTAGGTTCGATTGGGATAGTAGTTCATGATTCAATTACATGTTTGTGATTATTTGGATGAAGACCGAAATTGCAAATAATTAATTTTCGAAATTATTTATTTATAAATAATTAATTTTTGAAATTATTTATTTATCTTGTTATATCTATTTTGTTATGAAGTTTCTATTTGATAAAGATAGATAACAAAATAGAATAGGAGATAAATATCAAGAATCTTGTTATCGGTGATATACTAGGATTCAAATTATCTTAAATCCAAAATAAATAATTAATTTTCGAAATTATTTATTTATCTTGTTATATCTATTTTGTTATGAAGTTTCTATTTGATAAAGATAGATAACAAATTAGACTAGGAGATATAAGCAAAATCGGTTTCGTTATCCCTATTGGATAGGAGATAAATATGGAGAAGTTTGTTATTGGTGATATGCTAGGATTCAAGTATCTAAAGTCCTAATTAGATTAGGATAAGATGATTAGTTAGATGTGGGCCCGGGTTAATTAAAAATGTTTTAATTGACTTAATTTTGGATAAATTAAGGGGTAAATTTAGTATAGTAAAATCAGCGAAAAATATGATTTTCTATAGCGAATTTCAATTTGACTTGACGGCCCGGGACCGCCGTCTAACTAATCCTAGCGCACTTGGAAATTATTTTATTAGTGAATAGTATAAAAAATTTCCAAATTTTTTAGTGATTGAACAAATCAATAGAATATATGATATTTCATTGTATACATAAAAATCACTAAAAATGAATAAAATCCCTATATTAAATTTTAAGTCTCATGTCATCCATTTTAAACACTTGTCAAAGGCCTCGATCACACTAATATAGTTTCAAACCATAGGCTGGGTGTATTGTGTTATCTTGGTGAGACAAGTTGGTAAGAGTTACCTAAATGCTTAAAATGGTCCGACTTAATAAAGCCATCAAAATAGTTTTGAGCTTTTAGGCAAATGATGAGATAAAAACATGCTAAGACATAAGATGTCCCGTATCTCATAAAAGGATCTAAAAATTACATAAGATGTAATTGGTAACTCGTTACCTACCTAAATAATCTAGTTCTGTGTTTCATGCCATAAGCGTCATAGAATTAGGTGAAATATGGATTTTAGTCCCCTAAATAAACAAAGTATGTTTTAGGAGGGTTGTTAATTTAGTGGGAGTCTATTCCTCATACTAAAATAAACTTTGCATAATCTTTATTGTAGATCAATGGCCTCTTCAAGTAACAATAATCCCCTGTCATGCGATCCATCCTTGAGAAGGATAAGCTATACGGGACTAACTTTCTTGATCGGTTCGAGAAACTTGAGAATTGTTCTTAAGCATGAACGCAAGTTGTATGTCCCTGGATGCTCCAATCCCCGAGGACCCACCACCCAATGCTACGAAAGTCATGAAGGATGCGCATAGTAAGCATGTCAACGATTCTACGATGTTGCATGTATTATGTCGACAACTATGGTTCCTGAACTTCAGAAGGACATGGAACTAATGGAAGCCTACGACATGGCTATAACGCTGAAGGAAATGTTTCAACAGCAAGCTAGGCAAGAAAGGTTCGAGACAGTCAAAAACCTACATTCTTGCAAGATGATTGAGGGTGCGTCGGTTAGTCCTCATGTTACGAAGATGAAGGGCTATGTTGACCTACTTGATAGACTCGGATTCCCCTGGAAGCCAAGAGTTGGCTACGGATTTGATCTTGAATTCATTACCGGAGAGTTACTCACAATTTGTGATGAACTACAATATGAATAATATGGAGAAATCAATTTCAGAGTTGCATTTGATGCTCAAAACTGCTGAACAAAATATCAAGAAACCTCTAAGTAATGTGTTGATGGTCCAAAAGGGAAAGGGAATGAAGAAGAAAGGCAAAGGCAAGGCTAGAGTTGCCAAGGTACATTCTGGCCGCACTGTCGCAAAGCCCGTGGAACAAGTCAAGCCCGGCACTTCTCGCTTCAAAACACCCAAAAGAAAAGAAGGAAATTTTCATTTTTGTCATGCACTGGACATTGGTTCGAAATGGCAAACTCTATCTGGAAGATCTAAGGAAGAAAAAGGGTAGTGCGACTACCACTACAGGTATTTATGTTATTGAAATTAATTTATCTACTAGTGATTCCTGGGTATTAGATACCGGATGTGGATCTCACATTTGTATAAATGTGCAGGGACTCACCAGAAGTAGAAAGTTGAAGAAAGGAGAAGTCATCCTCCGCGTAGGGAATGGAGCAAGAGTTGCTTCCCTGGCTGTTGGATCATATGACTTAGTTTTATCTAGTGGACTTATTTTAACTTTAAATAATTGTTATTTTGTGCCTGCCTTGAGCAGAAACATCATTTCTGTTTCATGTTTGGATATGGATGGTTTTGATTTTATTATTGCAAATAATAGATGTTCCATTTCTCGTAAAGGCATATTTTATGCAAATGCTGATTTGTATGACGGTCTTTATATTCTAAGCATGAAAAAGTCCACTCGATACTCCGATCTTTAACATAAATACAAAGAGATTCAAGTCAAATGATTTGAATCAAACCTATCTTTGGCATTGTCGTCTCGGGCACATAAATGAGAAACGCATAACGAAGCTCCATAAAGATGGACTTCTAGATTCATTTGATTTAGAAACATATGAAACGTGCGTATCTTGTTTACTGGGCAAGATGACTAAAAGTCCCTTTACTGGACACAGTGAAAGGGCAAGTGATTTATTGGGTCTAATACATACTGATGTATGCGGTCCTATAAACACAATGGCTAGAGGAGGTTATCAGTACTTCATTACATTTACTGATGATTTTAGCAGATATGGTTATGTATATCTTATGAAACATAAAGTTGAATCATTTGAGATGTTTCGAACGTTTCAAAATGAAGTGCAGAATCAACTTGGTAAAACTATCAAAACACTTCGATCAGATCGAGGTGGTGAGTATTTAAGCCAAGAATTTGATGATCATCTTAGAAATTGTGGGATTGTCTCCCAATTGACTCCACCAAGCAACTCCACAATGGAATGGAGTTTCGAAAGGAGAAATCGAACCTTATTAGATATGGTTCGATCTATGATGAGTCATGCGAGATCTTCCATTATCCTTTTGGGGTTATGCATTACAAGCTAGACTTTTTCGCTCTAAATCGAGTTCCTTCTAAAGCGGTTGATAAAACACCATATGAGATATGGTACGGAAGAGACCTAGTTTGTCTTTTCTTAAGATTTGGGGTTGTGAGGCTTACGTAAAGCGACAAGTCTCGAAAAACTAGCACCTAAATCGACAAGTGTTTATTGTGGGGTATCCTATGAAACAAAAGGATATTACTTTTATAATCCCATTGAGAACAAAGTGTTTGTTGCTCGGTATGGTGCCTTTATGGAAAAACAGTTTATTTCAAAAGACACTAGTGAGAGAGAAATAAATCTTGAAGAAGTTCAAGAATCATGAGATAAACACCGAACCGCTATCGGAAGTTCAACAACGTTCGAACCGATTGAACCTCCGCAAGTGACACAAGGCCCACGTAAACTGGTAGGGTAAGACATGAGTCGAGATATTCGGATTTCTCATTACCGATAGTCGTGATGTGTTGCTTATGGATCAAAATGAGCCCACCACTTATTAGGAGGCTATGTCTGGACCAGACTCGGAAAAATGGCTAAGTGCCATGAATTTCGAGATGCAATCCATGTATGATAACCAAGTTTGGAACTTGGTTGATTTACCTGAAGGTGGTAAGACCATTGGATGTAAATGGGTTTTCAAGAAGAAAACTCGACATGGATGGCAATGTGCATACTTTTAAAGCAAGACTTGTAGCAAAAGGTTTGAGCGGACTCAAGGTGTTGATTATGATGAAACTTTTTCGCCACAAGTAGCCATGCTTAAATCCATAAGAATTTTAATTGCCATTGTTGCAAATTATGACTATGAAATATGGCAAATGGATGTAAAAACAACATTTCTTAATGGAAAGCTTGAGGACGTGTATATGACACAACCTGAAGGTTTTGTACATCCCCGAGAATTCTAGGAAGGTATGCAAGCTTCAAAGATCCATTTATGGATTAAAGCAAGCTTCTCGAGTTGAAATCTTCGTTTTGATGAAGCAATCAAGGATTTTGGTTTCATTAAGAACGAAGATGAGCCTGTGTATACAAGAAGGTCGCAGTAGGGAGTGTAGTTGTTTTTCTCGGTACCGTATGTCGATGATATATTACTCATTGGAAATGACATCCCAACATTGCGAGAATGTCAAGTCTTGGTTGGGAAGTGTTTCTCAATGAAAGACTTAGGAGATGCAAACTCTATATCTTAGGGATAAGGATCTATAGGGATAGATCTAAGAGGCTAATCTGGTCTAAGTCGAGTGCTTACATAGACAAGGTGCTTGAATAGGTTCAATTTGCAAGACTCTAAAAGAGGATTGTTGCCAATGTCTCATGGCATAAGTCCGAGCAAGAATCAATGTCCTAGGACAAATGATGAGCAAGACCGTATGAATAAGATTCCATATGCACTCGACTCCGATGTATCATATGCTTTGAGCACTACAAGCGAGATATCGTCCGATCTGGTGAGAGTCATCTTTGGATAGCGAGTAAAGAACATCCTTAAGTACTTAAGAAGGACTAAGGAAGTGTTCTTGGTCTATAGAGGTTTTGAAAATGATCTAGTTGTAAATGGTTACACAGATGCAGCAAAGAGACTGTGGCATATTCTAAGCAAGAGACTGGTTTTGAAAATGATCTAGTCTGGATATGTGTTTACTTTGAATGGGGGTGCGAAGCTGGAAAAGTTCGAAGCAAGAGACTGTGGCATATTCTACAACAGAAGCTGAGTATATTGCAGCGTCCGATGCAGCAAAGGAGGCAGTTTGGATCAAAAAGTTCATTTCTGAACTAGGTGTAGTTCCAAGTATTGCTAACCCTGTTTGTTTGTATTGTGACAATAACGAGGCAATAGCACAGGCCAAGGAACCTAGATTACACCACAGATCCAAACATATACTTAGACGTTTTCATCTCATCAGAGAAATTATTGAGAGGGGAGACGTAAAGATTTGCATAGTACCTATCGAAGACAACGTTGTGGATCCATTAACAAAAGCTCTTTCACAAGCAAAACATGATGGTCATGTTAGATCATTAGGCATTAGATGCATATATGATTGGCCCTAGTGCAAGTGGGAGATCTTTGGGGCATGTGCCCTAGGTCAATCCATTAACCGTCTTTATGAATATTTTTAGTTAATAAAATAGAGGATTTCATTTGTTGTTTATTATAATTAATTTGCATGTTTACATTATAATAAGATCCATGGGTATTTAGAAATATCCTAATTGTCCTAGTCGATCATTATATCGGGAACTATAATGAATTAAGACTAGTGTGAGTCTTGATTGATGATCATATGATGATTATACGTATAGGGATACGAATCAAGATCACGAGTACTTGTTAGGGAACAAAGTATTGGACTCAATTCGCTATGAGAACATCACATGGATTAAGTCATAGTTGTTTCTCACGATAGGTATATTTTTCATTCCTCCGACTTGAGATTCCAGAGACTTCAACATTAGGAACACAGTGATTTGACACAATCAAACGTTGTCTTTAACCGGACGATTATAAAGATTGTGATTGGTTACTGTGTGAGCAATGTGATGAAGTTGTGTAATCGAGATAGAATTTGTCCCTCTCATATAAAGAGAGATATCCAGTGGATCCCTCGATGTGTTAGACTGTTAAAAGGCCTAGTCTAAGTGAATTGATATTGATCAATGTCACTTGAATGTTTTCTAGTCTACCTAGAGATCGAGACTAGTACGATTGAACATGTTGGATGACAATTCCATGCCTTATGTTTGATCAAAAGGATATCGTGTGACAAAAGGATGTTATATACACTATTGATTAGGTTGTATCGATTTGATATTCGTACAACTTGGGTAGTCATAATGTCTTGCTAGAGACTGTTTATGACTTGTATACCAAAATGTGTTTTGGTACACTGCCAACGTTGTATGAGCCTATTGGGTCGCACACTAAGAATGGTTTTGCGAGATTTTAAGATGATTCAGAAAAACGAATTTTATGTGATAAAATTCATGACAGAAACATCCTTGTGGTGTATTACACTTATACTTCTTTAAGTAAGGGTATATGTGTAATTTACTTAATCCGTATATATACAAGGGTTGTATAAATAGACGCTTTAAGTTAGAACACAGTACGAAAGGAAAAAAGGCCGAAACTCTATTTTCGTTTTAGAAACGACTTAGGGTTTTTGGTATGCTCGATCGTTTTGGAGAGAAACAAAAAAGGTTTGGTATTCTCTCGAAGCTAGCACTTCAAATCTCGACGCCGTTCGTGTGTGGACACTGCCGATAGAGAGGCGTTCGTCGTTAGCGGCGCCTTAGAGATCGATCAACCTTCCGAAAGGTATATTGCGATTGAGGTATGATTAAGTTTTTCATAGTTTAAACATTTTTAATGGAATTAGATTCTGATCCTGTTGGGGTTTTTGTCAAAACTGTTTTGTAATCTCCGCTGCGTATGACCCCAAAACCCAACATGTACATCCAGCAAGGAGAGGATATTCAATTGCCAACTCACAAGACAATCAAGGCATGTTTCCTTTGATAAACAGAGAAAGAAGGAAACAATATTTACCACCTCACTTGATTGAAGACATACAAAGAAACTTCTACAAGAAAGTCTTTGCATGATCTTGTTATATATTCATGTAATCACAGTAACACATCATCTGTTCGGAATTGCATTTTGTAAATACTGTGAGATAAAATTTTTGAGAGATAGCTCTTTTTGTTTTTGCACGCATTTAGCCGAGAGGATCTCAGTTGATTGTCCAAGGGGGACTTGGGACTATTGTGTAGGATCGGTTGTAAGGAAAGTGATTAGTGTAGCAAAACTCGGTGAGGGATTCACTAGCTAGATGAGGGTTCACTAGTTAGGAACTTTGCATAAATATATACATCGCTTTCTTTTAATTGATTATACACCTTGGCGTGGCCCTACAAACTTAGGACGGAGGTTCGAACTGTGATACCAATCTTGTGTCTTATTTTTCTATTTTACGTTGCTATTATGTTTATTTTATTTACATTTGATTGAGCACTTCCAAGTAGTTTTAGAGCTATACATATATGCTCTTTGTTGTATCAAGGAAGGTGAAGATCCAGGACAAAAAAAACATGTCTCAATTGCTGCAATCAGATCAGGCTGAAGGAGTTTTGACAACAAAACCACCCTTGCTTACGTTCGCAAACTACACATACTAGAAAGCAAGAATGGAGGGCTTCATTCAGTCCTTACATGTCAAGGCTTGAAGATCAATACAAAAAAGGGTACTTTATACATACAATCAATGATGCACCTGAACCAATGGATCTTTGGTCCGAGGATGAAGAACGACTATTGCTCGCCAACACCAAAGCACTAAACGCTATTTTCAGTGCTATTAATCGAGAACATTTGAAGCTTATATCTTTTTGCGAGGTTGCAAAAGAAGCATGGCAAATTCTTCCGAACATGTTTGAAGGTAATGAAGATATACGAGACTCAAAGAAAGTCCTTCTTACCTCTTTGTTCGATGGACTACACATGGGTGATGATGAGACGATTGCAGAATACACTGCAAAATTGAAAGAATTTTCAAATCAAGCACAACATGTAGCATCCCTTATCCCAATTAGGGCAATACCCGATTTGAAACCCTAATTATGCCCTAGTACACCAGTCGGACTCAATTAGAGTAATAGTACAGCCGTCCTTCATACTTGATAATCACACAAACAATATATCATATATCGAATTAATAATTGAAAACGTAGCAGAATTAAAACTTTTTCGATAAAACATACGATATACTAAAACCGGCATAAACCTCGGTCGTAAAACCATATCTCACCTGTTTACAAAATATTAATTCAGTACAATATATAAACAGTAGATAAATTACTTCACCGTAGAGAAGACTATAGATTCCTAATATTCTCCGTTCCTGAGTTGAAACGCACGTCGGCAGCCTAAAATGTTAATTGGGGAATGAGTGCTCCAACTTGCTCAGCTCTTAGAAATATCAATTATCAACTAATATCAAAGAATAAATGAATAGCAATATGAATACGAAACATATTTATTCAAGCATTAAAATGAAATGACAATAGATATAAGAATGTAAGTTCACAGGTTAATTGCAACTGTACTCGTGACTTATATTTTCATTTCAAAACCGAAAGTTGTAAACTCTTGTTACCTTGAATTACGGTCCTCAGAACCTCACACTTTGGCTGACGTGTGATTTATGTGGTGTATCCAAGCCTAGCCTAACTACCAACACAAATAGAAAAGCAACAATAGGGTACCTCGAGGTTGCTGAAGGGAAGGTATCGGTAGCTAACCATTCACCTTCATCGTCACTCTAGTCTGATTCGCTCGTCGTACCTCTTTCTGGATAATTTCTCATAAAAATCAATTCAAGTCACATTACATTGCCTCATTCCTAGTCCATAATGATATATGAACTAATTATACTAATTACGTTGCATAATTGAAAATACGATTCCCACTTACTTGAGCCGATCTTTCCTAATGTTTTACCGATTTACCCGACTCCTAAGATCTGTAAACTTTTCCTCATCGAACATGAACCTAAAATAGATTGATTGTCATCCATTTAGGTTCAATACTCATTAATTAGAACTCTAAAACTATTCCTAATCAAACCATGAAACCAATTTATCAAATTTTAGACTAATGTAACCATTTCACATTTTTCGAGGTAAAAACCCTGATATAAAGTCTCGCTCGAAAAATCCTGAATTCTTTATTTTCATAGAAATTCATCAATATCTATTTATTTTATACAAATACTATTTTTGGGAATTTTCCTTATTTTTGGAATTTCTTTTCTAGTTTTCCTTATTTTCTCTCTTTTTGAAATTTTTTTTTTTGGAAATGGGTTGAGCTCGAACCGGCCGAACCGGCTCAAATTTTCACGAATCGAATCGGTCTGATTCAAGGCTCAGCCCATCTTCTTCCTCAACGAAATGGAGCATATTTTTTTTAAGCAGGGGAGATCATTCCCCTGCATCTTCTTCCTTGACAAGCCGAGCCTCCTTGTCTCCATTGTTTTCAATACAACAACAACATCCTACAACGACACCAATCGACAACGATGACATCAACAAGACTCACCTCCATCATCGTTTCTTTCACCTATTCTTCTTCGACTTTTTCTCTTTCTCTCTCTCAATCTATTTATCTATTTGATCTCTCATCACTATAGAAACAAATCGATCTCTCATCATTGTGGAAACGAATTGGGCAGAGGCGGTGTTTGGTTTGAAAATAAATATTAGATTTTTTCGAGATTCACATTACATGAATCTCGTAGCAGATCTAATGAATTGATTCTATCCATTTATATTTTTTCGAGATTCGCATTACATGAATCTCGAGGCAGATATAATGAATCAATTCTATCCATTTATATTTTGATTTTTTTTATCTTATGCGTTACATATCTCGAGGCCAATCTTATGCCTATCAACTAACACATCCCTCTTGATCGACTCAAGTTTGATTAAAATTATACTTTTCTCGAGATTCGTACTCACAAATATAAAAGACGATTAAAAGATAGAAACCAAAGTCACATTAATTCATCTAAAGATGTGGTTGCACGCATCTCAAGGCATGAAACACTTTCAAACACCAACGTTCAACCCTTCACATCCTCGATGCTCACGCCACATGTATCTTAAGACGAATCTAATGCATACTTTTTAATTTGATTTATATTTTATGATTCATTCATTTATATATATAACTATATATATAAATAAATAGATAACTTTGTATTTTCGTGCCTATAAATTCACCGCGCGCACCAACGACCACCATCGAGCGTGCACACTATTGTACGTCCCACACGTGTCACCCTCGACCCCGCGTGTCACTAGGGCCCACCAATTGTTAATTATTTATTCATTTTCAATATATATATTTATATATACAATCTTGTATATACACACACACACATATATATATATATATTCATATATATATATTCATGCGTTTCTAATTTATTCGCTTGCGCCAACAAGTACACCGGGCGTGTACGCTACCCTATGACTCGTGGACGTCACTCTTTACCCACACTCGTTATGTTAGGCGTCCCAATAATTATTTAATTAATCAATTATACGTCAATTAATCTAATTAATCTTAATAAATACAAATACGCATCATACAAATACCAAACATCACGCAATTCCATGCGCACATTATTTGAGACAAGTTGGCCTTAACCACAAGTCTAATTTAGGTTAATTAGAACTCAAATCAATGCTAATCACCTACTTTGGGTCGTTACACAACAATTAGGCAAAAAGCATTCAAATTGTAAAATGGTTGAAAAGTTTACTTTTAGTCGTCAAAATATTTTTGACGATTATAGATTGTCCAATAGAAAGAAGTTTACTTTTGGTCGTCATAATATTTCTGATGTCTTTCCTTATTTCAAACACCATTGAGATTTAGGTTTCTATAAACCCTAATCCTTAATAATTTCTAATTATATAACATTTTCACATCTTTTCTTGTTATAATATCCATGAAGTCCAGGTTTTCCAAGAACCCTCACCATCTTTTCATTAGATTCCAAAGATATAGATGGGAGATAAGACCTTTAAGAAAGCGTATAAGAAATACATTACAGTTATATCTATCGCATAGATACAATACATCACAACACATAACATATCTCAATTTTTTATCTTTCATTACCCCCCAAAACATTGATAAAAACTATTTATAATGTCCTAAGCTTCTTCGTAACTCGAGAAAACTCTCAGAGATACTAAATTTAGGTTATGGTATGAATGTATATCAGAGCTTGTAACCTTAGATTTTGATATCAAATAGTATCTGAGTTATTACTCATTTTCAAGTAATAAGGTTATACTCTGAAGTAGGCTCTGATACCAACTGTAGCATTCCCTATCCCAATTAAGGCGATACCTTACCTGAAACCTTAATTAAGCCCGATACACCAGTCGGACTCAATTAGAGTAATAGTACAACCATCCTTCATACATGATAATCACATAAACAGTATACCATATATTGAATTGATAATTCAAAACACAACGGAATTAAAACTTTTTCGATAAAACATACGATATACTACAATCGGCATAAACCTCGGTCGTAAAACCATATCCCAACCCTGTTCACAAAATATCTATTTAGTACAATATATAAATAATAGGAAAATCACTTCACAGTAGAGAAGACTATAGACTCCTAATCTTCTTTATTCCGAGTCGAAGCGCACGTCGACAACCTGAAATGTTAATTGGAGAATGAGCACTCCAACTTGCTCAGTAAGTGATGCTCGTAGACGTATCAATCATCAACTAATATCAAAGAATCAATGAATAGCAATATGAGTCTAAAACATATATATATATATATTAAGGCATTAAAATGATATAACAATTGATAACGAAATGCAAGTTCACGGGTCAATTGCAACCGTGCTCGTGAATTATATCTTCATTTCAAAATGAGTTGTAAACTCTCGTTACCTTGAGTTATGGTCCACAGAACCTCACACAATAGCCGACGTGTGATTTTTATGGTGTGTCCAAGCGCAGCGTAACTACCAACTGAAATAGGAAAGCAAGAATCGAGTACCTCAAGGTTACTGAAGGGAAGGTATCGGTAGCTAACCAATCACCTTCATCGCCACTTCAGACTGATTAGCCCGTCGTACCTTTTTCGGATAATTTCTCATAAAAATTAGTTCGATTCATAATACATTGCCCCATTCCCAATCCATAATGCTATATGAACTAATTATACTAATTACGTTGCATAATTGATAAAAATACGAGTCCCATTTACTTGTTCCGAGCTTTCCTAAATTTTAACGATTTACTCGACTCCCGAAATCCGTAAGCCTTTCCTCGTCGACAAAGAACCTAAAATAGATTGATTTTCATCAATTTAGGTTTAATACTCATTAATTAGAACCCCTAAAACTGGTCCTAATTAAATTTAGAACTAATTTATTAAATTTTAGGTCAATGTTATTATTTCACGTTTTTCGACGTAAAACCCCGAATAAAGTCTTGCCCAAAAACATGAATTCTTTATTTTTATAAAAATTCATCAATTTCTATTTATTTTATCAAAATATTATTTTTGTAATTTTCCTTATTTTTTTGGAATTGTTTTCTATTTTTCTCTTTTTAAATTTTTTTTTGTTAGCCCGAAACCTGCTTAGCTTAGTGGCTCGCCCATCTTCTTCCTCAACAAAACAGAGGTATGCTCTATTTCTTTTTTTTTTTTAATCTAGGGTATGGCCAAAATAGATACCAAATAGGGAAGATCATTCCCCTACATATTCTTCTTCTAAGAAGCCGAGCCTCCGTTGTCTCCATTGTTGTCAACACATCAACAACCATCAACGACAACAACATCTTACAACAACAACACCAATCGACAACAACGACATCAACAAGACTCATGTGATGACCCTCCCCTGACCGAGGGTTAGGTCGTCTAGCCCATACCACCTCCTAAGCCCGACACCCGAACCAAGCCCGAGCGAATGATCTAGTATGCCTAAAACAACTTGCGGAAGATCAAACTAGTGCATATGGATAAGTAAATGTGGATTAAATAAAGAAATATCCATATGACGTACTATGAAACTATTGTTGGGTTTTCAAATCCTTACGACAACTTAAGTCATTAAAATACTACCAAATAGTTTAAAGGAGAGTAAGGTTCATTATACCCAAAAGACCTATTTAAATATAACCCAAGTTCAATAATTCCAAAAATCAAATAAACAAATAATATTATTACAAGGCTCACGTCAAAAGAGAAGGCTTCTAACTATCGCCTCTCCCTTGTCTCGATCTAGCATCGATGTGTATGGTCCTGAAATGTAAGTGGGTGAGCAAAAAGGGACAACAGAGCTTAGTAATGTTGAAAACCCGCTCAACCATCAAATATGCAAGTAATACTTAATAAGCATGTAAGGCTAGCATGAATTGAAATTGAATAAAGAAGCATTTAAAACAAGACATTGCATGAGTTTATAAAGCATTAATAAGCCACGTCAATAAGACTGATAAAACATATTAAAGTCAAAACTCATCATCATGCATAGGATTCACAAAAGAGAGATACCATAGAAAATAGTAATAATATAAAGTCGTGGTCTCATTCAATGCATACTAGTTATTGACAAAAGTTCGACGATCGATTCCCTACCGTCAATGTAATGGCAACTACTAGACAACACACGGGCTTTATGTGCCTTCTTGTTAGTCCCATCAAACCAATAGTAGGTTCGTCCAAAGCCATCAACGATGTGTGCACTAAAATCACTTAAGGTTTTCATGAGAAGTTAGACATCGCTCATGAGGGGTAATCCTAACTCCTTACCCGAAAGGGAGTAGGTAATTCCAAGTTTGGTGCAACACACATACATCCCATAGATAAGTAGAATCAAGTCAATAACATGATGTAACCCATTTCCCAAGTCTCTAATTAAAAATGTATGTCCTAACATAACTAATATCAAGCCATATTTGATAATTGAGCAAGCTCCCACTTACCTTGACTCGTCGTGAATCCTATTCTTGATCTCGCGCTCGGGGTCTAATACGAACCGCCTTGCGAATCTAAACAATTTAAGAAACATTCACATCATCTACAAGTCGTATATTAATTTCAATTTATTTATAAATTTATTTCGGGTCCACTAGTGTAGGTCCCGCGGGTCCTCGTCGCTTGGTGCGAGTGTCGAGGGGTGGGACCGCCAAACTCTTCCTCGGGGACGCGGTAGAGTGCCCTTCTCAAACGGTGCCGACGTCGCCGCCCTTGGGGTTCTCCGCTAAAATCTCTAAAATTTAAAACAAAAAAAGAGAAAAAAAATATTTATTCCACATTATTGAAGCAAACACAAGTTTGTGACTCATTTAGACAATAAAAGAAAAGGTATAAAGGGTGGATTTACCATCAATGGAGGTCTCATTGACTTCAAAGCATCACACTCACTACGATTCCCCAAACAAAAGTCTCCTCTCTTTTTCTCTCTTTAGTTTTTTGTGTGAAAACAAAAGGGACTAGAGTTTACAATTAGATTTATATAGTGAGACCGATTTAGTGTAAGGTTTGCTTAATTACAAAATTGCCCCATAGGGCGGTGTTCAAGTTTTGGGTCGTCACAACATCCCTAGTTTTAAATAACTTTCGTCCTCGAACATAAAAGTAAAATACATCCGTAGCCCAACGTGTCTATTCGCAACAATTTTTTACGACCCATTTTTTAACCGATGCAAATTTGCACTGCGAAATCTGCTCATACCCGCGTGAAATAAAATCTTACTCTTGACTCTAACTCCTCGTAGTATTATTTCCGTCTCCACAGTCGAAACTCACAAAGCATGTCTCGTATGAGTTCCCCAATATAATCATTATACTTTAGCTACCTGCCAAGTCCTTGTATTATCACGCATTTCTGGGTATTCCTTTGTAATCTTCATCGAAGTCGCAATGTGCACCCAAGTCATCCAACCAGCAAGTAGAAGGAACCATACTGAGATATGAACCGGTGCCTATTTGTGCCGTAAAATATCCCCGCCTACCGGCAACAAATCCATACGCCAGTGGTAGCAGAACAAAGATATCTATTTGCTATAATATGAACACTAGCACACCATCTCGCACTACATATATATTAATGAATGACTTATCGTGTCCTTGCGACTAATCCTTGAAGGATATAAATGAGTAAACATAGTATTCATTTCAAGAATAATATATTAATATCACCGTCAACATACTTTTGTCGACGTTTATTCTTGTAGGTTAATGATTCGAGTCAACCCTTGACCGACGGTTCACCTTGTAATTTCTCTGTCACATTTAATCATTTACTTACACAATAAGCTTCCACTATTGGTAAGCCGAGGAATCATCATCATCGTCGCTATCCCAAAGCGGCTTTCAGTACTCATTTCTATACGTTTTATTACACCGTGATTTTGTTATTTTATTTTATTCTTTGTTTCATACCAAGGTTTCCTATCGTAATCACTTGAGTTTCTTGAGACTTGTCGCTTCACGTCCTCGTACAAATATACTCTCACGATCCTGGGTGACTATTTTAAATTCTTTTGGTATAGTCAAAGTTCACATTTATTGCACAAACATTTCTTATCGTCCTCCCGAGCTAACTCTTAACTCTTATAGTTTGTTTATAACTTCTCTCACTTTGAGAAATCAATTGTGTATTAACTTTCATGTTCTACATTTGACGACGTTCTTTGATTGATTAAGTATCCTACAACATACATGCATTCATTCGAAATTTGAACTTAAGCAAACTTAGTTGGTGTAAATCCCCTCTACACAACTCGGATTTACCTTATGCTTAGTCGAACCTTTCATGACTTATAAACTACTCATACTTTTGTTACTTGTTAAGGCATCAACCTTAATTTTTCGTGCATCACACGACTTGTTGATATCCTCAACATTTGGTTGTCCTTACAAACTTATCACTTACTTATGTAGGTTGCTTTTCAAGTTTTCTTGCACCATTTGGTCAAGATTTTCACTTTGAAATTTACACTAAGCCCTTAAGCTCCCAAGTGTTAGCCATACTTTGTTTAAAAATTCCTAATGGTGCTAAATTTAGAAGACCTCATCTCCTCCTAGAGATACACGTTTCATAACTAGCTTAAGATATCTTCTCATCCTTCCTAGTTATCGCATTGTTCGTGTTACACAGTATGAACTTGATTAAGAGTCAATTCTAGCCAAGGATCCCCAATTTTAAATCATCAACCTATCATTGGTTTAATCCTTTATATTTTTCAAAACTGTTTAATTTGGTAGCCCTGCTTTTAAGGTAACATTTTCTCTTAAAAATCTCGATTTACTTTTCAAATGTGATTTTCATGATTTCTCGTAACGTCACCATTTCAATTTAAAATTTGTTTAGATTTTTGGATAAGGTACTTCCTCCTTGCAAGTCATACGACTACGAAAAATTATCGTAGTAAGCGTCTTCTCCCTTTAGTTCACAATTTCTCAATACCACCAATTTATTCTTTCATTTCCCCACAGGTTGATCCAATCTTAGGATCCCCAATTTTAAGAATAAACTCATCATTGACTTAGGCTAGGTGGCATAAGTTACATTATTTATTCCTCGGCATTATTTTCATTCAGCTAACCCCTACCAATCTGGTTAGGTTCCATTTCAATTCAATAGTCGTTAGTTCACGTGTCCATTAATGGAAAATCATACCAAATATATTCTTTTAGCTGGACATCCTTAATTTTAATAATTCACCTATCATTAGGTTTATTATGATATCATTAACAGTGGTGTACACCCTTGTACAAGTTTTAACTCAATATACTCATTCAATTTTGAGGCATTCCTTAATTTCTCAATTATAATATTGTCATCACATACCTCACATTCATTTCGAAACGATTTATCAAATTTTGGTATCCCAAATTTTATGAGTCAACTCACTCCTAGTTAAGTTAGAACAATTTGTCTTTGTGTCGATTGCCTTTGATTTGTATTAATTTAACCTTATTTCATGGGTCCTTTCAACATTTACATTTTCTGCTTGGCAACACGATCTTAACACGTGGTAATCTTAACAATTATAGTCCTCGACTTAAGATCTCCAATTTTCGTAACTCGACCATCCTCAAGTTTATTAGCATGACATTTACCAAAGTGTGCACCATTTAAGTTGTATTCACTATATTTACTCATTGATTTATTTCGAGGTATTCTAAACTTCTTATTCAATATCCCGTACGTCATGTATTTACGTTTTGAGTTAACCCTTAAAAGTTTCATCAGAATGGGGTAATCAATAACTCAAAAACTCCACTCAAGATCATGGTCTAATATAGTCAAAGAATCATTTTTCAAGAAAAATAGATTACACGTGCCTTTCATATCTTGAATTAAGTTTTCAAGTTTAGCTTCCTAGCCAAACTAACTTAATTTGATTACTTAATATCAAGATTCATTGACATCCTTGCTAGAATGAATAACTTCTTTTTAAACAAGGTATCATGAATTTTTAGCCATTTTACTTGAATTTCAAGAGTTAGAGTTACTTCTCGAAGCGCGACCACGTTACTACTTCCATTTACTTATGAAGCATGGCGACTCACCATCTTTCCATGTTTTATGATTCTTGTTTAACCCTTTTATTTGCTTACTACCAATAAGTATAAGCGCATCACACCATGTAGTTTCTAATCGAAGCTTATTTATTCCTGCATCAGTCGTCGCAGACACCCTTGAAGTGCGTGTCGAATCTTCAAAACACTTTGCCTCGACTTCCTTGCGCCAATCATTGCTATCCTCCATACTTCCTCCATACTGACTCATGGAACTCAAGTTACTTATCTGCTCACGAAAATCATCAGAGACAATCAGACTAGTAGGGGAAGAAACTATGCATATATTTGACGATATATTATATATACAAGGTACCAAATAATCATAATAATAAATCTTTTGTCAAATTTTCTTATCTTATCCCATCCTAGGATTTATCATGATATATGTTAAGTCGACTTTAAATCAATGTCCCATACCACTTATTTGTTTGACTTAAACTTGACCTTTAAATCTAAAGGGCTCTACAAACTTAAGCTTGACTAACCTAAACGTTTTTCCTAAGTTATAATACCTATTCTCTGATACCAACTATGACAACCCACCCCCGACCTAAGGTCGCTCACCCAGCTCAGACCACTTCCCAAGCCTAACATTCGAACCGAGCTAGAGCAAATGGTTTGGCACGCCTAAAACAACCTGCGGAATATCAAACTAGCGCATATGAATAAATAAATGCATAATTAAATAAAGAGAAATCCATATGACATACTATGAAACTATTGTTGGGTTTTCAAATCGTTACAACAACTTAAGTCATTCAAATACTGCCGAATAGTTTAAATTAAAGGAGAGTAATGTTCATTCTACCCGGAAGGCCTATTTAAATATAACCTAAGTTCAATAATTTCAAAAATCAAATAAATAGATAATATCATTACAAGGCTCATGTCAAAAGAGAAGGTTTCAAGCTATCGCCTCTCCCTTGTCTGATCTAGCGCTGATGTGTATGGTCCTGAGATGTAAGTAGGGTTAGCTAAAATGGACAACAAAGCTCAATAATACGTAAAACTCGCTTAACCATCAAATATGCAAGTAATACTTAATAAGCATGCAAGGTTAGCATGAATTGAAATTGAATAAATAAGCATTTAAAACAAGACATCGCTGAATTTATAAAGCATTAATAAGCCACGTCAACAAGACTAATAAAACATATTAAAGTCAAAACTCATCATCATGCATAGGGTTCACAAAAGAGAGATACCATAGAAAATAGTAATAATATAAAGTCATGTTCTCATTCAATGCATACTAGTTATTGACAAGAGTCCGTACGGTGATTCCCCTATCCTCGAAGTGATGGAAACTACTAGACGACACACAGGCCTTATGTGCCTTCTTGTTAGTCCCATAAAACCAATAGTAGGTTCGTCCAAAGCCATCACCGATGTGTGCACTAAAATCACTTAAGTTTTCATGAGAAGTTAGCCACCGCTTATGTCCCTAATAACTGACCACAAGGATCTATATAAGAAAGTAATCTCAACTCCTTTCCCAAGAGAGGGTAATCCCAACTCCTTACTCAGGAGAGGTTAATCTCAACTCCTTACCCGGGAGGGGGCAATCCTAACTCCTTACCTAGAAGTAGGTAATTCCAAGTTTGGTGTAACATACGTACCTCCCATTGATTAGTAGAATCAAGTCAATCACACAATCAACCCATTTCCCAAGTCTCTAATTAGAAAAATATGTCCTAACATAACTAATATCAAGCCATATTTGATAATTGAGCAAGCTCCCTGCTTACCTTGACTCGCCGCGAATCCTATTCTCGATCCTCACGGGCTCGGGGTCTAACGCGAACCGCCTTGTAAATCTAAACAATTTAAGATACATTCACATCATCTACAAGTCGTATATTAATTTCAATTTATTTTTAAATTTATTTCAGGGTCTACTAGTGTGGGTCCCGCGGGTCCCTCGTCGCCTAGTGCGAGGGTCGAGGGTGGGACCCACCCAACTCTTCCTTGAGGATGCGTAGAGAGGCGGTGCCGATGGCGCCGCCCCTCGGGGTTCTCCACTAAAATCTCACAAATTTAAAACAAAAAAAGAGAGAAAAAATATGTTTTCCATCATTATTGAAGCAAACAAAAGTTTATGACTAGTTTAGATAATAAAAGAAAATGCATAGAGAGTGGGTTTACCTTTAATAGAGGTCTCCTTAGCTTCAAATCATCACACCCACCACGATTCTCAAACAAAAGTCTCCTCTCATTTTCTCTATTTATTTTGTGTGTGATAAAAAAGGACTAGGGTTTATAATTATATTTATATAGTGGGACCAATTTAGTGTAAGGTTTGCTTAATTACAAAATTGCTCCTAGGGCGGGTGTAAGGGTTTTGGGTCGTCACAACTCACCTCCATCATTGTTTCCTTCGCCTCTCTCTCTCTCTCTCTCTCTCTCTCTCTTTCTCTCTCTCACTCTCTTCAATCTCTCTTCACTGTGGAAACAAATTGGGCAGAATCGATGTTTGGTTTGAAAATAAATATTAGATTTCCTCGAGATTCGCAGATATAATGAATCAATTCTATTTATTTATATTTTTTATTTTTTTCGAGATACGTGATACGTATCTCAAGGCCGATCTTGTTCCTATCAACTAACTCATCCCTTTTGACCGACTTAAGTTTGATTAAAATTAAATTCTTTTTCGAGATTGTACTCACAACTCTCGAGGACGATCAAAGGATGGAAGCCAAGGTCACATTGATTCTTCTAAAGATGTGGTTGCACACATCTCAAAGTGTAGAACACTTTCCAACACCAACATTAAACCCAATCACATCCTCGATGCTCACGCTGCGCGTATCTCGAGACGAATGCAATGTATACTTTTAATTTGATTTAAACTTTGAGATTCATTTATATATATATATAACTACATATATAAATATAGAGATAACTTTGTATTTTCGCGCCTATAAATTCACAGCGCGCGCCAACGACCACCATGGGCGTGCACACTATTGTACGTCTTACGCGTGTCATCATCGACCCCGCGTGTCACTAGGCGCCCACCAGTTATTAATTATTTATTCATTTTTAATATATATTTATATATACGCATATATATTCATGCGTTTATAATTTCACCGTGCGCGCCAACGAGTATACTCAGGCGTGGACGCTACTCCATGACTCATGTGCGTCACCTTTGACCCACACCTGGTATATTAGGCTTCCCAATAATTTTTTAATTAATCAATTATATGCTAATTAATCTAATTAATCTCAATAAATACAAATACACATGATACGAACACCAAACATCAGGCAATTCCATGCACACACTATTCAAGATGAGTAGGCCTTAACCACGAGCCTAACTCGGGTTAATTAAAATTTGGATTAATGCTAATCACCTACTTAAGGTAACGGGTCATTACACAACAATTGGGCGAGAAGTGCTCGAATCATAAATTGCTTGAAAAGGCCATTAGATCACTTCCTTCAAAATTCAATGTGAAAGTGGTTGACATCCAATAGACAAAAGGTTTGAAAAATTTACAATTTGATGAATTAATGGGTTCGCTAACCACGTATGAAATGCATCTTAATTAGAATAAGAAGCAAAGAAAAATGGCGTTAAAGGTGGTTGCACAATACATGAAGGAAGATCAAACCGAGGCAACTGAACTTGCAATGCTTACCAAACGGTACAACAAACTTTTCAAAAAGGTACATGGTGGCAGATCAAGTACAAAACATGATGAACAAAAAATTGAAGGATTTGATGCAAAATCAAATGATGGAAGAACTGCCAAACCAGGACAATGTCAGGAATGCAGTGGATTTGGTCATTACCAATTAGAATGTCCAAATTTTTTGAAAAAGAAGGGAAAAACACATAACACATCTTTAAGTGATAGTAACTCAGTAGTGAAAGTGAGAATGGACTTCGAAGCAATTATGTCGCTTTTGTATGTGCAATATCCAAAAAATCCAGTAATTCCTCTGCTTGACCTACAACATCGTATGTAGCTACAGCTTTGGTTGTACCTACAACATTTTTTGTACCTATAGCTTTGGTTGTACCTACAACGCTTGTTGTACCTACAGACTCTAATACATCATATTAGTTAATTTCTTCAACTTATGATTCAGATTCGATTCTACTAATTTTGTTGATACTGTAGATTTGAAAGAAGTGTATGAGAGATCTATTTGAAATGGTCAGAGGCACTTGAGAAAAGTATCATAATTTCAAGAGAGATTATATCCTTGCAACACCAACTCAACGCCAAAGAGAAGGAATTGTATGAAGTCAAGAAGACCCTTGAAATATTCGAGTCAACTCTCAAGCAGTTGAACAAAGGAAAGGCACAACTTGATGACATCCTCAAAATGGGAAAGAGTTCTCATGATCACAGAGGCCTTGGATACACAATAAAAGGACCAACCTCTAAATAAGAAGCCACTTCATTCACAGCAGAAAAATGAAGGAACTGCTGCTGCTCAACCGTGTTTCAGACCAACATGTATTTGCTGTGGCATCGAGGGACATAGGCGATAAAAAGCAGTCACAAATAAGAGTAATATATCCTGCAATGCAATTAGACATGCTTCAAAGAAACAATAAAAATGGGTGCCAAAGACCTTTTTGCAATGTAATGTTGTTCATGTCTCATTAAAGGCTACCTCATCTATCTACTTGTACTTCGACAGTGGCTACTCCAAACATATGATAGGTAAAATTTCCTTTTTATCAAACTATCACTCTTTTTCAGGTGGACATGTTACGTTTGGTGATGGAGTTAGAAACAAGGTTATCGAGAGAGGAACTCTGAATGTACAGGGTCTCCCACCATTAGAGAATGTGCTTCATGTTGAAGATTTGAAGGCCAACCTTCTCAGCATCAGTCAATTGTATGATCAGGATCTACATGTCAGATTCACCATAGAAGAATGCAATGTTCTTAATTCTCATGGAACATGCATCATGAAGGAACTTCGATCCTCTGAAAATTGTTATTTGCTTGAACCTTCAAACTTTTGTGCTCACAGCAATCATGATCAAACCAAACTTTGGCATAGCAAACTCGGGCATGTCAGCTATCGTCACTTGAAAATATTGTCTGATGCAAATGTCGCAAGTGGTCTACCTCCGATTGCCAAAGCACCTGATGCAGTATGTGCTCCGTGTCAATATAGGAAGCGAAAACGAGATGCTCATCGAGTTGTTGACAGCAGCAGAACCACTGCAGTCCTAGAACTTTTTCATATTGACCTTGTTGGTCCAACTCAAAGAGCTAGCTTGGGTGGTAAGAAGTACATTCTTGTCTACGTTGATGATTTTTCTCGATTTACATGAGCGTTATTTCTTAAAGCAAAATCAGATGCATTCTTGGAATTCAGAGATCTATGTACAAAGCTTCACACCAAGAAAACTGCAGTAAACATTGGCATCATTCGAATTCAAAACGATCATGGTAAGGAATTTAAAAAGTCTAACTTTGCACCTATTACTCCCCGACAAAATGGTGTGGTTGCGCGAAAGAATAGACACATCCAGGAGATGGCACATGTAATGTTACATTCCAAAAATCACTCTTCATGATTATGGGCAGAAACAGTACATACAACATGTTATATCATCAACCGCGTCTATTTTCGTCCTCACTCCACTCAGACACCTTATGAGGTATGAAAAGGTAAAAAGCCAAATTTGAGTTATTTCCACATTTTTGGCAACAAGTGATTTGTTTTGAAAGATAGGGAACCATTAGGGAAGTTCAACAACAAAAGTGATAATGATATATTCCGTGCATATTCTGATACAAGTAAATCATTTTGAGTTTACAATCTGTGCACTAAGCAAGTGATGGAATCAATCAATGTCGTCATTAATGATACAACTGATATCACCAGTGGTGACTCCATAAGTGAACTGATCAACTCCTTATCTCCATCCGCTGCTCCTCTGCATCACGGAAGAAATGATGATGATGACATTTGTGCCAATTTGCCATTTCGGAAATCAAATCCTGTACAATCATTATATGTATGTACAGAACAGTCTGTACCAATAAAATTATCCGTACATACAGACCCGTCTATACTTACATAACCATCTGAACCTATAGGCATCTTTGTACCCACAGATTCTGGAAGTTCACCTCCTTCCATTGATCCAAAAACCAACATCATCATCAAACCATCCAGTTTAGCACAACCTTTTGCCTCTACCAACTCTACAGCTCCTTCCTCCAACATTCAAAAATATCATCCTTCTTCAAACATCATTGGAGATGTCTCACAAGGCATCACAATAAAGGATGTTTCAAAAGTTAACTACAAAAAATTGGTAGGTTATATGTGTTATGTATCTTCTCTCGAGCTAAAGAATGTTAAGGAGGCACTGCAAGATGAGTTCTGGGTTGCAGCAATGCAAGAAGAGCTTCTCCAATTCAAATGCAATGAGCGTCAACATTGTTGGCAACAAGTAGGTCTTCCGTAACAAGACTGACACTAATGGGGACATTACTCGCAACAAGGCTTGTCTTGTTGCTCAAGGCTATAATCAAGTTGAAGGAATTGACTTCAATGAGACCTTCGCTCCAGTAGCAAGATTGGAATCCATTCTACTTCTACTTGCATATGCATGCAATATGAACATCACCTTGCAACAGATGAACATAAAAGTGCATTCTTGAATGGTATACTAACTAAAGAAGTATATTTTGAACATCTAAAGGACTCATCGACCATCACTTTCCTGAACATGTATTTCATTCGCAAAAGGCTCTGTATGGACTTAAGCAGGCTCCACGTGAATGGTACGATTGATTAACCTCATATCTTCTTGACAAAGGCTACTATCGAGGGGGAGTTGACAAGACACTCTTCATCATGATGAAGTCTTTCGCTGTTCTCATAGCTCAAATTTATGTCGATGAAATTGTATTTGGGTCTACATCATCCTCACTTGTTCAAGAATTTGTTCACAATATGCGGTATGAGTTTTAAATTAGTATGGTAGATGAACTTAAGTACTAATTTAGCCTTCAAGTCCAGCAAAGTGTTATAGGAACCTTCATTACCCAAAGTTAATGTGTCGTGAGTATTGTCAAGAAATTTGGTCTTGATAACGCTTGACATGTTCGTACTCCCAGGAGTACTACCGAAAAACTTACCAAAAATGATGTGGGAGCTAATAAAGACCCGAGTCTCTACCGAAGCATGATCGGAAGCCTCCTATACTTAATAGCAAGTAGACCTGACATATGCTTTAGTGTTGGCGTGCATGCACATTATCAAGCTTGTCCAAAGGAATCTCATCTCACGGCTGTCATGCCTATCCTTCACTATCTCTTCCACTTCTAATTTTGGTTTATGGTTTTTGAATGAGTCTAATCTTTTCCTTGCTGGTTTTAGTGATGCAGATTAGGCGGGTAACATCGATGATCGTAAAAGTACTTCGGGGGGTGTTTTTATGTTGGTACTAGCTTGGTTTTATGGTATAGTAAAAAACAAAATTCCATTTCCCTTTCCACTGTAGAGGCTAGATACATCGCTATTGAATAATGTTGTACTCAACTCATTTGGATGAGACAAATATTGGAAGACTGTGCCGTTCCTTGGGCACATCTCACTGTGTTCTGCGATAACAAGAGCGCGATTGATATCTCTAAGAACCCGATTCAGCACTGTCGCACCAAACATATCGATTTTCACTATCACTTTCTTCGTGATTTGGTTGAACGCAAAGTTCTCGCATTAGATCATGTTAGTACACAACCACCATTGAAGAAGTACTCTCGACGGATGACGAAGTCGATGGCCCAGGAAGCCTCTTCTGTTCCTCCTTCTACAGTGCTTAACATTTCCGCCTCGTTTCCCAAACGTCCTTCTATGGTCCCGCCTAAATCTCTTCAAATGGTCCCACCTTTGTCACCATCCTCTGTCCTTATAGATCTTCAACTAGCAAATTATATGCCCTCATTTGATCTCTTACATGACTTATCCCAGGATTTTGTCTCAAGGATGTCCTAACCCTATCTCCCGGCTTATTCGCAGACGACGTCTTATTTCCTCCGATAGGGAATTGGTCCGATGTTGTTTTGATGGAACTTCTAAACCACCATCTTCTGTACACGCAGACCGCTCTGTACCTACTTATGACTCGGTACCCACATACCACTCTATACCTACATAGACCAATGAACTTACAGATGCCTCTGTACCCACAGGTATCTCTGTCCCTGCAGAGTCTTCCACTCCAGTACATTCACCTCTATGAACCAGCCACATTGAGACTCTACCCTTCTCCCCTCCTTGTGACATGCCTATCTCTTCCCGGGTAAAGCCTGTCACAGCAAGTGAAGCTGTCTTTTTTGCCTTCTTCGAGGATAATCTTGATTATGCAGCAATTGCCTCCGACCTCACATGACATCGGGTCACAAACGATACTCCTGATGTTCATTTCCAATCCAAACTCCTCATTGTGAAATTTTTTCATCTCTTCATGTATAGTACCTACAACCTCTTTCCCGTGGCTCATGACGCCATCGTTAATTGGGAGGATGTCATCCTTCTCCATGCAATTGATAAGGGTATCCCTATTAACTTGGGTCGAACATTATTTGATGCTATTTGCCAGCATGTTGCTGGGAACAATTGCTAGAAGAAGCTATCTTTTACATGCTTACTCACTGCCCTTCTCGAGTCGTAAGGGGTTCCACGTCTGCCAACAGATCGCATAGTCAAGGCAGATAAATAAAGGATCAAGGCGTCCACCTTCACCATTCGGTCCTCACATTTCCCGGACCTTCCCCTTCGTAATGATGATCTTCAGCTGACTGTTCCCACTCCCGATGACATCCCAGTCGATCCTTCCTTAACTCCACCCACGAGTCCAATAACCACTTCTGGACCTGGCGAGCCTTCTGCCAGACATCCCGATGTCTCTAACATAGACGATGCTACCTTTGAGATCTTTGCCTTTCAGTACATGGACCATGCTTTCCAGATGAAGGAATTCGTAGCCTCTTCCATGCCGCAGGAAAAGCCTCTCCTCCTCTATGATCAGTTATCTCTTCATCTAGCTCCTTCCTTTGTCCTTCATTTTGTCACAATTAGGGAGAATAGCTCCAATATAAAGGGAGTTTATAATGACAGTTCATTTATTTTCTACAAACTATTTTTGAGCTTAAGTCTAAGCATTTGCACCTGCTGTAATTTAAATTCAGCTCTTAACTTTTACCCTGCAGGAGTTTGCTCTATTGCTAACACATGCCTTAACTTATTTATATTGATCTTATTTGCTTTATAAATACATGTTTTATTTGTTTAAATATGTCATAATCCTTTTGTATTGGGTTGTGACAAATAAATGACAAAGGAGGAGATTGATAAGGTAAAATATTTATCGTCATTATTTGTTCAACCAATACTCGGGTATGAAAAAGGATATGATTTAAACATTGTGAGTTTTATACAAGAAGACTTGGTCTGTAGGTACATAAGTCGTCCCAAAATTTTAGCAAATATTCTCGACATATTTACTTACAAATGGACAAGATATCCTTGTCAACCCACATATGTACGTTTAGTAAGGAGAGGATATTCGATTGCCAACTCACAAGAAAATCAAGGCATGTTTCTTTTGATAAATAGAGAAAGAAGAAAACAATATATTTGCCACCTCACTTGATTAAAGACATACAAGGAAACTTCTACAAGAAAGTCTTTGAATGATCTTATTATATATTCATGCAACTACATTAGTACATCATCTATTCAAAATTGCATTTTCGAAATTACTGTGAGATAGAGTTTTTAAGAGGTAGCTCTTTTTGTTTTTGCACACATATAGCCGAGGGGATCTCGTTTATTGTCCAAAGGGAACTTGGGACTACTGCGTAGGATCGGTTGTAAAAAGAGTGATTAGTATAGCAAAGTTTGGTGAGGGATTCACTATCAAGATGTGAGGTCACTAGTTAGGAACTTTGCATAAAATCACTTTCTCTTAATAGATTATATACCTAAGCGTGGCCCTACGACGTAGGATCTGAGGTCTAAACTGCGATACCAATCTTGTGTCTTGTTTTTTTATTTTATGTTGCTGATGTGTTTGTTTTATTTACAGTTGATTGAGCGCTTCCATGGGTTTTGGTTAATTGTATGTTGTATTGGGGTATTTTCTGTTTTACTGTTTGATGAAGATCATTGTTAACATCTTTGTGGTTGAGAAACATAATTTTTGTGTAGGTTTAAGCATCTAGATGACCCTTATTTTCATTGCTCTCTATCTATTCTGTTTTTTCATCATTTGATATATATATATGCTTAACCAATCCTTATATGTATATATTCTCCAATTCTTTGATTTCAAGCAATGTAGAATCTGTGTATATGAATGCTATCAAAGTAATTGGCAAATCAAAAATTCCAACTTGAAATATATAATCCAACATAGTTTTACTTAAAAAGTGAAGTACTGCAACAAACATGTATGTTGTAATTAAAAGTTCTTAACAACTTGAAACATATAATCCAGCTGATGAGCTCAGCTCTTTATGGCAAGTATGTAACGACTTGTACGTTACCTTAAGCTGGTGATTAGTACTAATCCAAATCTTAATGAACCCGAGTTAGGCTTGTGGTTAAGTTTGGCATACATCGATTAGCTCGTGCGTGTGTTTACATGTTGATTTGTGTTTGTTTGAATTTTTTAACAAATTTATATAAGTTGTAATATAATAAAGGAATTATATACAAGCCTATAAATGAAAAACACATAATAAACAATGAATTACAGGTAGATTAAGTGTGACGAGGGGTCGTGGAATGAATGTGCACACTCGAGAATACTCGTAGGCATGTCTGGTAAATTTATTGGCGAGAAAATACACGAGATATATATTGGATATATAAATATATAAATATATATATATATATATATATATATATATATATATATATTTATCACCCCGTACTTAAACTAAAGGCAAGTTCTCCAAAAACGCGCCTCTAATTAGTGTAGGTTGGATTTCTCAAACCCACGCCTTCAGTGGATTGCTTACGCGACGAAAAAATTAGCATTTAACCGGCCAAAAGGGCAGGCATAAGTGCAAATCTTTTGTGGTGGGTGGAAAAAACGTGTTTTCAGCAGGGAAGAAGTAAAACAACAAACCAATGACAAACTAACAGCAGCGATAGCGATACACGTATACCAGACATAAAATTAAGATATTGTAATCTTCAATTATAAAGTTTTATTAACCATAAAAAATTTAAAAAGTAAATATCAAACCTCAAAGTTTCGTAAAAATTAATTTTATAATCCTCAAAGTTCATTTAGATTGATTACATTATCCTCCCTATTTTTTCGTAAAATTTCTCGATAGCACCTCCTCTTTCTAAGCCTACACTAGGAATATCCGGCCTTCAAAATTTTTTAACAAAAGCGCTCGCTTTGATGGAAATGTCGAAGGACTCACAATCCACCCAAAATAATATATATTGCATTAACAAAACTATATATTCATTCTAACCTAATCTGAAGTATTAAAAACTTTAAACTATCATTACCTTAGTCCAAAAGTTATCTCAATTCGTCCCAAAACCATTCCAACCAATCCAAAGGAAATCCTAATCACACGCGAACCTAAAAATCCATTTATACAATATAACATATTCAAAAACAATACATACATAAAGAGAAAATAACTAAGCAAGTCACAAATAGTCGAAAAACTTTCTCTTGTTGCCACTGGAACCTATCATTGTCCAATTATAAAAGTCTGATAATGTCAGACAAGTAAATCTCACACTATCCAGTACTCTTGTAATAATCAAATGCATAATAATCCAAGAGATTAAACGAGGAATATAATCCAAAATAAATAAATACAACTATGAATCCATCCCCTTTTTGTTATCCGACCACAATCAGATAACTTCTCCAAAAGTGGTAAGTAAACAATAATAAGGAATCATGCACAGAGAGAATAACCCAAACGAGTCTCATTCCTCGAGTCTATCAAAGTATGGTATGGTTCAACGTGATCTCATGATAATCACGTGATGCAAAGTATCAGTGACTCTAGCTCCTCAAGCATAATATAGTTCTACCATATACACAGTCTGGTGGACACTATAAGTTCTACCCTGTATACACAAATCAAGTAGCTTATTATACCCTGTGCACCGTGCACACAAATGATAGACACTAAATAGTTCTACCCAATAAATATAGTCGAGGTAGACATTAGACAGTAGACATTATAAGGAGACTCGAATCAACCTTATCCTCCTTACCTTTAGATAGACACTAAATAGTTCTACCCAATAAATATAGTCAGGTAGACATTATAAGGAGACTCGAATCAACCTTATCCTCATTTCCTGTGTATGCATGTACCACAAAAATGCAATATCAATGATAAATGCAATTCATACAAAATTATAATCATACAATGAAAAAGTTATTATAGGATTTACTTAACCTTACAAACGCGATATCGCAACTCCCTTGCACTCTGCGGGGCTTCAATCGCAGTCCTACAATTCATTTATACGTCCTGTAAGCTTACATAATAATTTTATAATTTTTCTAATTAAATGTTGTTTAATAGACCCACTCGCGTCCCGAAACCCCTAAAATACTTTCAAAATAAGTTCTCAAATGCCTTGATTTCATTTTTGACTCAAAATTATTGTTCGACATCGAAAATTACTTTGTCTAGGCTTAAATATAATTTTTCTAATTTTTATACATTTATCAGTCCTACCTCGACTCGAAAACCCTAAAATCACCCCAAATCAACTTCTCGAATGTCAAGATCCCAATTTTGACTTTAAATTGTGATTCGAAATCGAAGAGTAACCTAGACTAGGCTTTAAAATAATTTTTAAAATTTTGGATATTTTTCGGTCTCGTAACACGCTTTACAAAGCAAAAATGCCTGGTATTAATTCTCGAGAAAATATTAAAATCCTTATTTTTCATAAAAACCCGCAATTTCAATTCATTTGGCTTAAATTCTTTTGAATTTTCTCTCATTTTTTTGGATTTTTTTCCAATTTCTAGCAATTTTCTCTTTTTTAAAAAAATTTAAAAATAGCTTGGCCTGAATCGGCTGAACAGGGTTCGGCTCAACCGAACCGAACCGGTCCGGTTCAGTAGCCATCAATTTCTTCCACTTCATGTTATTTATTCTGCCAACTTAAATTGAGATGTTTTTTTAATGTGGTTGGGTTTAACCCAACCCCAAGGTACTCTTGGGGAGGGGAGACGGCTCCCATGTCGTGTCTTTCTACGGACACCCTCACATCTCCTATTTCAATCAACGCCATTAACAATAAACAACCCAACAACACAACCACAATGATAGCCAACACAACAACAATCCACACAACTCACCTTGGTCTCGAGATCTCTCATCTCACTCGAGATCTCTCATCTCTCTCTCTCTCGATACTCCTTTTTCCCTACCTCGGTCTCACTCCCTTTCTCTCGTCATTTCGATCTCTCTGTGTGAAACTAAAAATAGGGAATAGCTTCTGTTTGTTTGTAAAATATGAGACAAATCTAATGTTCAATTTTCATAATATAAATTTGATCTTTCTCGAGATTTGTACTAAGTATCTCGATGTTAATCTTTGTCTCAAAATGAAATTGAATGAGGCTGTATTGATTTGAAAACATATATCAAACTTTTCTTGAGATTCGCATCACGTGAATCTCAGGACAAATCTAATGGTTAAATTTTCATTATTTATTTTGATTCTCCTCGAGATGTGTACTAAGTATCACGAGATCAATTTTTGTTTCAAAACTAAAATGAATGATGTGGTGTATGCTCTGGTGGTTACAAAGATATATATTTGATTTTCTCGATTTTCTCGATATTCGCATCACAATCTCTAACCGACTTACCCAAAATCAATTATATTGATCTCCTCGAGATACTATCACATATCTCGAGGTAGATCAAATGGTTTTATAATCATACTCCACTTGATTCTCCTCGAGATTGGATAACACGCATCTCGAGGCGAATCCAATGTATACTTTTATTTAATTCAAACTATAGGATTTGTTTTTATATATTTATATATAAACTATATAAATATATATGCACCTATGTATTTTCGCGGCTATAAATTCGCTACGTGCGCCAATAACCACCCTTGGGCGTACACACTATTGTACATCTCATACGTGTCACCCTCGACCCCGCGTGTCACTAAGCGCCCATCAATTTATTAATTATTTTATTCAATTTCATGGTTATCTCTTCAATTAGAGAAAATTACCCAACGCACTCTGGAACTCACGGACACCGTGTATACGCTTCAACTTGATCCTATTTCGCATCGAAATAGTATGTAATACATCAAATAGGCACGTGACACACAAAAATAATGTTAAATTTGTAATATCTGATCCGTAACACGTGAGTCCCACCTCGAATACCTAAATCTCAAATTAAATTCAAAAATACTTAATTAGCCGCCTAATCAAGTTTATAAAATTCTCGGATGTCACAGTGTAAGTGTTTAATGGTGTCAACATATGCGTTACTTTAAGGAATGTCATGTTAGCATATCACTAACTTGATCGGCCTCGAGATAGCGCGATGTGTATCTCGAGAAAAATTTATATATTTAAACAAAAACCTCATACTTATCTTATTTGATCAATCGATAAACAATGAGATAGATGGTTTAGCTTTGATTTCTGATCATTGGAGACAAATCAGGGTGTGGATTTGGTGCAGATTAAGGAGTTTAAACAACTTAAAAGCCAAAAATCATCACTTTGGTATTTTTGTTTTTGTGTTAGTTGAAGTTCAATTTGATGGTGATGATTAAATCTCTGTGAATTATGTTGTTTGATGACTAGATATGGTTTGTTACCTCACATTGAGGTCCTCCCTGATAATTTTGGGAATGTATGTTGTTGTTTGAAGGATTTGTGGATGGAACAGTAGCAGCTGCCCTATGTATTGTCAAAACAATACAAGGTGGAGCGCGCTCCCTTCATTAGTTGTGATGAACACAGTTGCTAGAGCGCACTCCACCCACTAAGGGAGCACGCTTCCACCCCAGAAAACAGCAGTATTGCTAAGTTTTGTTTAGGATTTCCTAAGGACATAGGGACTGAACTAGGGGTTCTAATTATAGGGTATTGGACCTAAATTGATTACAAATGTTCTGTGATAGGTGTTGGATTCCCAAGAAAGCTTGAGTGCCCAAAAAACTAGGAATTCAGAATGGAAACCTAGACCGAGGTAAGTATGGATTCGCTTATTTATCAATGTTGTCTGGTTATCTTAGTATAAGTAGTTCATATAATTTATGGAGTGAAATGATGGACTATGTACACTGTGATGGTTTTCAATAAACGAAAAACGGTGTTTAATGTGATTCACGAGAGTAAGTTCCTGTAATTGAGACCAGGTTATATAGGAGATGGGTTACTTTCTCGGCCTATATGTAACTTCCTACTCAGTTCATAGGTTGCATGGATTACATACTCACTAGAGTGTTTCGGATAGAACCATTGGGCATTAATGGATTGGCTAAACAGCATATAAGCCAATATGTTGGTCTAGCAATTGCATTAATGGCGTCGATGGGTAATCGACCCTAATTTTATAAATTAAATGGGAATCACCGTGTAATAGTCGATGATAATTTGATTTGCATCTGTTATGTATTGAATTATATGTTTTCCATATTCTTGTTAGTTAACATTGGTGCATATTGTTATTGCATAATGTTCTTGATTATTATATGGAATGTTGATGGCTTTATGAATCCTTACTTACTGAGCAAGTTGGAGCGCTCACCCAAATTTAATATTTCAGGTTCGTTACCCAGCGCTTCAGCTAAAGGAAATGAGAAGATTTAGGTGTCTTGTTATCTTCTCTACGATGTAATGAGTCTTCTTGTACTTATATACAATGTTTGATATATTTTGATGTATATAAACATCGTTGGGAAGTTTATAATCAAGGTTTTGAGTTTTCGTAAACTCTGTATTTCTGTATATTGTATATATATCGAAAGGTTTTAATTTTTCGTTGCATATACCTTGTTTTGTTTATTTGATATTAATATAAATGTTGAGTTTATCAGGTACAAACGATGAGGCTGCTGACTCTAGTTAAGTCTGGCTAAATTACTTGGGCTTAATTTTTCGCCCTAATCAGGATAGGGATGCTACAAATACTGACCATTAAAACACACTATATATTGATGCTCAACAAGGCACGCAGCGGCAAGCACACTTGGACGTCGGTTTCAAACACAAATACAACGCTTACGGAAAGGACGTAGCACTCGATCTTCTCGAGCTCCATCATTGTCCATTTGATCAGAGTTTCAATTTCTTCACTTGGCAAGGGGAAAGCTTTTGGGAAGGAAATGAGCACCTTCTGCAAGACTACAGAATTTCTTAGCAAGTATTCAAGGAAGTCCATTTGGTCATTGTTACCTATGAACCCTTCAATCTTAGCTTCCTTCAGAAAAGGAAATTGAAACCATGATGGAATATACGTCGTCCGCGACATGCGATCATATAGAGGGTATCGGATAGCCTAAATAGTCAACCAAAACAAGCCATATCTAGATCAGTGAGAATTAAACAACAAAAGCATTCAACAAACTAATTAGTATTCAGATAGGAGAATTAAATCAACTCACTTGAGCATTGGCGCCGACGACAATTCCATATTCAGTATCGATCGAAACCGATTTTAGATTCGGTGCGTTACTTAGAATGAAGAAAGCACCACCGAGTGCAAGTCCTTCCAAGGGTGACCTTAGTGTTAAATGTTGAAGGTTTTCCAGGAGCAATGTGACTTTGCAGGACTCCAAATGACTTAAATAATCAAGGTTTTCGGGGTGGGGTTCATGCAACTTAATATGATCATCACAAAGCAGTACCTGCACAAGTTTGGCATGAAGGGAAGTCATCAATTAAAATAACAATCTAACTATGACACAAATTTAACTCTATAAAGAGAGGAAAGGAAGAAATACTATGGCAAGAGTTTTCTCTTTTTGTTGTCTTGCCAACATGCTCTTAAAATCAGACATTTAAGCAATCCAAGAAAATATATGCATCAACATTAGAAGTTTGGAACTTTCTTGCCATGGACGATGCATCACTTGCCAAATGCATGTTAGGGTAGGTTGTAGGTTCAACTCATGTTGGAGCTAAGTTTGTTGGTTTCTTATTAAAAAAAAAGTTGAAACTCTCCTATAACTGAATATGAAAGAAATGAGTGGTTCAAAGCGATGCAAGTACTTAATTTAATTAGTTAAATAAAAAAAATTCATATTAGTCGTAAAACTTAAAAATAGTTCAATAAATTAATGATCATAATATAGTTTTTTTTGTTACAATCATAATATAGTTTGAAATATAAAATAAAACTCCTTCCTAGGTTATATGAGAACGGAGTTGAATCTTGAGATTTTGCATGTTTTGGAAACGTTTCATAAATTTTTCATCATAAATATCAACAAATAAGGATTGAAATATTAGTTTAGTCTAGTTTGGATTTGTCAAAACGTTAACTCATATTGAAGTTTTACAAACGTGGAACCTTTTAATTAACTTTTCATATGTTAAGGTTACAGAAATCAATGAAAAATTGAAATCATCATATCTTTGGAAGGGTTTTATATGGAACTTAGCAATGTTTTTTTTTTCCTTTAATTTCTCAAGCTTAGGACGTGAAACTATGAAAAGTAGAGTTTGAGAGGTTGATTAATTTAAGTTCTTATTTTTCGCTTTAGTGTTTTTTGCAATTAATAAAAGTTTTTTTTTCCTTAATTGAATAATTTGACCATAATTAACATTTTAATTAATCATAACTTAGAATTGAGTTTTCTACTAGACTTTGAAACCTTTTATAATAATTTATATAATTTTTACAAATTGTTCCTTAGAAATGGCATAAAGAAACTTATTTTTTGGTTTTTACTAGTCCACCAAAGGCATTATATAAATACATTATATTAACACTTATGATTATAATTTATAGGAGGTTTATCCACCATGGTGAGGGGTGGGTGTTGGAGATATTGTGATATATAGTCTCACATTGACTAGTTAAAATACAATATTAAGGCTTATATGCATGTGCAGAGCGAATACTCCATCTTCCCTTGGCATTTTGGAGTGAACTCCACTTTTGCACTTAAGCTCATACATAAATTAGTCATCACATTCTTCTCACTTTGGATTGGACTTTATATTATAAAAGTTGAACATGGTATGAGAGCTTTTGGTCGGCTTAGTAGCCCATTGTCTAAGGGTCTTGTAGACATCCAACAAAAAAAAAAAAATTAATTGAGGGTTTAACACGAGGGTAAGATGGGTTATAAAAATAAAATAAAATAAAATAAAAAGATAAAGCTAAACTTATCCTTCAAGTTGTGATGGACTGCGATCAAGTCCTAGTTGGACTTGAGGGGTAGTGTTGGAGATGTTGGGATAGTACTCCCACATTGACTAGTTAGTATACAATATATGTGTGTGTGTGTGTGTGTGTGTGTGTGTGTTTACTTTCACACTTAAGTCCATACATAAACTAGTCACCACTCTCTTCTTATCTTGGATTGAACTTTATATTATAAAAATTAAACAATAGGGAATGACAGAATATATATAGGGGTATTGTTATAGGGTCAACACTCAACAAAGGGTTGTAAGTGTGGGGCGAGAAATTCCATTCCCCGTAGGTCCCAATGGGTCAAAGATTCTCGCTTTTTGCCTTACCTGGAAAGGGTGCAGGCAAAATCTTGCCCCAACATGCGAGACAAGGCGGTGACAAAGACTACCTTTAGCCGGTCCCCCACGGGGATTTCGGCCTCCTGCCTTGATCACCACATGAAGTCCCCCATTTTTTTTTTACTAAAAATATATGAAATAGTATGAAATAGAACTCAAGACTACCAACCATAAAACACAACTTTTTTTTTACCATTAAACCAATCCTACAATAATATTAAGAGTGAACAAACCACAGTTTGGTGGTGAAAACCCTCAAACCGCCACCAAATCAGGGGTTCACAGTTTGGTTGTTTTGCAAACCACCATCAAACTGTAAGCCCTTAAAATATCAACCAAATCGACCACAATTTGCGTGATTTGGTCGGTCTAATTTTGTGTTTTGCCAGCAACACATTTAAAAAAAAATTGTCACATAGTCCATATATGTCCATCAACAAAACATGTGCCCATACATGACCATCCACCAAAAACACAAAGAAACACAAGAACTCAATCAAAAATTATGGGTCTAAGTTCACTTCAAAAGTTAAAACAACATGAAAAGGCTTCAACTCTGTTCCGTTCCATTTTATTCCAAGTTTGGGGTGGTTTTGGGTTTGGTGAACTGCGATTTTATATAAATGAAAATAACCACCAAACCATGGAATCATGATTTTCAAGTTTTCAAAACCACCCCCCAAACGGCTAAAAAACCAGACCAAAAAGTTTGGGTGGTTTTGCAGAGACCGCTGCCCACCCCTAAAAATATTGTGTCATAATGATATATAAAATTATATTAATTTAGAACATCATTGAAATATATTTGTCATACCAATTTTAGAAATCGTATATATAGGGATGCAGGTAGGGCGGGTTTGGGGCGGGGAATGCAATCCCCATATATCCCTATCCCCACTTATGACGGGGCGGGGATTCCTCGCTTGAATTCCCCACTAAGGAAATTTTGACTCTCATTCCCCATCTAGCGGGGATCCCACCCCCATGGGGATTCCCCACCCCATCATTTTTTCACTTAATATCTAAAAAAAAGATCAAATACATTATGGACCCGAAATTAAAATCATTAAAAGTTTTTTCTTTGCAATTGTAAGTCGGTTTTCGAATTTTATGTGAAGCGTTCATCAAGCAAAAAAAAATAATATAAGATTTAATGATTTTGATGCAATTCTCACAGGCAATATTTAGGATCCCTGTGGAGGATCTGGGATTCCCCATGGTGGGGAGGGGTAATACCGCCCCCACCCAGCTCCCGATGGTAGGGATGAAATTCTCCTTATCCCCCGCCCCATCGAGGTGGTAGGGATGAAATTCTCCTTATCCCCCGCCCCACCTGCATCCCTACGTATGTGTTTAATTTATAGCTAGTATGATATATAATTTGTAACTCAATCAACATAACAATATAAAAAAGAAAAATAAATCAATCTTTCAATTTGTGGAAATAGTTTTCTAACAAAAAAAAAAGAAAAGTAGTTAAGCGATAAAACGACAAATGAGCGACGTTTTCACAAAAGTGGTGGAGTGCGAGGATCTCCATGCCCCGTGGGGCGGGGCTGGGCATGAGGGCCGATGTTCTTTCTTCAATAAATTTGCAAGGATAAATCCCTGCCAAGCACTTTGTGGGACGGGTGCCTTTATTGCAACCCTACTCGCACACTTAACCCCCAACGCTGCCCAGCCCCTAGCTTCTTGGCCATGCCTTTGGCCAAAAAAATTCCTTCTCCTCAACGAGGGAAGAAAACGTAGATAGAACTTAAATAATGATCTTGTTAGTACCAAAAAAACAAACAATAAAGCAAGAAAAATATATAAGGGTCATTTGTGAGAAGAAAAAATATGAGCATACCTCAAGCAAACGATGACTCAAAGTTAATCGCTTCGCCCATTTGAGACCCAAGAAAATAAACTCCACGATATTAATGGCTTGGTAACAATATTTCCATTGGTTTTCGAGATCGAGAACAACTTCAACCAAGGCTTGTAAGTTGCCTAGATGAACAGACCACATGAATGTTTGGATCTCCAAATATTGAATATTTGGAGCAAAAAGCTCCAATCTAGCCAAATAAGGACGAGCCCCTCTTATAATTAATCTCTTAAGCTTCAACCATGCTGCTGCATAGAATTTCAAATGGTCCCTATTTATGTTACAATCCACAATGCTTAGATCCTCTAGATTTGGACAATTACATCCAATATTAAGAACTATTTCAGTTGTCACAAACATTCCTTCAAAAGATAAGCTTGTGAGTTGCATAAACTTGAGTTCAAAGTTGAAGTTGCTTAGGCCACAACACCTCAAACTCAACACCCTTAAAGATGTCAAATTATAGATGGAATGAGGAAGGTTGTAAACCGAAGAAAAGGACTCGACGGTCGAACGAAGAAACCGACGAAACAAAAAGAGTGTTTGTCCATTGGAGAAGTCTAGATGGATTGCCTTGACCCTCTTTGAAGCTGCAAATTCTAGTAGGTGCTCTAAAAAGAACTTGTCCTTACTAGCATTCACTTCATAAGAAAGCCTAAGTTTGATACAATCTAACTCAGGATTGACAAACCGAGGCAGCAGCCCGCGGACATAAGCCGCAAAGTGCCTCCTAAGGCCGATCGGAAAGCGCTGTTCTTTGGATTGGTTCTCGAACTTGGATCGATCCAATTCGATGGATTTGCAATGGGTCCAACGATTCATCCACTCCCTTGAGCAGGAGCAGAGTTTGATGGCATCCAGGAGAGGTAAAAAAGAGAGTATGAGAAGGAAGATGTGTTCAGGGAGGTCACAGAACTCCATTGTTAATGAGGCTGATGAAAATGGGAGGAGAAATCAAGGTAGTGGTGATGATGAGAAAGGCAGAGAGAAGAGGTGAGATTTATATGCATTTATGTTGCATGGATTTGTTTTGGTAAGTTATATTAGAGGGTAGATATGCTTTGTGTACATTGGCATACATTTGTTGTTTAATTAATGCTTGATTTTGTATGATATATTGGTTTAGGGTGTCTTCTTAACTGAAGAGCCCTCCTTTTTTTTAGAGTGTTTTTAAATGGAATTAAAGTGATTAAATGAACTAATTTATAATATTTCAAACCATAATCTTTTCAAAATTAATTGCTCATTCTCAAAATTAATGTATAAAGATTATAGGAAATTTGGAATCTAGAAATTTGTGCTGTAAGAAGGGTATAATAGTGTGTCCCGGTCACTTACATGTTGCTCAACAATGATAGTTTTTTTTTTAGGGAGTAAAATAAAAATTTCATTAATCATTAATGACTTAATTCATTTAATATAATAGGACCAAATTACATAAAACCAACTGTCCTTATAAAAGTACATTTACTCGCTAATTTTAAATGTTCAACATAACATTTGTTTTAATTTTTAATTTTTTGTGTTTTATGATGTAATTAATGCGTCAAAATTAATTATTATCCAAATTCTCTCAAAAAGAATTAATATCCAAATACAAAGTACTACAATATCCAAATATAAAACACCGCAATATCCAAATACAAAGGGCTTAAATACCTAAATATACATTGCAACAATATCTGAATACAAAGCGCCGCAATATCCAAATACAAAGGGCTTTAATATCTAAATATACATTGCAACAATATCCGAATACAAACGGCCGCAATATCCAAATACGAAGCCCCACAATATTCAAATACAAAGGGCTTTAATATATCTAGATACACACTGCAACAATATTCGGATACAAAGCGCCGCAATATCCAAATAAGCGGAGTGACATGTAATATGTAAATATAAAGCATCTCAATATCCATACACTAAGCATTTTAATATCCAAATATAAAGCGCCGCAATATTCAAATACAAAAAGCGCTAAATATATAAAATGCAACAGTATTTCTAATTATGAAGCTCCGCAATATTATCCAAATACAAAGCGCTATACTATCTAAATACGAAGCACCACAATATCCAAATACATAGTGATATTTATATAATATCTAAATATAAAGCGCCACAATATCCAAATACAAAATGCCGCAATATCTAAATTAAGCGCAAAGTTAATTTTAACAAGTGCAGTAAATGTTTCCCCTTTTATTTTCCTTTGATTAAACCAAAAAATGAATGTTTTGTTTTTTGTAAGCTCATTAAGGTAAATAATTAGTTTTAATATATATCGGCAAAAAACAATTTTATATAATTAGGGTATTTTAGTAATTTATAATGCTATGTTCATTTTGTTAAGAATTGACACTAACAAAGGCATGATTCATTGTAGTTGAAGATGAAAGTCACAGTATATTTAGAATCATTTTCTCAAGAGAAAACTCAATTTTCTCATCTTAATAGATGAGAAAATAAATAGGTGAGAAATTGACAATCGTAAGAAAATGCTCCACGAAAAAAAAATTGAATATCAATTGCGAAAAAAAAAAAAAATGTTTTCTCAAAGTTTCAATCCATATATACAATAAATAGGCCATTCATTTTTTTGGTAACACTTTTATGAAATTGTATTATTAGAATTAATAAGTATTATCCGTATCGTGTTATGTATTAATTAGGAAGGATTTAAATGCATACCATCATTAAATCAGCAGAGTGGAAATTTTAATACATATAGCCAATTCCAACTAATTGATGATTGAGGCTTTGTTGTTGTCCTGCTTTGTAAATTAACTGACCAAATCTTACTTTTTCCTATAATTGCGGCTTTGTTATTTCAAACAATTTTTTTATAAGAAAAAGTCATTACTTGCTCACTATGAACTCGAACTCTCGATATCTCTTATCCAAGTAACTCTATACCAAATTAGTGAACCATCTTATTTAAAAAATAATAATAAGTGAGCCATTCACTTGGTTGAAGTAATTTGGACACATCTCAAATGACTTCCAACCTTAAAAAAAAAATTCAATTAAAAAAACTCAACCTAGTAGAAATTGAAAAAATTCAAGTGTAGAATGTTAAATCTAAGATAACTTTTTTTGAAGAAAAATAGAAACTTTATTACTCATTAATGGCTCGATACATGACCAAACATAAAAGCAAAAGTACATTGGTTTGCTAATCATATTTGTTCAAAAGAATTGTCATTAATTTGGCTATAAATACGATTGTAAAATTGAAACAGTTTGACAATCAATGATTGTTTTCTTGAACATTTGGAATACATGACAATACACAAACACCACTAGAACCACATAATGAATAAAAAAATTTCCAACAAGGGAAGATAAAATCAAGACTTCCTAATTAACAAACTACTTAGAAATAAAAAAAATGAAGTAAAGGACCAACCCAACAGCCGCACAGATCCACGAACGATCCCAGAGGAAGATGTACCGCAGCAAGAATGGATCAAATCTTTATAGATCTGAAAAGATCTAAGATAACTTTGATCATAAAAAAAATCTAATATAACTTGGGATGCATTAATTAATTTGTAGAAAGGTCACGAGGAAGGTAATGAGTTTAAGAATATATTTAAGGCGTAGGATCATGTTCACCTGAACTTGTTAGATTTTGTAATGGAGAGAAAAGAATAGGGAACAAACCAAATTAAAACTCCAATTTAGAATATATATATATATATATATATATATATATGGTGTTCTACCATAGTGATTGAGAAAAATCACCATGAATGATGATTTTAAACTTAGACCATCGGATTTAGATCCAATGATGAATATGCCTTCTTGGAACTTGTGTACACATTTAAGACTCATAAATATAATTTTCATATTCACCATTGGATCTAAATCCAATGGCGAAAATTTTTAAAAAGTCACCATAGAAGAATTTCCTTATATATATAATCCAAGATACATAGATCCAACTTTTAAGTAAACTACTACTACCACTACTACAACATGTGTTTGAATAGAAACTATTTAATCTCACATTGCTCACTTAAAAAGAGTATAAACTTTTTATATACAAACACCCTCTCTTTAGCTTTGTTTTAGAGAAACCCAATGGATAGAGTCCAAGTAGCATTAGGTAATAGGGTATACATATATAATATTTGATATTTAATGTCAAAGATAGGGTCTTGGGCCTTGGTGGCCGACTTTGGGCTTAGATTGTTAGCTTTGTAAAATCAAGTTATTTTTATTTTAAAAATTAAAAATTTTCTTAATTTCGAAATTAATTGTTGACAGTTAATTTCTTTATTTTGATTAATAGGTGCGTCTATTAAATAATACCAATGGGTATTATTTTCTGATTTGGGTAATCACCTTGGTTTGAACCAATGCTTCAAGTTCTATTTAAGTAGAACTAAAACACTAAAAATTCACTTGATTTTTGAAATGCATAAGATTTGAGAGAAGCAAATCAGTTTGGGCAAACTTTTGGAATTGGTGAACTTTGTTTCAGAAGGGCATTCGGTTGTATCCTAGGGAAAGATTTTTGAGAAAAATTCTATCACCGAATTCATAGATAATTATGTCTTAGGACATTGCTTCCGTGCAAGCCTCCAATTAGATAATTTTATTTGTTATTTAATTATGTTAGTATTTATTTGTAAACTCACTTTATTAATATTTGTAGTATCATTAGTGATTGTTCTGTGCAATAATCTAAGATAAAAAAAATTTCTGAGTTTCTGAGATATAGTTATGTTATATTGTGCATTTCAAAAACTCTGAAAAAAAGGCAGAATAATCGAGTGTGAACAACAACTCGAAAAGCATGAGGAAAAGCCTGAGAAGTTCAAAGGAGTGGATTTCAAAAGATGGCAACGAAAATTGTTGTTCTACTTGACAACCCTCAACCTTGTTAATACCGTGAGGGAGGAAGAGTCTAAGACAAATGAGGATCCTCTCTCGAATGACACACTCATGTCCATAGAAAATTGGAGAAATTCTGATTTTTTTTTTGTCGAAATTACATCCTCAATTGGATGATAATTTATATGACATATACTCGTCATATAAGTGTCAGCCCCGTCAGCCCCCTCATTATTAAGACGATTGAGCGGCCTAGATTACTTTAATCCTCTGATAATCTAGTTAGCCTAATCAATTCTTTTAACTTTGACCTCCAAACAATTTTTATTTCAATCTTTTCGAAGGCTCCAAAACTATATTTATATCTTCAATAAAACTCAATTCATGATTTGTTCAATTTGTGCAAATTAAAAGATCATATCCATATTTAATAAAAATCTCGGCGGCACCTCACCTAAAAGTGGTCTGCCGAAAAACTCACCTAAAAGATAGCAGAATTGGGGAGAGGCCTAGAAGGACTCGTAACTCCCTACAGTTCACAATATGTATCAAATTCAAATTAATAAACTAACTTAGAGTCTCCGATAACTTAATTTCAACTTTACAATCCCAAATAGACATAAATTGAATATAAACTTTCTCAACTTATTTAAATTTTTAACTTATGAGACTCTCATAACCATTAAAAGTAACCTCGCGTCCTACACTCACCCCAAGAATCCTAAAACAATAAATATAAATAATTTAAAACAAGAATTTACTTTAATTTATGAAAACAATCACCACAATCTTCGAGTCATGTCCACTCTTCCCTTGTCTTCATACAGAATCTGACATCATAAAAAACAACTCGAAGATGTCAGGTAAGTAAATTCATACATTGATATGTACTCTCGCAATCGTTAGTCTGATATACGGAGACATATAATTGCATTTCCAAATAAATAATAAGATATATGCGTCAACATGACATGCAATCCATTCTATCGTTGTCTCTTAACTATAATCAGACATCGACTTCCAAAAATAGTACAAAGACAGTATTAAAAGATCATTAAATGCAAAGATAACTTGTCGGCGTTAGACTCCGCTAGTCTCACTCAACAGCGTATAGGCAAGACTGAAACCTAGTTTCAATCAAACCAGACTCCGAAACAAGCTTATCCCTCTCACTCATTCTATGTATGCATGACCAAGAATGATAAAATGCAATGCAGACTATGATACAATTATAGGTACAAAGATAATTTTTTTAAATAGTAAAGATCATTGTAGGGTTTACTTACAACCAACCAATTTTGAGCGTAATTTTTGGGCTTCTCGGAGCATCGGATTACCTTGAAAATAGATCCAATAGCTTCCCTGCATACCAAGTTATATTATGGGTCAAGCTTCAAGTCAAACCAAATCACGAAACCTAATGAAAACTGCGGCCAAAATACAATTGAGAATAGTTTCCAAAAATATTAATTTATATAACTGTTTCAACTGCCTTTCAACTAGCCAACTTGGGGTGATTTTCTAACCCAAAAAATCTCAATATTTGTCATGATGACCTAAAAGGAACTTGTAGTAATCATGTCATATTTTTCATAGACTCTAAGAACACTCAAATCGGATCATTGACGAAGAAGTTATGAATTTTTCAATATGGCATGTCAACTAACCAAACTTTATTTATTTTGAACTGAAAACTTCTCTAAAACTATATTTTTGCAATTAAATCTTCAAAACTCGACAACAAACACCACAAAACCAATCAATTCCAACATCAAAATATTCTCATAGCTCGTGGAGTCAAATTGGATAAAAACCAATAATCTATTCATCTAAAAACCCAATTTAAATCAATATCAACTCTAAAACATCTCCAAAATAGTTATCAACTGAATCACATTAGTTCAATTCATCAAACTAACCCACGTCGGTGGGATTTATCTCAAATCGGTGCACATCAACCCAATACATCAATTCTTAACAACCCCTATCAATTCCTATCAAAACCCCGCAAAAGAAATCGAGAAATCGCGAGACTTCAAATTGAATTGGGAAAAAAAACCCTAAATTGAGTATTTACAAAATTGTAGGCCAAATACCTTGTTTTCACAGCAGAAACTTAGCTTGAACCGACCACCTCGCGATGCTCTACAATTTTGCGGAAAGAAACCGGGCAAAAATCTGACGTCGGGAGCTCGCGGAGTGAAAACCCAAATGTGAGGGTTTTGAGACGAATGAACCGTTTGTTCATTTCAAATAAATCTAATTTTGATTTATTGTTTTTTTTCATTTATATATAAACCTTCAGCTGCTTGTCAGAAACTTAATTTCTTTTTATTTATTAATTCCCGAAATCCCTATTTTAACGTGTTTTGGCTTTCGCCGCTCGTTTTCAATCCGATTTTTCATCAAATTGAACCAAACTCTTGACAAAATAGTCTATCTTCATAAAATTTCCATAACACTGGTTTTGGTCACACCAAAACCCCAAAAATCTTAACTTTATCTACGACATACCAAACACTTATGGACAAATTCTCTTGTCATACTTAGCCAAACTTATACAAATTCAGATGTAATCTCAATATCGACCATTGTCAATCGAGACGAAACTCGAGGCGAAGTCTTGTATCAACTTCATTCTCACTTTACATTACCACCAATATCGACTTGCACGCAAATCGAGATAAAATCTTCATGTGAGGATTAACACTTGGTTAATTAGTTTTTGAACAACTAATAATTTATTTTCACTCGTTCCCTTCAGACACGCACTTGTGACCCGAGTATGAAAAACTGAGGATACACCTTAACACATTCTGACGTCAGGACAAAATAACATATATATTACATCCACTAGGCATGCAACACGCAAAAATAATATTTTAACTTATGATCTCTGATCCATAATACGTGGGTCCCACCTCGGATACTTAAATCGCAAATTAACTCAAAAAATATTTAATTAGCATCCAAATCAAGTTTACGAAATTCTCAGATGTAACAGTAACACGACAAAGGAAGTATGGAATATGCTTGAGAAGAAATATAAAACAGAAGATGTCGGTGCGAAGAAATTCATAATTGGTAAATTCCTCAAGTATGTCATGGTGGACTCCAAAATAGTGATCAAGCAAGTAGAAGAAATTCAAGTTATGATTAATGAATTGCATGCCAAAGGATGTTCTATCAATGAACACTTCCAAGTTGGTGCAATTATTGAGAAGTTACCTCCTTCATGGAAGACTTCAAAATCTATCTAAATCACAAAAGGAGAGAGATGACTTTGAAGGACTTGAGTATGAGGCTTCAAGTTGAAGAAGACCATCTCAAGGGAGAAAAAGTTGAAGTACCTATCTTCGCTACCAAGGCAAACGTGATTGAAGGAGAGTCTTCAAAATCTAAATTTCAGAAGAACAAGGGAAAGAAGTTTTCTGCAAAAAGTTCATACACCCTGGCACCAAAAGGCAAGCCTTTTAAGAAAGTTAAAAGCAATTGTTAGGTGTGTGGAAAGCCTGGACATAAAGCTCAAAAATGTCATCACTGCAAAGATCAGCCTGTTGGAAGTTTTATTTAAAAAAATCAGGCCAATGTTACAACTATTGATGAAGAATCAGTTGTTGTAATTTATGAAGTCAATATGATTGACAATATTAAAAGTTGGTTGATTGACATGGGAACCACTAGGCACATTTATGGCGGCAAGCTGCTGTTTTAAACCTTGAAGATGTTACTCATGATGAAAAATTGTACATGAGGAATTCATCCACTTCAAGTGTCAAAGGGAAAGGAAAAGTGTTGCTGAAATTTACTTATGGGAAAACTCTTACTCTAATAGATGTACTTTATGTTCCTAAAATTAGAAAGAACATAGTCTCGGGTACTCTCCTTACTAAAAGGGGATTCAAACTAGTGTTCGAATTTGATAAGTTTGTGTTATGTAAGGCTATAGACTATATAGGAAGAGGGTACTTAGTCGATGGAATGTTCAAACTAAATGTAATGGTTACTAATGCTATGAATAAAGTGAATGCTTCTATTTATATCGTGGATTCTTATGATGTCTGACATGCTAGATTAGGTCATGTAAATAGTAGGTCTATCAACATAATGGTTCATCTTAATGTATTGCCTAAATTTAATATTAATTTAAAGCATAAATGACAAACTCTTGCAACGAATCTAAGTTTGTTAGGCAAACTTTCAAAACAATTCAGGGAATGCCAAACGAATTATTGGGTTTAATTTACAATGACCTTTGTGACTATAAATCAATCTCCACACGAGGTGTGAAGAATTACTACATCACTTTTATAGATGATTGCAGTAAATTTTATTATGTCTATTTGATCAAAACTTAAGATGAAGCCTTCAATATGTTTAAAACATATAAGGTAGAAGCAAAGAATCAATTAGACAAAAGGATTAAAGCAATAAGAACAGATAGAGGTGGAGAATATGAATCCTCTGAATTTGCTGAATTTTGTAGTAATCATGGAATTATACACCAGACTATGGCACCATACATACCTCAATAGAACGGTGTCGCGGAAAGAAAAATAGAACTTTCAAAGACATGTTAATTAAACTCTATGTTTAGTTCGGGACTTACACACAATATGTAGGGTGAGGCGCTACTTACAACCAATTATATCCTAAATAGAATCCCAATTAAGAAGAAGAATAAGTCTCCTTATTAAATATGGAAAGTTAGGATTCCTACTTTCAAAATTTTAAAAGTGTGGAGTTGTCTAGCAAAGGTACAAGTTCCCGTCACTAAAAGAACTAAGTTAGGACATAAAACTATAGATTGTGTATTTATTGGATTTGCTAACAACAGTGCTGCATATAAAAAATTTTAATAATTAATTCTGAGATTAGTGATATCCATGTTAATACAATTACAGAATTTGCGGATGTGCAATTTTTTGAAGGAATTTTTCCTTATAAAGAATAATGATTAAGCTCATCAAACAAGAGAGTTCAAGATGAACCATCCACTTCTAATGTTCCAACATTAAATGATGAACCAAGAAGGGAGGAAAGATCTAGAGTTCAAAAGAGTTTTGGACCAGACTTTAAAATTTTCTTGACTGAAACTGAACCACAAACATATAAAGAAGTCATAACTTCTACAGGGGCTATTTTATGGAAATAAGCCATAAATAGTGAAATAGAATCCATTTTTATTACTCACACATGGGAGTTGGTTGATTTACCTCCCGATATTAAACCAATAGATTATAAATAGATTTTTACAAGAAAATTGAAAGCCGATGGATTAATTGATAAATATAAAGCCCGTTTAATGGCTAAAGAATTTTGGCAAAAGGAGGGGTTGGATTATTTTGATACTTATTCTCCAATTTCAAGAATTACATCTATTCAGATGCTAATTTGAACTGGTGCAATTTATAATATGGAAATACATCAAATGGATGTAAAAACATCATTTTTAAATGGAGAATTAGATGAAAAGATATATATGGAACAACCTGAAGGATTTATGGTCCAAGGTCAAGAGAACAAAGTTTGCAAACTTGTTAAGCCTTTAGACACTACAAAAAAATAGTAAATTAGAAACGGAATTAGCAACGGAATAAGTGTCTGTTGCTAATTAGCAATGGAATAGCAACGGAATATGGAAGGGAAAATATTTTACCAATTAGAAACGAAATACCAACGGATTAGCAACGAGATTTAGCAACGGAATTAAATTCCGTTGGTAAAGAAATCCGCGAAAATGTCCGGCCTAAAATTCCCTTGCTAATCCGTTGCAATTAAGTGTTGCAACGGATTCTAAATTACCAACGGATTAGCAACGGATTTCGTTGCTAATCCATTGCTAAGTTTGTATTCCGTTGCTAAAATGGAAAGTAAGATAAAAAAGCACAGATTATGGATGCCACCCCACGACCTTCAACAAAGAAATTCCCAACTTCAACTCCTTCTCCTCTCAAATACCGCAAACTTCCCCTCCGTCCGTCCTCCTCATCTGCTCCGTCTTCCTCATCGGCTTACTCGAGTCTCTTCCGTCCGCCCTCTCCATTGTGTGCGCCTCCTCCGTCCACCCTCTCCACCGTGTGCGCCTCCTCTGTTCACCCTCTCCAGCGTGTGCGCCTCCTCCGTCCGCCCTCTCCACCATGTGAATCTCTGGTAACAATCGCCCTCTCCATCGCCTCCAACTCCCGAATCTTCTCCTTCTCCTCCCTCTCCCTCAACTCCCCAAACTGTCCACACCCTCATCAAACCACAGTGTGACTCCTTTTTTTAGATAACAATGATTTACATTTGGTACTATAGGTGCCATTGTATTTCTTAGTGAAAATTTTAATCAAGTAAGACAATACATGAGTTTATGGTAATGTAGGGATTGAGAGTGATATGTGGTACTGAGGCTAGCGGAACGCCAGTGGAACTTCAAAGATTTCATTTGGTTTGATAGTTGTTGTTGCTATTGTCATTAAAAGAAATTAAGTAGTTTTGTATTTTAGGGAATTGAAGGGATTGCAATGTTAAAGCTTGGTGTGTGAGGTGATTGAATTGGGTTAGTGGTGGTGGTGGTTGTCACAACAAAGGGTAGTGTTGTCCCCTCTAGGGGTGAAGGCATTGTTGATTCTTGGATTTTTGCTTCAGACTAGCTATGCATATGGTATTAATTAAGGTTCATATTATAATTTTAGGTTGATGATGATCATAGTTACACATATTGTTTAATTAATTTCAGTTATATATAGATATCTAATTAAAGCATTACCCTTGTTTTGTTTAATTAGCCGAGATCATTATATAGTTTGATGATCATACATACAAGCATGAAAATTTTGGTTGACTATTAATTAATTTGGTGTACAATCTGATCATATATAATCATCATATTACTTAGATTTGGTTATATAACTAGTACTGCCATATCTCTATATATGTATATATATTTATGTCTATCTATGTTGTTTTGTTGGCTTGTTGTGTTAATGCATATATACATATAAGTGAATGAGTTGTTCAAACTGAGTTAATTCCTTGTACATTATTCTCTTCTTCTCTTGTCCTCACCACACAATTACAATGAACCTTGGCTGATGTTGTTGTTGCAGGTTGGTGCAACGCAGCAAAACTAGCTGTTTTTTCTTGTTTTGTCTTCTTTTTTCCTTTTGATTATTTTTTCTTTCTTTCTTGTTTGAAGGATCACCTAATTTGGAGTGATTAGTGTCGAGATTATAGGATGCTTTAATTAATATTCCTAATTAGCCGCCACAATCCTCTAAACTATAGTATATTTTGTACCAATAACAATGTATTATATTATTAATAGATATGCTAATATCGGTCCTCATGGGAATAGTCAGACTCGCCTGGGTATCTTAATATATTAATTTTAATTACATTGGAGGGTGTGTTTGGATGATTGTCACTACTGAATGAGATGATCATGATGAGGGGGGATTCAAGACTTAGACGTTTTGGATATAATTGAGAGCATGTGACAGAGATCAGCAGAGATGTGAATGTTGGATATCATCATATCACTCACTTAAATATGATAATGGAACAACAGTACTAAAAGAAAGAACATTTTCAAGTTTATTTCATAAAGACAAGCACAAGTTGATTTCTCAACAACAAAGACGACGACGACAAAGCTTTGATCCCAAATTAGTTGGGTCCGACTAAAGATTTTTTTTTTCAACAATGGGAGAGAAAGGAAGAAAACAAAACAAATAAAGATGAACTATAAATATCAAGCACACACTAATTCAAAACACACAACAATATTTATTCAATCACTAGCATTAGAGATAATTTCATGGTAATATTCGTACTTGATTATGATTGTGGGAAACAAGTTTATCTAAGTCGGTTGCAGATCACTAGAATCACTAGATTATACACTGACATTAGTTTTGGAAGTTCAGTTTGAAATTTGAATATTACACCTTCCTTAACAATTTATTAATTGATTTTAGTAATTGAATTTCATATACATGTCCAGTTTTAAGATGAAGAGTTCTTAAAACTAAAAAGTACTTAAAACTTATGAGTTTTAGCTTTTATAAAGATGTTAATTCCATGTTACGGACGTGAGTTCTAGTGATTCAGCATGTATGGTTTCGAACTTTTTTTTTATATTGGGGTGTTAAAGATTATCTCTTACTAAAAGATTCAACTTGTGACCTTGACGCACATGCGAACAACTAGTAGGCCGTGTCTTACACGCGGAACCCCTATTATTTTTTTACTTATTTTTATGGAGGAAAAAGAAGAGAGAGAACCTCTTCATGTTGAAGAATAATATCTGCCACACATAGAGGTAGAGATAGCCATCTCCTTGATTAATTGTGTTTTTAAGTAACCTTTTATGTCAAGTGTTTGTGTTGTTGTAGTTGGGTATTAGGTCGCTACACTTGTCTGTTCCTGGCTTTATTGATATTTTAGCTTATATATACTACTAAGTCTTAATAGTATTAGCAAATCTTGTAAAATATTTTATGCAAGTGCATCACTTGCGACTAAAACTTTGTTTTAAATCAAGTTGAATGGTGGGAGTGTTTGGTCCAAGTTGTCAGCCTGAGCTAGTTAGAGTAATGTCATAAGTTGTTATTTTGTTAATTCAATATTCTTATCGTAATATGGAAAAATAAGTATAGATGGAGCACTATAAGAAATTGGGAATCGAGTGATAGAAGTTGGGTTAAATATTTTGAAAAAAAAAACTAATGATTTTTCAATGAGAAAAGAATTGTGGCACAAAGATGGTGGTGTTAAGAAAGCAATTATCAATTCTCAAACACCAATACATCTTCTACAGTCTTCAGTTTATTACGATCCACCAATTTCGCATCTTTTCGATCTCAATCAATACTCCAACATGATATTTTCTGAATGTTATGGTTCCATCCACATTAGCTATCATAAGTCCATGGATTCCTCATTTAATAAGTTACGAAAAAAAATGTTGAGATAATTGAGAGGAGTTTTTTATTTGGCATCGCGAAAACTTTTATTGAGTTTAAGACTACATTTTTAATTCGAATAAAGAGTTTTATCATAGTAATGTTGCTATGCACTATATTTTCAACATATCTCTCTTTCTTTTAGTATGATATTATACTTATCTCAGCCCTCGCCAACTTCTGAATGCATTGTTATACAATGTAAAAAAAAAGAGTTATTTTAATTCAAAGCCCTAAAACTGACCTGAACCTTTCTTTATAATTGAAAAATGACACAATATCATAAGAGAAATAATCATTTTTCATGGCATGTAAGAGAAAAATAATCACTACTTTGATCACAACTTCTTAGTTTTAAATTCAAAGGGAAGTTTTTAAAAGTAGTGTCTCCTTTCTTTGACTATCAAAGGTTTGTTTTCATCTGATTCTTAAACTTGGTTTTGCTATTTTCTAGGTAGTGAAGGTGATCATCCTGACTCTTCGAAATCATTCGTAATTGGGAGTGTCGTATTCAACATCTTAGTTGGACTCAAACCCCGTTCCTTCTCTCTCGTATTCCCTATAGTGGGGGAAATTCAGGTAAGTTTTGTAATTGGTCAATGCATTAATTTCGATTAGAAATTGTGATTTGAATCATTTTATGAATTTCTTGAAATGTTAATATGTCTTGGATTTAGCCTTTTAATTCATGTTTACATGATATTGTGAAATGTTGGGGAGATGTGAAACTTTATAGGCATTCTCCCGCTGTTGTTTATTAGGTTATGAAATCTTTTGGTAGTCTATGTTATATGGGAAACTCCACCGAGATTTTTGTAGAATATGTAAAACTAGTAGTATGACGTTATAGGGACAAAAACAGGATTTGAAGTAGCAAACAAGAACATAAATTGGATGAAAGAACAAGGTCTCAGCTATGGAAGTTACAAAAAAGAACGAAAATTGGAGATATTATTGGTTTATGCTAGTATTTTTGGTAGAATGAAAAACACAATCTTTTATATTGATAACATTCATAAAAATATACAACATTAGCTCTCGGCTTTGGTCTAGTAAGCTTTTTCATTAACTACCTTACCAACAATGTTTGACATCCAACAATGATACCAAAAGTAACTTAATGATTCTTGTTTGCTTTACATAAAAATATACAACCTTAGACCTCGAATTTGGTCGACTTCACCCTTTCCAATCTTAACTAGGTTTATCTACTTTTTGAAATTCATTATCTTTAGCTCTCTAGTTTAATACCTTGAAGGATATAACAAAAATGGATTGATTACTTACAATAATTTTGATTTGCTTCATGCCTTTCAATCTTACCTACTTATAAAAGTCATGCATGAATGGGATGGCACGAGTTCAACTCACGTTGAACTTCAATTGGTGCATTACAATTAATTAACAGTAAATTATTTTTGACATGTAATTCTTTTCTTCTGCTTGTCTATTCATTGTGGCATGATATGCATGGCATTGTCAACTATTCTTAATTAGTGATCTACTGTCATTTAGTTTGGAGTATATCGACTTGTTGTAGATAACATCATCACCATGCAAGACTAGAGATGTCAAAGTCTTCATTGAACAAAGCCGTTTAATTCATGTTGATATGATATTATGAAATGTCGGGCAGATGTGAGACCTTCTAGGAATTCTCCCATTGATGTTTATTAGGTTCTTAAAAAATTTGTAGTGTATTTTATAGAGGAAGCTCTGTCGAAATTTTTGTAGAAGTAACATATATTCATGGTCTAGCTAAAGGCATTGCAATAAACTTAACACAAATATTTTACAAATGTATCCTAAGACATTGATTAGTCTAACAATTACGAAATAAAAACGGAATTGTCGACATTTGCATCTAAATTATAAGTCATCATATTTTATAGAGAATGTCGATCGCAAATAGAGAGTGGATGTATAATCGCCTTGATAACGGGTTTATTCGAAAGGAATTTGTTGTAAGGGTACAAGAATTCATAGAGTTTGCAAAGGCGAATTGTACTACTTATCACAATGAGGGTAGGATTAGGTGCCCATGTAATCGCAATAAATGTCGGCTCCTATCTTACTTCGACGTTCAGACTGTTGAGTACCACATATGTAGGTACGAGTTTGTTCTTGGATGTTATTGTTGGTACGAACATGGTGAGAAAGAAGGACAGGATACGACGTCCACTTTCAACTATTTCGAACACAATTATGACGTCGAAATCGACCAATTACATATGCCAAACGGGGAAGATACGGACGTTGATTATAATCTATAGCAGAATTTTGCTAAGTGGTTTCAAATATATGTAATGTCAATTCTGTTATTTAGAAAGATTTTCCTTTATCTCATAACGTTCTGTTATAATCGTTATGTGTTTGTAAGCAGGCACGACATAACATCACAGATGAGATAGTTCGTCATCTTACAATCGGTCCTATACGATTTTGTGTTGTATACCAGGGATATATTATTAATGGATACAAATTTCACAACATGGTGTATGGTGCTAATAAAGCTACACAGAACAACGGGGTTTGTGTGAAAGGCTCTAACTATGCTGACTTGTCCCATGATTTATACGGAAGACTACAAGAGGTTATCAAGATTGAATATAGTGGATTTAAGTGCACTGTGTTGTTAAAACGTGAATGGTTTGACCCCACACAACCTGCTGGTGTAAGGACTCACCCTTCACTCAAGTTGGTCGAGGTTCATCGAGCTCGATGGTATAACAAGTACGAGCCTTTCATTTTGGCAATGCAAGCATGTCAGGTCTTCTATCTTCCATACCCTTCTATGAAGCACGAACTACAATAGTGGTTAGCTATTTTTTGTTGTCAGCCAAAGTTCGCTAATGAGGGAGCCATTGTCGATGATGAGATTGTTCGTTTGACAAATACGACATTTCAATCTGATGAACCAACTTCGTACATTGTCACTGATCTGACAAATGACATTGGATTGGTAGTTAATCCAACGAGTCCCAACATGATCAGTGTACCAGAGGATAGTGACGATGATGAGGAAGATCGGGTGTCAGATTCTAGTAGTGAAAGTGAATTTGAAATAGACAATAGTGAGTAACGTATGTTTATTTTCTTGTATTTTGCCGATAGTGATGTATGTTTAATTACTTGTATTTTGACGTTTACGTTGATTCCTTTCTTAATTCAGATTACTTATACGATTATAAGGGACATATTTTAGCAGGCATGGCATGGAGACCTCCGAACAGGATCCCGACAGATGGTCAACCTCAGATAGGAGGTGGTGGAGGACGCGCTCCCGCAGCTTGAGGTAGAGGACCATCGAGAAGTCGAGGCCAATCCGGAAGGGGTCGAGCTGCATCAGGAGATAGAGGATCACTACGAGAGGGTCGGACGGGACCCATCGTTTCTGGTGCACGGTCGTCCGACCAAGGTCTCGACATTATTTCACCGTCGTCGTATACGAGGCCGACTTCGACGACACATATTCCCACTATTTCGCTGACTGGCCCGTCATCATCCAATCACACCCCATCGTCGCATTCTAATCATTCTAGTAGTTCCTCTCGACATGGCATTCCATCGCCTACTATATCTGCTCCACCTTCCACTGCATCGCCCGCACCATCTCGCGGGTCCCACGAGGCCATGGGAGCCCCTGCTCGAGTGCCTCGAAGGCGCAATGGAGCTCCCCCGCAGCCTCCTCAGGAGCCCCCTTCCACCAGCTCCCTCAGCAGCACCTCAAGAGGGACGAGGAGCCACGCCCCATATTGTTAGATTCCCCATTATTATTGAGTATGTCGGGTAAGTTATCATACCATTACAAATGACTAATTGTAACCTAACTAAAAGTGAGCAAGGAGATCATTTTACTAAGTTCATCAAGTTGAAAATGAACAGGAAAAATTGTTGGGTTTTACATCCTTCGGAAGTCTGTGCTTGGAGGATGACTAAAATCTTCAAGCGGGGGATCATTACTGAGGGGTACTGTTAGAAGTCAGTACCGATCATCAAAAGGAAATATATTGGGAGAGATGGAAAGTAAGTAAATGACACTAAACGATGAAAATTTTGATTAAATATATTATTTCTTTGAAAAAATCATAATTAACTATGTTCATCTTTTTCAGCCATACTTCCGATGGGACCCATCGATTGATGAGGCTATTGTGAGAGCCGCCTACGATGTAAAGGCATGCGTTAGGTACGGCGCGTTGATGCACGAGCTTCGAGCCCTTAGCGTGAGGCCAGACTTTGTCACTGATGAGTCATGGAATAGATACCGTGAGTATTGGGCGAGCGCAGATTTCAAGGCCAGGTTTGAGAAGGCTTTACATAACAGAAAAAATGAAAAGGGCAGCCCTGGTACAGGCCCTTCAAAGCACACCTGTGGCACACGATCTTTTCGGACATATGAAGATATATTAGTAAGTGTCATGGTTATTTGACGTTTCTTTAGGACTTATAAGTTTGTCGCGACTAATATGTTGTAAACTTTGATCTTTTGTGTATAGGCTTTAGATAAGGATGAAGATGATGAGGTTACTCCTAATGATGTATTCCTTCATGTCCATACGAAAGATCATGATGGGGTGACATTCATTGATAGTTGATCAGCGCAGTTTCATGTAAGTATCTTGTTAATATAAAATTTATAATTGCTCATAAAAAATGTTATGATTATGCATATAATGAGATATCTTCCATCATGCTTGAATCATGATTTTTGCTTGTTTTAAATATTTTATTGACTACGTTTACCAAACACTCTCCCACTGTTGTTTTATTTTTTTAGATAGATAAGGACACTTGAAATTAATTAGCAAGCACAATATAACAACCTAGGCAGAACCTATTGAATTCATTAATTGGTGCTATATATGTATACATGCCTTAATTTTAGGAATCAATGAACAATTTATGAATAATATATATGACTTAATTGTTACAAGAAGCCTCATATAAGTATCTGCACTCTTTTCTTTCACATTTAGAAACATAATTCAAGCACAATATAACAACCTAGGTATTGCTTGTATGCACATGAGTAAAAAAAAACTATGTAAATCGAGAGTCAATTTACTCTTTATAGACAAGCTAAATAGATGAGTTGGGTAAATACCACATGGAGATAAATTCTTGCTCTAAATAGTTTCTTTGTTTCTTTGTTTCTCAATTTTTTTGTTTTCTTCTCTTCGGATCTAATTGTCATTTTCTTCTTTGTATGTGGTGGTTTCGTTGCTCTAAATAGTAAATAGGAAGTTATTGAGAACATGGGTAAAGTAATTCAATGAAAATATATGCACAAAAAAATAAAAAATAACTGAAGTGTCTCAAAAAAATAGCCAGAGCAATGCAGCATACAAAATAGAAAAAAAGTAAGCGAGCATATAAAGAACAAAAATTTAATTGGAGATTCCTATATTTTATTTTTTTGAAAAAGTCTGCATTGCCTTTTTACAGTCATGTAGTGAACCAAAGAAATATAGTCTCATAAAGACAACCAATAAGGTTTTTTCAATCAAACAAAAACCAAAATAAGTTCAAACAATTAAACCAATTAAAGCAAAAGGAACATAAACTATACCCACAATGGTATCTCTCTCTCCATGTTCCCTTCTACAGTCATAATTGATTTGACTTAATTGTTCTTTCGAGTTTGGAAACTAATATAGACTTCGGATTTCCACAGTTTTGTAAACATGCGTCGGTTGCAAAATAAATCCAACCAATTTTGCACTTTCATAGGAAGAAACTTACTATAACTTAAATTTGAAAACCGATTTATTTTATGAAAGTTGTGCACACAATTTGAAAATGTTTTGTTGGATGGACATCCACCAATTTCGGTCCCACTTTTAGAGGAATTCTTCGCTATACCCAATTGGAAACAGCTATTAAGTTGGAGTTGTTGATTATATGACTTTTGCTATTTTCGGTCCCACTTACTATTACTTGCTTCTTTTCTTACATGTATTTTGCTATTTTTAAGCACTACAAATGATTTTGGGGTACTTCAATTTTTTTTAAATTTTTCCAATGATTTGTTTTCATTTTTTTTAGTTTTCCTTTGACGACTATATTTTTGTACAGGCGTGAGAAGCACACTCAGGCAACACCTGACCAGCCGATTAATAAGGAGCAGCTCTACTACGATGCGGCAGGGAACTGCCCAAAGGGGCGTGTTTATGGGCTCGGGTCACTTGTCAGGAAGAAGAGGAGATATGTAGAGTCGATGGTGCGACATTCAGAGTTCGATGCAGTTGTTCAGAGGCTTTCGCATTTTGAGGCTTTCGTGTTAAGCCAATTGGGAATGCGTATGGACTTTGGTGCGAACACCTCTCAGGCACCACCACCGCCACCACCTCAGGAGCATCATGAGCAGGTTGGGATGGATCCGGCTTGTTCACCACAGCAGCACGATGATGACAATAGAGACAGCCCAAATTGGGTGGATGAGGAGCACCTTGGTGACGAAAGTTAGGTATTTTAGTTGGTTTTGTATAGCTTTTGGGTTTGTTAACAAATTTGAAACAACATTTTGTGTATATTGAGATTGAATTCTTTTTTTTTGTTCAATTAAGTATATAATATTTGATATTTTGTGTGAATGAAATGTCTTGAAATTTGGTTTTAGAGGATGTTATAGCACCCCCAATGAGTCGTTTGAAGGGATGCAGGACGTTAGAGAAGGCTAGCTGTAGGTTTTGTTGCTTAGGAGAATTGTGCTAGAACAAATTGCTAATAAAAAGAAATTATGGGCTTACAAACGGAATAGCAACGGATTAGCAATGGAATGCATGTATTCCGTTGCTAATCCGTTTCTAATTAGAAACGAAATTCAAACGAGTAGTACATGTTTTGGGTTTATGAGATGAATTCTGTTACTATTCCATTGCTAATTAGCAACAAAATAGAAACGGAATTCATCTCATAAACGATTTTTTTAGTATTATTTTCATCTCTAATCCATTTCTGTTCCGTCTCTAAATAGAAATGGAAATAAATTTCCATTGCTAAATATTTAGCAACGATGATTTTACAAACGAATATTATTACGTTGCTAATCCGTTTCTGATAGTATTTACGTTGGTATTCCGTTGCTAATCCGTTCCTGTTCCGTTGCTATTCCATTTCTAATCCGTTGCTAAATCTGTATTTTTGTAGTGATATAGACTTAAACAAGCACGAAAACAATGGCATGAGAAATTTGACCATACTATGATTGCGAATGGATTTAAAATAAATGAATGTGATAAATGTGTTACACTAAAGAAATGAAAAATTCATGTGTTATGGTATGTCTCTATGTTGATGATATGTTGATAATTAGGACTAATAAGGATATAATCATTTCAACTAAAAAGATGTTGAATTCTAATTTTAACATGAAAGACTTAGGTCAAGCATATGTCATTTTCGGTATTCAAATTAAAAGAAATGACGATAGATATATCCTTACCCGATCACATTATGTAGAAAAAATATTGAAGAGGTTCTATCAATTTAATTGTAAACCTGCTCCTAATCCATTTGAACCGAATTGCAAACTCAAGAAAAATACTGAAAGTACAATTTCTCAATTGGAGTACTCCCAAGTAATTGAAAGCTTGATTACTTAATGATTTCTACAAGAACGGACATTGCTTATGCAGTGAACATACTTAGTAGGTATACAAGCAATCCAAATAATGATCATTGGGAAGCATTGATAAAAGAGTTAAGGTATTTAAAAAATACTTTAGACTATAGCTTGCAATATACAAAACATCCACCAGGTACTTGAAGGGTAAGGTGATGCCAATTGGATTTCTGATAATACTGAAACTAAGTCAACTAGTGGATAAATTTTTACATTAAGAGGAGCTACGATTTCTTGAAAATCAACAAAGCAGACGTGTATAACACTTTCGACAATGGAATCAGAATTTGTATGTAGCGGCCCATTTTCCAAATGAACCGCCACGGGGGCCAATGCAGGCCCACAACCTAGCCTACCAGCGCCGGGTGTGTCCCACATGCAATCTCATCCACCATTTAATCATTATTAACCTCAACGAACAATAATTTACTGTTTAAATTGTTAATGAACCCAAGTCATCTGTTATAATGTTGTTTTGATCCTTAATAAACAACAGCGGAAGTCTTTAAACATTACAAAATAAAATATTAAACATCAAAGTTATGCCTTTAACTCGGATACCTAGTGTGGAAAACCCATATGTCATCATATATCAAAAATACACCTCGAGGTCTCAAAATATAAAAAATATAGGGTCCTAAAGTGTCTCATAATCCCAAATCCCTAAAATAAAAACAAAATACATATGATACAAACGTACAAGTCTCGCTCAATATCTTTGAATCACAGGTACTTTGCAAGCTTGCCCTTGCCACGACTCGTACTCGGATCTGCACTCAAGTCATAACAAAAAGGCAGATGACGAGCCCAGAGTGAGTATTCCCAAAGAAATTAAGTGAGCAATACTGAAAGTAAATACTGGAATTTAAACAAAACTATTAAATAAACATGCGGAAATAAATACAGGCAACCGTAATCATCGCATGGATAAGTAATAGTGAAAGCTCAAAGTGTGTTCCCAGAGCTTAGGGTCAGACTAGTGTTATATTTCGAACTCTCCACAAAATACTATCGGCGAGTACCACTCAAGCAAGGCCAGTATCTGGATCCGCTAGGTGGTCGACGTTGAACCTATGACGCACCTACACGTGCCCCGACGTGACTTTCGGGTTGAACTATTCACCGAGATCCCTAACACACGTGTTATGGCCTAGTGAACATACACACAGGAATGGTACGGAATGAGAGCCTCAACGTCCGTCCATTTAAACCAAAACCAAGAATAGAGTATTGAAAGACAGAATTTGAATTCAAAAGCCAAAATAAGTAAATGTTCGAGAAATTTCAGTTGGGATACTACACACCTCAAATCTCACTTCGTGTCCTGATAAATAACCTCTGACCCGGCTCCGCCCAATCCCCGATATCCAAATTACCGCCCGCAATGACCTATTTCCATTTATAATTAATTTTTAGTCAATTGGACGTATTTTATGGTACTTAGTATAAATATTCTAAATTATGCAATGCATAGCGCGCTATGCCCTTTGGGTAGCGCGCTACACATTTTGGGTAGCTAGATGTTCTTTGAAAAGAAGAACATTATCGCCCTATATGTTTCCACCTAGCGCGTTATTCATCATGTAACGCGCTAAGTGACCTCCCTAACGTGCTACCTAAGGCTCAGAACAGCAGTTTTGTTGAGCACCACAACAACAACATATATTGATCAAGTTCCATAGCACTTGAAGCCCACCAAAATAGCCACATAAAACACATCTTGGGTTCACACAAACGCCCCAAAAATTTGTACCAAAAGATGAAGAAAGATGAGGTGATAGTGAATCTTACCTTGCTTTGTTGAATTAACCTCTCCAAGTTCCTCAAATGATCACTTTTAGTGCTCCAAACCCTTGCTTTTGATCTCCAATTTTCGGATTTCTTGTAAGAGAGAGAAAAAAGGTAATGAAAAAGAAGTCAAACTTTGTTTTATACCATTCAATGATCTCTACTCACATGTGCATCCCAATGCCATCAAATGGACACTATTTGCTCCATTTTTCAACCCATAATGACACCTAAAGTGACTCCAATGAAACACTCTCCCTTGTCCTTAACTCAATAAGTCATCTCTCGGGCTTTTCGACGCCCGATTTCGCGTCTCAAATCGCGACATACGCGTACTACCATGACCCTGGCCACCAAATGGGCATTACATATTAATTATTTAACTCATTTAATTCATTTCGTGTGTGTATTATTTTTCTCGGCCTAGTTTTTCGTCTTTTAGCCTACCCGACATCCACTTTGACACGCATATCGAGGCGAATACGTATCACACAGTCTCGCACGTTAAACGTAACATAAATACACACATCGTGATGTCGTTTAATCTATTTCAACATAAACATCGCAAATTAGATAAATCAGCAAACAAAATAACTATTTACATAACTTCAGGCGCGCCCTAGCCTAGCTACGGGTCCCACGAGCGTCTAAGATGTCAACCACGTCTGCAACCACGTCATTAATAACGGCGAATTAAATTCGGGCTGTTACATTTCTTCCCAACTAGGTAAAATCCCTGTCCCGAGATTTAAATTAAACTTAAACATTTACCGGTAAATAAGTGGGGATACCGTCGTCGCATAGTAGACTCAAGCTCCCAAGTGAGTTCATTGGTCCCATGATGTTGCCAACGTATCAAAACCTTTGGGATCTCCCTGTTCCTCAAAGTCTGATTCCTCTTATCCATGATCTCCATAGGCTGCTCCTCATATGACACATCAGATCGCACATCAATCTGATGTACATCAACCATAGGCCTCGGTCCCGACCTAGCCAGCCTCAACATGGAAATATGAAATACTGGATGTACCCCTGCTAACTACGATGACAACTCCAGACAGTATGCCACTCTGCCGACGCGTTCCTCAACCCTGAACGTTCCAATGAACCTTGGTGTCAGCTTCCCCTTAATGCCAAAACCTCTGATGACCCTTCCAGGGCGAAACCTTCAAATACACCAAGTCCCCAGCCTCGTAGCTCAGACCCTCAAGGTACTTATCCGCATATTTCTTCTGCATATCCTGTGCCGCCTGAAGCCTTTGTCCGATCTGTCTCACCTTCTCAGTATGGTCAACAATAACCTCAGGTCCTATAACCGTTTTATCATCTGGTGCCTCCCAACATGCTGGTGACCTGCAGGGCCTACCATAAAGTGCCTCAAACGGTGGCAACCCGATATTGCCTGATAGCGTTATTGTAAGCAAACTCACATAAAGGCAAGTAATCCTTCCACGATCCACCAAACTATAATATACATGCCCTGAGCATATCCTTGAGAAATTTGAATCAAACGCTCTAACTGCCCGTCAGTCTGAGGATGGTACGTAGTGCTGAACTGTAAACGAGTGTCAAACTGCTCCTGCATACTTTCCTAAAGCCTCGAAGTAAATCTTGGATCTCTATCAGAAACAATAGAGAATGGTACGTCGTGCAATCTGACAATCTCTCTCTCGAAGATAGTACTCAGCTATGTAAATGAATATCGCATAGCGATCGGTATGAAATGTGTCGACTTCGTCAACCTGTCGATAACTACCCAAACTGCGTCGTGTCTCCTCGTAGTCTGCGGTATGCCACTGACGAAGTCCATGGTCACGTGTTCCCACTTCTACTGAGGAATGAGCAATGGTTGTAGCAACCCAGCTGGTCTTCTGTGCTCAACCTTCACCTGTTGGCAAATATTACAACTCTGGACGTATCTGCCCACGTAAGCCTTCATCCCTGGCCACCAAAACAATCTCTGTAGATCGTGATACTTCTTGGTCCGACCAGGATGAACTGTATATCGCGACCAGTGTGTGTCTTCGAGAATGTTGTCCCTGAGCTCCGATATTGGCGGTATCCACAAATGACCCCGGATCCTGAGCCAGTCCACTGATCCGCAAATACCGGCCGTCAGCTCTCTACAACTCAGCAACTCGCTCAAGAGACACCGTGGGAACTCATATCTAACAACAAATTTGTAGCTCAACAATAGCCTCTTTCATACAGAACACCGACACTGCCTCAAGCAAGCCATGCTCATGTGTCATATGTCGTAGTACCTTCTGGCTCTCGATGTCGCTCATGCTCAGTGCATCGGCTACGACATTCGCCTTACCCGGATAATACTCAATGGCGAAGTCATAGTCCTTCAGTAACTCGAGTCATCTCCGTTGTCGCATGTTCGACTCCCTCTGAGTGAACAGGTACCTCAAACTCTGGTGGTTTGTGAATAACACGAACCTCTCGTCGTACAAGTAGTGCCTCCAGGCCTTCAGTGCAAACACAACTGTCGCAAGCTCCAAGTCGTGCATTGGATAGTTTCCCTCGTGGAGTCTCAACCGTCAAAATAAATAGGCCATTGGGTATCTATCCTACATCAACATGTAACCTAACCTAGTGCCTGACGCATCGGTATAAACTGAAAAACCTCTACCTGCTACAGGTAATGCCAAAACTGGCACCGAAGTCAACTTACTCTTAAGCTCCCAAAAAGCATCCTCACACTCTTGTGACTAATTAAATCTAACATCCTTCTTGGTCAATCTCATCATCGGCGCTACAATTATCGAGAAATCTTGCATGAAGCGCCTGTAATATCCTACCAAACCCACGAAACTCCGGATGTCAGATACAGACTCGCGTGTCCTCTAGTCAATAATCGATCGAATCTTGTCACCATCAACTGATATGCCCTGATCACTGATGACATGCCCCAACAACTTCACCTCACTCAGCCAGAACGCGCACTTGATGAACATGGCATAAAGTATGTGCTCTCTCAGCGTCGCCAACACATCTCTGAGATGCCTCTCGTGCTCCACATGATTCCTTCTATAAATTAGGATGTCATCGATAAAAAACTATGACGCATCAATCCAAAAATGGCTTCAGTACTCTGTGCATCAAGTCCATGAAAATCGTCGGTGTGTTAGTCAGTCCAAATGGCATGACTATAAACTCGAATAGCCCGTAACGCGTACTAAATGTGGTCTTCTCCACATCCTCATCTCGAATCCTCAACTGATAGTATCATGATCGTAAGTCAATCTTCGAGAAGAACTTGGCCCCAACCAACTAATCGAATAAGTCATCAATCCTTGGAAGTGGGTAACAATTTCGAATTGTCACCCGATTTAGCTTCAGATAGTCCACACACATACGCATCGATCCATCTTTCTTCTTCACAAAAAGAACTGCAGCTCCCCAAGGTGACCTCCCTAGCACACTATATGTTTCCACCTAGCGCGCTATTCGTCATGTAGCGCGCTAAGTGACCTCCCTAGCGCACTACCCAATGCTCGGAACAGCAGTTTTGTTGAGCACCACAACAACAACAACATATATTGATCAAGTTTTATAGCACTTGAAACCCACCAAAACAGCCACATAAAACCCATCTTGGATTCACACAAATACCCTAAAAATTTGTACCAAAAGATGAAGAAAGTTGAGGCGATAGTGAATCTTACCTTGCTTTGTTGAATTAACCTCTCCAAGTTCCTCAAATGATCACTTTTAGTCCTCCAAACCCTTGCTTTTGATCTCCAATTTTCGGATTTCTTGTGAGAGTGAGAGAGAGAGAGAAAAAAAAAGGTGATGAAAATGAAGTCAAACTTTGTTTTTATACCATTCAATGATCTCTACTCACATGTGCATCCCAATGCCATCAAATGGACACTATTGGCTCCATTTTTCAACCCATAATGACACCTAAACTGACTCCAATGAAACACTATCCCTTGTCCTTAACCCAATAAGTCATATCTCGGGCTTTCCGACACGTGATTTCGCGTCCCAAATCGCGACATACACGTACTACCATGACCCTAACCACCATCACATATTGATTATTTAACTCATTTAATTCATTTCATGTGTGTATTATTTCCCCGGCCTAGTTTTTTCATCTTTTAGCCTACCCGACACCCACGTCGACACGCATATCGAGGCAAATACGTATCACACAGTCACGTACGTCAAACGTAACATAAATACACACCGCAATGTCGTTTAATCTATTTCAACGTAAACATCGCAAATTAGACAAATCAACACACAAAATAACTATTTACCTAACTCTTAGCATGCCCTAGCGTAGTTGCGGGTCCCACGAGCGTTTAAGCTGTCAGCCACGTCTACAACCACGTCATTAATAATGGAGAACCAAATTCGGGTCGTTACATTGTAGCCTTAGACAAAGCTGCTGAGGAAGCAAAATGGCTCAAAAACTTCCTATAAGACATTTCATTCTAGCCAAAACCAGTGCCAACAATATTTATACATTATGAATGTATGGCACCACAAGCTAAAGCTAAAAATAATTTATACAATGGTAAATCAAGAGATATAAGGCGCCTACATAATACTATAAGACACTTACTATCAAGTGGAGTAATTAATATAGATTATGTAAAGTCAAAGGAGAACATTACAGATCCTATGACAAAGGGCTTACTAAGAAACCAAGTCGTATTGTTATTAAGGGGAATGAGTTTAAAGTCTATAAGTGAGTTAAGTCTAGCGGAAACCTAACCTAGGTGATTGGAGATCCCATGTACTAGGTTCAATAGGCAAACTGGTTAGATGAAACTCGAGAGAAGAACACATATTCGCTCATTCCTAAGATGAAAAATGTGTTCAAAAGAAGTGAAAAGATATGTTAAGCATTTAATGACAAATAAAAATCTCACCTATATGATAGTAAATGTGGGTTGCATTTGTGAGAAATAGACGGGCTAAATTCTCTAAATCTATCATGAAACCAGGATTTGTCCAGGACCAAAATGGAAAAAAAAAACGTATAAACTGAGTTTTGATATTTGTGTCATGCGTAAGGCATATTTTCCTGGTTTACTACAAAAAGTGAATTGTTCAAGATCCTATATATCCACTGCGTCACGAAGTAAATCCGATATGCTTTACTATGGTAAGTTCAAGTCTTTTAGATATTTTTCCTGACAATACGACATGATACTTCTCTCTCTTTTCTGTATTATAATTTTTATTTATATATTTATTTATTTTAAGCCAAATTTGAACAGAAATGTGGGGTAAAATGATATTTTCTATTCAAATGTGGGGTATTGTTGGAGTTTGAATAGAAACTATTTAGTTTCACATTGCTCACTTAAAAAGAGTATAAACTCTTTATATACAAACACCCTCTCTTTAGCATTGCTTTAGAGAAACCCAATGGATAGAGTCCAAGTGGCATTAGGTAATAGGGTATACATATATAATATTTGATATTTAATGTCAAAGATAGGGCCTCAGGCCATGGGGGTCGGCTTTGGGCTTAGATTGTTAGCTTTGTAAAATCAAGTTATTTTTTATTTTAAAACTTAAATATTTTTTTAATTTCAAAATTAATTGTTGACAATTAATTTCAACAATTAATTTCGTTATTTTGATTAATAGGTGCGACTGTTAAATAATATCAACGGGTATTATTTTTGAATTTGGATAGTCACCTTGGTTTGAACCAGTGCTTCAAGTTCTATTTAAGTAGAACTAAAACACTGGAAATTCACTTAATTTTCGAAATACATAATATTTGAGAGAGCAGCAAATCAGTTTGGGCCGACTTTTGGAATTGGATGAGGGAATTTGAAGTCTTGAGGACGAAAGATATCGAGTCCATAAAAGAAAACGTTTGTAAGCTTATGGAAGTTGTTAACAAAATATAGCTAGCCTAGGTGAAGATCTAACTCCAGAGAGTTTTAGAGAAAAGCTCACTGGAAAGATTTATGAGTCTTAGATTTCGTCTCTCGAAGACTTGAAAGGTTAAGTCCCATCTGTCAAATATGATTTCATAGATAAGTATATTAGTGTGGATCTCCCCTCCAATTAGTACATATGCTTTTTGGAGTAATTAAAACTTGACACTTATGAATTGGAGGTGGTTAAGTTAAGGATAATATTGGTATTGACGGGAGATTCATGGGCTCCCACAGCTAAGCAAAGCTAATTGGAGGTGGTTAAGCTGAAGATAATATTGAAGTTTCGAGAAAAGTTCTCAAGTTGAAGTTTTTGATTTGAGAATCTTCTAAATATCCAAAAGTTAATTTATATATATTTATATATGTTTATGTTATTGTATCCCTTAATTGGTGGTGAGCAAAAAAGTATTAATTAGGTGTAGAGATATTATGAAGACCCTAAATTATTTTTGTAATCTTAGATTTCTAAAAAGTTGAATGTAGTGTGGTTCACACCTAATATGTCTTGCATTAGAAGTTACTTAACAATAACAAAAAATGAAGAACCATGTAGAAGATCATCCTCTTCTTCCTTTTGTTAAAACAGAATTTCCTTGTAACACAAAAAAAAATCTTTTTATTAAAAGCAAGTTAACTGAGTAATTAAAAAAAACTTTTTTAAAGTAACAAAATCTTTTTTTTTACTTAAAAAATCTATATATAAAATACCTCTCTTCTCTCCATTAATTTTCTTTACAGGGCATGAAAGCAAGTTAGTTGAGTAATTAAATTGGGAAAATGTTATTTTCATAAGAAGTTTATGGGAAAAAATTATCTTCCTTCAACATAGGAAAACTAGGGGAAATATATATATATATATATATATGGTCATTAATGTTGTAGAAAGAACATATATAAGCATATACTTGGAGGAAATGATGAGTCAAAGTTAAGATCTTTGCACATTTGAGAAGCAAGAGAAGATCAATGAGCTTAATTCCGCGATAATTTTTAAGGAAACTAAATATTGTATCTAGCTGTTAAGGAAACTAAATATTGTATCTAGCAGTTAAGGAAAGTAGTATCTCGTGTATCTCGTAGTTTCCTTTTGTGGTTATATTTTCCTTTCTTGTATTCTAGACCTTTGTATATATATAGGGTACCATGTACACAAGTAAACTACACAATAAACATATTCTATTCATAAACTATCATGGTATCAGAGACCTAATCGTGGGTCTTTCCTCTTTGTTTTTCTGTCTCGTCTGCTGGGACGCCTCGGTAGGCGCATGTACTACACCTGCATCTATGTACGTTTGACGCATCCGCCGCTGCCGCTGCATGCGTCACATCGCCTGCTGCACGACGCTGCTCTGTACACCTGGCGCTTGCTGCTCACTAGTTGCCCGCGCACCAAATCAGTCAGTCGACAATCTGATAAGTTCCATATTCAATGGAGAAAAGAGAAGTCTCACAGCCTATCTCCATGATTCTTGATGGTACAAATTACTCACTTTGGTCCCAATGGATTAAAAGTTTTTTTAATTGGTCGAAAACTTTGGCGAATCGTTACGGGAGACAACCCCAAAGCAGAAAAGGATGACACGGAGACACAAGCCAAATTTCTTGACCGACTTAACGACTGGGACAGTAAGAATCATCAGATTATCACCTGGTTCTGTAACAAAGTTTTTTAATTGGTCGAGAACTTTGGTGAATCGTTACGGGAGACAACCCCAAACCAGAAAAGGATGACACGGAGACACAAGCCAAATTTTTTGACCGACTTGACGACTGGGACAATAAGAATCATCAGATTATCACCTAGTTCTGTAACATATCTACTCCTTCTATTCATATTCAGTTTGTTGATTTTGGGACGGCTAAAGAATTTAGGATTTTTTGTTTGTTAGATACAAAACCTCTGGTTTGGCACAGTATTATCAATTGTTCACCACTTTGAACAGTTTGAAACAAGAAGCTGGTCAGTCCATCAATGAATTCTTAGCACTCATTCAACCAATCTGGAACCAGTTACAACAGGCCGAAATTAGCAAAGACCACATTCATCTCATCCAAGTTCTCATGGCTCTTCGCCCTGAATATGAATCAGTCTGTGCGACCCTCCTGCATCGCGATCCACTACCTTCTCTTGACGCAGCTGTAAAAGAAATTTTGTTTGAAGAAACTCGGCTTGGCTTGGTCAACTCCGCCCCTTCGTTAGAAGTAGCCCTCGCAACTACTCAATCATGGCCTAAACCCATCGCCCACCCTTGTAAGAACTGCATAAAAATGGGCCATTCGTTTATTAATTGTCCTACAATTGAGTGTCGATATTGTCATGAACGTGGTCACATAGTGCAGAACTGCCCAAATAAACGATCTCGTCCCAAAGGCACACCTAAGACTGCATCTGTCTCTAACACTGGTTCTTCTGTTGTTGTTGCTATCTCTTATGGGTCATATTCCTCTCCGATGTTTTCTATGAGTGATTTGGAACCAATCATCAAACAGGTGATACCTACCCAACCCACTGCCCTATCTGTGACCTCAGGTAACCATTAGTTCTTTGATTATGGGTGTTGTAATCATATGACACCAAATTTATCTCTCTTTTCTAACAGTAGTCGTTCTCCGCATTCTTTAAGAATTCAAACTGCAAACGGTAGCTCCATGTCTGTTACCCACTCAGGAACCGTGTCCAACCACAGTTTGAATCTCCCCGACACCCATTGTGTTCCTGACCTCACTCTTAACTTAATTTATGTCGGCCAATTATGTGACCAAGGCTTGACTATTTTATTTTCTCCCACTAGCTCTCAGGTACAGGACATTCAGATGGGTCATATTCTGGGAACGGGAATCAAAGTGGGATGATTATTTGAGCTCACATCACTTCATATGCCTGCCGTCAAACAGATCTCTTATATAGTTTCCACCCCCTCACTCTACCAGTGGCACCTCCGTCTTGGCCATACATCAGCCAGTAAACTCCGTACTCTTGTTTCCAGTGGGTCATTGGGTATTTCTAAATTCGAGTCTTTTGATTGTGTGCATTGTCAGTTGGCAAAACAACTTGCTTCTTCTTTTTGTCTTAACGAATCCATTAATAATACTTTGTTTGTATTAGTTCATTCTGATGTTTGGGGTCCAGCACCTACTTCAACTGTGAATGGCTATCGCTATTTTGTACTGTTCATTAATGATTATTCAAGGTTTACCTAGATATATTTTCTAAAACATCGATCTGAAAAACCGCAAACTTACATTGATTTTACTAACATGATCAAAACTCAATTTGCATGTACAATCAAAATTCTTCGTACTGACAATGCTTTAGAATACCGTGATTTTGTCCTTCTTCAGTTTCTTAAATTGTAAGGTACCATTGTTCAACGTTCATGCCCGTACACATCTCAACAAAATGGTCGAGCTGAAAGGAAACATCGACATATCCTAGACTCTGTACGTGCCCAACTTCTCTCTGCATCTTCTCCTGAAAAGTTTTGGGGTGAAGTCGCTTTAAATTGTGTCCATACCATTAATCGACTCACACCAGTTTTAAAGAACATCTCTCATTTTAACCGATTATATGGTACACCACCAGACTATTCTAATCTTCGGGTTTTGGTTGTGCATGTTTCGTTCTTCTAAAACCCCCTGAACATACCAAACTTGAACCGCGTGCTCGTCTATATTGTTTTCTCGGGTATGGAATTGAACATAAGGGCTATAGGCGTTAGGACCTTCTTTCTCGGTGATTACGCATTTCCAAACATGTTACTTTTTGGGAAAATACCATGTTCTCTACCTTATCCAAGTTCGACAGTTCCTTATCATGTACTCAACTGTTTTTCACTAACTCGTCTATCGAGCTTTTCTCATCTTCTGTTGCAGGTACTCCAAATGAGCTCAATGATCATGATCCCATTCCAGCACCCGTCGTCAACGAATCTACCCCCTATAATACTCATGTTCCTGCTCCTGTTCCCCTTCGTCATTCTGAACGGGTAACTGAACCCCCCTCTTACCTCAAAGATTATCATTCTTTCTCTGCTATTTCTTATTTACTTGAGCCCTCCTCCTATCGAGAGGCTAGTTCTGACCACCTTTGGCAGCAAGCAATGTCAGAAGAACTGTGTGCATTAGAGAAGACTCATACTTGGGACTTAGTGGATCTGCCCTCTGGCAAGACTCCAATTGGATGCAAATGGATTTACAAGATAAAAAATCGCTCTGATGGCTCTATTGAGCGGTATAAGGCTCGTCTGGTCGCTAAAGGCTACACACAGAAATACGACATTGACTATGAAGAGACGTTTGCTCATGTAGCCCGCCTGACCTATGTTCGAAGTTTGCTTGCTGTAGCAGCTATCCGACATTGGCCCTTGTTCCAAATGGATGTTAAAAATGCTTTTCTAAATGGTGATATTGCCGAAGAAGTCTATATGTGCCCACCCCCTGGCTACTCTCATTCTCCAAAACAAGTTTGCCTCCTCCTTCGTGCATTATATGGCCTTAAACAAGCTCCCCGTGCCTGGTTTGCCAAGTTCAGTTCCACTATTACACAATTTTGTTTTCAGTCGAGTCCTCATGATTCTGCCTTGTTTACTCGACGAATTGACAAGGGCATGGTTCTTCTCCTGTTTTATGTTGATGACATGATCATCACCGGGGACGACTCCACTGGGATTTCTAACTTACAGCAATATCTCAAGAGTCACTTTGAGATGAAGGACTTGGGTAACTTGAGATACTTTCTTGGTCTTGAAGTTACCTCTACTCCTGATGGATATTATCTTTCACAAGTGAAATATGCCTCTGATTTGATTTCTCACTCTGTGATTACTGATACTGCTGTTGCATCCACTCCATTGGACACGAATGTCAAGCTGACTCCATCAGATGGTACACTTCTTTCAGATCCTAACCTATATCGCCAACTTGTGGGTAGTTTGGTTTACCTCACTGTTAGCCGTCCAGACATTGCTTACGATGTTCATGTTGTCAATCAATTCATGTCAGCTCCTCGTACTGCTCACTTCACTGCTGTTCTCCGCATCTTTCGATATGTAAAAGGCATCTTGTTTCATGGTCTCCACTTCTCTGTCAACTCTCCCTTGGTATTATCTGGTTACTCGGATGCAGATTGGGCTGGTGATCCTACCGTCCGACGTTCTACTAATGGTTATTATTTCTTCTTGGGCAACTCATTAATATCCTGGCGAAGCAAGAAACAAACAGTCACATCTCGCTCTAGCACAGAGTCTGAGTATCGGGCTCTTGCGATGCTACCTACGAACTACTTTGGATTCGTTGGTTACTTGAAGATATGGGGGTTACACATGCTTCTGCTACCATTCTGCATTGTGACAATCAAAGTGCAATCCAAATTGCGCACAATGATGTTTTTCATGAGAGAACAAAACATATTGAGAATGATTGTCACTTCGTCTGTCAACACTTGGTTCGAGGTACCCTTCAGCTTTCTTTTGTCTCATCCTCCAATCAGACGGCTGATATCTTCACTAAAGCTCATCTTCCGGGTCGTTTTCATGCTTTGTTTGACAAACTCAAGTTGATTTCTACGAACCCATCTTGAGTTTGAAGGAGGGTGTTAAGGAAACTAAATATTGTATCTAGTTGTTAAAGAAACTAAATATTGTATCTAACAGTGAAGGAAAGTGGTATCTCGTGTATCTCGTAGTTACCTTTTGTGGTTATACTTTTCTTTCTTGTATTCTAGACCTTTGTATATATAGGGTATCATGTACACAAGTAAACTACACAATAAACATATTCTATTCATAAACTATCAATAATCATGTTTCGACTTGTTCTCGAAATTGAATACAACTTCAATTAAGTTGTCTAAGTCATCACCTACTTCTAATGACAATAAGTATGATGATATCTCCAAATATTAGATATTTGGAGCAAAAAGCTCCAGCCCTTTCAAATATGGACGAGCATGCCTTATAATCAATATCTTGAGCTTCAACCACGTCGAAGAAAACTGCATAATCACCCGAGTGACATCGCAATCCACAATGCTCAATTCCTCTAGGTTTGGACGATTGGATCCAATATGAATAACAATTTCTCTTGTCACAAACATTCCTGCAAAAGATAAGCTTGTTAGTTGCATAAACTTCTTATCAAAGTTGAAGTTGCTTAGGCCACAACATCCCAAACTCAACACCCTTAATGTTGTCACTTGATAGAGTGAATCTGTAACATTGAACAATGAAGGAAAGGACTCCACAGTGTCCCGACGAGTATCATATCGATGAAACAAATATATTATTTCTTCGTCCGAGAAGTCTAGATGGAGTTCCTTGATCTTCTTTGCTGCTGCAAATGCTAGCAGCTTCTCAATAAAGACCTTGTCCTTACAATAATTCATTTCAAAATGAAGCTTAAGTTTGATACAATCTAACTCGGGTTTAGTGAACCGAGGCAGCAGTCGGCGCACATAAAATGCGAAGTATCTCCTAATGCCTATCGTCCAGCAATGCGCTCTCGCTTGTTTCAAGAACTTGGATCGATCTAATTCAATGGTTTTGCAACAGGTGCAAAGATTAAGCCACTGCTTTGTGCAAGAGCAGAGTATGATGGCATCCATGAAAGGTAAAAAACAGAGTATGACAATGAAGACATGTTCAAGGAGGTCAGTGAATTCCACCATTGTTATTGAACTGATGAAACTGAGAAAGTGAGAAATGATAAGGGAAAATGATGAGAAAACCATATGTTTGGGCATGTATTTATGGACATGTTGAAGAAAGGGAGAGAAGATAGGTGAATGCTTGTGAGCAGGCACATTTATGTTGCATGGATTTGTTTTGGAAATATATTGGAGGGTAGATATGGTTTTGAACCTTGGCTTTAATTTGATGTTTAATGCCTTTTATTTTGTATGATTAATTGGTTTCCATTTTAAGAATTATTGCTTAGTAAAAGGGTATCTATATAATTAAATGAAAAACCCTCTTTGTTTAGTATTATATATGTTGTTAAATGGAATTAAAGGAATGCAACAACAACAACAACAACAACAACAACAACAACAAAGCTTCAATCCCAAATAAATTAGGGGCACGCGGCTATACAAATGAATCAAACTCTTCCAATTGTCAAATCTAAACAATGCATGCATGCATGCATGCATGGTAAGAAAGAAAATAAAGTGTCCTCATTGCTCGACTATAATGAGTTATATTTGTTATGTCTTAATTTGTTTTCGTTTTTTAGAAGACTACTTACAAACAATACAAAGCGCCGCAATATCCAAATATAAAGCGCACCAATATCCAAATACAAGACACCGCAATATCTAAATTAATTAAGCATATAATCAATTTTAAGAACTTGACTAATTGTTTCTCCCAGCTATTTGATTAAAACAACAAAGCCTATAATAAAACGATGACCCAAAACCCTAACTTTTTTTTTGGTTCTCCTTGATTCTAACCTTTAATTTGGAACCATCAACAATCCTTTCTTCTAATCGACAATAGTTCCAACAATCTCTTTGGCGGATATATTCAAATCTAATGAGTTGATTAGTTTCATCCCTATTGTAGTCATCAAATTCACCATTGGTTGCATCTACTTCTCCACGTGTGCATCCTTCTTAAGGGTTGTGTTCGAATTTACGTATATAAGGTTGGTACTTGTCATTAAGTTAATTTATTTCTTAGGTAAGTAGTTGTCGTCCTCCTTGTTGGAAGTTTTAGATAGCCTTCCTTCTTTGAAAGTTTTGTGTTTACTTTCCTTGTTGGAAGTTTTGTTTTTCGTTATGGTTGGAATAGTGTGTCTGTATGTGTACGTAATTTTGTTATTTTCCAAAAGTTTGTCAAGAGAATAGTAATTGATTATCTAATTATTTCATTATTACAGTCGTAGTTCTTCAATGCCAATTTTATAGTAGTTGAATACTATTTTGAACAATTAGAAATAGCGAATCGATATGCTTTTTTTGGTCTTTCAATGTGCTTTTTATTAAGGTAATTGATTATATGTCTTAAATGTATGTAGAGTCATTGATAACTAATGAAATTTTTATTCCTTAAAAAAAGACAACAAGAAAGCCTCAATTTCAAATTAGTTATGGATTACTATTTATTACACAAAAGAATATGAATGTATCTACTCATTTTAAAGAAAGTTCTTTAATATAAATAATCAATTCTTTTCATAAATAATGATAAATGTCAAGGTTGGGTCCTTAATGGAACCGGTTTAAGTTGATCAATTCATACAATAAATCGGCCAATCATATTTTGGTAGTACTTTTATGAAATGACAACATGAACAAAGAATTTTTTGCGACGTCATCGTCACTGCAAGGCCTAGCATATAAGCTGTCACAAAAACATACTCGCGACGAACAAGTGACAGTTTGAAGCCGTCTAATTTAAGCCCCGTTAATTGATTTGGATAAGTAGAGAATACTAAAAACGGCTTAGTATTTGTCACAAGTGACATTCATAACTCCATCTGATCCGCCACAAAAATTACTAAACTGTCACTAATAATTCAAAACTTAAAACTATTCTATTACAATTGTCGCAATTGTTTAAAACCAATTTTATAATAGGTGAATGTTATTTTAAATAATTTATGTATAGTCTTGTTCCATAAATATTAATTGTATTGAGAGCTATTAATAATTAATGAAATTTATATTCCTTCAAAAAAAACAAAGCATCAATTCTAAATTATTTATAAATTAGTACAATTTATTACACAAAAGAACATGTATGCATCTCTACTCATTTAAAAAAAATTCTTTAGTATAAATAATCAATTCTTTTTCATAAGTAATGGTAATCTAGGATTAAGTACTTAATATAATGGAACTAGTCTAAGTTTTTCAATTTATACAATAAATCAGCAATTCATAATTTGCTATTACTTTTATAAAATGACAACAACAATAACAAAGAAATTTATGTAACCAAAAATAAAAATTAATGACAAATAAATTTTGTGACGCAAGATGCATAGTCGTCACTACAAGGCGCAGTGTATGCCGTCACAAAAACGTACTCGCGACGAACCAGTGGCGGTTTGGAGCCATCTTATCTAAGACCCGTCAATTTATTTGAGTAAGGAGAGAATATTAAAGACCAAGGATAGCAGCTGTCACAAATGACTTTTTTTTTCCATGTGGTCCGCCACAAATATTACCAAACTATAACTAATAATTCAATACTCAAAATCTTCCCAACTATATAAACACATCTAATACAAGTTAAAACGACCTAATAAAAATGGAGCGCTGCTATGGGCACCCCACCAATTTGCAAAGGCACGCCGTTATTAAGGGCACCAATTGGTTTGCTCAAGGCACCCAAAAAAATGAGGTATATTTCTTGAAATACCCCTACCCAAAATGTGCACCCCACCCAACTCGATCATCTCCTCTGTTGTTTTCCTGAAATGGGTTTCTTTTTTCTTCTTCTCCTCTGTCATTGAACCTTTCTGTCCTCAATCTATGTTGTCCAAATCATGTCCAGCATCATCGTGTCCATCATCACCGTGTTGAGCATCACTGAGTCGACCATCTCCTTCGAATCCTCTTCTTCAAATCGTCAAATTTAGGGTTTGGTTTGTTCGATTTGAGCTTGCGGGAGTCAATTCGAGTGACTAAAGGTAAGGTTTTATTCGATTTGGTTGGAAATGGTTTTTTTAGTTGATTTTATTTTTGGAATTGTTTGATCTTCATCCACGGGTTTCCAATATGGAAACCCGTGGTTTCCGGCCACACAGGGCAGTAACGTATGAGACGTTCTCGGCCACTAATGACCGAGAATGTCCCAATTAATGGTAAAAATTAGCATATAGTACGTCTCGGTTACAACTAACCGAGACTATAAGTACTTGTCTCGATTAGTTTTAACCGAGAAAACTTTACATATTCTCGGTAATATATTACCGAGACTAATGTCGAATGTAATTTCTACCTGTCTCGGTCGAATATCACTGAAACTTTATATTATGTTTCGTTTCCTGGAAATCGATACTTATAGGTATGTCTCGTTGACATGGTACCGAGACATGATATTAATTCTCGGGCCTGTTCAACCGAGACATATTTTTTGCACATTGTTTAATTCTTTTTTATTTAAATTAATTATTTGGATTTTCCCTTCAGATATGGCTCGTTCCAAAGCAGTTGTGACCAGGGAGGAGACCGGTAGTGATCCATTAGGATGTGCCCATGGTCATGGTGGTCGGCGACCCCAGACTGCCTCTTACCGGAAGGAGAAGCAAAAGCTTGAAACCAAGGTTAAGGCACCAGAGGCGAGTACACATTCTCGCAAGGGTGTTGTAGAAGATGACGGTTCACATATTGGCGAGCATCGGGAAAAGGGATTTGAAGATTGCTCAAGGTGGAAGTCAAGGTGAAGCTTCCTAGTCTTCTAAGGACTCACTTAGGAATGAAGAAAGAGAAGAAGGTTTGTTTTAAGTTATTTGCAATTGTTGAATTTGTTACATACTATTTACTTAGTTTTTATCCTTTTTTGAAAATTGTGATTTGTGTTTACTTTGTCAAGATCATGTAGGTGGTAGTACCAGTGGTGGAGGCAACCGAGGGACACGAGCCACACGAGGCAGCCGAGGTGGGCGAGGTATTCGAGGTGGCCGTGGTACCCAACCCACAACAAATGAAGAAGATCAAAAAGAAGACCCGTCTGCTCCTTTACCCAGTGGGCCAATAGACCGGAGTCTATTGTTGAGCTTCAAACATCATGTTGCGACTGCGATTTGGGACAATGTGGTACGTAGCTCGTCTGTTCCTCTAACAAAGTCACACTACTAGCTACTAGTACTTACAATATTGCATGAGTAATGAAAGCACTCACTAAGTCACAAATTAACACATGCATGGGGTGTTGCTTTTGGTAAACATTACTTCTTGTCTATGCTTGTTGGTTTGGAGCTGATCCTTTCCCAACGTCATTTATAGAGTTTGGTGATCAATTTAATGTATGTTAATGAATTTGAAATACTAGTTGATAATTTTTTGTTATGAGATGTGAGTTATTCTCATAATTCTAACACTCTTTAGGGGCTTACCAAATAGTAGCAATGGAGTATTTGTGATTAATTTCGTGAAATGTGTTTAATATAATTTTGTGCTTACATGATGAGTTGTGACTTACCTTCAGATTCATAGGCTGTAAACTTAGCTATATATATTTGTGCAACTTTCATTTGTTTTGCAGCATCGACCACAACTGAAATGCATTAACCACGGGGCTCAAATCCAAGAATGGGATTCGCAAGCATGTCACCCCGATACCGAAGGTCTTTAAAGGATTATCCACCGGACCGGGCTATCCACGCTCATTGACTGCTCATACAAGAAGGGCAACAAAGAGTTGATTTCTGCTTTTGTCGAGCAGTGGCAGTCGGAGACAAATACATTTCACATGTCATTCGGTGAAATGTCAATAAATTTGGAGGACGTTAGCATGTTATTGAAGATTTCGGTGACTGGCAAGGTTGTTGCGGTGGACAGTTTCTCAAGATACACCGAGGACTCTCACAAGGAAGCGATTGAGCTAGTTTCCAAGTTGCTTGGTGTTACAATTGAGGAGGCAGAGGATGAGGTCAACATCACGAGGGGCTTCACTGTTCAAAAGGCGTGGTTGAAGACTCAGTGAGCCCCGACCGGGAAGTCGAAGCCGTGTAATTACCCTCTCATGACGTGAGCATTTATTTTGTACCTCTTGTGGTGCACTCTCTTTACCGACAAGAGTGGATCACGGGTCTCCATCGCATTGCTCAAGTTGCTGGAGAATTTAGACGATGTTGCCAAGTATGCATGGGGCGCTACTGCGTTGCCGTACTTGTACCGTCAGCTTGGGTCGGCGACTAGATTTGAAGTGTCGCAGATTGCCGGTTACCTCACTTTGCTCGAGGTAATTGACACAAATTCAACTTACTTTCTAATTTTTATTTATTACCAATTGTGGTATCGTTGCTAATGTTTTCTTTTTTTTGGCCAGGGATGGGTGTATGAGCACTTCAAACTTGGGTTTGCGATATTAAACACCAAGTTCATGGACGGAGTGCAACCCCGTGTTGTGCATTGGATCCAAAAACACGAGACTGTCGGGAATCAAGACAAATTGGCGTCAATTCGGCATACGTTGGACCGATTGAGGCCAAATGAGGTGTTTCTCCTTCATTTCTTTCACATACGCCCTATGTGGCCTTACTTGCTACTAATATACATATTTTCTTACTGGTGTAGGTAACATGGCACCCGTATGTTGAGATCAGGACGGATGGTATGGTGAACCCGATCACGTTCTACGATGGGACTTTGAGGTATATGGATATCGTAGAGTCATACCATCCGGAAAGGTTCCTGAGACAGTTTGGGTATGTGCAAGGTGTACCAGCCCCTCCGTATCGCCTTCTCGAGGCATCCCGAGGCCCATCTGCACTCAAGTACTCCGTCAAGTACGGGTTCCAACCAGAGCATTGGGAAAGGTGGCGTAACCATCTGCTGGCACCTGAAGTCCGAGGTGAGAAGGCTCAATTCGAGTTCATGGCCACATCAGAGTACCTTCCATAGTTCCTACGAGTTTCTTGCCCGATTATCGAGAACTCGGCATACGAGGACGATGCGGTCGTAGCCTCTACCATCGTCAATAATGACGTGTCTGAGGTGTGTAGTTGGTGGTGTTCTTTTCATTTCATTTCCTACCATTATTGCCTAACTTAACAAAATTATGAATGTTGTTTTTGCACAGCGAAACCGACATGCATTGGACGTTGTGTTGAAGTGGATTGCCCTGCCGGAGGAGGAGTGTATCGTTGACTCTGCAAAGAGAATGGCGAGAGATGTCATGAACTTCTTGTCGGGGAGGATTATCACCACCGCTACTACCACCACCACTACCACGGCTACCAGCACCACTACTACCTAACAAGACAGCACGGCGACCCAATCCAGGTTTAGTTATGTTCCTCCTCGGTCCGATGCCACTCCTCGGTCTGATGCTCCTCCTACTCGGCCCGTTGCTGCTCCTCCTAAACGCATGCATGGCAATGAATATCAGTGGAAGGTATTCAAGAAGACGAAGCCCTCCGAGCCCTCCGGATTGTAAAACTGTTTCTTGTTGTTGACATTGAATTGGGATTTTTTAAACTGTTTGTTGTTTTTGATGTTTATTTTGTAAAATGTTTGGTGGGTTGAATTGAAATGTTTATACTTCAGTTTGTTCTTGACTTTGTAATTTTTTCTTGTTATTGGTGTTGCTATAGCATTGTAAACTATTTTTTTGGGTTTTGTTGATTCCTTACATTATTTTGTGGCCAATCCATTTAGATTAAGTATATCAGGCAAGTAATTGCTCTGTCTCGATAGGACAGCAACGACATTTATGCATAAGTCTCGGTTCTGGCCTAACGAAATGTTGGTGGTAGTTACGGACACACATAACCGAAACTAATACAAGAGACTATATAAAGATGTCTCGGTAAGGCGAAACCGCAAATGAATGCTTAGTTTCGTCCAAGTCCCACCGTGACATAGACAGTGATCTCGGTTGTTGATCACCGTGACAACAAGTAAATCATACATGATAAAGTCTCGATTATGCATGACTAAGATTATAGAATAAGTTTATTGTTTTTTTTGTTAGAGAGTTATGTCTAGATTCCGGTCATACCATACTGAAACATATAGCTAGGTCACAGACCTGCTTGGCCGAGACTGAAATTTTATATAGAATTTACCAGCTTCTGCGAATTTTTAATTTCTATTTATTGTTTCCTGGCATGTAGAAATCATATTGGTTTGTATAACAAATAAAGACAAATCAAAGACAAACTTTATATACACATTGGCACCAGTTTTTCACTCATATCTCTAATAAATCAAAAACAAATCAAATAACATTTTCAAAAAATGAATCATTGACATTTCAAACAACTTGCAATGAAGTATAGAAAATAACAATCGGCTTTACAATAACTTCAACATATCCAAACATCGTGAACAAAACTTTGTGATAGATGAAGTATAGAACGCAAATCCGAATGTAGCTACGGCGCAGCTAAATCTACTACGGAAGGCGTGCCTTTATGAGAAGTTATAGCCTGCACGATTTCTTGAATTATGAATCCATCATGCTAACCTTTAGCGCACTCCTCAGAATACCTTGCCCAGGATGGATATAATAGCAGCGGTGCATTCACAGTCAACTTGACCTGTCAAATACATAGTACAACAATAAGTCATTATCATTTAATTAGAAGATGTCGAAACACAATTCGCGAATAAAATACGATCTTACCCTGACCCAATGGATGTTCATATCATTAATCATTTCAATGATAACCCGACTATCTAACGATGACGGTGGGACATTACGTAGAGGAATGAGTGTTGAGCAACAATCGTACGAGAGATTTACTAGAATGACATTGAATGCAATTGATATTAAGAGACCCATGTTTAGAAATGTCAACCATTCCTCAAAAGAGGCCCCAACCCGATCATCCGGGCAATGCACGGCAGCGTTCACCTTCTCGTAACTCGTTCAAGCACTTCTCGCCAAAGAGTTTCATACACCGTTATCTCATCAAACATCCTTCTACGTACTAACCTCCAACCATCAACATCGGAGAGTCCAAGCCTGGAGGCAACACACCGATATCCGCAATTACCATCGCCGGTCACATCAATAGTGCTCTCAACGTATGTCAATCAATCTGGTTGTATGCAATGAAAATAACCAACCTTAGATACACCTTGGGTCTCCCGACGTGTCCGACGTGTTTTAGGCCCTCCTTTATTTTATTTTTTCTTTGAACTAGATGCTTCTTCTTTCGATAGTACATACTCAAACCCACTTAGCAATCTTGTCGTCGAAGTATCTTCTTCATCATGTTTCCTTTTTTATCCTTTTTTTTCCTTTGTTCAGCAAACTTCCAACTGTAGACCCCGGTGTCCTTCCATTTGTCTTTATTTTTGTAGGTGGGACAACTCCCAGTGCATATGAAGGAAAACTAATCTCTCTAAGCTGCTGAATAATCCTAATGCGATCGTCCTAGTCAGTGCAAGCATAAAACTTTTGCAACACTCTTTCAATCTCATCGTTCACATTGTACCCGGCCCTTCCACAGGATTCTCTAGTACCATACTCAACTTTCGCCAATATACATGCATGTCCTCGAGAGGCATGGGTGAACCGGCAAATTTATGGAAGTTTATCTCATGTGCACAAGGAAGACCATGCGTGGTATGTATCTCACAACCACAACGAGTAGAGTCATGTCCAACATCCTCTCCACGTTCCAAATTAACTTAAGCGCCCTTTGAGAGACATATCCACGCAACCGACGATAAAAACCATCAACATATTCATGTTGCACCACATTCAAACTGAGCTCAGATGATGCCTTGATGTTGTTATGTTGGATCCTAAGAAGTCCATCAACCACACTCCACAAGTCTCGAAATTTGTCTGACTGTTGCCAAGATGTAGCTTCAAAGTGGAATGAGCAGACTCAACCCTCTATGTCGTTGTTTCCCCTGTCACGGCCCAATAATTAATACACGTTTAATTCGTTAATTAGGACACAATGACCCGTGACGTGGGACCCGCAGTGCGATACGTGTCACTACCGAGGCACGGTGGCCGAGGTAAATGTTATATTTGTTGTGTTGTTTGCCTAGTGTATTGTATATGTGTATACTACTATGTCATTTACGGGTATGCAGATACCGATACGAGCGGGGACGCGCTTCGTGTTGCGTGCCGACGTGGGCCCGAGGCAGCAGCTCGTGGGGTAAGTGTAATTAGTTAAATCAACTTTTAAAAAAAATTAAATTAATTAAATGAAGATAATTTGTGGTGGGAAAGTAGCCACATATATAGATATATATATATATATATATATTTCATATGAGGATGTGGACCAAATGAGGCCACATCACCTACTATATACATTTTATATATATATATATATATATATATATATATATATATATATATATTTATATGTATGTATGTTTCATCTTTATCTCATTCTCTCTCTCTCCAAAAAAAAAAAAAAAAAAAACAACGCACAGAGAGAGACCGATCGAAATCGGGAAGAATAAAGAAAGAAAGAAAGAAAGAAAGACCGGGAGAAAGAAAGACCGGGAGAAAGAGAGAGAGATCAACCAAGCAAGGTGAGTTGTTCACTTCAGTTGTTATTGTGTTGTTGGCTGTTGTTGTTATTGCCGGTGTCGTGGCCATGGAGGCCGAACCTCCATGGCCGACCGAGAGGAACGGGAGAGATGACAAGGAGATCTCCCGCCATTAAAACCCATTGGGGTTGGAATTGGGAGCCAACCCCAACGCCTCACGAAGAAAAAAAATGGCAGAACAGAGCCGCTGCTCTGTCCGTGCGAAGAAGATGAAGATGGGATCGGGTCGGGTCGACCCGAACCCATGTGGGTCGGGTCGGACCGACCCGCACCGTGGAGGACCCGGTCGACCGACCGGTCCGACCGGACCGGGTCGGGTTGACCCGGATCCACCCCAATATATATATATATATATATATATATATATATTTAATTATATATATTTAATTATTTAATTAATTAAATTGTTTTGAATATATAATAAATTCCTGAAAATAGATAAAAATATGAAAAAAATTCAGGAAAATTCCAAAAAATAGGAAAAAATTATATTTGTGACCCAAATCAATAAAACTTCAATATTCCTATAAAAAGTGAAGAATTCGGGAGTCGGTCGAGGCGTTATATCGGGGTTTTACCTCGAAAAACGTGAAATCGGTAAATTAGTCTTGAACTTAATTTTGACCGATGTCGACCAATTTTTAAATCATTAACTTAGAATTTAAATTGATACATTTTCAACTGTTAGGATCCTAGAGGAGCTATTACGGGGTTTGGGTGCGTACATCGACGCGACGGAAGCCGGATAGCTTAGGAATTGCTGTGTGTACGTAAGTAAACTGGTTTGAGACATTTATTTACATTTCATTCTATTTATTTATTTATTCTCGGTTATTCAAACTGAATTGCTTTTGAAATCCATATGCTATGACTTGTTCAGTTGCTCATTTTATGATATTCATAGCATACTACTATGTTTTGTATATCATTGATTCTAATTCCTATCTTTGTCATGTTGATTGTTGTGTATGGAAGTCGGTGATATAGCATGCTATTAGGATAGTTTGTTTATTTTGACTCAAATCCTTTGTGCATTAGTATGCTATTACATATCTTGGACTCCAATGTTGTGTCATTTTTGAATATGAAAGTGGTTCTTGTGGTTAGGGTCATTCGATGATAGAAATTCAGCTTTCATACGAGGGTCACTAGACTTGTCGGGATGTTAGGGAATTTCTCCACTACCTTGCATGACACACGGGGTAACGTGCCTCGAACGGGGTAACCGGACCTAGGGTTTGTTGGCGCAAGAATAACTTGGGTGAACATGACGAGTTTCAAAACTCGGGTATGTTAGCAAGTATACATTCCGGTGACGACTAATTCACTTGGAATAGAAAAGGCGTAATTGCAAGTACGACCTTTTGACATTATGATATAGAGCTCGAACTTGTATTGAAATGCTATGGAGCAGAGCTCAAATTGTAGTGGACAGGCTGATGTGATGAAGATCGCGGCCGACGGACCCTAATCCATTACTACTTAACCTTGAGTCAGTTTCATATTTGATTAACTCAAGTATCTCTTTGCACGATGTTTATTATTTAAATTATGCAATTTGATACTTGTTGCCGATTTGGGAATGTTGATCGATGTCTCTCAGTATTACTTAAATAAATTTATGTACTCACCGTCTAGTTTGTGACGGTGGGTGCAGATCACCGAGCAGTAGAGCACTGTGCAAAGAGAAGATTGGTGACTACCTCGAGCCAGAGAGGCCTGCTACGACATACTTTTGTACGTTTTGTATTCTTTTGTATTACGTTTTTATGTACATGATATGATTACGGTTGGGTCGAGTGATAGGAACTTTTGATTTGTCACATGTTATATATATCACCATTTTTGTTTATATATGCATGTGCTATTTATTTCCTGGTTTTTCCACAATAGGTTAGGCCTTAGGATTTCATTTCCATTAGTAACTAAATAAGACTTCCGCTGAATAATTTGTTAGGAAAAAAAAATTAGCAACTCTGATTTATAGACAACCATAGGTTAGTTAGGTGGTATCATAAATGGTAGGTGTGTAGGTGTTTAACTAAGGCTGACTAATTCCTTGTTAGGTCCTATAGGGGAGATTATGGCTTAATTAAGGGATTAGGCCGGGCGGTGCCCTTATTTGTAGTTGGGGCCGTCACATCCCCAAAGTGCATAATTCGATCTGTCCATACCGGTACAAATTTCTCCTTGTAGATCTTCATCCATATGTTATCCAAGTAATCAGTAAGACCCTTCACATGACCGAACTCACAACGCAAGTCATTCATCTTAAGTTCAAATAAGGCCTCCGACTTAGCATACAACACGCTCGTCCACCTATCCATGAAACGAGTGAAGCCTTCGTTATCCCCAAACATTTTCTTAGTCTTGGCCAATACTACTTTGTTAATGTGCCAAGAGCAAAGAAAGTGAGACGATGATGGAAATACTTCTTCGATAGCACTAATAAGGCCTAACTCCTGATTCGTAACAAACACCTCAGGTTTAAGCCACCCATCTAATATGGATCTCAAGTTCTCAAGTGAATAAACATAATTTGCATGAGTCTCCGACGATAATATGAAAACAAACCCAACTGAGAACGTCAAATGCGTCGAAGTGATGCCAACAATTTCCAATAACGGCATCCAATACCTATTTGTTTTGTAAGTGCAATCCATCAATAGAACAGACGAGAAACATCGTAGCAACTTGATTGAATCAGGATGTGACCAAGAAAATCAGTGACGACATTCGTATCGGGATGCTTCCTATGCCACGACATCCACTTATTCTTCTCCAATATTGCAATAGTTGTTGTATTTGAGTCCTCCCACCCGCATCCTCAATTCGAAGTTTTTGTCGTGCATTATATATTGTCCGCATAGTCGATACGTTATTTACATTTATTTGCTTCAACGTGTTGAGGATATCTCTTGGCTTCACATTCCCCTTAGTCATCTGCACTACAACCACCTGCTCACCCGTATCCAATCTTCATGCAAGTCGTCCGAGTTTTTAGCGGGGTCGTGATTGTGCCTCCCACATACAACAATGACGTACCACAAAGAATCCACATTTTACTTGATGTTAATAAGGAAATGGCACCCACATTTCTTTGTGCCAATTTGAGTCCTCGTAGTTTCCTCTTCCTCTTTAGTTCTTGGTGTCAAGGCAAGTTTTGCCGCTTTGGCTTTCCCTACTCTTTGTGACATTCCCCTAAATGTATCGGACCTCTCACATGGAATCTTGACCCGTCTCCTACGCTTAATCCCTCCGGCATCAGAGTGTTTCGTTACTAACACAAACTTGTTCGCACGTACAATCATTTGAAGCCATGAAATAGCCGATTCTCTCTATGGGAATGGCCTACAAGGAGTGAAAGCATCCTTGTAGTCTGGAAATAACGCAAAACCGGCATTAACTGCAACACAAACACTGAACCATAATTAATCAAAATCAATACACAACTGATTCACGAAAAAAACCCAAAAACTATTGTTTCTGTAGTACAGGGCCACGACATAACACTAAGTTTCGGTTCTTGGGGACCGAGACCTCATGTAACGTCTCGGTACATGGGAACCGAGACGTCTGAACATGTCTCGATTTCAGAGTGACCGAGAAGTCTTCATTATTCTCGGCTCCCACATACCGAAACTTAATGGAAGGTATCGGTCTTGCATGGCCGAAACAATTGTCACAGAACACACACATGAAAAAATGGAAAAAAAAGGAAAAAAGCACAAAAAACAGCAACAAATACCTCTTCTTGTACCTCCTCTTCCACCACTGCGGTAGATTCATCCATTGTACTAGGGCTGGCAAAATGTGCCCTGTCCCGTTTGTCCGGTTTTGTCCGGACTCGTTTTAAACGGGTTCGGGCAATATTTTTTTGAAAAACATACGGGTCTGGACAATGTTTTATGTTCGTTTAAAAATACGGGACCGGGTCTGGACAAAAATTTTAAAATAAACGGGTACCCGTTTAGTGATTAATTTGAAGGGCATATAGGTAATTTCACCCTCCATAACCTAAGTCTCACACTCTCACTCACACACACTCACAGTCTCGCGGTCTCACTCACTCTCACCAAACCATCTGCCTCTCCCTCCAGAACAATCCGCCATCACCACCATCTGCCAGTCGCCATCATCTGCCTCTCCCTCCAAAACAATCCGCCAGTCGCCATCATCTCGTCGTCTCGTGCTCGCCAGTCGTCGCTCTCGCCGTCTCGCCCTCGCCAGTTGCCACCAGATCCAGATGTGCCTCTCCCTCTAGCTCTCGCCGTCTCGCGCTCGCCAGTCGCCGCTCTCGCCGTCTCGCGCTCGCCGTCGCCGCTCTCGCCGTCTCGCGCTCGCCGGTCCCACCATCTCGGATCTACCTCTCCCTCCGCTCTCGCCGTCTCGCGCTCGCCGGTCGCCACCGCGGCACCGCTATGCGCGCCTCGGCCTCACCGGCTGTGCGGCCTCACCGCCTCACCCGTGCCGTCGGCCCGTCACCCTCTCCCTCCAGCTCTCGCGCTCGCCAGTCGCCACCGCGATGCCTCTCCTCTCAGCCTCGTCGGGCGTTGGCGACTGTCTCGAGCTCCACTCTCCGCACTCGCGCAGCGCAGTGCACGGCGGCCGATCGGGCGTCGCCGGCGATCGTCCGTCACCCTCGCCGATCCGCAATTTGTGACAAAATCGGACAAAACGGGAGTCGTATGGTTTACAAACATACGGGACTGGACAAAAAAAAGTGCCCGTTTTAAAAACGGGACCGGGTCCGGACACCAAATTTAATCATTATAGAAATGGGTGTCCGGTCCCGTTTATGTCCGGTCCCGTATTTTTGCCAGTCCTACATTGTACGTTGAAAACAAATTTGAAATGGTCAAATATTTGAAACCCTACAATGAAAAAACAAATCATTAATATCATTATTTCCAACACAAAAAACAGTTGATTTGAACTTTTAAATGGTGTTAAACAAGTGGTACCTCGCTATCGGATGGTGTGAAAGTGCAATAATCAATAAACCCTCACCAAAAAGAAATGTAGGTTTAAGTTAGAGATGATAGACAAAGAAGGTAGGGTGCCCCAAATTTTGTTCAAAAGTGTGTTGTGGGATTCTTGAGGGTTTATATAAGGGGCAATATTATCTTTTACATCAAAGTAAAATTTAGAAGAGAGAATACCCAAAAAAATGGGTGCCTTCATAAATTGGCGGGGTGCACATAGCGGTGCTTTAAAAATGTTACTTAACTAGAAAATTTATCATTCATACATTTTTTTTTGTTTGATAAGAAAGAAATCACAACTTGCCTACTATAAAGCTTGAAATCTCAACCTCTTACCCAAGTAACACATACAAAATTAGTGAGTCATCCACTTAATTGATTGGTATTTATAATTTATACATTGGTTAAGTAAGACTTCGTGAAGAAGGATATAAGTGTGGATTTCTCTCCAAATAATATCAATGCCTTTTTGAGTAAAACCTCATACCCATGAATAGTGGCAGAACCAGAAAATATATTTAGAGGGGGGACCGGAGGCAACTTTAACCTATAAATTTATTCATAGGTTTTGACCTCACCCGATACACGCGCTCAACGTCGTGGATCTGACTTAAGTTGTAAAAAAAATGGTATATACCAAACCCTATTTAAGAGCACTATATAAAGTGCGATAATTTGATGTGCAGACAACCTAAATTAATTTGCATTTGCAGTTCGGGTAGCAGATTCATGAAATTTATAAAATATTTTAGTATTTTTACTTAGGAAGCGCATCAACCGTAGGGGGCGGAAGAGGAGTCAATGGGTGGGAAAGGTGCTTGGGGTGAGGTATGTTACAAAGGGGTCTCGAGCCAAGGGGAGGTGATCGCCCACACTGCCCCACCTCTAGTTCTGCCCCTGCCCTTGAGCCCTAGATGATTTAGTTGGGGATGGTATCGATATTAATGAAGATTCATGTACTCATACACGCCCAACAAAGGTCAATAAAATAATACCTATCTCAAAGTCCTCTCAATGCTCTCATGAGTCCTCTGAAATTTTGTACTTTGAATATGATTCCTCAACAAAATCGTATAGAATCTGGCAAAGCATCTCTAGTGAGCATATGGGTGATGCATCAGTTGTTAAAAGACAAGGTTTGTTGAGGTGGGCATATCAAAGGATACCCTAGAATTCTCACTCCTTATGTATGCTCTCAACGACTCTTAATCCCATACACTTTTTTTCATTTGTGGCCATCAAAGTATACCCGAGAATTTTCATTTCCAAAGGGGCCTGAAGGTGGTTGCGAACATTTACAACCTTTTAGCCAAATCGGAGAGTGCTAGGGTCTTTTTTTGTCAAGTTTGTTGCATTAATGTTCCTAACACCCATGAAGGGTAAAACAATCTATTACAACAAGAGTAACAGAAAATAAATGCTATGAAGCTCAGAACATCATCCTCACAAAAGAGGGCAACAACCCACCGCAGGGGGAACAAACCCACAAAGGGGACAAAAAAAAACTCTAAATTTCTAACACAAAACAAAGGAAAACCAGTAAGATTACTAGTACTTCCACCACTGCAGGGGCACACACCACAAAGACGCTGCTTGTTTAACCGTAAATTCGGTTGGTCGTCGAAGTTCGCCAACAGAGGCTTCAAAGACTAGCAATTGTCTCATCACTCCTCCATCCGCCTCAGAAACTTAGACAAAAATAGGGCCATCAGTCGCAACAACACTGGAAACCCACCAGCTACCAGCTATTACTGCCGGATCCGCTACCATAAGGGGAGAATAGAAGAAAGAAATGAGAAGAAAGCCGCTGGGGAAAGGGAGAAGAGAGAGGAGGGAAAGGGAGGGGAGAGCGATGGTCGGCGGGGAGACGGGGAGAGGGAAGGAGAAAGTATGGTATGGGAAGAGGAAAAGAGGAACATAGATGGGAAGATGAAAGAAGATGGAAGAGAGGGAGAAAGAGTGGAGAAAGATTTGGATTATCGGGAGACCTCGCCGGCCCCCCAAGAACATATCTAAGAGGGGGCGGCTAGGGTTTGGAAGAAGAGAGAGAGCCTTCAGCACTTTTTTTGTGAAATCTTTGAAAGTATGAAATTTTAATGAAGGTCCTGGAGAGTGCTAAGGTCTTAAGTTGAGGTATTTCACGTGCAAGTCTTTTCTCCTTATTAAAGAAAAAAAAAAAAAAAAGTTCTTTTCGCCTTATATATATTAGCTCACAACGAGAAGAAGAACCATGAATGGGGTGTTTTGTCCACTCTAATTCTATGATTTATGTAACATAGCACATTCCCTTGTAATCTATGCTTAGAACAATTCCATCAAAGTTGGGTACAAACCAAGAACTCCATTAATATTTAGAACTTAAAACTTAAGATGAATCCAACTTCAAAGTAAAGTACTACAATAAACATGCAAGGCCCTTTGACGACGACGACAACAACAACAACAACAACAACAACAAAAGCATGTAAGGGCAATCAAACTAACAGAAGCTCCAGCTAATGTGTATGGCAATAAACTGACAATTAAAAGGAATAGTTGATGTTCAAGGCTCGCAGCGGTGCACGCATTTCAACATGATTGGTTTGAAACACAATTTCCACATCGGGAGAAAGGACATAGCGTTCGAGTTTTTTGATCTCCGTCATTGTCCATTTGATCAGAGTTGCAACTGCATCATTCACTATTTCGGTTGTATTTGGAAAGATCATGAATACTTTCTGCAAGCTCGGACTGTATCTCAGGAAGAACTCAACGAAGTTCACTTGTTCATGGCTACCTATGTACCCTTCAAGCTTAAGTTCCTCCAGAGCAGAGAAGGGATGTCTCGGCGGCTTAAAAGTCTGCTGCAGTTGGCGACGATACAGAGGAAGTTGAGCCATCTAATTAAACAATAAACCAACCAAAAGAAGCCATAAATAGATCAGTAAACAGAAAAGCCATCCAACAAAAACAAGCAATCAGAAAAGTGGAATCATTTAGATTCAATGATGAGACATACACTCCCTTGACCAATGTCATTTCCATATGAAGCCTGGATCCATATCGATTTTATCTTGGGTGAGCTTCTTATGATGCAAAAAGCACCACTTAATGCAGGTCCTTCCAAAGTTGTGTTTGCTCTAAAATGTTCAAGGTTTCCCAGGATCATCGGCAGCTCATCGTAACTTGGATCGGCAAATGGAACTTGAAGGTTTGACAGGAGATATTGGAGCTGGACATGCTCACCATTATAGGGCAGTGCCTGCGCAAATTTGACATGGAAACCACTTGATGATCAAAACGAAAGACCTAATTTTGGATTAATTAGGTAAGACCCTAAACCCTGAATTTCAAATCAATAGATTGGGCGCATTAATCGAACATGTATATAAAAGTAACAAATAAGATCGATCACAGAGCTACACTTCAATAAAGGTACACATAATTTGAAAGCCATGAGAGTGTTTCTCTAGAATACTTTCTAAAGAAATTCGCCTTTGATGATGGTGAGAAATTTCAGTAATCAAAACCGTAGAAAAAAAATGAGATACTCAACATGGGAAAAAGAAATACAGATAGACGAATTAAATTAAGTGAAGACCTCAGGGCAACAATGATCATTTGTGAAGAGAACAGATAAACATACATACCTCAAGAAAACCATGAGTTAGAGTTAGCATTTTCATCCATCTGAGACCATCAAGAACGTCGATGAGATCAATGTCCCAATAACAATGTCCCGTCCGATTCTTGAGATTGAATACAACTTCAGCCAAATTCTTCATGTTACCAAGGTGAAGATCCCATACGAATACCGCCATCTCCAAATATTGAATGTTTGGAGCGGAAAGCTCCAACCCTACCAAGGAAGGGCCACCCCTTACAATCAACCTCCTAAGCTTCGACCATGTCGCATTGAATGGCAAATGGTAATCATCCATTCTGCAATCCACAAGGCTCACTTCCTCGAGGTTCGGACTACTGAATCCAATGTTAGCAACTATGTCCCTAGTCACAAACATTCCTGTAATATACAAGCTTGTGAGTAGCATAAAAGTTTTCTCATGACCGAAGTTGAAGTCCTTTAGGCCACAACAGGTCAAACGCAACACCCTCAAGGATGTGACTTGATTGAGTGTTTCTGTAATGTTGAGTACCGAAGGATGAGACTCCGCAGTTCGAAGACTACAATGATGAAACATATGTAATGTTTCTTCAGTGAAGAAGTCTAGATAGAGATCCTTGACCTTCTTTTCTGCAGCAAAAACCAGCACCCTGTCAAGAAAGCTCTGGTCCTTAGAATTATTAGATTCAAAATGGAGCCTTAGTATGAAATAATCTATCTCTGGCTCGAGGAAACGAGGGAGCATTTGACGAACATATCCGGCGAAGTATCTCCTCGTGCCCATCGTCCGGCAATAGGCTCTGGCTTGGTTCGTGAACCAGGATCGGTTCAATTCAATGGCTCTGCAATGGACCCATAGATCAAGCCATTGCTTACATAGAGAGCAGAGTCTCACAGCATCAACAAGAGGCAACAAAGAGACTATGATAATGAAAATGTGTTCAGGGAGGTCAGTGAACTCCATTGTTATCGAACTGATGAAACTTGCTTCCCTCGAAAAAAAAAAAAAAAAAAAAAAAAAAAAAAAAAAAAAAAAAAACTGATGAAACTTGGAGACAAAAAACTAGACCTTCTAAGAGGGGATGATGAAGCCATTGCTTTGGCCTGTATTTATAGACAAGTTGGACAAGGCCAAGGAAGAGGTGAGTGGCAAAACAGCAACTGAGACATCGGATACACACGAGTCAATTCTAAGCCATCAGATGTGTTTCGAATTACACAAATACGTGATTTTATGTGAACATGGCAATACATAAAGGGATTGTGTGTTTTTGCTGTTCAAGTGAAAACCAATTCATTGCACTAGCCTTTTGGTTTGGGAAAGAAATCTGAGGGCAGATATGCTGATAATACTTGGTAATTGATGTTTAATGTTTCAATTTGTATTAAGGGCTTCATTTATTTAGTTCAAGATGAGCTTAGCTATTTAATTTGAGAGTCCTCTTTGTTTAGTATGATTATCAATGGAATTAAATGTGAGAGATTTGCTTATTTAATAATATTTGAAACAATCTTTTATTTTTCTTAAATAAAGAAAATAAGAATTACAAAATCTAGATATTAATTAAACGGTAAGAAAGAAAAACCTCAAATGAAACAAAAAGTTCATAGCCGCTATTGTTCAACTATAATTGTTTTAGAAGACTACTTATGAACTATACAAAGCGCCGCAATATCCAATTAAAGAAGAATGGCGATAGAATTAAAGTACCTATCTTCAATTTTTAAGAACTTCACTAATTGGTTAACCTTAAGAGTATATTATTTTTTGTCGTATTCAGTTATTTAAAGACCGATCGTGAATATAATTAATAAAATTATCTATTCCGTGATATGATGAGTTCCGACCTTTTACGAACTTTCCTTAATTATTTAAATTTCTTGACGTCTGAATTCAGAATTAAATGTTGAATCTTGATATCTAAACGATAAGATAAGAGCAATCATGAATTATTTAAAAAGCTCGTTGTAGCTTATTACTCAATTATAATAAATTTTTTGTTTTGTTTAGTTGTTTTAGAAGACTACTTATGAGCTATACAAAGCGCTGCAATATCTAAATAAAGAAGAATGACTGTGCAATTTACGTACCTATTAACAACTTTTAGAACTTAATTAAATGATTCTCTTAGTATTTTTTTTATCGTATTAAGAATGGTCGTAAATATGATTAAATACAATTATCTATTCCATGATACAAAGACTTCCCGAACTACTTTGAGCTTCCTTGAATTATTTAGGTTTTTTATGACCTAATTAAGAATTAGATATAAGCAAAGTTTTACGAAAATTCTATTGAAATACAGGGTAAACAACATAAATAGCAAATTTAGTAGTAGACTTCTAAGGAAAAAAGAACGTAACAATAAGAATGATGTTTGAGGAATACATTAGAATCTAAAGGCTTTAAGTTGAGTACGGCGAAGACCGAATGCATGCATTATGAGTTTAAAAATACTAGACATCAAGATAATTGAGTGATAAAATTATGGGAATTTGAAGTTCCTAAGGTGAACCACTTTAGATATCTAGGATCAATCATACAAAATGATGGTAATAATAAGAATGATGTCACATATAGAATTCAAGTTGGATGGAAGAAATGGAGGAGTACAACTGTGCAACAAGTGTGATATGTGATCTAAATATTAATACCAAGTTAAAAGAGAAATTTTGGGCCAACTATGCTTTTATGGACATGAATGTTGGGCAGTAAAGAAACAACAAGTACATAAAATGAACGTAGTGAAAATGAGGATGTTTATTTGGATGTGTAGTAAAACTCGTAAAGATAGAATAAGGTATACAAAAATTCAAAGAAAAATAGAAGTAGACCCAATTGACACAAAGATTAGGGAATGACACATGCGGTGGTCTAGACACCTCCAAAGATTACCCACAAATGCCTCCACCATAAAATTAAATCAATAGAAACTAAAAAGATTTGATGATGTAGGGAAATAGGGGTAGACCGTAGCTAACTTGAGACGTATTGATTACGAGGAATTTAAAGGATTTGGAAAGCACCATCAATTGCTCTAAATCGAGCATAATGGAAGAGTTTGATCCATGCAGCCGACCCCACCTAATTTGGGATTGATTCTACATGAAGTAAGAAAATATTATCTAAAAGAATCAAAAGTGTACAAATCAAACTCATTATTATGTACAAAAAGAGAAAGGACATGAAAACTATTATAAACAACATGATTCTTTAATGTGTTATACTAAAGCTTGAAGTCATTGGTACCCAAATGAATATATTGAAACTTCTGTACTACATCAAACTTTTCATAAATTCCTTGTATCGAATAAGACTCCCCTGTAATAATTTCAAATTTTAATAGATCGAAGTGTCACGCGAAAATAAATTTTCGATTCTCAAGTAAATAAGGTGATAGGAGAGTATGAAGATCGAACTGTATTTTATTAGCAAACATTGAGGAATGACCACATCAACCCATAAACATTAAGGAACTGTGGTAATGAAAGGATCGACTAAATTGACTATATGGTTAGTAATTCTTATAATTGTTAAATAATAAATTGATCATTCATTTTTTGGTATCACTTATATTTTCATGATTAAATTATTAAATAATATTATCCAAGACACTTTTATAGTCAAATTTCTTTCTTTTAAAAAAAAAAAAAAAAAAAAAACCTATGGTTTACATTATTGATAATACTAAATCAATGCATTGCCCTACTTTTGCCAAGAATGAAATTTCATTAAGAAGAAATAATATTGAACTAAATGATATATACAATGTGCAATGATGTAGTAATTACTTACTACAAGCTCATGAAGAGCAACTCCAACTCTCTTGAATACGCATTTTCTTCTAGACAATTTCTAGCCTTGTTGAATTTATTATGTAATCCACAAGATTCAAACACCGTTCTATCATATGAAATAATTAGATATTAGCAACAAAAAAAATATCTTAGCCATCGTAGCTATTCTTTGAATTAATATTAGTCTTACCCCTTAACAATTCATTGTTTACCACCATTGCAAAATTGGGCATCACTTGCTCACACAAGGTGGAAGCTGCTGGTTTTCAGAAACGAGTTGGCATTTCATCCATTGAAGTTCACTTTTTTCACAGAGCCTTGGTTCTTTCTATGGAAGTCCTTCCTCTATCAGAAAGTTGCTTTGGCGAAAGCTCTCTATCTTGGTAATGAATATGAATGATCCTTAGCTTGTAGCAAAGGACTTAACGCCCTCTTGTTCAAAAACAGATAAGTTGCTAAGTAGTCGGGCTACTACCGAGTTTACAAGCGATTTGAAGCTTGGAAGACTTTTGGAATGCAGATTTTGGTTTCATATGGTCGTAGTATACATGGTCTGGGAGCGCTTCTAAAGACTTGATAGAGCACTGGCAAACCCATCATGGAACCTAACGTATGGCAACACTAAAGTCATACACCTGATTAAAGTCTACTCGTCATTCATCAATATTTGTGATATAGGCCGTGTAAGACCTTCTCCTTTCAAGACATTATATTTTGTAGCAGCCTGGGAAAGCCATCCTTTGTAGGAGACTAGACCGAAAAATCAACACTAACTGAAAACATCCAAAGCTTAAAAAAGAATGCCTCCAAAAGAAACTGTGAAGCAACCAATCAAGTGAGTAGCTAACTGATTTGGTACAGTGGCCTCTTGTGTAAGAGGGTTCAGGTTAGTGCCTTATTGGAGGCAAATTTGTGGTTTCTTTCATATCGGAAAAAAAAAAAAAAATAGAACTGTGAAGTATTTGGTAACATCTTGAAAAAAAAAAAAAAAAAAAAAAAAAAAAAAAAAAGGCAATGTCCGCGAGATTGGAGACTGACATCTGATACATCGACTACCAAATGGTCCAACTCTTAAGACTTTGGTCTTGTTTGGTTCATTTGGAAACTTTCCTGAGGTTGATATTAATGTATTTAGTCAAGCTTTATCCATCTCAAAAATTCGGATATTTAAAATATAATATAATAAATTGTTGTGATGGATTATGGTACTCTTTAAAGAAATTTGAAGTTGATACAATCAAAGGGTATGATTCTCTTGTTTCGTCTGTTAGAATAATATCATCTACAAATAACATACACAGTGGAGGAATAAATTAGAATCTAAAGGTTTTAAGTTGAATAAAACGAATCTCGAGAGCATGCATTGTGAATTTAGAAATACTAAACAACCGGATAATAAAGTGATAAAATTAAGAGAAGTAGATATTCCTAAGGTGAGCCCCTTTAGATATTTAGGATCAAGCATACAAAATGATTATAAGATTGAGAATGATGTTGCACATAAAATTCAAGCTGAAGGGAAGAAATGAAAGAGTGCAACAATTATAATATGTGATCGAAATATCTCTACCAAGTTAAAGGAAAATTTATAAAACTATAATTAGGCATGTTATGCTTCATGAAAATGAATGTCGTGTGGTAAAGAAACACCTAAATGAATATAGATGCTTAGGTAGATGTACGGTAAAACTCGTAAGGATAGAATACACAACCACATAGCCTCAATCCCAAAGGTAAGGATGGAATAAGAAATATAAGAAATCAAAGAAAAGTAGGGGTAGCATCAATTAACGCAAGGATTAGGGAGGGACGGTTGCGTTGATTTGGACTCGTCCAAAAAGGGCATAAAAATGCCCTTGGCTAAAAAACTCGACTCAATAGAAACTGATGTAAAGAGCAGACTAAAGCTAGCTTAGAAAGCATTAGTTATGAGGGATTTAACGGGCTAGGAAAGCACGCTATCAATTACACTAAATGGAGAGCAATGCAAGAGTTTGATCTATGTAATCGACCCCAACTAATTTGAGATTGAGTCTTTGTTGTCTTACGAACTGTAGTTCCCCAAAGGAAATCATTTTCTTGGCAGGAGAGAAGTTGGCACCACTTTTCGAGACAAACAAAGGAAGTAGCCAAACTTTCAGGAAAATGAATGACAATGAAACTAGGTCACCACTGTCAGCGCTGTAACCGACAAATAAACTATCTTAACATACTTACTGGCTTTTCCACCCATGTCCTGATGCATGCAAATCTTTTCCACTTTGAGGTTTGAAGGAAAAGGTTCCAAGAACTCCAACTGGGGAATGACAAAAATGGAGAATTTCTGTATCAAATTTGAATAAGCCATTGGGAAGTTAGGGAAGCAAATTAGTTCACTTAAAATTTGATGAACAATCTGTTTAAAAGTACATAAAATCCATCTGATTACACATACTTCATAAGTGACAGAATGGCCCAAAACAAGCAATCCAACACCCTCTCCTCCCAAAAAACGGAATCCAAATGCTCCAGCCAGAAGGTTTTTACTACCACTCCCAGTTGTGACTACACAGACAAAGTATCTTGCGTCGAGAATACAGTGCTGGAGAAGGCATTGAATTTGCTGCAGAAAAATGCTAAACAGGTTCTCAAGTTCTAGAATCTGATATACACTGCCCTCTAAGCAGAGTTCTCGTGCAGCAGTACATACTCCCGACTGCGAAAAAAGATAGAAACAGCAGAATGTAAGCACTATATTTGCAGAACCGATGCATGTGCGGATAGGAAAGGAAGCAGAAAACGTATTTCTTCCCTCACTCGGAATTAATGCTGGTGTAAAGAAGCACCAATTGATGCATTATTCAGGGCTACAACTCATCCCCATGAATTTTTTCGTCAAATAAATGAAACAACAAAAGGCTTTACAACTACAGCAAAACAAAAGAGAGAATATGGAAGTAACAAAGCGTGTGTACCAAAAACCACCGCACACCATAAAATCCCCCCCCCCAGGTGAACATGCTCGGGAACCAAATTTTTATCGGCACCATTAACTTTATCAGCAAAAAATAATCAGAAGCCAGAAGGAAATCTCTCAAGAACTCCCATCAGAACATTTTCCCAAAATACAACCGCATAAAATCACCCAAAATACCATTATATTAGGCTAGCTATTAGCCACCAAGGTCACACTAGTTACTAACAAAATTGCAGAACTTTTTTTTTTTTGGTAGAACATTTTAGACCTGGAATTTCACTCTCTTATTCCTACAAAATTCTTCGTAGTATGGAAAACACTAAGAAAAATAACAGTAATATTTGTCTACTTTACTACTTATACTCGATGCAATTTTAGTTCCATACATCACACACTAACACCAATACTCTAATCCAACGTGCCACTCAAGCTGATTAAAGATAAGACACCTTATCCTATATATACAGAGACTCCGCCTTACCAATTTATCATACAACTTGTCAAAATTCATAAAGACTACATACTTTTACGAACTAGATGGGAAACTTTTGTTGGTGATCTTTTGAATCTGTGCACTGTTCTATTTTTTCGGGAGAGCATTTTATTACAGGCTTACAGCATTGGAGAATAAGGCTTGAAAATTGCCATTCTTAAAACACAGACGACAGGATTCTCATGGAAAACAACGTTCATCAGGATTGAACTTTTATAACAGCATTAGAAACACTTGATGATCTCTCTGCATAAATTTTTTTGTTTCGAGAATCTCTACTTAAAGTTATAATATATAAATTTTAAAATCTTTAATTTGCTGCTCTATTTGAAGGCAACATCACCTTACCAGTCTACATAGGATACATGAATTGGATCGGTCAAGTAACCGGGTTTACCTTGGATGCGCATGCACCCTAAGTTACAATCTCTATTGAAGCACTCAAAAGTAGGCACAATTGAAAGTTGAAAGAGATGAACATGAAATTGCATCTCAGTCAATGCATAGCATTTTTACTACGCTCAGCAAGTGAGTCTAAAATCTCACATTTTTCTCATCACCAACACAACCGACTTCCAAAGAGAAAAATTTGCTACCCGAGCCATTCAGACGATAACAAACAGTATGAAAGGCACACTAGATTAGGTGAGATCAGATGGGGGAAGTCGTATTAGGCGCTACATGCTCAAAATTCAAGCAGGGTAAGGACAGTGAGGTTTTGCTACTACTTGCTGTGAAATCTCGATTGGATGGTATGGGAGGACATGCTTTTATGTTACAAATGCGGCCTCTTGTGCCTAAATGCAAACAAATCTTCCCTTTCATGAAATTTTATCTGCTTCCCTCCCCTTCCCATTGGAGAGGACTCAAATCTCTAATCCCATCTTTAGAAATGGGATCTAAAGAAAAAGAAGATGAAAGTACAGTGGTGAAAACAAGTAAAATTTGACCAAAACCAATCAGCAGTAGAAGACAGTTGAGGCAGGACCAACTGTCCCATTAGTAAAAGTATGTAATCACTGCCTCATATCCTTCACAAACAGCCAGGGAATAAAACATGCAGTCTACCCACTCCTCATGGAGATGCAAAGCACACAAGAACTTTAATTCTGCGGAAATGAGCAGGACCAACCTTGAGAATTTTCTTATTGCACCATGTAAAACAAAACAAGCCATTCACAAAACCATAATTATGTGGAAATAAGAGCTCTCCAAGTAAAGGATGCCAAATGAAGGAAAAAACAGCAGAGATGAGCGAGGAAAGATCACAATTGAGGATTCCAAGGGCTCAAATTCTGACTATAAGGAAATAATCTAACTCCACTGAAAGAAGCTATAAGGGACTTAACTAAACATGGCATAATTCGTGATAGCTGACATATGCGCAACAATTCCATATGGAGACAACAACAATGACGACTAACTGGAAGCTTCTTATAGACTCAAAACCACCATTGTCAATAAGATATTGATAGACTTTAGTTTAAGTGTAAGCAAACATGTACTAAATTGATCACGTAACTATCAAGCAGAACATACATAGAAATAACACTAAATACTTATTAAACTTCATATATTCTAAACAAACATGTACTAAAACTGATCACGAGACTAACACTAAATACATCTATTCTAAAATTTTTCTTACCCAATAACACATGTTTACCCATGCCCAAATTTGTATTCAAGAAGACACCGGACACAAATGCTTACTCTAATAAACTCTCGCGATTGAAAAAATTAGCCTGACTTTAAAGGATTAATACGTATGAAGAAAGATAAAATCATAGGTAGCAGCACATTGCACTAAAAGTATAAGACAAGCAAGAAAGTTTTACTAGTACTAAATGAGCAGCAACTTTATAATTATTGATTTCTCAAGAGGGATTTAATTAAAAATGGCCTACCTACTATTACCAAACTTAATAGTGTCTTTTTCAAAAAGTTCATAATAACGTTGAGGTTCAACACGATTATCCTGCACAATTAAAAAGCAAAAGTTAAAATTAAGACTTTGAGAAAATAGTAAAACTAAATAATTGGAATAGTAAAAAAACGTTTCACTGAGTATTATAATTCATACAAGCAAGAGGACCAAACAGGAAAACAGGAGTGTCGGCTTACATTAATGAAAGTTCCATTTGTACTTCCAAGGTCCATTACATAAGGCCTAATAAAGTGGAGACATTGAAAGTGAGATCCGTGGTCATCAAAATTAAACTTACTGAAAAATGAAATGCATTTTTTAGCCCTACCTTACTTTTTTTGCAACCATTCCATCAGGCTGCTCTTTTTCCACTTGTCTGGGAAAATAAGGCCAAAAGTTAAATAGCGTAAGAAGTAAGAACATCAATTACAAAACAATATTGCTGCAATTAAAAGTATACCGAAACTGAATGACAGCATGTTGTTTGCTACAGGAGGGATGATCTGTAGGTACATCGGCTACTCTCCTTTCTCTCCCAAAGAGATAACAGCTTTGTCGGTGTATATATAGAGGTTCTGTTCATCAGATATTTTTCTCAAAAGCAACAGGTTAGATCAAGAGCAAGCAAGCAAAATCATAATTGTAAACTAGCAACAACAACAATTCATACTAGTAATATGGCAATGAAATGATAGTAAAGACAAAAATGATGAATACATGAGCAGTAGTAATCAGAAGACCGCACCAATTCATTTGGTAAGAAAAAAAAAAAAAAAAAAAAACTTGCTCCAAAGGTCCGTAAGAAATTCCCAAGACCAAACAATAAGCAGAGAAGCACCATCTTCATACCATGACATCTTTCAATGATTTTCAAATAATTAGAAGAATGACTAATTGGTTATCTCTTCTTTCTACAACAACAAAGGGGCGCATAAACAAAGAGTTCTCATGATGAGTTTCTTCTTACAAGTAAGCTAAATCGTCAATCAGGCATTCCAAAACTAAATTCAGGTCATAGAGTCAACAATGACTTCTTTGAGAGAACTAAACACATGAACGCAGAAACTCCAAAACTTCCCAAGGACAAGTAAATAAAGTAATCGACAAGCTTTTTCTTTGACACAGAAAACACACTGAAGAAAATTTTTAAAACTCATCTGCAAAGAATGAACAAATAAGGATCACTTGAATGAGAAACAAAAGAATGCAATAACAGTGTCCATGACTTCCTCTATATACATCCACCAGAGACAATAACATTTAAATATTTAACAGATTATACACAAAGCACTAAAATAGCAAATCCTTTCAGACATATGCTCATGATCATTTTACTATATAGACCGTTTGCATATCCACCCATGAGTAATGTAGTATCAATACAGCTGATATATGGGCCACTATGAACTAATGCACCAAACAAGGTTCGAAACTTCGACTTCGCCTATGACTTCGCTCAATTAAAATTCGGAATTAATTCGAGGAAATTAACTTCGACGATGGAACAACAACAACAACATAGCCTCAGTCCCAAATCAACTGGAGTCGGCTACATGGATCAAATTTTTCCATTGTGCTCGATTAAGTGCAAGCGATGGTGAGCTTTCCAAACCATTCAAATCTCCCTCCTAATTAATGCATCCCATGTTAACTTTGGTCCGCCCCTACCTCGTCGAATTTCTACAAGTTTCTATTGAGTCAAGTTTTCTAGTTGGGGCTTTTGTAGGTCGTCTTTGCGGGTGACCAAACCACCGCAACCGCCCTTCCCTAATCTTTGTATCAATTGGTGCTACTCCTACTTGTTTTTGAATTTCTATATTTCTTATTCTATCTTTACGAGTTTTACCACACATCCACCTAAGCATCCTCATTTTCGCTACGTTCATTTTATGTAATTGTTGTTGCTTTACCGCCCAACATTCACTTCCATAGAGCATAGTGGCCTAATTGCGGTCCTATAAAATTTTCCTTTTAACTTAGTAGGAACATTTCGATCACAAATCACCCATGTTGCACTCGCCATTTCTTCCATCCAGCTTGAATTCTATGTGTGACATCATTCTCAATGTTACCATCATTTTGTATGATTGATCCTAGATACCTAAAGTGGTTTACCTTAGGAACTTCTATTTCCCCTAATTTTACCACTCCGTCATCTCGATGTCTAGTGTTTCTAAACTCACAAGTGCATGTATTCGGTTTTCGTCCTACTCAACTTAAAGCCTTTAGATTTTAATGTATTCCTCCGAGTTCTAATTCTCTATTCACTCCATCTTTAGTTTCATCCACTAAGACAATATCATCTCGCAAATAGCATACACCATGGTATATCCTCTTGAATATGTCTAGTTAGTTCATCTATAACTAAAGTAAATAGATATGGGCTTAGAGCCGATCCTTGATGTAGTCCTATCGTAATGGGAAATTCTTTTGTAGCTCCTCCAAATGTCTTTATACTCGTTACTACTCCATACATATCCTTAATAGTGTCTATGTATCTAGCGTGCACTCTTTTTCTTTCTAGAACCCACCAAAGAACATCTCTAGGGACCCTATCATATGCTTTTTCTAAATCTACGAATATCATATGAAGATCTTTTTTCTTTTCTCTATATTTTTCTAACAATCGTCTTACAAGGAAAATCGCCTCCATAGTTGACCTCCCAAGCATGAAACCAAATTGGTTCTCTGATATTGTTGTTTCTCTCCTTAGCCTATTGTCAATTATCCTCTCCCAAAGTTTCATAGTGTGACTCATAAGTTTAATTCCCCGATAGTTTGAGCAACTTTGAATGTCTCCTTTGTTTTTGAAGATTGGCACAAGCGTGCTTCTTCTCCAATCCATTGGCATCCGTTTTGATTTTAAAATTTTATTGAAAAGTTTTGTTAACCAAGTCAATCCAATTTCTCCTAAGCATTTCCAAACCTCTATGGGTATTTCATCTGGGCCACATGCTTTCCCTATTTTCATTCTTTTCAATGCCTCTTTAACTTCTACAATTCTAATATTGCGTGTATAGTTGACATTTCTTTCTTGGTGTGGGTTTTCATCTATTATGGTATCAACTTGACCATCATTAAATAAACTATCGAAGTAACTTCTCCATCTCTCCTTAATATCCTCCTCGCGCGTTAAAACATTTTGATTTTCGTCCTTAATACATCTTACATGACTTAGGTCTTGTTTCTGTTTATCTCTTAGTTTGGCTAGCCTATATATATATTTTTCGCCATCTCTATTACTTAACCTTGTATATAGATCTTCCATGAAATTTGTTTTAGCTTGACTAACTACTTTTTTAGCTTGTTTTCTAGCTTCTCTATATTGATTGTACACATCTTCATCTTGACACTTAGGTATTTTCCTATACATCTCTCTTTTAGTCTTAATTGCTCGTTGGACATCCTCATTCCACCACCATGTTTCCTTCTTTGGTGGTCCCAAGCCTTTAGATATACCTAATACGTTTGATCTCACTCTCCTTATGCAACTACTCACTTCTAGCCACATTGTATTAGCATCTAATTCAAGATTCCAAATATTTTCCTTTAGTAGATTTTCTCTAAACTCTACTTGTTTACTATGTTTTAGGTTCCACCACTTTATTCTAGGGTCGCTAACTCTTTTATTTATATTATGTCGTCATGTTAGCTTAATATCAAGTACTACTAACTTATGTTGGGTAGTAAGTGCTTCGCAGTATTACTTTGCGTCTCTACATATTTTTCTATCTATTTTTCTTGTTAAAAGAAAATCTATTTGACTCTTGTTATGACCACTACTAAAAGTAATTATATGCGACTCCCTCTTCCTAAAACTAGTATTTGCTAAGACAAGATCGTATCTTTGAAGCAAATTCTAAGATTGATTCTCCTTCTTCATTTCTATTACCGTAACCAAAACCTCCATGAACTCTCTCAAACCTATCGTTACTTGCCCCGACATGCCCATTTAAATCTCCTCCAATTAAAACTTTTTCATCTAATGGTATACTTTGCATAAATCCATCCATATCGTCCCAAAACTTGCGTTTGATGCTCTCGCTTAATCCTACTTGTGGTGCATAGGCGCTAAGTATGTTAATTTTTTCGTCTCCAATAATTAATTTAACTAGAATCAATCTATCCCCCATTCTTTTAACCTCTACGACCTTATCCTTATAATCATTATCCACCACAATTCCTACTCCATTGCATTTTCTATCTATACAGGTGTACCACAGTTTAAACCATGTGCTTCCTATTTCTCTACTCTTTTCTCCTACCCATTTTGTCTCTTGGAGGCAAGCAATATTGACTCTCCTTCTAATCATGGTATCTACTAGTTCTATTGACTTCCCCGTAAGTGTTCCTATGTTCCATGTTCCTAAGCGAATTTTTTCTCCCCTGCACATAGTGTACAACATAGGTGGAGTTAACTTCGACGATGGAAGTTTGACAAAAATTCACCGGTGTACGGAAGTTTACGGAATTTCACTTTAAAGTTAGAAAACTCAAGTTTCTTCGTAGAAATTCTAGGAATATACTTAATCATACAACAATAATGCATAAAACTCATGTTCGCGGAAGATATTTCGTCGAGAATATTAACAGTAATTATTAGGATTGTTATTTAGTATATTTATTCTATTTGTAATTAATTAGAATTAGAAGTAATTAGTCGTATAATCGTTTTTTTTAATAGTTGTAATCTGTTTTGATAAGATAGGATCAATTAGTTGCTATTTTTATGTAAATGTTGTATGTCTGTTTTGATAAGATAGGATCAATTAATTGCTATTTTTATGTAAAGCATTTACTCGTAATTTTCTATTTAAACACGCCTAAATGGTGAATAAAATTCATTCCATTTCGTCATTCTTTTCGACTTTATGGTATCGAGCCTAAATGGCTAAACCTCTCGATGATACCTCTAGTATCGATTCTATGAGCTCTATTCGCTCACCCTCAATTCCCTTAAACACTGAATCTTTCCAAAACCTTTCCATCACTTCTCACAAGCTGAATGGAAACAATTTCCTACAGTGGTCCCAATCGGTGAAACTGTTCATTCGAGGCCGTGGAAAATTCGACTATCTTACAGGTACCAATGCGAGACCCACTGAGAAAGATGAAGGTTCTGAAAGATGGGAGGCAGAGAATTCGATGATCATGTCTTGGCTCATAAATTCTATGGACTCGAGTGTAGGAAGAACCTATCTCTTCCTACCTACTGCTCATGACATTTGGACTGCTGTGAACGAGACTTATTCTGATCTCGGGAATGCAGGACTGTGGTTTGAGCTAAAAACTCGGCTATGGAGGCTAAAACAAGGTGAGAAAACTGTCACTCAATATTATCGACTTAAAAATCTTGTGCCAAGAGGTAGATATGTTCGGCGATTATGAGTGGAGTCGTGCGAAGGATGGGGCTTTGTTTCGAGAAAATGGTGGAAAAAGAACGTGTCTTCGAATTCCTCGTCGGCCTTAATAAGGAATTAGATGAAGTAAGAGGATGCATTCTTGGTCGTGATCCACCGCCGAGTACTAGAGAAGTCTTTGCCGAGGTCGGAAGAGAGGAGAGCGGCGGGACCGTCATGCTCGGAGGACACTCACCGGCTCCCACCGAGCCTTCGCCATGTTCTCTAGTCGCCACCACGCCGCAACGACCGTCGCAGCCGATAAAGACCGCCAATCTGCGAGCATTGCAACAAGCCAGGGCATGTTAAGGCCAAATGTTGGAAGGCTGCATGGAAAGCCAGTGAGAACCCTTCATCTAAGGAATCCTCGTGATTCAAAGGGTTTTCATGCCTCATCCGAAGACACTTCCAAAGAGTCGAAATCGCCTCAGACGACGTTCGCCTTTCAAAGAAAGAGCACTAGAGCAATTGTATCAACTAATGAGTTCTCATTCAATTGTATCCAACACTTCTAACTCATCATCTTACATTGCCTCTTCTTCTTTAGCTCAAAAAGGTACTTACCCTACAACTTTCACAAATAGGCTCAAAATTAAACCCTTGGATCATAGATTCAAGGGCAACCGATCATATTTGGTAGTTCCTCCATATTCTCTTCATATTATCCTTTGTCCGGAAATTTGAAAGTTAAAATTGCCGATGGTTCTCTAACCTCTATTCTTTGGAAAAGGCTCTATTATTATGTCTCCATCTCTTACATTACTAAATGTCCTACATGTTCCAAAGATTTCTTGCAATCTCATCTCTCGTTAGTCGTATTATTCATGATTGCAAATGTATTGCTACAATAACATTTCTTTGGATTTGAATTTCAGGACCCTTGTTCGGGAAGATGATTGGCAATGCTAAGGAAGTTGATGGACTCTATCACTTGGTCTCGGAAAATCCTTCGATGAACAAGTTCGAAACCAAGATGTTTAACTACCTTGTCTTGCGAGAATGAAATAATGTTGTGGCATTATAGGTTAGGCCTTCCAGTTTTAATTACTTGAAATATTTGTTTCCAAATCTTTTTAAAAATAAAGACATTTCATCTTTTTGTTGTGAAGTTTGTGAGTTGGCAAAACATCATAGATCTGTTTATCCTTCTTTGAAGTATATGCCATCAAAACCTTTTTCACTCGTGCATAGTGATATTTGGGGCCCTTCAAGAGTAAAAATTGCCTCAGGTTCTAGATGGTTCATCACATTCATTGATGATCACACTAGAGTCACATGGATTTATCTTCTAAAGGAAAAATCCGAGGCCGCAAATGTTTTCAAAAATTTTCACTCTTTGATTAATACTCGTTTCATACTAATATTCAAGTTCTTAGAACCGATAATGGCCGAGAATATTTTAATGCAATCTTAGGTGATTTTTTGAAAGAAAAAGGAATTATTCATCACAGTTCTTGCGTTGATACTCCCCAACAAAATGGAGTGGCTGAGAGGAAAAATAGGCATTTATTAGAGGTGTCTAGGGCGTTATTATTTGCTATGAATGTTCCTAATCGTTTTTGGAATGAAGCGCTCTTAACTCATGACTTATCTCGATTAATCGAATGCCTACAAGAGTTCTTAATTACATCACTCCTTTGCAAGCACTAAAGAATATGTTTCGAAAATAGATCGTTCACCGATTTAACACCTAAAATTTTTGGTTGCATTGCTTTTGTTCATATACACGGCCATAATAGAGGAAAGCTTTATCCCCGGGCACATAAATGCATATTTCTTGGTTTTTCACCAACACAAAAAGGGTATAAATGTTTTGATCCTAAATCGGAAAATATTACGTGAGTATGGATGTCACTTTTTTTGAAAAACAACCTTTTTTTGAAAAAAAACTCAATTCCGGGGAGAATGATTCGAAATGAGTTTTTGGGAACAAATATCTTTGCCAAAATCGGTTGAAAATAGTTCGGTGGAATCAATTATTTCGTAACTAATCCTAGGATTTCACAACCTATAAATTCACAACCTCGTGAGACCCGGGTAGAAAACAACTTGGAACCACCTATCGAACTTCGTGTTTATTCTAAAAGGAGGACTCAACCAAGTAATATTCCACCGGCTCCCGAGGTGGGCCAATCATCGGACTCGACCGAGGTCCAAGGTACGATCGCTCTTTCTCCTACTTCTCTTCCAAATTTAGAACCTTCTACTGATTTCTTTGAACCCATAGCCGTACGCAAAGGTGTCGATCATGTACCACAAAACATCCAATATCCAATTTCGTATCTTATCATAAGCTCTCACCAGATTTCAAAGCCTTTTCCACCCGGGATTATGGATGATGAACTACCTAAGTCGATACATGAAGCTCTAGAGGTTCCGAGATGGAGAGAGGCGGTCTTTGAGGAGTTGAAGGCCCGAACAAGAATGACACGTGGGATCTTACCTCTTTACCCGAAGGAAAAAAATGTGTAGGCGGCAAGTGGGTGTTTACCATAAAATACCATGCCGATGGCTCGGTTGAGAGATACAAGGCTCGACTCGTAGCACGAGGCTTCACTCGACATACGGCCTTGACTACGAGGAAACCTTCGCTCATGTGGCCAAACTAAACACCGTACGTGTTCTTCTCTCGTTAGCCGCTAACTGGATTGGCCTCTCGACAGTTTGATGTGAAGAACGCGTTCTTAAACGGCGAGCTAGAGGAGGAGGTGTATATGGAAGCTCCACCAGGCTTTGATGAGCTAAAGAAGGATGGCAGAGTATGTAAGCTAAAGAAATCCATATATGGATTGAAACAATCTCCGAGGGCATGGTTCGAAAGATTCACGAGAAGCGTGAAACAACGTGGTTACACTCAAGCTCATTCAGATCATACGATGTTCTACAAACACAATCATGGTAAAATTGCTATTTTAATTGTGTATGTAGATGACATTGTGATGACAGGAGATGACATAGTAGAGTTGGAGTCACTGAAGAACTTCTTATCCAACCAGTTTGAAGTCAAAGATCTAGGACAGCTCAAATATTTTCTTGGAATGGAGGTGGCTAGATCCTCAAAAGGAATAGTTATCTCACAAAGAAAATATGTTCTTGATCTCTTGAAAGAGACTGGATTACTCGGATGTAAACCAGTGGCAACTCCTATCGATCCGAATCGAAACTCGAAAAAGAAGATGGTGCCGAGGGCGTGGACAAGAAACCGGTATCAGAAGCTGGTGGGGAAGCTAATTTATTTGGCGCATACAAGGCCAGATATTGCGTTTGCAGTGAGCTTGGTTAGTCAGTTTATGCATTGTCCATCAGAAAAACACTCCAAGGCTGTTCATCGGATTCTTCATTACTTGAAAGGAAGCCGGGTAAAGGAATTATGTTTTCAAAGAATGGGAGCCGAAGAGTGGAGATCTTCACCGATGCCGATTGGGGCGGAAGTTCTACGAGACGGAGATCTACCACCGGCTATTGCTCCTTTGTGCTGGGGCAACTTAGTTACTTGGAGGAGCAAGAAACAACCAGTTGTTTCTCGAAGAAAGCGAGTCCGAGTTCGAGCTATGGCTCAAGGAGTATGTGAGTTGTTATGGCTTCGGAAGATCTTAGAGAGAGTGAAGGTTGAAGGAGATAAACCGATGAGGTTGTATCTTTGCGACAACAAATCGGCAATCAATATTGCTCGAATCCGTGCAAGAGCATGATGGGACAAAACATGTCGAAATAGATCGACATTTCATCAAGGAGAAACCGGAAAACGGCGATATCTCGCATACCCTATGTTCCATCATCCGAGCGGCTCACGATGTTCTTACTAAGGGACTTTTTTCTTGCTATGTTCGAAGGGTTTCTATCCAAGCCGGGAATGATCGATATCTATTCTCCACTTGAGGAGGGTGTCGAGAATATTAACAAGTAATTATTAGGATTGTTATTTAGTATATTTATTCTATTTGTAATTAATTAGAATTAGAAGTAATTAATTTGTATAATCGTTTTTTTTAATAGCCGTAATCTGTTTTGATAAGATAGGATCAATTAGTTGCTATTTTTATGTAAATCTTTGTAATCTGTTTTGATAAGATAGGATCAATTAGTTGCTATTTTTATGTAAAGCATTTACTCGTAATTTTCTATTTAAACACGCCTAAATGGTGAATAAAATTCATTCCATTCGTCATTCTTTTCGACTTTATATTCTGAATTTTAAGTATATTTTTAGCATAGGCGAAGTTTCGATCGAAGTTTGTTCAACTTCCACGAAACATAACAATTTTACTTCACGTTTTATGAACTTCCATCGATGTTTTCGAAGTTCGGTCAAAGTTAGCCGAAGTTGAGTCGAAGTTTTGCAATTTTTCAACTGCCCTTGAACTTCGCTTCGCTCACCTCAACATCGACAAACTTCGCCCGAACTTCGACGAAGTTTGTCGATTTTTTAAACCATGGCACCAAATGATATAAGCAACTCAAATGAATCTGACATATTTTACTTAAGAATCGTACATGTAAAATGAGAAACTTCGAAGTTAATACCATTAAGAACTTCGCCACCCTTGAATACATAAAGCGCCATCTTACATTTGGTTTTCGAGCCTCGGTGGCTCACTAAACAAGCAATGTCACACCTAACAAGAAAAAACTTCCAATTAAAAAGGAAGTAAAGAATGGTTCGATCACTTCATCATTTCAATATGGACTTGATTTTCTAGTACCATAAGAAAATCAAGTGCACTATTCAATAGTCCCTCATTCTCACCAAACAAAAAAGAAAAAACTTGACAATTTGCAAGCTTTGAGCATTGAAAACTTTTACCCCTTACTCGATTAGTTTTGCAAAGCAAGCTTCCCGGATAGCTCAAACGAAGGTTTTTTTTTGCCGCAAATGGAAAAAATAAAAAAACTAATTGATAAGGAAAAAGGGCGAAAAACAACAGGGAAAGTACGAAAAAAGAATGACACAACAGAAAGTGCAAATCTTAGAGCACAACAAAGAAACAAGACTAAGAATTATCCACTGCAACTCGCAACAAATCCGTGATTTTGATAACTTGGCAAAGGTACAGAGTGAAGCAACTCAGAACACCTACATTATTACCTTTTCCTTCGCTTCTAAAGTTGCCTCGGCGGCCTCCATTCTCGCAATCGCATCCTCATCGTCATTCCTGCTCATGAAAGAAATTCCTTGAGAAAATGTTATAGATTCAAAATAATGACGCCACCAAAAAATTAACAGTGAATATAAGAGACCGACATTATCATATCTTCAAATAAGAATTCACAAAAATAAAAAAATAAAAAATAGAAGCAAAGCTTATTTATTAAAAAAAAATTGATTTACATACAAAGAGAACAAGAAAGCCTCCTGAATAATGAATGAGCATAACATTGAGGAAAACAACTTTATCCATGAAAGATAGGCACCCCAAGGCATATGCCTAAGTTGCAATTAATTTACCTCACAAAAAATAGACCAAGCAAGACAGTCAACAAACATAGCATTGCTCATGCAAAATATGCACCGTGTCGCACCTCACATTGATATTATATTAATAAATTTTTTAACACTAGACTATTAATCTTAATTTTTTTGCACTCTTTAAAGGGAAATTATTGCAAAGCATATCTTGAAACACACTGGATACACAATTATTTAAGTCTGCTACATAAAATTGCAATGTGCTTCGTACAACAAGATGGGATTTGAGGCTATGTTGTTGTTGTTGTTGTTGTTGTTGTTGTTGTTGTTGTTGTTGTTGTAGTAGTAGTTATTGTGCTTCATACAACAAGATGCACAATTGTATTCCAACATACTCCAAAAACATGTTAATCTAAACTTTATTATTTTATATTTTCATACGGACACATGTTACAATCAAGGATTGCAAGGCGATCCAGAGGCGATTTCCTTGGCCTGGACGAGGTGGTGCATGGGCAGAGAAAATAATATTTATTTAGAGGTCCCTTTATTAATTATTTACTCACTTATAGGTCCTTAAGTAATCCTAGTTTTCTGTTAGTCATTTTGAACCATATTCGATCCACACTTTAAGAATACTAATAGTCTTTAGGTCCTTATGCAAAATTTATCGTGTTATTATTTTGTTGTTGGGTAGATATTTTTATTATAAAGCTAAATTGCGATAGCCCCTTCAATTTTCCAAAAATTACTAAGGAGTCAGCATAGCCCACCAAAGCTACCACCTAGGAGGTTTTGCCCCAAAACACCTACGCGACGCCTTGCAATCATTGGATACAATTAATAATTGCAATAATTATATAAAACGACATTTTTTTCAACCTGGAAAATGTTCAAAAGCATGCATTCAGAGAAGGAATATTGTTTTTTATCCCTTCGGGTTCAAAATCATTCAAAACATACAAATAAATGCAAGGAATTTTATACTTCAAAGAGAAGCTTAAGGTTTTCAAGGAAAACTAACCGATGATCTCCTCTTCTTGGGCTTGATACCTATGCATAAATATGAGAACAAAATGTTAGGACCCAAGTCTAAAGCTGACCATACAGGGAAATATTAAAATAGCACCATCTACTAGCTCGTATGCCAGCAATTCATAAATTTTAGAGGTAAAACAAATGAAGATTAAAAAAATGTATCATCAATAAGTCAATTCTTAAAGAACTAAAATAATATGATATATACAAATAACATCTACAACTTTTACATGTACAAATTATAATCAGTATTTGTTCCAATTTACTAAGTTATGAAATTGTATTTTGGACCATTTTTAACAAATATCAATGGGTTTCTTCCTTTCCAAATACACGTCACCATTCTTCTTTTCTTTTTATCACCAACACATTACAGAATAAAGTTAAAAATTACTAAAATTCAAGAGGCATCTGCATGGCCTGCTTATTTGGCAAAGAGTGAGCAAGAAACAAGTTTTCCAATTCAGTGAAAGTAGTGAAGAATCACAAGTAACACCTCTACAAAGTATCTCATTTCCATAAGCAACATTCAGCTTGATGACTTGGATATCCAATAAAGGTGCTTATTAAGGCATGCAGAGTTCACTCAAGGAATATTACTCTCAAGTAGCATACCCGAAGGTACAAAAGGATATTTCTAATAGAGTTAACACAAAAAACTACACGTCCAGCTTTCCCATTGAAATATGATATAGTACTTCTTGCCAAGGTTTAAAAAATCGACAAACTTCACCGAAGTTCGGGCGAAATTTGTCGATTTTGAGGTAAGCGAAGCAAAGTTCAGAGGCAATAGAAAAATTGCAAAAATCCGACTCAACTTCGGCTAACTTCGACCGAACTTCGAAAACATCGATGGAAGTTGATAAAACATGAAGTAAAATTGTTATGTATCGTGGAAGTTGAGCAAACTTTGACTAAACCTTCGACTGAAACTACGCCTATGCTAGAAATATACTTAAAATTCGAAATATCGCCCGGTGACTTGAGTTTTATGCATTATTGTTGTATGATTAAGTATAGTTCTAGTATTTCTACGAAAAAACTTGAGTTTTCTAGCATTTAAAGTAAAATTCCGTAAACTTCCATACACCGGCGAATTTTGTCAAACTTCCATCGTCGAAGTTAACTTCCTCGAATTAATTCCGAATTTTAAGTGAGCGAAGTCATAGGCAAAGTCGAAATTTTGAACCTTGCTTCTTGCCATTTGAAAATCAAAGAGATTAATTCCAATGTACTTTGGCAAAGTGGGCAATCATGAACTCCAAACACAATTAATCTCACATTAAATGATCTCGTGTGAAAAGAAACATGAAATCACGTTTTCATAACTTGGGTCAATTTACACAAACATACTAGGTCCAAGCAACTGTTATTGTTATTGGTCCCAACTAATTTGGGATTGAATTGTTATTAACTTATTATCATGTAATAGCTACTAGCAACAACAAATTAGTGACATATGCGAGCCATTTGCAACTGTTATGGTCACCTCAACATTGATAGCCACTCTTTCTACCATTGAGGAACTAGATAACTAGGCTGTGATGGAATCAAAGAAGGCCTATTGTGTGTTTCCTAGCCCCAAAAATTTCTACTAATAGATATTCTAACAGCAGCTAAAGTTCAGCATTAACTCCAAATTCTATGGCAATTAGCAACAGCGATATTCACCATCTTATAAAAGTTGCATGAGATCCATAAAGATTAAGTAAAAGTAGCCAACAAAAGCAGTAAGAATGAATATCACCAGACACCTTGTCACGCCCTCCACTCCGCGAACCCCTTGGCGGCGGCGAGCGAGAACCATGTCTATTATTCCCATTGCCACGCTCCATTATTGGGGACGCTGACCGCTTGTGTCTCGACCTCGATGAGCCCCCATCTTTCTTACTATCTCTCCCAGACCTCCTCTCATTTCTCTCAATCGAATCCTCGCGATCCACACTCCTATCTCTATGCCTCTCCCTACCACCATCATCCCTTCCACTCCTCCCCCGCTCCCTATCACTCACTTTCTCCACCTCCGTCCCTGCCTGCACTCGCTTCAGTCGCTTCGTCCGTGGAGAAGGTGACCGCGAACTAGACGCGGGAGGGCTCATTCTCCCGCGCTTTGGCGACCTCTCCCTGCTCGAAAGCTTCTCCCTTTCCCTCACCGACGACAGGTCCCTGCTCGAAAGCTTCTCCCTTTCCCTCACCGGAGACCGGTCCCTGCTCGAAAGTTTCACCTTTTCCCTCACTGGCGACCGAGCTCTGCGCATTCTCACCGGAGAATCAGTTTTCGGGGAGCTCCAGCGCCGAGCAGGAGATCTCTCTCTTCGCGGCGGGCTCCTCCTCGGCGGAGAACCCGAATCTTCCGATGAAGACCCGCGCCGCATTGTGGAGCTCCGATGCACCGCCGGGCTCATCTACTCAAACCAAACGGATTGAAATAAAACCCTAAAAATGGAAGATTTTAGTGGTGAATCACAGAAACTCGTACTACTACCACTACTGCTGCTACTACTGACAATGTGAAATCAAAACCCTAGAAATTGAGCTACTACGGAGAGAAATGTTGAGAAGTGATCTACGAACCTGTGCAGAGATTGATGGATGAGCGAAGGAGAGAATGAAGTGATCAATTAACGAAGAAGATGACGAAGTGATCGATTAACGAAAGCGAAAACAGAAACCCTAGATAGAGTTTTGTGTTCTTCGCTACGGTCGGCGCTAGAGAAGGAGAATAGTTGGTGAACAACATTATATTTTATAATAATAATAATAATAATAATAATAATATTATTATTATTATTATTATTATTATTATTATTATTATTATTATTATTATTATTATTATTATTATTATGTATTTGTTGTAAATTGAACGACCATTTAACCAAGCTTATGAACGATCACATTGTCATGGCTCTCACATTGTAACATCAATGTATGAATGAAATCTCTACATTTTCATCTCTAGCTCTCTTCTCTACTTGTTTTAGTAGTTCTTAGTTTATGTTTTTTATACTTAAGTCTCTAGCAAGTCCAACTTTAGTTCTAGTTGGCTTACAACTTAGTTTACAATACGTTATCAGCACAAAGTTACTCTACAAGATGATGTCTTAAAGATCAATAAGTTTTTCAAAGATATAAAGCTAAGAAGGTATAATTTTTATTAATTTAAATAAGTTCAATTTATTTCCATGTTGTCATGGTTAATTTCTTTTTTGTTACATGCATATTTAATTATGTAAATGTACTTTATTCATACATTATGCATTGTAACATTATGCATTGTAACGTCACCGACTACGAAAGTATGTTCTGTAGTTGCGTCTTGTACGATCTTCTACATCATAAATCAAAAGTCAATGTGTGACATATAGTTTTCTCGCTATACTACAAACGCTTAGTTATGCTCTATCATTGATTTTATAATACAAATAGTACTATGAATTTGAGTTGATAGTGGGTAAGTCATGTCCCCGGTCAAGCTAAACATTGAAAGGGAAACGGGTTATCCCGTTCAAGGAGGCATGGTATTAAGTAGACTATGTCTCGCCACCCAACCTGGAGGTTGTCCCACCAACTTATACGAATAGTACATTTTGTTTATTAATAAATCAAGTTGTGAACATATATTTAATCATATGTTATGTTTTTACATAAAAAGGGGAAAACTATTTTATGTTAAATTTATTTTCAAAATATTATTCAACCATAGTTGAACTTGTTGTCTTATTATATTACCGACAAGAATTACTTGTCATAACAATTAGATACTATAATTTGTGAATAAAACATCTATGCAAGATTATGCTGTGTTATACAAAATTTAAATCATTTGCCAATATCTCTTTAGAGATTTGAAAAGTGAATATTTCACTTTATATATCTTTTCACCCTATGGAGTTATAAATATATAAATACCAAAAAAATGTAATGCTCAAAAAGCTCAAAATGAGCGGTTGAGTCTCAAGCTACAAAATTTAATCAGTCAAATATTAATTATAGTTCCGCAATTTTAATTACCTCTATGTTGAGGCTATGTGGAAATATGACTGATGAGACAATAAAAAGAAGGTCACGTGGCCCGCCTCGATTTATTGCTGCAACAAATATCGAGTGCGCACGTCAATCCAATAAATATTAAGGATTGATTTCTTGTCTCATGGTAATGAGTAAAATAATGAGATATTATAAATATAATATCGCTTAGTCAATTAGTTCAAACTTCAAATTAAGAAGCATATGTTGCATATAATGATCATGATCGCAATAACAAATTTATGGGCGTGGAAAATGTGAAAATATCAGGTAAATGTCGTATTGACAATTCCACAAAAAATTGGAACAAAAGTGGTACGCCACTACAAATGACAAATAATTATTGACAATGAGCGCTCATAAATGTGACATTTTTTGGTCATATATGAAATGCTATTTTGCCTAAATATTGTCATATATATACCCGAATATTTTTGTGACTTTTACCATGCCTTCAAAATTAAAGGCAAAATATTATGAATTTTATCATTGAAAATGGCTCGATAAAACAGGCACATCGACATATGTTTAAATCGTGACCTAAATATGGGCGATGAGTTTATGTCTTGTGTATCGTGCTACATGCATGTACATTATAATATAAAAGTGAATATTTCTTGAATTCGAACTTAGCGGAGGCTAATGTTCAGGCAATATCCGATACAACAATTTTATTGTTAATGTCTTGTTCAGAAGAAGTCTACTCAGAATAATAGAAAATTTATCTATATGAATATGATTTAATCTGAGTATAATATTCCCGACTTTAACTTCTGGAATATATAAGGCACATTAAAACGAATGTCGTCATAAATCAAATGACATTTATAATGTGGAAAGATCTATTTGATTATCCATAATCATCAATAATGCGAAAATATCGTAAATTCGCACGGACATCCTTTATCGAACTGAATTTTTTTTTATCAGCTGAAAATTATCTCAAGGCAAATCAATATGAGACTTATATTGATTTAACTCTCCATCAATCATATTATAAGATGCATTGGATCCCTAATATGAAATTTATTTATAGCAAGTTTTGCTAATTGTCACTTTGATGAAGCAATTTTCCCACCATTAGGGGGAGATATAAGCCAATTCAAAATGAATGACGTGAAATTGCTTGAGACACATCAAATTGCATTAAATTTGTTGTATTATGATCCATGTATAAATTAATATGAATTCAAAGTTCAAATGATCATTCAGTAGCAACAAGTTATGAATCAATTACTTAATGCAAGTACTATACACAAAAGAGTGACAATCATATGCTTCAGAATTAATTGGTTCATATAGAAAACGATGTCCATGTGCAACAAAATGCACAAGATGTCTCACCCATGTGAACATGAGGGGGAGAATCAAAACGAGTTATCGGTTAGTGTATTGCACTCTTTTTCCTTTGCTATGGTTTTATCCTACTGAGTTTTCCTAGCAAGGTTTTTAATGAAGCAATCCTAACATTATTATACTCCATATAAAAAAAAAATTATGAGAGCAATGTACTCTTTTTCCTATACTAATTTTTTTTTCCTATATGGTTTTTCTAGTAAAGGTTTTAATGAGGCATTTATATATTCTCTCAAAGTGTATCAATGTGTTGCACTCTTTTCCTTAGCTATGGTTTTATCCCACTGGGTTTTCCTAGCAAGGCTTTTAATGAGGCAATCAACAATATTATACTACAAATCAAGATTGACGAGAACATTGTACTCTTTTTCCTATACTAGATTTTTTTCCCACAGGGTTTTTTTAGTACAGGTTTTAACGATGCATATTCTCTCAGCAAGTGTCATCCAATGGGGAGTGTTGTAAATTGGATGACCCTTTAACCAAGCTTATGAATGATCACATTGTCAAGCATGACTCTCACATTGAATTGTAACATCAATGTATGAATGAAATCTCTACATTTTCATATCTAGCTCTCTTCTCTCTTGTCTCCTCTTCTCTACTTGTTCTAGTAGTTCTTAGTTTATGCTTTCTATACTTAAGTCTCTAGCAACTCCAACTTTAGTTCTAGTTGGCTTACAACTTAGTTTACAACAGTGCTTTCTTTCTTTTTTACTTAAAAACTTTTGACAAGTAATAGAATCTACCATTTCACCATATATGGTTTTGGCAAGAAAAAAAAATATGTGTTTTCATTCATAATTCAAAGTGTTTAATTTATTCGTAAAAAAAAAAAATGTTCAATTTACATATGTAGTTGGTGAAAGGTTTCTACATGTACTGAAGAAAAAAAAGTTGAAATCAACGATAGGTTTACATAATTAGAAGCGGATTGTACCTCTTGACTATTGGTCTCGAGTTTTATCCTTGCGAATAAAAAGATGATGGGGATGAAAACATTAACGTTGTAAGTTCTCATTTATATGGTGCACGACTCAAAGTGAATCTAAAGTAGTAGGATAGTCCGAATTTTTCGAGTGGTTTGGACAAAACAAAAAAAAAAAAAAGAAGAAGAAATTTGAGCACTATTTGGTTATTTTTCAGATTCTGCCTAAAAAAATTGTCATTGTACCATTTGGTTAAGCATTCAACTTTTCATTATTTTTGTGAAAAATTATATTTTCATCTAAAAAAAGTTTAGATATTGAAGGTATTTTGGCATGAAAATTTTAATTGTCCCAAAACGAAAGTGCAAATTTTGTCCACACTTCCCCCTCCAATTTACCCAAAACCATTAAGGTCTAAACTCTTGAGTGATTTCAAAAGAAAAATGAATAGAAGGATGGAGTTAAGGGAAGTAAGATAACTCTTAGGGAAGTTCCAACTACCTCGAGAGTGAGATAACTCCCTATTCCTTCGAGGGAGTTTATCTTCTGGAGGCTTGTAGACACAATTACCTCTTATTAATCACACTACTACCTACATTCCTCTCTTGTTTGAAGAATATTTATGTCAATTCTCATATTTTATTACTTTTTAAATTTGCAACTTCCTTGTAAGTTGAAAGTTGAACCAAACATGAAAATATAAACTTCCTCCGTGAGTTAACTCCCCTATAAGCTAACAAAAATGAACCAAACAAAGCCTAAGAAACGTTGGTACACGTGGATTTTCTTTTTTCCAATGCATAAATTCAAAACATGAATTTTGGCAATGGAAATCAACTACCATTCCTACCAAAGTGAAAAAATAAAAATAAAAATAAAAATAAAAAATCTGCAATTTGCTAAAGCCAAGCCTTATTATACAAGTCTACGACATAATCCTGGACACCACTGTACAAAAAAGAAAACAAAAATTACAACAAAATCAAATTTTGGCTCAGCTTAGATACCTATTTATTTTTTGTGACAAAAAAATAAATAACCTGTTTAATTTATACAAATTAAGCTGCAACAAATAAAATAAATATCATCCTCTTCCCATTTGACAGAAAAAAAATATCATCCTCTTCCCTTCTACCCTAACATAGATAAATACAATAACATTTTAGCAACAAATACACTCACTCTCGCAAAATGCTTACCATTGAGGTTGCCATCTCGAACATGGCAACATGATAATAAATAAATGCGTGTAAGAGTAGTTTTGTCGCCCCCATATCTACCATGACTAGCCAGGTCACACAGCCGCGATTGATCCCTGTAATATAAGCAACATGGCGCCATGCCTGTCAAGACCTCCAGGTTCTAAGATCTTAGGCAATTACAATGAGGTAATTGCCATAACTTAGTGTTGGAGCTAGCAATTGGATTCTAGAATTGAGAATTGCTGCTGTTGCTATTGAATGGTTTGAAGATTGATGTTCGCCGTCCTGTTTGAGCAGATACAAGCACAATCTGGTTCAGTTAGGTCCCTGCTAACAAGACGCTTGTCGCGGTTGATCATCAATTTAGTGAGTGGAACCTTTTGAGCAACCTGGCGCCATATCTCCTCCACTGCACCATTTGGACTATCATATTCGAAATACCGCTTCACCTGAAGCATGAACTGAAAATTTTAGATTCTAGTTTGGGATGTACAAATAAGCCTTTGAAGCAAACCATACTTTCGCAAAGCAGCCAATGTGAAAAATTGGGGATGTAAACAAGAATCACATCAACAATCTTAATATCATAATGAAAGAGTCTATCTACGAGACTTTGAAGAATTAATGAAACATAAGAGGACAAGATTGGATAATCACTCACACAACATGCCCAATAGCACAAATATTATGCTGAAGTATAGTGCCCTCATTCCAGATAAATAAGGAACAAAAGCCCTACATATCCCATCATCAAACAAGGTTTGCTCACCATAATATCTTGAGCACCCAACGCATTCGATGAGAATGATAACACCTTTATTACTTAGAACAACAACAACAACAACAACATAGCCTCATTCCCAAATTAATTGGGGTCGGCTATATGGATCAAACTCTTCCAGTGTGCTCGATTAGTGCAATTGATGGTGAGCTTTCCAAACCATTTAAATCCCTCCTAATTAATGCGTCTCAAGTTAACTTCAGTCCACCCCTACCTCGTCGAATTTCTTTAATTTCTATTGAGTAAAGTTTTCTAGTGATGACATTGTAGGCCGTCTTTGCAGGTGTCCCATTTTAATTTATTCAAATAGACAAATACAAATACAAATACAACTAATTCAAATAGACAAATACAACTTTTTTGATTTCCCATAAAGCACAAAAATGAGATCTGTCTCGTTTTCAGGGACTTGCCAACCAGGAGAATTAGGAGGATACAGTGAGTCTATGCATTTTAAATTTTTACATAAAGTTCTGTCGACTTCTGTTATTTATGCTAAAACACCATTATCTTTCTCAAAGAGGTTTATGAAGAAAGGTCATTGCTCAGATAACGACAACAGCATGAAGGTTCAAAGACGTGATATATATATATATATATATATATATATATATATATATATATATATATATATATATATTACTTAAAAGATGCGATATATTCAAAGTTATAGCAAACTAACAAATTTGTGGCGTGTTGCTGTTTCAGAAGCATGACCATTGAGGTGAAAGCTCAAAAGAAACAACTAAATCAGTAAAGAACTGTAGAATGTAAATCCAAGGAGATAAAAATGGTCATTGACCCACAGTTATGAATATGTCAGGTTCAGGTGCTTAGCCCTTAAGTTTAAGACACAAAATGACATGTCAAGCATACTTAGGGATAGTAGCATGAATAATGCAATTGATGATTTGGCATTAAAAAAATACCATGTCATTCTCCAAACTTTCCTAAATATTTAGTTTTTTCGAACACCAAATTACAAATAACGCAAACAAAATCTTATGAATTTCCATACTGAATTAAGGGGAAAAGGACATGACTTGTAAATTTTAAAGTTAAATTGCAAGACGAAGATATAACAACTGATGTCATTTTTTATAAAGGTATTCCTACTTAATAGAAGCACATTAAATAATCAAAATTAGGAAATAATGTCAAGTATGATGAATGAATTCTAACTTGGTGCCAAAAAAAATATGAGAGAGCTGACATTTAAAATGATCGCAACTATTTTTTTACTTAAAAATATTTATATCGGGTATAAAAAGAAAAAGGATACGAAATTATACATGCACGATTCTTTAATTTGTCATGGTTAATTTGGGTTTTCAATCCTTGTCTACTTTCCTTGGTCTTCACAACAGATTTCATATTGAATAAAATTGATAACTTGTCAAGGTTAATGCTTTTAACTTAGTTTTGTCTAGGAAATCAATTCTGATACTTAATTAACTGCTGGTTAAACAATGTGTCAGCTAATTTAAAACCTAATAATTTATTTTCCTTAAGATTCTAATTGGGCAAAGCTTTCCCACAGGAAACAACCAATATAGGTCTCTAATGTTTTCATGCCTCAAATTATACCAACGATAGTGATGATGCCAAGACCCTGCTTACTTCCTCCTTTTTTTTTTTTTTGCCAAACTAGGCCAAACTAGTTTACTAGCAAAGTCATATTAATCAAAAAACTAATAAGTATTGGCATGAACTTCAACGAAATCATGGCATAGGTCAATTCCGTATCGTCATCTGACATAAATGTATACAAACTTTTCCGCATTTTCTAATTCAAGGATATTATAGAAGTTATGTCTTAAATCTTAATCCCACCTATTTCATTGATAACACCATTCTTGCTTAGTCTCTTTTAAGTCCCTTTCTCACTGTAATTCCAACTAGACCGTGACCTTGATATTGTATGATTTTCAATCCAAAACTACAAAAGAAAACTACACAATTGAATACAAATTTAAAAAGATGAAACATGTAAATGCCCCATACCTTTTTAAGCTCCTTCTGGTAACCCAAAATCCTCTCGTTGCTTACTCCTCTCAAAAGCTTAACTAAATATCCTGGCATGACTGCCTTGTTGGTGTCAACAAATATTGCAATTTTACTATAATCTATAACATCTTCAAAAGGCAACTCTACATAGTCGCTGACTATCACCGGAACGCACAAGCTCACTATTGCATCAAAGAGCCGGCAGGCAGAAGGCGTGTCCCCAGCAGGATGCAAACAAAACTTGGATGTGTGCATCCCATTTGATGCTGCTCGACGACTTTCCCTTGACTGAGTCCCATGACTTATTACACAGTCTCCTTCTTTCTCCAATACTTGGAAAAGTAGGTCGCGAACCTTTCCGCCCTATAACACAAAAGCAACAATAACCAATGATAAGGTATTTCAAAATTGTGAATAATATTGATTAACAATTTTTTTGACAATTTGACTCTAACATGAGTCGAACTTAAGACCTCCCAAGTCCCAACCTTGCCTTTTAGCAAGTGATGTCTCATCCATCTTACTAGAGATGCTTTGGCAACACTCCGTAGCCATTTAAAAAGAAAGAAACTTGACCAGAAGCTAACTTTTCACGAGGCCATGTTTCCAATGACCGAAACGAGTAACATGTTAAAAGAAAATGTAGTGATTTCTCACTCTCAGAGAAGTAAAACTTCGCTACTCTCTAATTAGGCACACAAGAAACCTACTTGACAGGAAGAGTTTAATGACAAAGGTTTAGACAGCAACACCTAAGTTCCATTTCAAACATAAACTGCTTATTCAACATCAGTACTGAAATTATTCGATACGACATTGCCGACTAGGGTTATAAACCAAGTAAAGCAAAGCAAATTGAACTAGTCATCATCATAAATAAACAACAAACAAGCACAAAACAATTACCTCTTTTCGAAACCGATTCCCCATGAAGAACAACATCACTTCCCTGCCCTGAACCCCAACATCCCCCTTGAACGAGTTAATCCGATGCGAATACGGCAAGATCACATCTTTCACCAACGACGCCTGATCCCTCCTCAACCGCCCGAAATCCGAAACCAAAAGAACCCCATTTTTCACACGATCAATTACCCTGTAAAGCGCATTCGGATCCTGACATACAAACACATGATCCCGCCCATTGTTCCTCTTCCAATACACCTGATCCTCCAACCACTCCACCAAACTATCCTGCATTTCCTCATCGCTGTACTCCATTTTCCCACTACTCATCAAACCAGGCCTGTTCGGATTCACTACCAAACTCAATGAAGAAAAAAAGGGTACATAGAACAAATCCGCCTCGTCAGGATCCAAAACCCTAACAATGGCGGACCCAGATCGCTCCTTCCTCATCAAATCCTTCAACAACCACCACTCCGCGGAGTGCTGGTGCCCAGGGTACTTCAATTCCCCCAAATCCCAATCCGTCGTCGCCGCCGCCTCCCCCCTCGCCTTCAGATACCTCTCGACCACCCCGTGCGTGAACTTCTTCGGCAAATCGTACACGAAAACCTTCACAGGAGTCGCAGTACTGCGAGAGTCGCGGCGGGGGCGATCGAGAGGGGAAATGAAGGCGTAGAAGAAGAAGAGGAAGACGGCCGAAATGGCGAAGATTGAAGCGAGCATGCGCTTGAATAGGAGGGATTTTCTGGGCATTTTGAGAGCGGATGACGATGATGATAATGGTGGAGTTAGGGTTAGGGTTAGGGTTTCGCCATTAATGGAGGAGGAAGAAAGGTATTTGGGTTTTCTAGGCTTTGGGCGGTCGGACATGGTGGGGAGTGGAGGAGAAGAAATGGTGATTTTATAGGGCGCGTTTGGATGACTTCGAAATGACAGTTTTTGTTGAGATTTGGAGCTTGTTTAACTCATCAGACTGTATGATATGATATGATATGAAACTATAAGGTAAGGTCAAATGATTTTACTGTTTAGTCTGTTGTTATGCGATTATTATCATTTGATTTGGTTTGATTTGATTTGATTGTTATATAGATTATTTATTATTACAACTTTGTAACGTTTCTTTGTTTATTACACTAAAAGGATATCGGAGATTCAAAATCAGTCGGAGAAGGAGAGTGATAACGTGACTGGAAAACGAGACTCACTTGTTGGTGTCCGTAGGATACGCATAAAGATGTGTCAACGGATATGCTGGCGTGCGTTGGATGTGCGTGGACCAGTCCGATTCGTTCGCCAAGATGAAGAACTTATTAGCATGTGGTTTTTGGGAAATTATGCTTAGTGTGTCATGGTCAGACACGTGCTCCGTTGGATGCACCTTGTACGCATCTGGAGGCGCATCGACGGCGGTCACCGATTGTGTGTCCGCCTTGAGTGCACAAGAGTGAGTACATTTCCTTTGGTTTATTTTGACAACTTTGGGTTGCCTTTAAGGTAATTGGTTGTTTGTGTGTGATTGTGTGGTCTAACTTGAGGGTAATGAATTATGTGAATCCGCGGATCCAGTTTGATACACTTTGTTTAGTTTTAATTGGTTCATAATTTGAGTTTGTTAAATCGAATTGGATTTAAAAAATTGTAATATGTACATTGGATTGAATCGCAGATTGGGCACCTTAAAATTATTACACATTACATTATATACATACACACTCTTAAAATCTTGAACTATATTTAAATAAGATTAGCATTTTTGTGTTGCTAATTCATCTATGAAAAATAATTCGAGTACCTACTTTGGGCATCCAATTTCGATATATATGCATTTGAGGTGTAACGAACGACACTCTTTGGTAGGTAAATCGAATTAGGTGTCTAATGTAGTTGTGTTTAGCATCTTCCTTCCTCTATTATTTATTCATTTACATTTGAAAATCTAAATTTTCGCAATTTAAATTCATTCTTTTCATATTCAAATTTACATTTTAAAGCTATCTTGTCAAATAAATGTACAAAATGTTAAAACTTATATATTTAAATTAAAACTTATATTCGACATTTTTCTTATTAATCATAACTTTGTTTGATACTCATTGGGAATACTTATGTTTTAATTTAAAATATTAATTTTATAGTTTTATAAATATTACTCCCCCATTTCTATTTAAGTGTCGTTTTAAGGTAGTTCACAATTTTTAAGAAAGTCATTTAATTACCGTGAATGAGGAGAAAACAACATTTAAATGACTAAATCACAATTTATCTCTTCTAACCCCACCACTTCTACATACACTAGTTATTAATGTGTAATTAATGATTTTATTTTTCTATGAAGAGCATAAAAGTCAATTAAGTAATTAATGTGTATTGAAATTATCAAATGACAGATATTGTGAAATATTTCAAAATAGCTAAAAAGTCACTTAAAAAAATGGAGGGAGTAATTTTATAATTGTTAATCTGCATAGTTTGATCCAGCTCGATCCGCATTAAGTAAATTGAATCAAGTTGGATTAGCAAAATAAATGGATTTGATTGAATTATTATTTCTCGATCCGTAATAATTGAATTGGATCACGGATCGGCCTTAATCGAACTGGAATATTCAATCCATGTGCATGCCTAATCTAAGTTGTTTAATTTCCCATCAAACCCTTTCATCTTGTTAAATTTTGAATCATATCATTGACTCAAACAACTTAACCAATTTGAGGTCACATTAGTGTAAACTTGACCTAAAAAACTAATTGGACTAAGGGCATATGCAATAATTATAATTTCTTACACAATAGTTTTTTTTTTTTTTTTTTTTTTTTGAGTAATTCTTACACAATAGTTAAATAATACTCTATCAACTTTTTGCCAAAGCATCTCGGTGAGATGGATGAGGCATGAGTTATCGAAAGACAAAGATTGGGGAGATCATAGGTTCAACTCCCCTTGGGCCAAGAAAAAAAAATGATATCAACTTTTTTGCACCACCCTTAGGCACATTTTTAGTTTTAGATTATTTTAAAATAAAATGCAAAAATTTAGATTATTACCCTTCACGGTCTTCATCATTATACCTACCTGAAATTTGTTCAAAGTCAATTTGGAGTATAAGTCGTAACTCGGATTTGTAAAAGTTTGACTTATGCCTCGTTTGGTTCGTTTTTGCCAACTTACAGTGATTCATAGTGAAAGATCATATTTTCATGTTTAGTTCAACTTTAAATTTGCAGGGAAGTTGTAAATTTTTAAACAATAAAATATATGAATTGACATAGATACCATTCGAATAAGAGAAAGAGATGTGGGTAATAAAATGTAATTATTAAGGGATAATTATGTCTACAAACTCGTGAGAGATAACTCCCCTAGGGCGGGGGAAGATATCTCTCACCCTTGGGTGTAAGTTGGAGATAACATGGAAGTTAGACAACCAAACAAGATTAGTTTCGACTCCCTCCAATACGTAAGTGTTTTCTTTTGTTACTATAACCTCAAAAATGCATGGAACGATAACTTCAACTCTGCAGTTCCTATGGTGATTAGTACCCTTAAAAAAGATTTAGCAAACACATGCACTAGTGTACTTCTATACCTTCGCGGGAGTGCTCTCACGCACTCCTGCATGTGAGCTAGAGCTTTTCTGCAACAATCGAGGTGTGGATTTCATACAAGCATATGCTGATGTTCAGCTCAAAGAGTTGAATCTACATAAAACAGATGTTAGTGTGGAAGGAAAGTTGGTGCCCGAGAGGAAACAAGGAGTACTATGCATTCAGATAAGGAACTAAGAGCCATCTATATATTATGTTCATAGTCATGTTCATAGTCATTATGCTGAGGCGTTGAGAATTTGTTAGTTTGACTCCGTGTTTTCAAGGAGGCCTAGGCGATAGTGGGTTGGGCTTTATCGCCTAGGCCTTAGTTAGGCAAGTGGTGAGCTTGAAAATAATATTTAAAATGTTTAAGGAGGTCTTTGTAATTTTCGAAACTTTTTTATGTTAAAACGAACTTTTGTTTAACTTAGCCCATCTCCCTCATGATTCGACTTCACCACTCGGGCCTTACTTTTTGGGGAGATGAAAATATGTTAATGAAGAGGAACGACTATTTGAAAAACATCATCATGTTCATCCCTTATGCAATAACATCGAGAATCTACTTTCAATTCCCTTTGGAGACCTGAGCATCAATGATATAATGAAGAAGCCATTAAACTCTGTGGCAGATGAAGTGCAGGAGTGCTTGAGTTTTGCTTTAACAAATGAGCATTTTATGGGGTTAATCGATTAGGTAGAGGTGCACCGACCAAAGCCAACAATGGCCAGGATATGTTGCACAAGCAGTGAGGAAGAAGTGGCATTTGTGGTGTCTTCAGGGCTGAGATTTCCAGTGACATGGTTTTGGTTGGGGAAGGCTTGCTTTTTGGTCTTACCATTTCAGGTGGGAACGCTCAGCTGGGTATGTGATGTTAATGCCAAGTCCAAGTGTAAATGGAGATTGGATTGTTTACATGCATTACACAAAGGAGCATTTGAAATATTTGGAGGAAGAAGTGTGTGATGTGTTCAAGCCAATGTCCTCCCACTATCTCAATTTAGAAATCTAAGACAATTATATAGATAAGCCTAAAGTTTGGATATCTCTTATGAATTTGACATTTCTTTTTCTTTTTTTTTGATGAGGACACTACTTCAAGTTGTTCCACTTTGGTCTTCAGCTTGGTTTGTGTGGATAGAAAGGTTTGGATATGTAAAGTGTAATACGATCAGCTTATAAATATACATATATAAACACTACTACTTCTAAAAGGTTGATATGGTTGCACTAAATCGAGCACAATGAAAGAGTTTGATCCATGTAGCCGACCCCAATTAATTTAGTTATGAGGCTATGTTGTTGCATTAGCTGCATGAAAATGCAACAATGATCTACTTGAAAAACTAAGTCAAGCTTAGTGGCGCGGCAAAGTAAAGAGCACTAAAGCTCTGACTTGGGCATATGTCAGGGGTTCAATCTTAGTATTCTCTTGGTTTTCTTGAGTTACGAGCTAAGATGTCCTGCCCGACTAACTCCGATAGGATTAGTTGATCCAAAGTAAGGAGAAAGCTGAAAAAGATTTGAAGACTATGATTAACAACAACAACAACAACAACAACAACAACAACAACAACAACGTGCCCATCTATTATTCCAACAAGTAAATTAAATAAAAAATAAAAAAATAGATAGGGACAAATTAGCCCCAAGCAAATAATGGAGAAAAACCTTCATAGGAGCCGCAAATACTGTGATTGTGCACTTGAAGAGGACTGATTTTCGGGACATTTTGAGAGTTGATGATGAAATTAGGGTTTCGCCATTAATGGAAGATGACTTATAGATCAGAAATAATGATTCGGTGTTTCTAGGTTTTCAGCAATCATACATGGTGAGGGTGAGGAAGAAGTAATGGAGATTTCATAGGGCGTGTTTGCTTAACATCAAAATGATAATTTCAAGGTTTAGCCTTATTTCAACATTTGATTCACGAATATCTCGATGTTTTCACAAAAGTACTAATGTTTTTAGTTTAAATCCGAAAAATAGGGTGGTGTTTTTTTTTTCCCAGAATAGGCAATAGTGCCTTTTCAAAAGGCGCTATCAAAGTGGGTAAATTTGGTTGCTGACGTGGACGGTCCACGTAGGACCGCCCTTACACAGATAGCGCCTTTTGAAAAGGCGCTATCTGTGTAAGGTCGTCCACGTGGACCGGGTTACACGGATAGCGCCTTTTGAAAAGGCGCTATCCATGTAACCCTTGCTGACGTGGACAGTCCACGTGGACATCGATGGGTCGAATATCGCCTATGGGTTGTACGGGTTGTCCGCCTCGCAATACGCGCACTACGTGTAACCCGGTCCACGTGGACATCGGTCGTTTCGGTCGGCGCCTATGGGTTGTACGGGTTGTCCGCCTCGCAATGCGCACACTACGTGTAACCCGGTCGACGTGGACATCGGCCGTTTCGGTCGGCGCCTATGGGTTGTACGGGTTGTTGTCCGCTCGCACGCGCGGATGCGGCCAGCGGCGAGGGACGGAGAGGCCGAGTACAACGCAGCCAGCAGCAACGTCCGCGGGGACGTCGCGGACCAGCGGCAGCGGCGGTGGCGGAAAGATCGGCGAGTCCATTTGGTGAGGTGGCGGTGACGTGGGCAGGCGTGTACAGATAGCGCCTTTTCAAAAGGCGCTATCTGTACACGTGGCCGCCACGTAACCGCCACCTCACCGCCATGACTTCCTACTGATAACGCCTTTTCAAAAGGCGTTATCAGATGTTGGTGAGTTGGCGGTGAGGTGGCGATTACGTGGCGGCCACGTGTACAGATAGCGCCTTTTGAAAAGGTGCTATCTGTACACGCCTGCCGCCACGTCACCGCCAACCAAACCAACCACACCCAATAGCGCCTTTTGAAAAGGCGCTATTGCCTACTTCAGTAATAAAAAAAAAATCCTCTCTATTTTGAGAAATTAATTGTAAACTAACCCTACTTTTAGAAAAACCCCCGAATATCTCAGTCCATAGGCCAGGTTCGAGCCGGAGTTTTTTATTCACGAATGACGTGGTAAATTATGATTATTTTTGTATGACGTGTGTCTATTATTAATTAATTTTCGCATCGCACTAGTGTTAGAATCTCAAAGTTGCGTTGTGCGTGCGTTACGATGAAAGCGCATGACATTACGGGATGCGCGTAATGCGAATGTATGAGGTAGTCAAGGGTTTATAGAAGACACACACTCAACTGTTCACAATGTAACAACTCATCACCTACCCATCACATCACCCTCCCTTACTTTTCTCTCTCACTCATCTACAAATTAAAAAAGACTTCTCTCTCCAACCAATCCTCTCATTTTTTTTTCTTTTTTTTTCTTTTTCTTATTCTATTATCTAACTCTACTTCATCATCAAATTTGGTCTCACCCTCACAAAGTTCTCATCCCACGACACGCTTTTGGTTGTTATTGTAAATTTTTAGAAAAATTTGGGAGCTTTACTAGTGGTTGTGTTGATGATATTGTTATTGTTGTTATAGTTGCAGTTGTTGTTAAAAAATAAAATATATATAAAATATTTCGTCTATCCTCCAGAGACGAAATTCGTCTCTAAAGAGCGATGAATTCGGGGAGGGGGACACCAAACAGGCCAGGCATGGCTGCCCAGGCCCGAGTAGGTCGGGCCCAGCCGGCCCAGACCCGGGTGGCCCAGTTGGGCCGAATTGGACCTAATTTAGGCATAACCACTATAAAAATAAATAAAATTTTAAAAATGAAAATAAATAAGTTTTAAATAAAAAATTACAAAAAATAGAAAAATAGATAAAGAATTATCAAAAAATTAAAAAAATCAGAGAAAATATGAGAAATTGGAAAAAGGTTAAAAAATGTGTTTGAGACTTTTTCGATCATTTGGCACCCCAGTGTATCTCGAAAAGTGTGTCACAACCAAATTTGGAATGAAATTCAAATTTTAGGTTTTACATTATAAAATTCACTAAATGTGACATTAAAACATTTTAAAATAATAAAATTGGACACCAGGGAATTATGAGACTACTTGAGTGTCGGGTGCGCAATTCGAGGCGTGAGCAGGTCATATAGTGATTTTCACAAGCATTGAGGTAAGTAAACCTACGAGAACGTCAGTTTAGCATTCTTTTTTTTCGTTCAATAATATTACCTATTGTTATTACTATTTTCATGCGCCAGTTTAGGCTTCTTATATATTCCATTCTCGCATGTGTATGTATATGGTCGAATGGACGGTATGACTCTAACCTTGCACCCCCTAGATTTTGCGCGATTTGGGAGTTATCGTGGCGGTATTGTCATGCTTAGACTACGCGTGAGGCACGCCTCCGCGAGTCGATGATATCGAGAGTGGGTCGACGTGAAGCTTGCCTCCATCATAGAGTTCCTCTCCTACATGGTGTTGGACAGAAGTGTACCATCCGACCAACAGAGTTCCTCGCTTCGACTGTGAAGAGGAGGCGGAGATTACCTCGCCACCAGAGATTTCTCGATTTAGTATTTGCGTCCCAAGGCTCGACAACTATACAATACATTCGCGTTCCATATTCTTGTTTATTTCAACGACTTATATTCATGCTTTACATTTCCGTTCATTTACTTTACCTACATGAATTGTAGCCGTTTTTTTAGATTTATTGTGACACTAAACGAATTTATCAGGGATTTACTCACCCAAAATTTGTTACTATTTAGTGGTAAATCTCAGATCCTACGATGAGCTGGGTGAAGTCGGTGCTTGACGACTACCTCTTATCTAGATAGGACCCACTAGCTTCACTCATAGGTGTAACAGGTGTTGGTATTTATGTATATACTACTTTTTGGGGTCATTTTGGGAGACTTATTACCTGATACATGTATATTGACACTTACTATATATTTTTCTCGCTTTTATTAATATACATGGTATCCTTTTATCGGGTTTTCACCCTATAGGTTTGTTAAGCAATGCAAGATTTGTTTGCATTACTGATTTGCATGCTATTAAGACTTTCGCTATAAAATAACTTAAATGAACCAAAACAAACAAATTAAGTTGTAAAACATTTAATAACTTAGTATATTTTGACAAAAAAATCATTTACACATCGATATTGATTAAGTCAAATTATTAGGTGGTTAGTTCGTTGGCCGTCATGGACAGGTGTGCAGATGATGTGGCATGACCTGGTGACGGGTTCGACAATGTAGCAGTGCCCGATTTGCCTCGAAATTTGGACCCGTCACAGTTGGTATCAGAGCTTCGTTTCGGGCAAACCTAGGGAAAGATTAATGAGATTGAATAAGACTTAACAACAAAATATTAGACATGGAAACCCGAAGATCTTAACTTAGAACTTCAGTTGAGAAGCAAAATGAGCGGGTAGTGCTAGGACTTATACGTTTATATATTGATTGTAATATTTATTATGCATGTTAAGACGTTGACTTGCAACATGTTCACTATTTGCATATTCGACATGGATGAACAACTAGTTCCTCATATAGATGACGAGGGCCAGACGAGCAGCTCAACACCCGTCGATTCAGATTAGATCTTGCGCGGCACGGTCACACTTCACATTTTATTGCTCGAGGAGATCCTTCGATTACTCCGAGCACAGGAAGCAGCTACACCGCCCCTGCCATACTCGCCACCACCACTACAGAGCAAACAATTATCACCCCAACTATTCAGGTGGCCTCCCTCGCGACCACTACTAATTAGATATTGCATACGGTTGTTATACCACTAATTGCACCGGTTGTAGAATCAACATCGATCACGCCCCAGGTGATAACCTTCGAGAACTCTTTATCAGCTGAGGCAAAACTGATTAAGGAGTTCATTCGTTTTCAACCAGGTTACTGCTATGGAGGTGGAGACCCAAAAGCAGCATGGAAATGGGTTCTCTCGCATGAAAAACTACATAGAATTCTCAAAATTCAAGATAGTATTAGGGCCCAGATATCATGATGCATACTACGCAAAGATGCTGCAATATGATAGGCAGCACACAGAGCAACCCATGAAGAGCCGAGTAGTTTTGTCAATTTTAGGTCTGTATTTAGATTGAGATTCAATTGCGACTGAAAAATGAGTTTCTAACACTAAGGCAGGGTAGCAAGACGGTGATCAAGTGTATGGAGATATTCAAATAGCTGCTTCAGTTTGCGATAGACGTAGCTGAGATCGAATGACTTAAGGTCTACTACTTTATTCGAGGACTACAATCGAAGAATGATGGTGTGATTGTGTCGACAGGGGCCAGGACACAACATGATGTCTACGAGTGGGCGTTAGACCATGAGACATATTTGATGAAGAGCGACACCGCCCACTCCAGTGCATCAGGACAATCACAGTGGCCGGGGCTGGTCGGATATGAGAGGTAAGATGAATCGTGACCAGAGAGATCACAGGGGACAGAGATGCAGACATGATGATGGTCAAACGATGAACGCCACACAACCACAACATGTTATGTTAGTCTAGCATCCGCAGAGACAGACTTATGGTCAAAGCTAGAGGGGTAGAGACAAAGGTCAGTAGTGGCAGGGACAAAGCCAGAGGGCTAGTGGACAGCAAGGTCAGGGCTACGGATAGAGGCATCATGTTACGTGCTTTTGATGTGGGCATAAAGGGCATTATAAGAATGAGTGTATTAGGAGATCGTGCCACCCATAATAGCTCAGCCAGTGTAGGCGAGGGAGCAGGTGCACGTAGTCGCCATACCAAATCGCGACGCGTCTCGATAACTCATCGAGGGTACGCTGGTTATTTTTTGTCGTCATATGCATACATTGATAGATTCTAGTAGTACATTATTGTTTATTTCAGGACGAATAGTCGGAGAGTTGGGTTTGACATTGAAGAGCGTGATCACACACCTTATCCTTAGCGCAATTGCTGAGGATAAGATATATCCTAACTAAATTTGTAGAGATTGTCTAGTCAAGGTTGGTAGTCACCAGTTACCTATAAATCTCTGAGTATAAGAGTGCTTAAAGTTCAATGTGTTGTTAGGTATGGATTGGTTTGCGACATATCATGCTCAGTTGGACTATTTTGGAAGATCGTCACTTTTGAAATACCAGGGACTCCCGAGTTTACATTCACCGGAGTCGCGACATCACTTCCGATCACTAGAGGTAGGTTAGCGACCATCCAGAAGATGGAGAACCTTGGAGGGATAATAGAGTCTAACGAAAGGCCAGTAGCCAGACTTAAGGATGTCCTAATAGTACGCGAGCTCCCATATGTGTTTTTGAAGATTTACTTGGATTACCTCCGCTCAGACAGGTAGAGCTTATGATCGAGTTAGTGTCAAGCACATAGCCTATAACGAGCAGACTTTATCGTATGTAACAACCAAAGTATAAGGAGTTGAGGGCTCAACTAGAGGTTTTATCGAAGAAGGGTTTCATACACCCCAGTATGTCATTTCGAGGAGCACTGGTCTTATTCATGAGGAAGAAGGATGGTAACATGAGGATGTGCATAAACTACATGAAGTTGAATCAGGTGACAGTCAAGAATAAATATCCCATTCCCATGATCGACGACCTATTCGACCAGTTGGCCGGAGTACAACTCTTCTCTAAGATTAATCTTAGATCACGATATCATCCATTGAGTATCAGAGAGGAGGATATACCCAAGATGACGTTCAACACACGTTATGGGTTATTTAAGTTCATTGCCATGTGGTTTGGGCTGACAAACGTGCCAACCCTATTTATGAATTTGATGCACCGAGTTTTGAGGCTGTTTTTGGATCAATTTGTGATAGTCTTCCTCGATGACATCTTGATCTATCGGGAGACTCATGAGGACCACGAGACACATCTTAGAGAGACATTGAGTAGTCTAAGATAGCACAGATTGTACGTAAAGTTCTGTAAGTGCGAATTTTGGCTTCTATAAGGTGAAATTCTTAGGACACATGATCAGCGACAGAGGGATATCAGTGGACCTGAGTAAGATTCACGCTATCACCGATTAGCATGTCAACCCCCTCGTCATTAAGATGACTAAATGATCTATATTATCTTAATCACCTGATAATCTAGTCGGCCTAATCAATTTTTCAACTTTGAGCTCCAAATAAATTTTTATTTCAATCCTTAATAATGCTACATATTGCAATTTAGATCATCTACTAATTCAGTTCTTAACTTATTTTATTGGAGAAAATTAAAAAATCATACCCGTATTTTGTAAAAATTTCGACAGCACCTCTCATAAAAGGCTAAAATGGCTTGCCGAAAAAATTCACCTTATAGACAGCGGAATGGGGAAATGCCTAGAATGACTCACAACTCCTCGCAGTTCATAATATATATATCAAATTCAAACTTATAAATTAACTTATGAGTCTTTGTGTCATGACCCAAAATTTCTAATCATGTTTTAATCCTTAAACAGGATCGCTGACCCGTGACGTGAGACCCACATCGTGATACGCACACTGACTAAGGCATGTGGCCGAAAAATATGTTACATTTGCGTGATGATTTCTTAGTGTATCATACATGTGTAAACTACTAAGTCATCTCAACTTGTTATATATAGATGTCGAGACGTGAGCGGAGACACGCCTCGATATGCGTGTCAACTTGAGACCGTGGTAGAGAGTGATGGAGTAAGATTTAATTTGAGTTATTGTGGCTAAATTTGTTAAATCAATGTGCCTATAGTTTGAATTACATAAATATAACTTAAGTTAACATAATAAAACAATAACCATTAATGTTCCCCGAGATACGTGTGGACATATCAAGAGACCAATGAAGTATGATTTGGTGTTAGCAAGGGTGAGCTAGTGGATAGTTAGTGGATTTGAAACAAAATGAAAGCCATTAGATTGATCTCTAGATGAGTGTGTATATTAAGATCAATGGCTAAAGATAAATCTTTCCTATATATATATATAAGTATTTGTGATGGCCATGCAAAACCATGTAGCTTCATTAAGAGAAATTCTGAGGTGATTAGTTGCTAGAATTGGGGTGTCCAAGAGGGGAATCTCATCACCAAGGAGAGAATCCATGTGTAGATAACAACTTACCACATTAAGTAATGTATTTAGTCATCTATGTTTTCAATTTCATGAGTTGTAGGCATGAAATAGGGGTTTTCATTTTATTAGTTTTCAAAAAATTTCATGTGTCTAATGTGTTCAAATGGAATCTTTGGCTTAAGTTTTTAAGCTCGATTTTTAAGATTTCATGTTTTGCTTAAAATTGGGTTCCATTGCAACGAAAGTGAATTTCTGAAAAATTAGTGTTCAAGAGGTGTTATTTTCAAAATCTATTTGCATATTTAAATTCCTTGAGATTTTTTAATATTCTTGCTATCAAGAATTTCAAAACTTGGTTTTATTTTGACAAAGTTATGAATTTTATATTTTTTGGATGTTCTTAAGCTTTCCAATAAAATACATGTTTGATTTGACGAATTTGATGAATTATATGAAGTGCCTGGTGTATGTTTGATGGAGGAGGGTGTTACGGATCCCTAGTGGCGGAGAACGGGGATCCGGGGCTTTGGAGGAGGCCATTCCTTAAAGAAAACTCAAAATTCTGGGCTTTAGCGTGCGTAGCGTGCTAGAGAAAACTCCTGGCGCGCTAAGATGGTCACTAACGTGTTAGATAAACTACCTAGAGCGCTAGGTGTTCTAACAGCACAAAAATCTACATTTTCTCAAAACACACTTAACCTATCTAGCCTAGCCTAAAACCCGAACTCAGAGCCTAAACACACTCTAACACATACTAAAAGATACCAAGAGCCTAGGGAGGAGTCTCGGAAGTCTGCGTATATGTATTGAGGTGTCGAGAGGCCGATTAAGCTAGGGAATACGTTGCGTGACTTGTAAGTAATCTTGTTGAGGTTCTTGTTTACATCTCATTCCTATTGTGCTCTGTTTTACAGTCTTTTGACTATGTATTACCTTGTATTATGATATCATGAATTTTTTTTCATATTCTACTCATTATACGGGTGTTTTTATCGTGATATCATTTGCTTATGGAATCATTGACTCTATTTTCGTGTCTTATGTCTTTCTTACTGTTCTGATGAAAGTGTGATCAAGAATAACGTGCTATTAGGATTAGAATAATGAAATCAGAGTATATATATGGACTTGTATTTTTTGAATATTGGCTTTGAAGCATATTGTCTTGTCTTGGAATTCTTAATGTGAGTCTTTCTTGATATTATAAAGTAGTGGTAGAATCTAGGGTCCATTGCACGATTATGAGATACGTCACATACGGGGTCATTAGACTATTGGAGATGTCGGCACTTACCACTACACTTGCGCGTCATATGGGGTATAGGACCTGGGGTAGTTGACAAGTATGTATATATAAATTATTTATTTGTGCATAAAGCTCGGCTCCGCCTTTGAGGATTGAGATATATATGACTATGGAATCTTAGAGCTCATCTCCGACCTTCGATAGAGGCGTAGAGCACAGTTCCACCCTGAGATAGTGGAATAAAGTTCTATGTGATAGGACTCACGACCGACTGGACTTAGATAATTATTATTTAGCCTGTGTCAGTCTCATTTTATTTAAATGTGGTATTTTTTAGCATATTTCCTTTTCAACACTTCTTTGCTATATTTATGCTTTTAAATAATAGTCGATTGTGTTTAGAAATGTACATAAGAATCTCTAGAAATTACTTTATTACTTATTGTACTCGTCGTTCTTTTTATGATGGTCGGTGCAGATCCGTCGTGCAGTAGACCGAGCAAGGAGAAGATTGACGACTATCTATGATCGTTCGACGATTTTTTACTTCCTATCTTGTAAGTTTCGACATTTTGATGTATTGTCTACTTTATATCATTTCTATACATTTTGGGTTGTATATTGGGTTGAGTGGATAGTTCACCGACTTGAGACCTGACTATATCATTGTTTCCCATTTTTAATGTTTATATGCATGTGATGTTATTTCCAGGTTTCCACACTTATAAATTTTAATAATTGCTTCCGTATAACTGCTAAGACTTCTGCTAGGTATTAACACCTGTAAAAAGTTTTAATTAACTCTGAGATTTTTAATAACGATGAATTGAGAAATACTTATCCTGAACACGAATAACGAGGCTAATAAGATAAAAGGCTGACTAATACATAGTTAAGTCCTACGTGGCTGAGATTAGAGCTTAATTACGGGATTAGGCCGGGCGGTGCCCTGTTTTAAAGAATGGGCAGTCACACTTTGAGACCTTGATAACAACTTTACAATCCCATTAAAACCAAAACTGGAATACAAACCTTATAACTTACTGTAAACTAATTTAAAGAATGTCATACTCTCACCCAAACCCAAATATGTAAATTATAAACACAAAATCAAGTCACATACAAAGAAAGTAATCTTTAAAGGGAATCACCAAAAAAATCTTCAAGCTTCTACTTTCTCTTGTTAGTGTGAGATAAGTCTGTCACCATTACAGCAAATAATGATGTCGGATAAGTAAACCTTACACTGTCTAACACACCTGGTAATAACAATAAGATAATATAGAATAATCATAAAGCAATAAGATTGAAGAAATAAATATATAACTATGCAATCCAATCCGTTTCTATTTCTTAACTATAATCAGATATCGACTTCCAAAATAGTACGAAAACAATATTAAGAGCTTATGAAATGCAGAGATAACTTGTCGACGTTAGAATCTAGAACGAGTCTCATTAGCTGGCGTAGAGGTAGAAGTGAAATCTCATTTCAAGCAAACCACACTTTAAACAAGCTTATTGACGCGCACCGAACGCATCAATAAAATATATTACCTAGAACAACTATTTTGTAGATAGTGGTAAATGGACGATCCCACAGAGATTGATTATCTTTCTAAGGTCAAAAAGAAAAGAAAAGAGGGATTTTCTAAATAGAGTAAATTAATTAATCTAATTAGTAACAAAATAAATAAAGCAATTTAAATTGTTTTAAACTAATTAATGAAAATACCTGAGTCAAGACATACAAGTTCGTTCGATAAAAGATTGGATTTGGTTTTTAATCTCTGTAAAGTATGCAACTCAAAAGTGTCCTAGAGTAACTATAGAAATAAGCGACCACTCGGTTCCTCATTTTCCTCTAATCGATAGCTAAGGTACGACCGTTGACTACTCCTTTAATCAAACGTATAACCCTAGACTCAAGCGAATTGGGTTTAACACGATGATCGCAATGGGATTTGTTAAAACACTAAACCCGGAAAATCGAATCACCAATGTCCATTTAGCCTAGATCCATAAGGTACTTGTCTGGTCTCAAAAGGGTCGAATAAATCGATATGGTCAATTGCCACTTGTGAGGTCTTCTTGCACAAGTACGGATGCGTACGACTCACTAGCGATAAATCAAGGTTTAAATTAAGGTTTAACCCTAATTAATCATTCAATATTAAAAAGAATAAAACACAATCAAAAGCAATGGACTTAAAATAAAGTAGATCTCACAAATCCATGGATAATAATGGTCGAACCTCCCTCGTAGTCTTGCCTAGGCCATGAGATTAGTGTCTCATGGTTGAAGAAAAATAGTGTAACGACCCGAAATTGCTAACCGTGTTTACGTCCTTAAACAGGCTCAACGACCCGTATTGTGGGACCCACACCGTGATATGTCCATTGATCGAGGCAAGGGCCGAGGTATATTTTATATTTGTTGTGATGTGTGCTTAGTGTATTGTATATGTGTAGACTATTAAGTCAATTTATATGGATGTATATGTATCGAGACGAGCGGGGATGTACCTCGAGTCGCGTGTCGACGTGGGACCGAGGTAGCGGCATATTGGGGTAAGTTTAATTTATTTGAATTCAATGTGAATTAATGTGGGTTTAATAAGTGGCTAATGTGGCCATATTGAAATAAATATGAAAGTGCATATAGTTAGTTCAAATAAAACAAGGATCATTTGATGTACATCGAGACACGCATTAACCCATCAAAAGGGCAAGTGTCAACATGTTGAGTTACTCACTAGTGACTTGAGGGACAAGTGGGACAAGGTGGTCCATGAGATGAGCCTCGAGACACGTGTGCACACAATGATCAATGGCCACCATTCAAACATATCAACATAGTCAGATCTCATATATAAGTCAACCAATCTCATCTTCTCATCACAAAATCGTTGGGAAGGCAAGGATGAGAGAAAGAAGAGAGATTCTGGAGTGCTTGGAGAAGAAAAGAAGTGTGAATTATTGCAAGGTTTGGTGAGGAAGAAGAAGAACAACAAGTGAGGTAAGTGTTCCACACCATACACTTGTGATTTTATAAAAATTGATGTTGTTGTTGATGTTGTGTGTTGGGATAGATGTTAGGGACCTCATATAATGTGTATGAGGGTCCATAACGCGAAAACATCACCTATGTGTGGCAAAAACTCGCAACTCGAAGTGCTGAATTTTGGGTTCTGCTGCACATAGCGCGCTAATTTCCCAGTTAGTACTAAAAATCAGCTAAGTCCAAACATGGTCTAAACACTATAAATGAGCCCAAACACACTCTAACACCTGTCAAACACCTCCAGGGAACTAAGGGGAGATCCCGTGAGTTTGGGCATGCATTTCAGAGTGTTGAGGGATCGGCTAGGCTAGGACAAGTGTGTGAATTGTAAGTACAGTTGTGAGAATTCTATTTTTCATTTCATTGTCTCTTATCATTTATTGGTCTATTTGTAGACATTGGTACTTGTAATCTCACATCACGTTGTTCTTGTTTCTATTCCTTATTGAATATTGTGACATGATGCCTTGTGACGCGTTTCATTGATTCCAAATTCCTACTTTTGATGTTATTGTTGATAAAGAATTGATGAAGATCATGCTATTGGGATAACTTGGATATAATTGGACTTGTCTTCGATTTCCTTTGGGCTTTGTAGCCTAACTTGTTTTGGAATCAGAGAGATTTGGAATTAGTTGTTTTTGAAAATGAAAGTAGGGATTATCTAGTGTCCATCGCACGAGAGATGCGCGGTTCACGGGGACATGGGTCTAGGGGTTCCGACACTCACCACTACACTTGCGCGGCATACGAGTTATGAGACTCGGGGTGATCGGCAAGAATGAGATAGATGATGTATATGCGTAGAGCGCAACTCCGCTTTTGGGTATGAGATATGTTGAGCGCTGCTCCATATAGTAGTGGAAAAGGGTTTGGTGATATGTTCTCACCGCCGACCGGATGTAAATCATCTCGACTTAGCCAGTGTCAGTCTCTCTATTTTTAACTGTGGTATTTACTTGCATTATTTACTTCAACAATTCTTTCGCTATTTATGCTATTAAATAACAGTCTTATATTTTGGAGATGTGGCATAGAATTCTCCAGTTATTACTTAAATATCACTATACTCACCATCTAGTTTGTGACGGTGGGTGTAGGTCCGTCGAACAGAAGCAGACCGGAAAAGGAGAAGATCGATGACTTTCTTTGAGTAGTTCGGCGACTCTCCTCACTCATTTTGTACGACTCGACTTTTGTTGTATTATACTGTTTATGTCTTTACTGTACATTTTGGGTTGAGTGAATAGTTCCATATATACATGCCTGTGATGTTGTATTTTCCTGGTTTCCCACACTTAGGAATTTTGAATAAGAAAAACTTCCGCATAATCTTTAAAGTACATGTTAATATGAATTTTGATTAACTTTAAAGTGAATAATACATCGGTACATGTATTTTGAGGAATATAGGGACGAAAATCTGACTAATACGAAATTAAGTCTTATGTGGTTAGGATTAAGGCTTGATTACGAGATTAGGCTGGGCGGTGCCCTGTTTAAAAGTTGGGGTCGTCACAAACAGAGAGGGAGAGAATATAACTCGAGAGATGAATCGGTTCTTTGATGACTCGTGCACCGAGGCAGATCAAACGACTATTATGGCTTTGTTGCTGGGTCCAATACGCGTGTCACACTCTGATTGGGTGTGCGTTGCTAACGAGCTGACATGGCATGCTTAGATTGGTAGAGAATGACATGTGGAGATGGCTGGGTGAATGGGAAGAGAACGCGTGACAACTGTTGCAAGGGGGAAAGCGCTCAAGACTCGGTGAAGATGTGGGAGACGGCGCAGGTATGCATCTCGAGGCAAATCAAAGGTTGAAGGAAGGAGAGAATTCGGTCTCCAGTATCGGCGAACTTGTGGGAGTTTGTGGTGCTGCATATCCCGAGGCATGATCGAGTGTTTTTACTTCTCATCTGATAAGCTTTGACGTGCTGATCTCAAGGCTTGATCAAATGCTGTCGAAGAATGAGTTTACAACTGTGTCTCCTTGATGCGTTACTTGGTGTTGCTCCTCTCCCTTAATCAACTGTGCAGTGCGTGTCTCAAGGTAGATCCGAGAGTAGCTGAACAAACTGTAGGAATGAGTTATACTTAGTCATTTTTTAGACTTTTCTCAACTAATGCACCATCAAACTTCTAAACCACTATAGCATCAACACTGGCCAATATGGGTACCACCATGCTATCTCAAAGTGCGTGCAAGCTCACTTTCAATGCCAAACACCATGAATACTTTTAAAGACCCTGATTTATTCATTTTTCATCAAATTGCAATTGAAACACTGAAAATATAAATAAAAGAGAATTAATTAATAATAATAAGCATTGAGATCCAAAAACACATAAAATAAACACCTAAAATATATTATTATAATCGACTTATCAAATACCCCCAAATTTAGGACTTTGCATGTCCCGAGCAAAGGTGTAAATGACAAAAGAAAAGTAAACTAGACTCCTAATATAGTTACGAGTCTAACTAAACTAATCATATACCCGATTCCAAGTTCATGGAGTTCCATTAGTTTAAATAGTCGCCAAGTCAACAAGCCACTCAATAAATTCGGAGTTATGATATGTCTATAATCGCAATCCAAACACAATTGAGATAGCACTTTAAAGACCTCGACTTGGTCAAGACAAAAGCTATCAACTACTCACGAGCTTTCTTGGTATATACACTCAAGCACGCAAGTTTGCAATCTTTGTAAGATAGCGCATCAACGCTTAGAAGGTACCATAGGCAAGAAATGTAACCACACTCTCCATTATTGTAGACTTAGCACTAATGAGAATCAATAGGACTTTAAGTAGGTTGTAAGATGCATGGCTAGGATAGGGTACCAAGGAAATGATATAAAGGTAATACGAAACATTGGAAAACTAAGACTTAGACTATCAAAAGATTATCTGAGAACATGAAAGTGGCTATACTGCAGTTAACTTCATTTTTCTTTTAACATGTGCAGTCCTCACATTTCTCCAACCACTCGGCTCTCTGCTCCAATTCCTGCGGATACCGTTTTAAGTGAGACTCTCTAATCACGACTTGATTTTTTCATCATAATTACTTTCCCCTTATTTTGGGTATATAAACAATTTCTTTCTTCTCTAATTTTTCTCTTTTTCTCTTCATTTCTCTTTTTAAAGATTTCAAGTCTAAGACTAGCTTCCAACTTGGTAAAGGATTATATCAAGTCATGCTTATGGGCTTAACATTAGGTATGAAAGAATTAAAGGTTGGGTTGGCTCAAAATGGGTCAACTAAAAAATGGCCTAAATTATTTCTCTAAAAGTGGTTTAGTCATAGGAATTCCGCCTCGAGTAGGTTACACCCTCGTTCTAACACCTAAGAAACCTGACTTTTTCCCACTTGCACAGTTCTGACCATCTGTCCCTTTGGTATCTAGCACAAGGCTTAACCCTCATACTAAGTCCCTAATATGAAATCATAAAAATGTTAGGCTACGGGCCAAAATGAATATTTCTCCTAATTTTTCTTAAGTCTCAAGTCAAAAAGCAACCATAGTTTACTCATCCACAACCAAAGGCATGAAGCGAAGTTTCGGGTGACTCTAAATAATAAAAAATAAAAAACTATACTAAATACATGTATGAAAGTGTATCATATCCTGGTGAAATGAAAATAGAAGTATGAATGGAAAGGAAAGAGAAATGGAAAGACAATAAAATGAAAGAAATAACATCATCATTACCATCCTTCAATCACATAATTGACAAAATTTAACGATCATACCTGCGGTCTTTAGCAAAAAGATCCATCCACTCAATCCATAATCTCTAAAGTTCCCCCAAACTTATTTCGAACCTTGTCCTCAAGGTTCAAGACAAGTCGAGGAATCCACACAACAAAAAGAAAGAAGAGTGGTGAAAAAGAACATGGATAAGTGAATAAAATGATGATACAAACTCATGCAATTTTTCTTTAGTTAGCAATAAAAGTCTCCAAAAACTAATGAATGAATAAAAACTCTCATGTCTAGGTGACTAAGGAAACAATAAAAAAATAACAATCATAACAAGAGCAAGAAATAATAAGCATATGAGATAATTCAAATGATTCCAACAAAATCTTGCGAGCCCGAAGTCATTCGACTACGGATGAAATCAATAAGATGGTGGAATGAAATATAGGGTTTTGGGTCTACTCAAAGACCCACCATCAATATAGCGACTTAAGTTGGATTATGTCTCAACCAAGTCTCAAAACACCTAGAACCCTAATAAGTTGTTAACTCCCTAAAAAATGCTCAAATTACGCTAAGAAAAAAATGTAATCCAAAGCCAAACCTAGCAAAACTTAAGGGGTGCGTTAATGCTTCTGGTGCTCATCAAACATTCATAGCACCTGCAAAAATCCAAGAAACCAAGTTGGGCTTTATTAAATAAAATAAAAAACTAAAAACTAAACTATACTAAAACAAATGCAAGAAATAAAAATAAAAAAAGATGGACTGCCTCCCAACAAGCGCCTTTCTTTTTTGGCTAGACTTAGCGTGATTTATCACGTAATGTCATCTCCTTTCGAGATATCAACAACAAATGGTGCATCTATAGCTTTGGGCAATGAAACATGCACACCCTCCTTTAGACTTGAGAGCTCATTCGGGACCTCTAACATGAAAGATTCTATCACTTAATGATCATCCAACACAAAGGTGTCGGCGGTGTAGAAAACCCGCGAACGCTCATTTACTTCCATCCCTTTGTAAGATTTAACAAATATGCATGGGATGGTGGGTGGTTTCATCAACACCAGATGTTGGTTTTCCTTGCCTTCTTTCAGTAGTTCCTCCGATCTTTCTGAAATGACTTTCATTTTCATCTCATTTCCTCCTCTTCATCATGTGCAATGATAATGTTTGGCTCAGTTTGAAAGACTTCAAGTTCTTTCGCCATTTCGCTCCAATAGTCCTCAACCTGTGTATCCTTATTCACCTCAACAATTTTCAATGTAACAACACTCACATTCTCTTTTGAAAAAAAAAATTGGTTGTGCACTACACAACTTTTTCTCGTCAATTAAATTCTCATGTGTAGTATTGATTTGACTAAGTTGAGTTTTCAAATTTTGCAACCTTGGATTCATATGCTGAAATTGTTGAAACTCTTCATGTAAGTGCTGTTAACCAATTATTAATTATTTTATCATATCTTCCAAGGAGGTGCTTTGTTGAAATTGTTGGTTGTCTTCATGACACTGTTGATTAACTTTTTGAGAAGGTAGTTCTTGGTTGAAGATCAAGTCATTTATCATGTCTTGTATAGACATCTCTTCATGTTGAGGAATCTATGGACTTGACATGAGCTTAAAGAAGTCGAGTTGTGGTGATGCATAACTAGAATAGTGATGCTTCTCATACTTTGGATAGTAATGACAAGCATATGTGGAATGAGAGTAATCCTTAGAAATTTCGCGAACCTCGACCTGTTGCACAAAAGAATGCATGTTAGAAAATTGATGTCCATTATGTGATGTATATGCCCCATTCACATTGTAATAGTATGAGTCTTCAAATGGACCATAATTGTGAGAGTAAGATGCCATTACAGAGTTATTTGCAAACATGTTAGGAACAAGGGACTAGATAGACAAAATAAATAAATAAATAAATAAATAAATAAAATAAAACCAAAGAAAAAATATAATCCCCGGCAATGGCACAAAAAATGATGCTTGCCAAACGCGTCAATAAAATATATTACATAAGCTAACTATTTTGTAGATAGTGGTACATGGTCGATCCTACATAGATTGATTATCTTTCTAAGGTCAAAAAGAAAAGAAAAGAGGGGTTTTCTAAGTAGAGTAAATTAATTAATCTAATAAGCAACAAAATAAATAAAGCAATGAAAATTGTTTTAAACTAGTTAATGAAAATACCTAGGTCAAGACATACAAGTTTGATTTGATAAAAGATTAGATTCAGTCTTCAATCTATGTAAAGTATGCAATTCAATAGTGTCCTAGAGTAGCTATAGAACCAAGCGCGCACCGGATTCTTTGTTTTCCTATCATCGATAGCCAAGGTAAGACCGTTGACTACTCCTTTAAATCAAACGTATAACCCTAAACTCAAGCGAATTGAGTTTAACACGATGACCGTAATGAGTTTTATGAAAACATTAAACCCAGACAACCGGATCACTAGTGCATCAGATTTAGCCTAGATATCTAAGGTACTTGACATGTCCTAAAAGGGTCAAATCAATCGATTGGTCAATTGCCACTTGTATGGTCGTCTTGCACAAGTATGGATGCGTACAACTTACTAACAATAAATCAAAGTTTAACCCTAATTAATTATGCAATACCAAAGAGAACAAAACATAATCAAAAGCAATGGAATTAAAATAAAGTAGATCTCACAAATCAATAGATAACAATGGTCGAAACTCCCTCGTAGTCTTACCCAAGCCATGAGATTAGTGTCTCATGGTTGAAGAAAAATATAAAGTAAAGAAAAGCAGAGAATGAGAGAATAGAAGTGGAGAAAGGAATCGAATTAATAAAACCCTAACTATATTATATACATAATCCTTTAAATTTGGTCTCTAGAAGAGAGAGCAACTAAGATTCGTGGGTTCTTTGGTGACTCTTGCGCCGAGGCAGATCAAATGGCTATTGTAGCTTTGCTGCTGGTTCCAAGACACGTGTCACACGCTGATTGGTTGTGCGTTGCTGGTGTGCTGACGTGGCATGCTCTGATTAGTGGAGAATGACATGTGGACATGGCTGGGTGAATGGGAAGAGGGCAAAGCTGTTGCAAGGGGGAGAAAAGCTCGAGACTCGGTGAAGATGTGGGAGACAATACGAGTATCCATCTCGAGGCAAATCATGGGCTGAAGGAAAGAGAGAAATCGATATCCAAAATCGGTGAACTTGTGGGAGCTTGTGGTGCCGCGTATCTCGAGGCATGATCGAGTGTTTTACTTCTCATCTGATAAGCTTTGACGTGCTGATCTTGAGGCTTGATCAAACACTGTTGAAGACTGAGTGTTACAACTGTGTCTCCTTGATGCATCACTTGGTGTTGCTCCTCCCTCCTAATCAACTATGCAATGCGAGTCTGGAGGTAGATCCGAGAGTAGCTGAACAAATTGCAGGAATGACTTACACTTAGTCATTGTTTAGACTTTTCTCAATTAATGCGCCACCAAACTTCTTCTAAACCACCATAGCATCAACACGGACCAATGAGGGTCCCACCAAGCTGTCTCGAAGTGCATCTAAGCTCACTTTTCAATGCCAAACACCATTAATACTTCAAAAGACCCCGATTTATTCCTTTTTCATCAAATTGCCACTAAAACATTGAAAATAAAAATAAAAGAGAATTAATAAATAATAATAAACACTGAGATCTAAAAACAAACAAAATAAACACCTAAAATATATTATTATTATTATCACTTATTCCCTCACTCTCTCTATGCATGCGTGACCAATAATAAATGCAATTCATGCAAATAGATAAACCATATCAATGTAAGATTCACTGTAAAGTTTACTTATAATCAAACCAACTCAAAGTTGATTGCGAAGCCTTACTCAATGTTCCCCGACTTTCATGTACTTTCGTAAGTCTTATTAAATCATAAAATTCACATTTTAGAGTTAAAACTCTTTTTAGTACTTCGAAATCATATTTCAACTTTAGAATTTCAATAGATCCCAATATACTCATTTTATCAACTTTTGGAGTCATTTCCTTCGCCAAAACACCTAAACATTGCATTGAGTCTCTCATTTATATTCCAAGTCAAAATTACTCCGAAATAAGCCTTCAATACTTGGTCAAATTATAGGTAGTGCAGATTTTTCAATAGCGAGACCATATGTTCAACGCTAAATTTAGACCTTTAAACCAATGCGTTTCACTACAAACCTTATTGACCATTGAAATAGGATATACCAAGATTCAAACTAATCTATTCGCTAATATTTTGGACATCCATAAGGCCTTTGAATCATTCGTCAAAGATGGCTACTCCCAACTGTCAAAATTATTTTCAAGTTTGACAATGGCTTGTAGGCTACATTTGCACCACTTTTTCACCGCCAAAATAAATGATTATAAGTTTGTACCTTTCCATTATGTAAATACAATAGACAAGGGTTAAAACGCGCTCAACCCATGTAATATGGATGATGTTTCATACTTTAACTTATCGACCCAACTTGCTTGCTTGCAATCAGTTTTTATATTTGGCCAAATTTTTAGCAAGTCTAAAAACAAGGTTTTACCCCATGTTCTTGACATCGAAAACCCCATCAAAACCACTCGATCTCAAATCTGATTTTAGGGGATCTCGATTGACATATAAAAATGAGAATCCGCCAAAAATTTTGATTTAATACGTTCGTTTAATCGCCTAGATCATTACCTCAAAGTAGCTCAAAAATTAGACTGCAATACTAATTTCTACAAAACTAATTTTAAGGCTACCAATTCGACCTCAAACAACGCGCGAAATTTTTTCAAAACCTCAAGCTGTTTCTAAAGGACTAATATTGATATATAAACATGAAAATTCATTGAAGATTTTGTTCAAAAATATTTATTTGATCAATCGAAATTAGACCCCAACATGGCCAGAAATTAAGACTACTCAAGAATCCAAAACACCAACTAATTTTAAAAAACTTGTTCAAACCCTATAAAATTCATTCCAGCAAACTCAAAACCATAGAAAACCTCAAAGAACATCAATAACCAAAAATAGTCATAATCCATTTCCTTTATCTTTTATTAGCCTCTCCCAAATCAATCTAAACCAACAACTTCAACCAAAACCACCCCTCCACCGATCCTCAACAAAACTAACAATACACAATTTTCATTTGTATAACACCCCAACCCCAATTCTCAATCATTCAAACCCTTAATTTAACAAAATAAACAAGAACTCACCTCAATTTATACTAACATTATCACATCAGTACACTTTAGCCCTCCATCCCCTCATCATCATCCCATGCTCCTCCTCATTGTCCACCATTTTCACTGCAACCCACTGTGGGTGATTGAGTATCGATCAATAGAGGGAGAGCAGCAGAGGGCATAACAATATATATATAGAAAATTCTACAATGGTGACTTTTTTTAAATCACCATGGATGGTGATTTTAAATTTTCATCCAATGGTGGATATGAAAACTACATTTATTGCTCTTAAATGTGTGCACAAGTTCCAAGAAGGCATATTCATCATTGGATCTAAATCCAATGGTCCAAGTTTAAAATCACCATCCATGATGATTATCCTAATCACCATGGTAGAACTACCTTTTTATATATATATATATATATATATATATGAGTGTTGGAGAGCCGAGAGGGGTGTTGAGTGAGAGTGAGTTCTGAACGAGAGAGAAGCACTGTAAATCAGGGAAATAGACAATAGAAAGAAAGACCTTATGAGTGATCGAGGCTACGAGAGAGAGGAGGCAGTAGGTTGAAGACGAAGGGGAGTATGATCCCTTTGATCAAGCTCCCATTTGGTTTATTTTGGATCAAATGGCCAAATTTCCCTTGATACTTATCCTCATTCTTTCACTCCCAAATGCCCTTACTTGTCATTTCGCATTTTCTTTTTAATTTTTCCATATTTAACTCTTAATTTCATGTTTATCTCTTGGTTTTAAACTCGAATCAAACCTCGAAAAATACCCTAATTTTGGCATAAACTGGGAAAATACCCCACGCACTCCGAAACATGCAAAACTGCGTCTAAGTATCAATTTTGACCATGTTTTGTATCGAATAGAGTATAATACACTAATTAGTCATGCGAAAAAAAAAAATTAACTTATGACCTCCGGTCCATAATGTGTGCGTCCCACTTTGGATACTTAAATCCCAAATTAAATTCAAAAATACTTAATTAACATCCTAATCAAGTTTATGAAATTCTCGAATTTCACATGGCCAACTCCAAGGTGCATGATAGACATCAGGAGCTTCTTGGGATGGATCTTTTGCTTGATTGACACATTTGACGGAAATATATATCCCATTAACACACCAAAGAAATATTTACAAATCTAACACATTTACCGCCATGTCACTGCCACCTCACTGCCACGTCCAAATCTTTTTTTGTGGAACCGAAAACGTGATTTGAGATCACGTTTTGAATAGGTGCGGAAAACGTGACTTGCTTCAAAACAACAAGTCCACAGCAGCAAGTCCACAGCAAGTCGTGACTTGTTTTTTGGAAGTTCATTTTTTTTTCTTGTGCTTTTGAAGTCCCTATGTTTTCTTTTGATGCAAGTCGTGTGTCGTTGTTTTGATTATTTTGTTAATACAAACTAGTATAAAATATGAAGTTACAAGTAATTTACAAAATTCATAAAAGTAATGTCGGTGATGCCAAAAATTTCATTTGATATAAATGAAGAACTTGGAAATTGAAGTGGAAGAACTACAAAGCATTATATAAACTAAAAAACATGTCATGTGAAAGTAAAAAAAGTCATAGTCTGACCCCAAATAATGACTTCCAGTCCCACAACGTGTTGACTCGGACATTACGATTTAAAGCTAATGACACATTCGAATGGCCCACATCAGCAGGATTTTGAGCATCTTCTCTTTGAATATCATCGATATCACGCATTCCACCATCATGAGTACTTGTACTCCCAGATAAATTCATCATTATTGGAGTTGCATTAAAATGGCGCGAAGATGTAGGTGCCTCGTCAAATGGAAAGGCTTCCGTAGCCTCGAATGCCATGTTGGGAGGAACTGATGGAGTATGTGGAGTCTCAAACTCGTTGAGAGGTACTGATGGAGTATATAGAGTCTCGAACTGGTTGAGAGGTACTGATGGAGTATACACTGGAGCGTCATGCCTCGAACGTGTATCATCATGAGAAGATTGATGAGAAGCTTCAAATGAAGTGGGCATATTATGCATGCGATAATCTGCATGTCTTTGCGATCAAAGTCGATGCAGCTACATTTCTAATACGTGCAATAGACACATCATCACCCAATGTCAACTGATGAATTGATGTCATTTCATGTGCCTACATATAAAATATTTAAGAAGTTGTATGCGAAAGTAAAATCAAAAAAACTATTTGAAAGACTTTATGACTGAAAAAAATAAAATTGTACTTACCGATGCCTCAGCAATAGCTCCACGACGAGACATGAATCGCCGTGTAATGTGACGATACCATAGCATATACGGGTCGTAAAATTCCAATGGCTCCTCCAATATTTCATCAGTTGCAATATTGGAAGCACGTTCGTTCCACATGCAGACATAAGCATTATGTTATGCACTCCAATCCTTATCCGTTTTCCCTCTCAAGTCAATCTTATGTAGCTCCATGTTTGTGCTATGTAAAGGTGGTATCCTTTGTTTCAAACCGAATTGTCGCATGACTCTATCAGGATTATACATTTCGACAACACAGAAGAAAAGCAAAGGTGCCCTCGTTCGCCAAATAGCACGACCACTGCTATAATACGCAGGTAAGTCCCTTATAACTGTCTCAGGATACGGTTCCCAAATTACCTGAAGTCATAAAAAACAACTTGAAATGAATAAAATTCGCATTTCACCATTGTATAATAGGGTATTTGGAAAAAATGATAAAGTATATTTCTTACTTCATCGGGCGCTTGCATGTCAATCATTTCTCTGTATTTTGTCAGCACGTGCATTGATGTTCCTGTGGTCTACAAGGCATGTCTCCACCTATAGAAATGTACAAAACAACACAAAGCATGCATGAATGTACATGTACATAAATAAATATTAAAATTGAAATTATTATGTTAAAAAATACTAATTACCTATGACCAAATGGAGGAGGTGGAAATAATTATTCGTTTGGTATGATGTCGTCTCGAAGAACGTTTCTCATTATTGGTGCAAGAAAAGGCAACCTATCCCATGCCCATAATTGCAATAATATGACCAGCCCTGCAATCTCTGCTCCATCAATGTCGACTGCAAGACACAATTGTCTATATAGGTGAGCCAGAGTTGCACTACCCCAACTGTATTGTCCTGCCGCCTCAAAATCCTCCAAAAATTGCAAATACGTGATGTGAACAAGATTGTTAGACTTGTCTGCAAATAAAGTTCCTCTAAGAAGTTGTAAGATGTACGCTCTTGCATAGCGTTGCACTTCCACATCATCAGCATTATTTGGAAGGTTTGGAAACCATCTTGAAAGTTTGCGAATTTGGATCCGACCTCCAGTCCTGTTGTTTTCAGGGAATGAGAAGCCCAGTTGTGTCAAACACAAGGCATCGTAATCTTGCTCTACACGACCAGTGATTGGTAATCCATTGACATGTAACCCTAAGATGATTTGTACATCTTGTAGGGTAATAGTCATCTCGCCAACTAGAAAATGAAACGTGTGAGTTTTTGGCCTCCACCTCTCTACAAGGGCAGTAATGAGATGCCAATCAATTGATATGAAACTTATTCGCGTCGTCCCATAAAACCCAGCTTCCTGAAGATGCCCAACTATTCGTTCATCCAGTGGGACCAATCGATGTAGTGCAGCTGAATTACGCCTAATAGTCAATATACCATGCTCCTATGGAAATACGAGATTTAAGTTACATTAGTTAAAATGTAGCTACGAAGCTATGAAATTATGCAAACAGGCGAAACGAAGTGCTACCGGTCCATTCCAAACGCGAGTAGATCTATGTAGAGCTTGCATAGTTAACACCGAATCATCTATAGGGTCAGGTTCCATATCGCGCTTGAACCCCAAATCATTAACAATGTTGTGATTAATTCCATAAACCAATGAAGAAACAATACAAGTAGCGATACATTCCATTCAAGAAACAATAAAGTTAAAACAAAAGTGTGTGACTAATATGAAAACATGGTTTAATTGAAACAAAGTACATGTACCACAAAGTCATAAGAAAGTGAACAAATACAAGGAAAATATAAGTGGATGCGAAACATAAGACGTGAATGACCCTTTCACTATGAAACATTAGGCGGTTGTTCTTGTTGACGACGAGAGCAAGTGCGTCTATTGTGTCAATCCTGCTTACACTTACTACATCGCAGCATTGTTGGGGTTTCTCTCCATTCCTTCTCTCGCTGCATATGACGTGGCTGTTTCTGATTGCCTCTCCAATTCATCTCAGTGCGCAAACGTCTTGTTTGAGGACGACCTTTTTTGACTCGCTTTCGAGATGGATCAGGCAGCAACGTGTGTGGAACTCTAGCGTTAGGCCACTAATCTTCGTGAGGAATGGGTTGGAAATTGGCAGCATAACATTGACTGTACACAGACAATCTGTAGTATGACTCAATGTACTGACAGTGATCTGTGGCAACACTGGCGCAAACTGCTTGAACATGGGAACATGGAATGCCAAAACACTTCCACTTCATACAAGTGCATCTACGAGCCTCCAATTTCACCACTTGCTTGTTAGACCCTTTTTCTCAAATGATAGCCACGTGGTGCAGTGATGACTTCAAATGTGACATTCTGACGATTCACTAATGTAACATTGTGCCCTTCAGCCGCCTTTCCCCAATGTGACAACTTATTCAGTGCGTACGTTGTGTACATTTCGCCCCTTCCTAGGGCTGCACCTATTTCGTCGCGTCTTTTGTTAAAATACGTCATGACACGATAAAATGTCAGTTGCACTAAAGCGGTGACGGGGTAAAATCGCGCACCTTTAAGGACCCCGTTAAAGCATTCTACATTTGTGAAAAAAAAATCCATATATGTATTAGCTTCTAAACGTAATAAATCAAACACATTAAATAAATAATAGTAACAAAATATAGACACAATGAATACCCGCTAGATTTGTAGTCATCCATCCGTATCGATATTCTTTGTCGTATGCGTTGGTCCATTGTGCTCGATCAAGGTCATTAAACCACGCAATACATTCCGCATTCATTTGTTGAAGTTCTTTCATGGATGCCTTAAATTTCCACGGTTGATGTTGTGCACCGGCTAAGTACATCATATCCTTTAATTCTTTGCTCCCAAATCTCATGTTGAAATTATTGCATATGTGACGGAGGCAAAATCTGTGTTGAACTCTTTCATGGGTCCATCCATTTTGAGGATTATTAATTGCCAACAATATACCAGGGTGTCGATCAGAAATGACACATACCATCTCTATCAGTCACATGATGTCGCAAACAAGCCATAAACCATCCCCAGCTGTCTTGACTTTCCTCATCAACAATGACAAATGCTAAAAGAAATACATGACTATTACTATCAACAACAGTGGCTATTATGAGTTTTTGTTTGTATTTCCCATACAAGAATGTGCCATCAATTTGTATAATTGGTCTACAATGTCTAAAGCCTGCAATAGAAGGTGCAAATGCCCAAAAAATCCATTTGAATACAACCTCATTGTTGGCATTAGGCTCGCCATGCCTCTATTCCACACTTGTCCCTGGATTGCTTTCTTGAAGAGCGGCCATCCACCGCGGCAACATTTTATACGATTCTTCCCAATCTCCAAAGACTTTAGCAATTGCTTTCTTCTTCCCCAACCAAACTTTTTTATAATGAACATCATAACCTGAATTTGTCCTTGATAATCGATGAAGCACTGGAACTGAGATGGACGGATCTCTTCTCACCACATTTTCTACTTCACGGCATATAACGGTGGAGTCCAAATGAGCATGATCCTTGGACGGTTTAGCATAGATACATGTATGTGGTCCTGCATATTTACTGATCTCAAACATTCCATGAGATTTTCTTCTCGAACACCGCAACCTCCAAGTACATCCATCTAAATATTTCTTACAACGGACAATCCATACATTAGGTGTGGAATGAGTTACCACAAATCGCCTGTGTCCTTTGATGCTATACAATTTCACGGCATGCTGGATATCTACTTTACACATGAACCGCATGCCTTTCTCAAATTATGATGCCTCATTCCATAAAGACCTAGAAGGGATCATTGCATTCTCATGGATGGGTTGCATTGCCTCACTACTCAATTCCATAAATACAGATGAAGATACGGCTAATTCACCTACACCCACGTGCGCACCATCAATTCCAGCAGCCTCTTCATCAAAAAAATCATCGTTCCCATCTTCGTTCGAAATTGGAGGACAAGATAATGAGCCATCATCGGCTATGACTCGATTTAATGTATATCGAATCATGTCATCATCAACATGATGAGCATCAACCCCTTCATCATCTACATCATCATCGCTACTCTCTTCACTAGTATCCCCGTCACTACCACAATAGTCATCATCTTCCTCAGTATTCAGATCATCACATGAACGAGCATCCTCGTCTATTTCGGGATTTGCGGTCATCAAAGGCAATGCAATTTGATTATGTTCAAAAATTGGTTGAGTACTAGGTCCTTCTCCACTTACCACTATATTACAATTGGAACTAGTATATGATTGCCTCGGAACTAAATCTAAAAATAGCTCCATGCAATTTGGTGGTGTAAATTCTGTCACAATCTCTCAAGCATCTTTCAGAGTCGATTCATCATCTATTCGCAAAGGGACATAGTTGTACGTTCCAGTTTCAATGTACACAGGATATCGATATGTCATGCTTAATATCATTTTTTCATTGTCTATCTCCAATGAATTACAGATAAAACTCACAAGTTCCTCGTACCCTAAACCCATCTTCGATATAAGATGTCGAATAGGCGGTTTTGTGTACGAAATCCCTGATGGTCCATCAACCATGGCTCCATTCATATAGCACACCAAAGTTACTCTTCGATCAACCATTATTGAAACTATATATGTAGAATATAATTGTTAATCAATAGAAGTGATGATAATTATTACACTCACTTAGCACAAATAAACTTAACAAGCTTCATCGTGTTTTAATACTTTAATTTATTTCAGTTCTTTATTTAAATCAAATAACGAAGCAGCTATCAATCAATTTGCAGTAAATAAGAAATTCCACAATTGATGCACACAATATAACAAGGAGACTGCACAAGTTCTTATTACTTCATCAACCCATGATAACCATCGATGCATGATATAAATATTATATAAATATTAAAACATTATATAAATATTAAAACATTATATAAATATTAAAACATTATATAAATATTACAACATAATATAAATATTACACCAACGACACTGCAAAAGTTCATATTACTTAGTTAGATCTATGTGAATTCCCCAAAATTTTCTCACCATTGTCACTCCATTTCTAGCAATTCATGAGCATTCCCCAACATGAATCATAGAAGATTTAATTGCTTGTTAATGTCACGAGAGTATAAATTACATCATTTTTTAATCAACCCATAATGTGTGTCTCTAGGCACAACCTAAGCCTATGGCTTGGTACTAAATCAACTATAGTTTATTTGTTATGTATACGCCTGATTATTTTCACTTAGTTCATGTACTTTGCTTTTTAATTGACTAAGGTTTTTTAAATTTGATTTAGTAACCCATAGACTAAGTAATGCATGTACTTTTTACATCAATTTGAATGGCTAAAGTTTGGTCTCACTATGTCAATCGAACTGGTTCCCACGCCTGCATGGATCTCGAGGTGTATCTTCGATCACGTCAAAAAACATACTATTTTAATGTTCAATATCAAGTATATGACCCTAAAGAAAATGCCTTTTTGGAACTAATTCATCAATGAACACAATTGGAAGAAGATTTTTACCAATACAAACGAGACCGGTTGTGAAGGCGAGCAGTGACGACGGGAGGCAATGACCGACCAGCGGGAGGCGAACAAAGGTTTCGGCGGGAGGAGAGGATCGACCGGCGGGAGGCTACAAAGCAGCGCGAAAGAGGCGATTCGCGCCGGTGGGAGGAGACCACCAACGCAGCAGCAAGAAGCGAGCAGCAAAGAAGACGGCAGAGAGCGATACGCGCCGGCGACAAAGGCAAGCGGCGGCGGCGTAGAGCGAAGCGGGCAGCGGCGGCGATAGTCGGGCAGCGGCGGCGACAGTGCAATCAACCACTACGGAGAGGCGTCCTCGCGTCAAACTTCCAATGACCGGCGGGATACGGATCACGGAGGACGACGGACGGCCGAGCTTCCTTGCGCCGGACGGGGAGATGGATCGCCGGTGAGAGAGAACGAAAGGGGAAGTGAAGGAGGATGGAAACGATTTTTGGGGTTTTGGGTGTGGTTTGGGTGTACAAAGAAGACCTTGGGTCACGATTTCAATGGAAATCGTGACTCAAGGTCACGTTTTTTGTACGTCACCACCACACCAACACTCCGGGTGATGTGGCGGTGACGTGGTACTGACGTGGCCGAAAATGTGTTAGTTTGGTAAAAAAATTTGTTGGTGTGTTGGGTTGATAAAATTTTTCCCCATGTGTACTAATCAAGCAAAAAGTCCTTCTTGGGATTGCAAGATATTATTAGCTGTTTGTACATGATCTCTCCAGAATTGCAACATTGATGACTAGATTGGCCAAGAATGACGTTGTTTTTTATTAGTCCAGAGAGTGCGAGATAACCTTCGCAGAATTGAAGAATAAGTTGACCTCCACACCATTGTTAGTGTTGCCAAAGCCGAGCAGAGAGTTGATAGTTCGTACGTATGCTTATGGCACCGGATTAGGATGTATACTGATGCAGGGACAGAGTGATAGCCTACTTATTGCGTCAGCTGAGGACCCATGAAAGAAATTAATCAGTGCACGACCTGGAGTTTGCGACTATCGTATTTGCATTAAGGGTGTGGAGACACTGTCTTTATGGTGAGAGGTTTACACTATATATAGATCTTAAGAGTTTGAAGTATCTCTTCACTCAAAAGGATATGAAAATGAGACAACGACGGTGGTTGGAGTTGCTAAACGACTACGACTTCGATATCGAGTATCATCTTGGAAAGGCGAATGTCGTAGCAGATGTGTAGCGGCCCTAAATTTCAAAGCAACCAATCATCGCCATGTCGTCGAACATATTATTAACCCATGCCATGTCATCCGCATTTCACTTATGATGGCCCGCGACCAAACATTATCATATGCCTTTTTACACTAACTTGTCCTATTAAGTTATTTAGTTAACCGATTATTCGTGTCAATTAGTTTTAATAAATCATTTACTTGAGTTTACATTACATAGATTTTTTTTGCTAAATTATAAGAGTTATGCAAGCGAATTTACAAGCAATTTAAAATTTAAAATAAGTGGAAGTCTTACATTTCATGGAAATAACATATATAAATAAGTTTTCTTATCATTTTAACTTCAACCTATAGTGGAAAACCCAAAAATCGAGTAACATGTAAATCGGGTGACAACTAAATAGATAAGTAAACATATACATGTACATGTGTCTCTCAAGTCCCTAAAGTAAACCAAAAGAAAACAAAATAACAAAATACACACCTACGAGTATGTCCCGGACAACAGGCAATCAGAAAGAGTCGCCCACATATTATCTTGCCTACACTCGTAGAAGGATCTGCAACTCGAATTCAAAACAAAAATGAGTTCCAGTGAGTAAATCCCAGAGAAAACCACCAACCATTCAAACGAAAATCAATAAACAATGCATATAATTCATGCAGAAATGAAATGGCAGTAAAAAGGTGCGTTGCATGAAAATAAGGCATATAAAAGCAAAACAATGTGCGTGGACACAACCTCGAACCTAACTAGATCATACTTCAGTATGTTAGTATCCCATCAGTGGGTCTTTCCACCCTCTTCATTGGAATCATCACCCAATAGCCCTCGCGGTGGTCGGTCTAAACCCACGACCCACTGACACGAGCACCGAAGAAGCAGCTCGGGTCGCAATCCATCGAGGGCGCGAGTGCACATGTTATGATGTAGTGTGCCATTTAACTGTAAAAAATGACAGAATACCCAAGAATCGACATAACAAAAACTTATTCAATCATAATACAACAATAAAAGTAAAAATAAAATAAATGCTTAAGGTGTGTTTCTCATGTGTTTACTTAGCTTGCACGCTTCGAAATCTCATACGTGAAGCCCCAAAACTGACCCCGACCTCGTACCCAAACCTGCCTATCGAATCATCGATCCCTGATGTCGATTGTGACAAATTGTTGGTGTGTTAGATATCCTTTTTATTGCATAGTTATAATAAGATTGTTATTATCTTTGTGGCCATAAACGTCTCTTATGGGCACATAAGTCATTTGTGGGCATATATGTCCCTTGTGGGCACATAGGCTAACGGCCCCAAATTCCGAGCCGCCTTGGGACCCGCTATATCGCATTTCACGTCATCAAGCCTTGCTACGTCATGACCTGCTTATCCTTGATGCCCAATAACCTACCTGATTGCTTACACTTTTCCAACTAACCCTAGTGACGTTAATTAATCTTTATATAGGCATTAATGATTTAATTAGCTATTTAATTAATTTATCAAGTTATATTACAATTTAACAGCGGAAGTCTTGAATTGAGTAAGTTATGCAGTATTTAACAATCATAAGTAGTGAAAAACTCGGCAAAAGATACCATGGATATATAAGTATAACAAAGGTTCCATATACATGTAATCAGTTTTTTATGGTCCCCAAAACCTAACAAAAGTAAAATAAATACATACTGATATCACAAAGGAGCTGGCTCCACAATCTCAGAGGTAGATGCTTAGTACCTCCTTGCCCTTGCCCTTGCTCATCGAAAAATCTGTACTCAGTCACCCAACAAATACAGTGATGACTCAAGTGAGTAAAATCCCAAGAGAAGTCCACACAATATTCATGAAGTAAAAGTGGTAATCTACGAGACATGTGAATATAACACCTGACAACAGTATCTCATATTCCCATGAATGTAGGCAGCACACGACAAGCAAAATCGGTAGCGTGAAATAAATAAATAACATATACCAATTAAACCAGTTCAGAAATAAAGCATTAATCAACAAACATTCGTATAATCACGAGAAAACCCTGACCTACACAAGCCAGGAATCGATAAATTGAATAGGAACCACGTATATACTTATAGGCTTACAGTGACTAAATGTAACGACCCATTTTATTGATGTCGTTAATTATCGTAAATTTACAGACGTGGACGCCAGCTCAGATCTACGTGGATGCCGCGGTAGGCTAGGACACACGGAGACTTAGGTATAATAGTTTATGGTGTGTTGGTTGCTTATTTGCGGTGCAATTTATTGAAATACATCGCATGTGTGTATGTTGCATAACAATACGTGCGAGATTGTGTGAACTGTATTCGCCTCGATATGTGTGTCGACGCGAGTAGCGGGTAGTTGACGGGACCGAATATTAGGTCGGGGAAACTAAAACACAACGAGATTGTGTGAACTGTATTCGCCTCGATATGCGTGTCGACGCGGGTACCGGGTAGTTGACGTGACCGAATATTAGGTCGGGGATACGAAAACACGCAAATTAAATAAAAATTGGCCAAGTAACTAATATGGAATAGATATTAGGTGGTTAGTGACGGAGCGGTATGCGTACATCGCGGTTCGGACGCGAAATCGGGCGTCGAAACGCCCGAAAACACAGGCGAGTGTCCCAGCTGTGTCACACTTTGGAGTCAAGACACAAAGTCAACAAGCTTATCCATACTTCACCACCTTTTCTCTCACCACCTTCACACACACACACCCCACGCGCGCACACACACACCCCGGAATCGAGAGGCCGAGAGAGGAGAAGAAGGAACGCGGAGGGGGAGGAGAAGAAGAAGCCGGGAAGGAGAGAAGAGAGGGCGAAACGTCACGATCGAGGTGAGTTCTCGTTGGTTATTGTGAGGTTTGTAAAACCCAATTGAAAAACTCTGAGTATTTATTTCGCTTCATATTTCATTCATTTCCAGTATTCTTTATGGTCTTTATTACATCTATATCTTGTCATTATTTGGACGGTTGGTTGAGTTACTCCCACCGGACTTAAGAAAAAAAAATAACTGAAAGAGCATAAGACTTTAGAAAAAAAAAAAATATTAACACGTAGGGTCCTTATGTACTTTCAGGAATGTACTTTCAATTCCCATTGGAGACCTGAGCGTCAGTGATATAATGAAGAAGCCATTAAGTTCAGTGGCAGATGAAGTGCAGGAGTTCTTGAGTTCTGCTTTAACAAAGGAGCATTTCATGGGGTTGATCGACTGGGTAGAGGTGCCCCGACCAAAGCCGACATTGGCCAGGATATACTGCACAAGCAGTGAGGAAGAAGTAGCAATTGTGGTGTCTTCAGGGTTGAGATTTCCAGTGAGGAGAGTGGATTTTGGTTTGGGAAGGCCTGCTTTTGGGTCTTACCATTTCAGTTGGGAGAGCTCAGCTGGGGATGTGATGCCAATGCCAAGTCCAAGTGGAAATGGAGATTGGATTGTTTACATGCACTGCACAAAGGAGCATTTGGAGTATTTGGAGGAAGAAGTGTGTGATGTGTTCAAGCCAATGTCTTCTCACTATCTCAATTTAGACATCTAAGGCAACTATATACATAAGCCTAGAGTTTGTATATCACTTCTGAATTTGACATTTCTTTTTCCTTTTTTTTGATAGGGACACTACTTCAAGTTGTTCCACTTTGGTCTTCAGCTTGGTTTGTGTGTGGATAGAAAGGTTTGGATGTGTAAAGTGTAATACCATCAGCTTATAAATATATATCTAGACACTACTACTTCTAAAAGGTATAAGAGAGGCTATATTATTTAACCTGGCTTTAGCCGCATGAAAATGCAACAATCATCTATTAATTTGAAAAGCTAAGTCAAGCTTAGTCCCGCCGCAAAGAAAAAGCACTAAAGCTCCGACGACTGAGACATATGTCATGGGTTCAATTTTTGGTATTCTCTTAGTTTCCCTGAGTTATGGGCTTAGGTGTTCTGCCCGACTAACTTTTATGGGATTAGTCGAACCAAAGTAATTAAAGAGAGCCTGAAAAAGGTTCGAACACTAAAGTTTACCAAAAAAAAAAAAAGAAAAACAATAACAATGTGCCCATCTATTATTCCAACAAGTGAAATTGAACAAAAAAATAATATCAAGGTGACCCAATGGTTTAGTACGAGGTTTGAGTGTAAGACGTCATAGTCTCAAATCTCAATGGAGGCAAGTAGTTTATTTCTCATCAAAAAAAAAAATTGAACAAAAAAAAAAAAAAAAAAGAAGGGGCCAAATTAGCCCTAAGCAAATAACAGAGGAAAACCTTCACAGGAGCGGCAATACTGCGATTGTGCGCTTGAAGAGGACCGATTTTCTGGGCATTTTGGGAGGTGATGATGAAATTAGGGTCTCGGCATTAATGGAGGATGAGTTGCAGATCAGAGAGAGTGATTTAGTGTCGATGGGTTTTTTAGGTTTTCAGCGATCAGACATGGTTATGGAGATTTTATAGGGCGCATTTGCTTAACAACAAAATGACAATTTTGAGGTTTAGTGCTTATTTTAACACTTGAATCAAGAATATGCAACGGTAAGGTCACTTGTCCGATATCCGAAGTTCAATGACCCTAACTACTTTGGGTTCAAGTCAGGTAAGATCACTAAAGGGACTCTTAGTTAAGGCTTAAATTCGAGACATCTAATTACGACTGACACAACTCTTGTCATCACGCCACGCCAAACCCACATTGGATCAAATGAAATGATTTTAACCTTGTAACGTTTCTTTGTTTATCACATTAATATATATGATTGGACCCAAAATGGTCCCGCTTATTGGTTTGGGCCTTAGCTCCCCCACCAATATTGGTTTGGGCTTATTGGAACAAACATTTTTAGGTCATACTAGTTTTAAATTCAGATAAACCTAGCCTATTCAATTAAACTTTAAAATTTAGTCCCTCTAATATGTAATATATCTTTTCTCATCCTCCCTATAGTGTATGAGGCAAATGTTTGCATATGAATTAGGGTTGTATATATTTTATGATTACGATTTCACTAGATATGCCTTTTCATTTTCTAAAAAATTGATTTTACCGTATAAACGCTTATGACCTTCCCCTCTATATCTTGCAATACTGATTAGTCCTCTGACATTTCTATCTTTACCACAAAGACATTGTTGTAGAGCAAACAATTATTTCTTGAATTGGATTTCACTTAACTGTTGATGGCTCCATTTGTGTGCTCTTGGTTGAAGTAATCGTAGGTCTGCAATACAATTAATTGTTTACGACATTCTCAAAAATAAAGATGTATATGTATATAAGTTGCTAGATCGTTTTAATTGAAATCCGATCTCCACTTTTTCATCACTCTCATGCATTACTTTTTTTGATAAGAAATAAAGTGCAACTTGCCCCATTATGAAGCTTAAATTCTCGACCTCTTACTCAAGTAACTTCGTACCAAACCTAATTGATTGGTACTGTTATGCATATTACTTGTTAAGCAAAGTCTTAGAAGCAACTCGTTAGCAAATTAAGGCTTGTTAAATGTTTCAGGTTCGACTTTTTGCATATACTACTTCCTTTTGGGCCGCAACTCAATATTATTGTATGCGTTTGAATAGAGAGAAGCTTTAATTTCTTATTTTCGTTTATGTTTCACTGGATTTGCAACAATAGTATTGGATCTAGTTCATTTTCTTCATGTACTTGCCTACAATTATGTAGTCACAGTACAAGAAAAAAAAAATATCTTTCCTGCTACCAAGTGGTATGTGTTGCAGCAACATGTGCTAAACATGCTGATTTTAGCACCCCACCACTTGCAAGTTCCAACTTCTCTTAACTACCATGAATTATGATATCGATCTCCATGGCCACAAATACTCTTTCTCCAAAAATACTATTTATGAAAAAAATCTTTCCTGCTACCAAGTGGTTTGTGTGCACAGGCAGCACAACAACGACGTGCTATGCATGCTTACTTTAGCACCCCGCCACTTGCAAGTTCCAACTTGCTTTAATTACTAGTGTAATTTACATATATGTCATTTGACATTAAATGAATCGAAGAATTGAAAAATCATAAATGTTTGAATTGTACAAGAATAAAATGGGTAAAAATATAATAAATACACTTTTAAATTTCGAAAACGACTTACAATTTTGAACAAAAAGTTTTTGCTAGAACGACTTACCCATCATCGCTAGTGAATCTGAACAATTCACCCATTGCTATAAGCCATAGTACCGTATTCTCCTTTGTCATATCCCAAATTTCTATAGCCCCCTAACTTTGTTGTCAAAGATGGTTCTATTCCTTAATTTTCAACCAAATGCTCCTTAACGTTGCTAGCACCACTTCCACTGCATTCCATGCCACTCTAAAAATCTTAAATCTATTTCCCAAAACTCCCCTAGTTGATCAACTCATTAATTGTTCTCTATATATTTATGGCAAACTCGCATCCTCATGAGATGAACACGTGCGTCAGATGTTCAACTATATAACCGTTTGATAAACGTACACATTTTGGTCATAACTGTTGCAGATGTCCTACTTGCTGCAGTTGCAAAGTCGCGCGTCATCACAATTAAGAGGGAAAACTGATGGGGTAAGGACTAAGGAGGGATACGATATGAACTTCGTCGTCACCGACACAGTCGAGCGCTGTGTGATTCACCTCGAGATATGCGCGGTCACATCTATATGTTAGCAAGGAGGGATATGATATGAACTTCGTCACCTTCAATTGTTTAGATAACACTAGGCCCAACCTATACTGAGAAGAGTGTGATGACTAGTAGTTCATAAATGGGCTTAAATGTTAAAAGTGGGGTTTACTCCAAAATGTTAAGGCAAGATTGAGTGTCCACTCTACCCCACAGTCTTAAGCCTTAATTTTTTATTCTAACTAGTCGATGTAAGGTACGTTCCTGTTGTCTATAAATAAGATGTCTCACTACCCTTCCCTTCAAAGAAAAAAAAGTCTCGATAAGAACTTGTTAGTATCTATAGGCATGAGCACTAGCAGAGACAATTATGCTACTATTGTGAGGGAAAGAGAGGTGGTGAGAGCATTGATGCCTGCACAAGAACACAAGTTACCTCTCTCAAACCTTGATTGGCTCCTGCCACCAGTTGATGTAAGTGTTTTCCTTTGTTACTATAATCCCAACAACACATGGAATGAGAACTTCAATCCTGCAGTTCCTATGGTGATCAGTACCCTTAAAAAAGCTTTAGCAAACACACTAGTGTACTACTACGCCTTTGCGGGAGAGCTCTCGCGCAATCCTGCAGGTGAGCTAGAGCTTCTCTGCAACAATCAAGGTGTGGATTTCATACAAGCATATGCTGATGTTCAGCTCAAAGAGTTGAACCTACATAAACCAGATGTTAGTGTGGAAGGGAAAATAGTGCCCAAGAGGAAACAAGGAGTACTATGCATTCAGGTAAGGAACTAATTAAGAGCCATCCATAGTATTCAAAATCATCAAACTGGGGCATTGTCTAAGACTAGTTTGACTGAATATTGGTGGGATTGTGATGTGTAAACAGGTGACTGAACTTCAGTGTGGTGGTTTGGTCATTGGTTGCACTTTCGATCATAGAATAGCAGATGCCTTCTCAGCAAACATGTTTCTTCTGGCGTGGGCAGAGATCGCACGAGGGCAACCTGTGTCTCGCCTCCCAACATTCGACAGATCTCTACTTCATCCACGCCAGTTTGGGCACTACAACAAATCCATAGATGGCATGTACAAGCCATTATCAGCTCCTCCAACAAGAGGCCCAAATGATCATCATCCTATAAGCCGAATCTACTACATCGATGCAGATACCATAAACCGAATTCACTCATTAGCCAATACAGCAAACTCAATGAACGGTAACATGCAGAAGAGTAAACTTGAGTCCTTTACTGCATTTCTATGGCAGGTTTTCTCAAGGAACAGTAATACTGAGAAAGCCAAGAGGATCAAAATGGGCGTAGTTGTAGATGGGAGGACAAGACTAGCTAAGAACTACGGTGAACAAGAACAAGTATTTGAAAAACATCGTCATGTTCATCCCATATGCAATTACGTCGGGAATGTACTTTCAATTCCCTTTGGAGACCTGAGCATCAGTGATGTAATGAAGAAGCCATTAAGTTCAGTGGCAGATGAAGTGCAGGAGTTCTTGAGTTCTGCTTTAACAAAGGAGCATTTCATGGGCTTGATCGACTGGGTAGAGGTGCACCGACCAAAGCCAACATTGGCCAGGATATACTGCACAAGCAGTGAGGAAGAAGTAGCAATTGTGGTGTCTTCAGGGTTGAGATTTCCAGTGAGGAGAGTGGATTTTGGTTGGGGAAGGCCTGCTTTTGGGTCTTACCATTTCAGTTGGGAGAGCTCAGCTGGGTATGTGATGCCAATGCCAAGTCCAAGTGGAAATGGAGATTGGATTGTTTACATGCACGGCACAAAAGAGCATTTGGAGTATTTGGAGGAAGAAGTGTGTGATGTGTTCAAGCCAATGTCTTCTCACTATCTCAATTTAGACATCTAAGACAACTATATACATAAGCCTAGAGTTTGTATATCACTTCTGAATTTGACTTCCTGTTTTTGATAGGGACACCACTTCAAGTTGTTCCACTTTGGTCTTCAGCTTGGTTTGTGTGTGGATAGAAAGGTTTGGATGTGTAAAGTGTAATACCATCAGCTTATAAATATATATCCAGACACTACTACTTCTAAAAGGTATAAGAGAGGCTATATTATTTAACCTGGCATTAGCTGCATGAAAATGCAACAATGACTGATTTGAACGTAAGTCGAGAATAGTTCAGTTTAGGAGAAGCCAAAGACATGCCCAACATGTGGTTCCATTAAGCCCCTGCTCACAACCAAATTAATATTGAAGACATAGCTTGCAACATGCATCAAGTTTTTGTGCAACATCTAGCTCATGAAGAGAAATTGATTATGAACTGCTATCTGGCTAAAAAAATTCACATAATATATTTGGATCAGATTATTAGGAAGAAAAAAAAAAAGTAAAGGAAAAACCAGGTCCCGAGTAACGGCTACTTACATCATGGTCCATGTAAATTAGAAAGAAACTTGACATCGATTTGCCATTTGCACACTGAATGATTGCCATCTGGGGAAGGTTTCATTCTCTATTTGCCGATCTGGATTTGCACGAGGTCTTAATAGCTTCCCAAAATGCAGGTACGGCAATGTCATCTGGCACTTCCTTGAATGAAGGCAGATAATTTACATCCACAATAACATGATCCCGGCTTCCTTCTTGAATCTGGCATTCCACGTTGAATAGAACAGTCAGTAACATCAATCATCAGTATATATAAGGAAAAGAATTAAGAACCATTAATTGCCTAGAAAGGATGCTATGAGCTAATCATAAATATGGACATGCAGATGGAAGCACGCAACTCCAGTTGTTAAAGCCCATATTTAGCCTTGTGGTTCACTCAATAACACCCTTTTTTCTTTCCTTACTTTTTAAGAATGGACACCGTATATACAAAACTTATCATCTGTGTGCGTTCCCTTCTATTAATATGCACTTGTACCTTTCAAGTATAAATGAATGCGATGTTCGCACTCAAACTCGCATAAGCAAACTGCCTTGACTAGACCTATTGAATTCTAAAACCCGGGTTACACTTCGCAAGCATAACGCAAGCCCAAGTGCAATTGGCACAAGAAATAAATGACAACTAACAATAGAAGATAGCAACTATTGTTAGCCAGTTAGACACTGTAAACATAGCGGTAGCGTCAACCATCACAAGAAAGACAACAATTTGCCCACATTCTTGTGAAGTGCTTGAGAAATGTGACACAAAAGACAACAATCGCCCACTATCTTATGAAGCGCTACCTACAAGTTAAATTAGTTCAGCTACCTCTTGATTGCAAAGGGAAACAGGTTTCAAACACCAGTTCACTAAGTTTAAGCGTGTTTTAACTTGGAAGATTTTAAGGCCTCGTTTGGTTTGTTTTTGCCAACTTACGAGGGAAGTTAACTCACAGTGAGGTTCAATTTTCATGTTTGGTTCAACTTTGAACTTATAGGGAGTCGCAAATTTTAAAAATAATAAAACATATGAACTAACATAAATACTCTTCAAACAAGAGAAAGGGATGTGGGTAATAGATAGGTAATTAATAAGGGGTAATTGTGTCCACAAGCTTCTTGGAGATAACTCTCCTAAGGGGAGGTGAGAGAGTTCTCACACCCAAGGGTGTGAGACTGTGAGCAGGGAGATAACTTGCGGAGGAGTTGGGTTCATAAATCCAACCAAATAAGATTAGTTCCAACTCCCCCGCAAGTTATCTCACACCCCCCAACTCCACCCCCAACCAAACAAGGTTGGCCTCGTTTGGTTCGTTTTTGCTAACTTACAGTGTTAGTTCGCAGTTATCTCCTTGGAATTAATATTTTCATGTTTGGTTCAACTTTAAACTTGTAGGGAAGTTTCAAATTTTTAAACAATAAAAAATATGAATTGACAAAAATAGCCTTCAAACAAGAGAGAGATGGGTAATAAAAGGGTCATTAATGAAGGATAATTGTGTCCACAACTCCTGGGAGATAACTCCCTAAGGAGGGTGGTGAGGAGATATCTCACATCCTATGGTGTAAGTTGAGAGATAACTTTCAGGCAATTTGCGCAACCAAACAAGATTAGTTCCCAACTCCTTGGAGATATCTCCACCTCATACCAAACAAGGCTATAAATTCAGAAACTGGAAGTCAATTGGATCACTTACAACTACATCGAAGCCAAAGATTGTAAGGTCAAGTAACTGCCTAAGCCAATTTGCAGCTTCTGTTACCAATTCAAGGTCAAGATTATCAACCTTGGACTCCACTTGACCTCCCAGTTGTTGGTCCTTAGCCGTTGGTAGAGATTTCAAGCTGCTAGATTAAAGCGCGGTTATATTCTGTCCAAAATGTTTTTCACAGTTAAAATATGCAGACAAATTATAAAGAAAAGGACATCACCTGTCAAAAATTATAGGCTTCAGTCCATCTTCCATACAGGATGACAGGAAGAAATCAGCATTGGGTGTGGACTTCTTGACTGCATGAAAAGTTCTGTCACCCAAGACATAAAATTTGAACAACAAAGATGAGTGGTCCACATATTCCTGCAGCAGAGTAATAAGTATTCATTGGCGGGCAAAAAGCAAGAAAAGAGAAAATTTGGTTCATAAGTAACACTATAGAGATGACCACAGGAAAGGCACAGGCAATATAAGATTGGACCAAAGATAGCAGACTAGTTAGACTCCGAGCACCAATTCTTATAATATAATTTTGGCAAAAAATGGGTCTCACTTCCTTTGCAATGAATACTTTGCAGCTTAATAAATGCGTAGAAAGCTGAGGGTTAACATAATATTTCCACGTCATGTCACAATAGATAGTCATACCATTCTGTAGGTAAGTTACTAAGTTGGGAATTTGCTCAACTCCAACCAGGAGCGAATTGTGCTCGCCCTTATATTTATATCATATATCAAAATCGCAACCACATGTTGGTGACAGGGAAACTATATATCATAATTGTCAATGGACGAGAGTGGTCTCAGAGTTATAGTATGGAAAGTAGAAAAATGGTCAAGGAGAACAAGACTTACTTTTGTAACATCACCATCTTTGAACCACAATGACACCGAACTTTAAGAGAAAGAGAATTGAAGCTAGAAAGAATAGCAAAGAGTCTCTCTTAAACTATCATGTTTTTCACATCCATATCTCCCAAATATAGTTTTAACAGTCAATTGGGGCTTACTATGCCCATATTGAAAAAGCTTATGATAATCAAAGCAACTGATGGATAAACTTGTTGACTTATATACCAGCATTTTATGCAATATTTTTTTGTCAAAACATGTGATACTTAAATATACAAAAACGACAACATTATTACGCAGTTTACAGATATTGCACAATTCGTAACCAAATTATGATCTTTGTATTTTAGAAATTCTTCTCTGAAATCAAGAATTACCAGATAAAACCAGAAGCTTATGCCTCAGTTCCACAGATCAGGGCTTAAATTATACTTCACAAACTTAAAAACTAGGCTCAACTCAAAACAACTCAGTTAAGCCATTTACTCTATTGTGCTGTATCGAAGAGTTTACTTTCTCTCATCTTCTCTGTCAAAGGGACACTTATCTACAACTTTCACGCGTATCTAATCAAATGTCATTCCAACTAATATAACTGCATTAAACAAATTTACGAAACATCAATGGTCAATTCACTTCAAATGAGCATCTCTTGCATACCTGAGCTACAGCAGGAAGAGGAACTTGCAGGTCCTTAAAATCTTCAGCCTGGAACACTATTCCCTAAAAATTGAAATAGGGCAATATATTAAGAATGTATACTACTACCTTTGCAATTGATACAGATCTAAAATTATAGCCAATGAAATAAGAACGAAACACGCTTGCACACACTTCCTATTAAGATGATTTTTAAAAGATATATGCTCTTCCCACATTTGAAATAGTTTTCAATAAAATAATAGTATAAGTTTCTGCAATCTTAACATTCAATTTCATAACAGCAAAGGTTTTGCAGTCACTTCTATTCACACCGAGGGAGCTAAGTCCAATATGGACAACAAAATGCAGTCACTTCTATTCACTTCTATTCACACCGAGGGAGCAATAACCAGTGATGCAACTATGGTAAGGAATATATTTGATTGTATTGTCCACGGTAAAATGCAACACAACTATACAATGTGGATGACAAAATAAACTGTATGTGCTCTAAACTAAGCAATTTTAAACAAGTGAAGCAGTATATACTGATACAAATACACTTATAATACATGCTTAATTAATGTCAAAGATAAATTTAACTGTCATTTGGCATTACTTCAGAACTATCCACTCTCTACCCATATATGGATGTAGCATATGCGTGAGCATCAAGGCATGCACATGCAACACATTGTGTAGGAACGCACAAGCACACAGCATCAAAAACTTTCAACAAAACATAAACTTGAGAATTCAGAATATCAAATAGATGGAGGGCCCACATTCTATAAAAATAATGAAATTATATCAGTAATCCAGTATTTTTCTTGGTACTTGGGCAATTAAGTTTTACTGGTATTAATAGTGGCACTCTCTATATTATTTCCTTTCCCTCTTAATGTCAATAAATAGTTAAATACGTTAAAATCTTATCGAAATGAAGAATAACAATCAAGAATGTGAGAATGGTTTAGAAGAAAAGCCATCCGGAGCATCAATAGACCAAGTTTAACTATTTGCTGAGTGAAAAGAGACGAACTTGCTCTAATCTACATAAAGGGACCCTATTCCTCTTTAATTGCTTTCCTCGTTCTCAACATTTGAGTGAAGAGCAAATTTCTAAACGCCTCAATTCCAAATTAGTTGGGGCTAGCTGCATGGATCAAACTCTTCCAACGCGGTCGATTAGTGCAATTAATGGTAAGCTTTCCAAATCCTTTAAATCCTTCCTAATCAATGCCTTCCAAGTTAGTTTCGTCTACTCCTACATCGTCGAATTTCTTTAATTTCTATTGAGTCCGGTTTTCTCATTGGGGCGAATTTCTGAAGTTCGATAAAATCACAAAAAGGCAAGTACGTTTATCAAGAAAAATAGACTAGGAAAAGCAGCATCAAGACTTTGCTCTCCATGCTATTATTGAGTCGAGTTTTCTAACTGGGGCGAATTTATGAAGTTCGATAAAGTCATAAAAGGCCAAATATGGTTATCAGGAAAAATAGATTGGGAAAGGCAGCAACAAGACATAGCCTCAATCTCAAAATCAGTTGGGGCCGACTACATGGATCAAACTCTTCCATTGCGCTCAATTTAGTACAATTGATGGCGTGCTTTCCAAATCATTTAGATCCCACCTGATTAATGCGTCTCAAGTTAGCTTCGGCCTACCCCAACCCCATTGCATTTCTTTAGTTTCTATTGAGTTGAGTTTTATGTGGGGGCAATTGTAGGTCGCCTTTGAAGGTGTCCAAACCACAGCAACCGCTCTTCCCTAATCTTTGTGTCAATTGGATATAATCCTACTTTTCTTAAAATTTCGGTATTTCTTAATCTATCTTTACGAGTTTTTACCACACGCCCCACCTAAGCATCTTCATTTCTACTACGTTCATTTTATGAACTTGTTGTTTCTTCACCGCCCGCTGGCCTAGTTGTGGTCCTATAAAATTTTCCTTCTAACTTGGTCTCCATGCTACAAAATCTAAACAATCTCCAAGTCCCATGGAGATCTCTAGAAATGATAGGAGAACTGACTTACACGTGTACCATTATTATATCTCATAAATGGCTTTGTTCAATGCAACAATGGGGTTAGTTCAACATAAAGATTTCTTTCAACATCAATTTGATTCTAAGACTATTGGATCTGCATAATTAGGAAAGAGGGATAATGTCTGAAGAAATTATACCATACTGTGAGCATCAGCCACACCACAAGCTACTTGAGGTTTCACTATACAAGGAAGCGATAGCTTAGCTTCGGAAAGTCTTTTTGCCAAATTGGGGTCTTTGAAGTCATCTATCTGCACAATTGAGTAATGTAATCATCTGAAAAGTGATATCTCATACCATAACAAATATAGCTTCCTATTCGGAAATTCTTTAAACCATAAAACCTGCTCACTTTGAGCAACATGTTACCACAATCAGGAATTAAGTTTGGTGCAAATCATTCAGGACATTTAGTAAGATTAGATGACATCTTAACGAAGTAAGAAAATCTCCAAAAGTAAATACAAAGAGATGGGCAAATCCTTCTCTATTGTTTTATATATAACTAGTCAACATCCCGTGCTTCGCGCGCGGGCAAGAATAAGTATCTACATATTGGATAAAATGATTTTGATGAGGAAAAAAAGTGAAAAAAAAAAAAAAAAAACTTATGATACTCTCCCTCCCTTCCCAAATATTTTTCACGTTTTGAGAATTTTTTGTTTCAACTGTAACCTTAGGAAATCAAAAAATTAAGCATAAATTGCTTCATTTCCGATTCAAACCTCACTAAAGACAAAATTGCATCTTTTAATTTCTCTATATAAAATGGAGAATATACAACTCAAAGCCGCTAAAGCGTTTCAATCTCTTATAAAACTCCAAAAAATATATGAAAATAACAATTTATATCACACAAATTCACAAGTTAGAACGAAAGCACGTTTACCTAAAAAAAATGAAAGCACGTAGAAAACTATTAAACACACATTAAAAAACCTCAATAATATTTGAAGTTATGAAAAGAAAAGAGACAAATAAGTATGGTTAGAGAAAGACGTATATTATTATATTTCTTATTCAAAAAATAGCTATAAATATTAATAAGAAAAGAATTGTTGAAAAAACTAAACTTGTGATAATATTTTTTTTTTCGATAACCATGGATGTCCGCACCCTTTGGGTACGACTAATCCCATGGGATCAAGTCGGTCCCACCAAACCCATTGACCGAGAGAAACCGCCAAGAAATGGTTTCACTGTCGACGCCAGAACTCGAACACGCGCTCCTTCCATTAAAGAAACCCCCATGTAGTACTTGCGCCACTCCGCCACCCAAGCCGGGTGGTGATAATATTATGACATTAAGCAAGTAAGTCGTTGCGGCTGATTTGAAAAAAATGCCACTTTTTTATGTACGGTATATATCTATAGATCAAAAGAAAATCTTTATAGATATAAGAACAAAATCACATATATATAGTATATAGTAGATATCTATAGTATATATCTATAGTATATATATAGTATATATCTATAAATATAAACTCACATCTATTGATGCAAACATCTCATTGAGAAAACTTCAAAAAAATTAGAAAATTAAAATTTAAAAACCAAAAATCTTATTTCTATAACAATTAAAAACATAACCCAAAAATAGAAAAAAAAAACGAATATTAAAAATTATGAAAAAAAACTTAAAAACCAAAAGATCCTATTTGTATAACAATTTAAAATATAACCTAAAAAATAACAAAAAAAAACGAAAATAGAAATTATACTTTAATTAATGACGTCACCTTGTCACAGTCAAAATCTTATTTTGTATTTTACCATCCTACCCCTCACTTAAATGCGAGAAAGATCAATGGCTTGTGTTTTTTATTTTTTTGTTATAAATCTTAATTATGACATCATTATGCCACGTGTCATGTTAGGAGAGCTTCTCAAAAGCCACGTGTCACGTCGTGAGACCTTCTCACAAAAAGCAGTTCCTTTATATCTATATAGATAGATTTTGTAAAGATTCAAAATCACTCATCATATAACTCTATTTGAGAAGTGTTATGGAAAAAGAAAATAAGAAAGAAATAGAAATCAAGAATAGCGGTGAAAAATGAATCTTATGAAGATGTGCAATTTAAAATTTCTATCTCTTTATCTACCCCAAAAAAAATCAATGTCTTTTTCTATCAGTACATCTAAAACATGCAATTTCCTTTCTTGTTTGCATGACTTGATGAAAATCCTTTCAAATAGTATTTTCGCGAAGCCCTTTAAGCAATTACTTTGGATAAAAATGATACAAATGCTTCAACAGTTAAGACAAAACCTTGAAACTAACTAAATGAGTAAATTAAACTTTCAGAACTGGATGAGTGACATTTAAATCCAAAGATACCTAGGATGTGGTGCTACAACTATCAGAATATGATATAATGAAAAAACTAAAATTAGTAGCATAGAAAGAATCAGTAATATTTTTGGGGAAACTCTATACAATTTTTTATCTTGCTTTACTTAAATGCGACGTGGATTGATGAGAAATGTTTGAAATATCAATACTAACCTTTAGAAAATGTGGGCCACGAATTCTACTGCAACCTACCATGTTGAGATCCTCCAATCTTAGCAAAATCTGTTGAATCCTCAGTCGATCCAACACAGGGTATATGTTATTAAGAGGATCAATTATGCAACAGCCAGGATGTCCTTGGAAATACCTACGCAAAATTTGAATACATGAAAAAAAAAAAAATGTTGTGTCAGTTGGTAGTTATTAAATAAAATATGTAACATATTTAAGAAAAAACTCCAAAATAATGAGAAAAAGAGCCCATCAATTATAGATCAACTGATAGTACAGATAAATTTGGAGATGACATATAATCAACAGATCTTGAGAGCAGAAGCATATTTTTTTTTTACAAGTAGGTGTAGAATCAATGGAAAAAAAAATCTTAAACACAAAAATCTTGCAATGGAACATCAACATTACATCTCTGAACATACTAACCTTATTTGAAACAAATCAAAAACTTGTTGATTTTCAATCAAGAATTGAACAAATCAATTCAATAAAATCAAGAGAGCAATAAAAAATCAAAAGACATCAGTCAAGTCCTTGATTTGAGCGCACCGTCAGGACATTGAATTGAGCGGAGTGGAAGAGATTAATCCATGTAGCCGACCTTAACTAATTTGAGATTGAGACTTGTTGTTGTAGTCAAGTCCTTGATGTCACTAATTAAATACAACAAACATCAGAAGTTTGCATTACATATAAGACCTCCACACACAACACTAGCCAGAGCTATTCCCATTCCCATGGTATGCAATTCCGGAATATTATTTGCAAACGTGGACATCATTTTTGTCCTTCCACATCATTTTGGGACTGGTATTTAAGAGCTCATCTATCGCCTACAGAAAAACAAGTAATTATTCTCTACTAAAGAACAAAGGCCCTTTTTCTTATTTCAAACTAATTTTTTGTTTTTTGTTTGTATTTATATTTCTTTCTCATTTGTATTTTATTATAGAAAAAAGGATAACAATTTGGTGACAAACTTTTGCTATACAGTTGTTGGTGTCCTTGGGACGATATCAAAGTGTGTGCGCACATATCACAATGCACAGATCAAAGGAATCCAACAACTATGTAGCAAATTTATGCATCAAAAGTATGCCACCCAGAACAGTTTCTTAAAACAAATATACACAAATACAACAATCACTATTATTTCTGAGCAAAAACCATTTTCATTGTGAAGTAACGGCCATAAAGGTACTAATGGTTAGTTGTAAAACCAGTTGCATTATGTTCCATGTCCAAAAACAAGCACATTCAATATATACTATCAAATTCACAACCAGCTTGTGTGCACGCAGGCATTATAATTTCTTATTTACAGATAGTGGTACTTTTCCTTTCAATGTTCAGGATTCAGCCCAAGCAATATTGCAGTTAAACTGCATTCCTAGCCAAAATGTTTTTTTTTAAATGGAAAATAAAAAGTAAATATGAAAAGGAATACTCCTTTTTCATTGTTTTCACAGCAATCTCAACCGTGGTAGTACCTTTATGAAAAATTTAACAAGTTATGTTAGCCATTAGAATCACCTCTCCAATTCCTTCATGCCATTTGAGAATGTAACTTTAATTGAATGTTCTGAAGAAGTGCTAAGTTCAACGGAGGCGATTTCATCAGTTGCTTTATGAATAACTGCATCGACTTCTTGCATTTGAAATGCTAAAGGGAAATCAAGTGCCAAAGGAACAAAAATCAGCCCATTTTGTGTGGGATACATGGGAAATGCACCTCTCTGTCAAGATCAGCAAGAGAGAAAAGATATATATGTTTCAGAAGGCAACTGCAAGTCTATGGGTGCAGAAATCTATTTACATCGCATGCTAGAATTATCAGTACTTACAAACAATAAAAGACATTAAGGAGTTCCACACTAAATATTAATGATATTAGATGCCGACAATTAGATATGGCATGGAAAATATCTTTAGCTTCATGAAAATTATATAGGCAATTTTTTATTTTCTATTTTGGTAGGGCTGGCAGGACCTGAATTTATATGTTCCAGTTCATTTATTTTGACAGTTTGCACGACAACCAAGAGAATTGGCCCCAGATTCCAGACCACAGATTCAGTTTGCGCTATAGGCTTCACAATAGTGGTAAAGATTTCAAACCTGAAAAAGTGCTTTAAGTTTCATCTACAGGAGTGAACAAAATATTTATAGGACTAACCTTAGCAAAATCTTTTTCCCGGGAAGGTTTCATTACATAACCAACGCTCAAAATGCCATCCCCTCGTCCCTGTTTAAAATGGAATAGATAAAAGAATGTCAAGTTTAAAGTGGTTTTGCAACTTAAGAGCACGAGAAAGTTTTAACTAAAAAATCCCAATCACTATCCAAATATAATCTATTGATGCAAGCAGCATCTTGGAGCAATACTGGTAAACCATATATAATGCATAGAAGTATACAATGGTACGAGAATCACTTCCGGAAACCTTTCTATTCAAGCGGCAAATAATAAAAGGCAACTCTTCAAGCTTGCCTATGTACAGCAATCTCAAGTTTTCCTTTTCACTTTCAACAACATCATCAGCAGATTCAGCACCTATAGATGGAACGGCAACCTTGATTTAGCAATCTATGCCCATGTCCAAGATAAAGACAAATTCCAAACAAATAAACTTAATGTGGGAAGTGGGAAGTGGGAACTAGGAAGGGGGGCTCAAGGAAAAAAATAAATAAAAATAAAAAATAATAATAATAAAATAAACCATACCCACACGAGATGGCTCCTCAAGGAGCGCAAAAATCACAGACTACAAACATTTTTATTTGTGCTCTTTTCCTTTTCCTCTAAGCATTTATGATAATTGAAGTAGTATGTATATCCTTCCAAAAATATAAAGAATACTAGGATCATTAAACCCGTTGAGTTTGCAAACTAAATCCTATTCGTGCATGGCTTCTTCCACTTTTTACATGCCAAATAAACATGCATAGCAAAAAAGTATCCATAAATAGTTAGAGGTGCAAGGTGCGCAATACTTAAGGTGCAAATAGCTCTTGACTGCAAAGTGCAAGGTCAGATGCATGCCTGAATGATTTGACAAACAAAAAATGCTTAGTCCTTACATGTTTTATATTAAATAAGATAAAATTTACACAATTGGGATGGAGGATATAATTAAGTAAAGCCAAAACGTTAATGCATTAGTTAATAGCCATTAATGACGCTTCAGTCTTATAAAATTTGGAAAATATAAGTCATGATCCTCATCAATCATTTTAACTTTATCGGTAAAAAACTCAATTAATTAGGTCACAACATGCTACCACCAAGACAACAAGAAAAAAGCGCAAATCAACAATATGCAACACGCAACAATAGCAGACGAATTATGAAAAATGATTTAGGATTCTTTGATAAATGAGTTGTAGAACATTCAAAAGAAAATAGCATTGCAGTTATATTTTTTTTATTGCAAACTCTCCACGTTATAGAATCAACATTATCTTTTTTCTGGCACAAGAGGATTTTTCGTGGGGTTATCAAGACTCAAGAGGAATTATTTTGATTTCTGTGACCATGTATAAATATATTTGTATTGTTTTATAGAGAAAATACCAAAAAGATGAATTTGAATTTAGGTAAGTGCTAGAAACATTAAGGCGCAAGAAGATGCACCAAAGCACATGACTAAGTTGCAGCATGTTGCCTCAGATATGTCTACACACATTTGTGCACCTTACATCAAGACAAATTTAAGCGCCTCCTTTGATTGCAGACGCGAACAAAACCAAGAATAATAAGAAACAATAATTTTAATTCTAGATAATTTAAGAAGATGGACTTACTTTTAAGAACAATAAACCAGCCATTGTTGCTTAGGCTACGATAGAGTTCATCATCTTTACTTGAAGCCACATACAAACAACTCTCTCCAGTTTTACCCCAAGCTTGTGAAATGTCATTGACAGAAGCGTCTATAGAACATTTTTTGTGCATGAAGCACTTTAATGAAAGCAATAGAGCTATTTTGTTCAAAAAGCTCACCTACAACAGGCACAGAAAGTTGTAAGGAATTATGCCAAAATGGAGGAATTCGAATAATTTTCATGTTGCCATTCAAGTACAATGTGATAATTGGGCTTTATCAAAGTTATTGGGGGAAAGAGAGATTAAGGAAGAAAAATCCCTAAGATTTGTGAATATTTTCTTTAATGTGATGCTACTGATGTTTCTAATATCATTCTGAAGTGATGCCCAAGGGATCTCTCGATTTGATCAGAATGTATATAAGCAAAAGGCTCGCATCAATTCATTATAAATGGCAAACATAAAGGAATTTTTTAAAAATAAAAAAATTCTAATATCTCCCATGCTCAACGTTCATACAATAAATTCTAAATGTCATCCTCCCAAATGTGTGAAGTCAACTACATAATTTGCTTCTCCATTTTCATTCTACACAAGGGCACCGCTAGTCACACTCACACTATTAAAGTCAATATATTTCTTTAGTGTATACGTTAGAGTTACTATAGGTTATAGGTTATTGCTTTATTTAATCAGTGTTGCTGAGGCATTAACTAGGAAAATGCTTAGGCACGGCCACCATAAATAGAAAAATCAATTTATTTTTTTGTACATATTAACTGCCGGACTTCGTTCAAGATCCCATTCTAAACCAAAAATTAAAGAAAGAAAACTAAATAGCACTTAGAGCAATGAGTGTCATCATCTAAGAGCACACGTTCTTCTTTTAGATTTGTACGGCAACTCAAATATGTTGTCAATGGTAGTATAAAAAGAGTTAAAAAATGTCCATTAATTGGATTTTAGAACAAGAATATTATCTTTGCAGATGCATAAATGAAGTAACAGATCCGGTGAGCTTCACGAAAAATGGGATGCAACTGAAATATAAAAGTAATACTAAATGGGAAGAAAAATACACCTTCTGAGCGGAAACACTCTCGCCATAAGAAACTCCCTGTCAAATTGTAACACAACAAATGTCAAAGAATTATGTGTTTTATGTACCCAAACTTTCTTCCTTCCAGACATAAGAAATGTGAATTTTCAGTAATATACGACGAACTGTAAAACTCCTTGAGCGAAAACGCTTGATGTCAGTGACTTGAGAAAAAAAGGGGATCTATTTCCCACTTTCTACGATCTCGGTCGCTCACAAGTCACTGAGCAAATCCCGTGATTTTAAATATTTCTTCGATGGAAACACCTATTAATATTTAATAAGCATATGTCCCATCAAGATACCACTAGAAATGATGCTGCATTTACAATTTCTGACTTCCTAAAATATAGCTGCTCCTCTTAAGACATTCATAAGCTATTCTCGAAATCAATGTGTTTGGTAAATTTGATCATTGGCGATCAACAGTCATCCATGACTTGACAATCAATCTAATGCCACCAATCCTATCATGATTTATGCTCTATCAGATCCATTAAAATGTGCCTTCAACGAAATGATCGATTTTTTCCTAAAACAATTAAGCAGATACAACTCGACGAAACGAATAGGCCCAATCCCATTACTTTGCTGAGTGTAACATCTCAGCCGAGCCCTCTATTACATGCACAACAATGCATCCATGATCTAAAGATGCATTGTTAAGGCCCCCAATGCATCAATCACGAAACAAGATTGAAAATTCAATCCAATTCCCTAACAAACAAGGAATAACAGCGCTAACTCGAATTTCGACAACTTCCAAGAGATCAGCCACAAAAGCTCAAATTTTTAAGCCACTATGGGCATCAACACACTCAAATTCACAAAACCCAGACACAAAGCATCACAAATTGAACAAATTCCAACAGCGTACCAGATTGAGCTTCGAGTACGCAAGTCTCCAGAGCAAAGCCTCCGCTCCCGATTGAAAAGACACGGTTCCGTCACCGTCTTCAGTGATCAAAACCGATGAATCAAAGAGAAGTGCTTTCACGGCTCCCATATCAACACATAAGCAATCACGCACTGTGATGAGTGAATAGGAATGCAAAGAAACCCTAAATCCCCAAATGGGATCAATCGTTCATCAGGTATTTTTAATCGACTTCATATTATCTGATTTATGCTCACCGAGTCTTCTCTGCCCAACACTACTGAATATGAGCATCTGTCGCATCTTTTTTTTTTTTTTATTATTATTCTTCCGCTTCTTTCTTTCTTTTTGAAAAATGTTTTTTAACCCATTACCTAGTGAGCCCAAGTGGATGTCCCTCCATGCGATATATCTCGAGGAGCGTGCGTACAACTGCACTAGGGTGTGTTTGATAGCAAAGAAAATGAAAAAAATCATAGAAAATTGTCTACTTTTTTGTGTAACTAGTTTTTTCCATTGTTTGATAGCTTTGTAATCGCTTATTTGAAAAAAAACCACATTCCCTATTTTCCTCATTTATTTTCTCATCTTTTAGTGTGGAAAATTAAAAATCTCTCCATCTCTCTCACATGAACGATCATTTCTTCAAACCCAAACAAACTTGGCTCTCGCTACTCCTTTGCGGATATACACTCTTTCTTTCTCCGCTTCGTCACCAACATCATCGTCGAGCGGCCCGACATTGACAATGATTTAGATGCGCACATGGATTGAACCATAAAAGAAAATTCTTTCTCGTGCAATCAAACAACTATTAGAAAATTTTATTTATAAAATTCTCTCAAGAAGATTTGCTAAAAAAAAAGTTTTTCTCATTGAAGATTTTTTTTTGCTATCAAACACACCCTAAGTGTCCAAAGTGGGTAACTCTAGCATCTCTTTTTTTTTTTTTTTTTTGGTTTTTCAAGTGGTGTCTCGCACCAACTGCACCGATGAATTCACGTTCGGCTACCATCTAAGTCCATATGGATGAGCTGCCCTCCCAAAACCCAAAAATTTGAGACATTAAGCGAAACAAGTCTTTACTGCTCAAACCAACTAGGGCTTGATTTGGTTTGTTTAGGCCAAGTTACAGTGCGAGCAGACTCACATTGAAAGATCATATTTGCATGTTTGGTTCAACTTTAAACTTGCAGGAAGTTACAAATTTATAAATAATAAAATATATGAACTGACATAAACACCATTTAAAAAAAAATGGATGTGGGTTAGGGGTTGCAAATAAAAGGGTACGGATTGGTACGGGTCCGAAACACCCTCCTTAATAACGACTAAAAATAGTGTTCGGATCTGTACCCGTTTATGAAACGGACACTTTTTTTTTGTTTGGACCCGTATGTTTTAAAACATACAAGACCCTTTTTTTGTTCGGACCCATATTTTTAATAAAATAAATTAATTTTTTTCACTTAATTATTAACAAAAATACATGATTTTTATGTTGTCATGCATTCCATCACTACAAAAGAAATGTTATAAATTCAAAATTCAAGTCTTACAAGTTTTCATATAAAAATAACATCATCATTAGTGAAATTACAATTCAAACATTATGAAAGTTTCAAAATACTTCTATAAATAAATAAAATTTATTTAAATTAATCAATAAACGGATACCTGTTTTTTTAAAAAATTTGTCCGGACCCGGACCCGTTTTTTAAAATGGACAAGAAAACATGTCCAAACCCCGTATTAATTTTGAAAAAATTATGTCGGACTCGTTTAAAGCGGGTCTGGACAAATGCGGACAAACGGGTTCATGCACATTTTGCCACCCCTAATGTGGGTAATAAAAGATAATTAATGAGGGGTAACTATGTCCACAAACTTCTGAGAGATAACTCTCCTAATAGGGGTGGGAGAGATATCTTTTCACCCTAATGTGTAAGTTGGAAGATAACTTGAAAAAAAGTTAAACCAAACAAGACTAGTCAGACTAATTTCAACTCATCTCCTAACAAAGTTAACTCCAATTAACTAAAGCCTAGTTGTTGGTCGCCTCTTCTTTGTTAACATCAAACTATATTTAAATCAATAATTTTGAGGTTATATCTCTCCCACTCCCAACATTTTGAGGAATGGAAAATACTAAAATGACTAAATGATGGGGCATCCGGCGATCCGTGCATTGATGTGTCAAATTCACCTCAAAGGCGTGTCACCGTCTTTTCTTGTGCTTTTGGTTTAATATTTCAAATTTCAAAAAACTACATAACCAAATCCACTATTACATTTCTATAAACCAGACTAATAGGACCACCAAATAGGAAGAACAATGCGATTGATCTAAATGGGGTTACAAGGAAACAAGAAATCAGACTTTGGTTGATCTAATGGGATTACAAGGAAACAATAACAACAACAAAAGGAGAACACATAGACATTTAAGTCCCATTAGCTCCCCAATTCTCCAACAGGAAACTAAAATCTTCATACCTCTTACATGGTTTACTATTCATTTGTATACAACATAGAACAAACTAGAACAATAAGAAATTACTGTAAGGATTTTCTACCATTTCTTGGGTTCCTATCACAGGCACAGACTGGCAAATGATTTCACTACTTGATGAGGCTCTCGGATAGAGTAATATGTTGTCTCTAGTCTTCATTTGAAGTTCTAAGTTCGCTGACAACTGGTTTGAGAACACGATAATCATCTTCTCTAACACGCTTGCACGCTTTAACAAATACTTCACGAAAGCAAGCTCATCCTCATCTCCAATGAACCCATTGATTTTAACAGTCTTGAGTTGACGGAAGGTACACTCGTATGGGGCATTTTCTGGTTTGAAACATTCTTTGTCGAACCAGCGCTGCCACAAATTCCGGTAATAAAGCACCTAGTAGACATATATAAACATGAGAAACAAAATTCACATGGTGCAAATTGAAAGTAATGACGGAAGCAAGTCACTACGAGATGGAAAGAATTAAATTCAGCTTTACCTGTCGATGAGGAATGTTTACCGAAAGGAATTCCAAGTTAGGAGAGTTATGGACGAAGCAAGTCAAGGCACGGAAATGATCCTTACCAACGACAATTGACACATATAACTGAACAAGTTTGGGGAAGGCTGGTAGTCGTCCTAGCAAGCCCGAAGCCGCAGAGAGAAGCTACAAGAAGAACAAAAGGCAGGAGAAACACCGCAAACATCAGCTATCAAGTGAGTCTTTCAGATAACCTGCATCATAAATACAACAACAACAACATAGCCTCAGTCCCAAATTAACGGTGACGCAATGGAGATCTTCTAAACCAGTTGAACGAATCCACGAACAACTCGATCTAGGTCGAACTTAAGCCAAAGTTCAAAAATTCTTTTATTTCAACCAAAAACTACGAATTACACCAAATAGATCGCTTAAATAGCGAAACCCTAAAATTGCCAAAAATAGTAAAAAGTCTAAAAAACCCTAAGCGAAAACTAGACGAAAAATAGAAACAAACGCCGCAAACGGCAATAAAAACGGAAATTCCTAATGAAAGTTATAAGCGAAACAAAAGTTTCCAAAAATAGCAAAATTGCCGTTTCGGAGGGCGAAACGATGGAATTTGGCCGAAAAACGTCGTAGTCACGGCAAAGTTTGTGAGTTGTGATCTCCACGCGTTTCCAATAAACCCATACCCCCGGATCGTTGCGAGTCATATCTTTTCCTATTTTTCCAAGAATTTGCAACTAATTCTTGGACTTCATCATTATCCTATCAAGATTCATTATCCTATCAAGAATTTGCAAGCTAATTCTTGGACTTCATCATTCTCCCAGGGTGGACACAATTCGCCTCGAATTGTCATCATCGACGTATCCCCATAATAGGGAACAAGATGCTTGACATTAATTTTCACACTGATTGAATCCTTGTACTTGTCACAGACCTGCATGAGTTAACTTTGATAAATTGGTGAATCTCTTTTGCCCACGAACAAAGTCTTTCGCCTTGCCATCGGTATATTAGATTCCTTCTTGTTACCATGCCTTGATTCGGTTTGAATTGCGGCAAACAAAATCTCCTCTCGAATTTGTAATGGCAAAGCATACGCTTGCCAAGGATCGCTCTACAGCGGTGTCAACCTCACCTGCGAGCCACTTCTCTTTGGCACCCCTCAGCCAAAGAACCTCAGACTGCGGATTGTAAGAGACTGCTTTGCCAAGCAAAATATCAAGAGACTCTCTAGTTCCGTGGCCCTTCTCAAGCTGTGGCGCATCCCCAATAAAGCCTTCGTTGTCACTGCCGTACCGGTCAGCCGGATCCACTCCAGTATCATCTATGAAGTTATCGTCATCCATAGTCCTAACACCTTCTTGGTCATCCTCAGAATCCGCCCCGGCAACCGTATCCCGAACTCCTTCATCTCGCGATCGCGCCGGGATAAATCGCCGACAAGCTCCCACCCTTCGAGCTCATCTTCCCTCCCTTATCAAACTTCTTATCCCCCTTCAATTTCTTCTCTTTCTTTCTAAACCCATCTTCCTTCGACCCTTCCGCTTGCGACGATGGCGCTCGCTCGCAAACTCATCTCTCATGAACGACGGTTTTTCATCTTCAATCCCAAAATCGGGCGTCCTCTCTCTCGTCCCCACTCTTCTTCACCAATCTCTTCCTCGGCGTCGCCTTCGAACCCGAATCATCGAACTCGTGAAGCGGCGCGTCGAACAATCACATCATGTTGGCGTCCTTGCTCCGAACCGTGCTCTCCTCTCCGGTCTCTGGGTGAAAGACTCTTTGGTTGCACGCCGCCACGGGCATAATACTCCCGTCGCCTCCCCGTAACGCGGAGGGCCTAAAACCACTCTCTCCTCTTACGCGCTCCTCTTCCCGCACGAGACGACGCGAACCCCGACTGGACTCCTCCGAAGATAAGCGGCGGTAACCACCCTGCTTACTATGACCTGAAGGTCTGCGCAAGTCATCTGAACCCCAACGCACGAACTCTCTCGATCCGTGATGGGAGTCCCTCCATCTCCTCGCAGAACCTACAGAATCCGTCCTCTCGAATGGGAGGATACGATCCATATGCCGATCCAACAAGCGATCGATTTTGGCGAGTTAATTGTTCTAACACCGCGACCATGTGTTGGTCAATTAATGGGCCAATTTGTCGATTCAGATTGTTACGATCATACACGTCCTCGATACGCTGCTGGTTCCTCTTCGGCGGCATGATTTCTCCAATCACGCTGAAGCAGGCTTTGATACCAACTGACGCAGCGGAGATCTTCTAAACCAGTTGAACGAATCCACGAACAACTCGATCTAGGTCAGAACTTAAGCCAAAGTTCAAAAATTCTTTTATTTCAACCAAAAACTACGAATTACACCAAATAGATCGCTTAAATAGCGAAACCCTAAAATTGCCAAAAATAGTAAAAAGTCTAAAAAGCCCTAAACTGAAAACTAGACGAAAAATAGAAACAAACGCCGCAAACGGCAATAAAAACGGAAATTCCTAATGAAAGTTATAAGCGAAACAAAAGTTTCCAAAAATAGCAAAATTGCCGTTTCGGAGGGCGAAACGATGGAATTTGGCCGAAAAACGTCGTAGTCACAAAGCAAAGTTGTGGGTTGTGATCTCCACGTCGTTTCCAATAAACTCATACCCCGGATCGTTGCGATTTCCATTGTGCTCGATTAAGTGCAATATGTTTGATCCATTTCATGAAAAGTGACAAAAGTTTTATGCTGGTTGTCAACCTATCGCAACCCTCCTCCATTTTCCAAGAATGGAAAATGAGCTTAGGGCCTCCCTCCCCCACTTTTCGGGTATGAAAAGTGAGTTTGGAACCTCCCTTACCCATTTTTCGGTATGAAAAAATAGGCGTCGAAGTCCTCCTCCTTTATCCGGACTTGGGACCTGGCTATGTAGCGCACATAGTGTACAACATAGGTGGAGTTAAACTGCATCATCAATAGTAGATATAAATTTCGCCAACTAAGATACTTGAAGAATAATGGAAAACATACCACGACAGTTGCTGAAGATAATGTCAAAACCTTCACATTTAACAGACCTTCAAGGGAGTTACTAACGCGCTGACCACAGACTATGTGCTTCACATCCCAATCAAATTCGAGGCTAATGGAGGCTTGTACCACAGATGAGACATCTTCTAAGTGTATACATTGGGCATGGTGGTTTCTATATGTAAACGAAAGCAATCTGGGAGCGAAAACTCTGATTCCATTCTTAACACCAGAATGGTCCAAAAGGAACTGCTTTGGTGAACCATCAATGGTCAATCTTTGAAGAGAATGTGAGAAAACAATTATGTGAGCAGATATTACACAAGCTTCCAAGTGAAGATTTTCAAGCAGCGGACAGTTTGATAGAAGTTGGGTCAAGTTGTCATCACGAAATCTAACAGAGCTAAGCCGAAGTGTCTTGAGGACTGGTAGATTGATGGGAGGTATAAGTTTAAGGACGGAATTGTACAGGTTTAATGACAACACCTGTAACGTTCTACAGGTGAACATGCAAGAGGGCAACTGAAAGGACTGTTCTGTATGGAAGGCAATACTAAGCTCTCGAACATTGTTTCTAACTGCAGTGAGTACCCATGTATGCACATGAGGAAGCCTACAATAGTCACTGCCGAATCTGAGACAGAACTTTTCAATTGCAGAATTACTGCGATGAGATAGTATGGAATCTACAAATTTTACGAACTTCATCTGAGGATCAAAAACTAGGCCATCAAAATCAAGACTAGGGACAGATGTCCATAGGTATCTCCATCTTTTTGAAATATAGCTGGTCCTGATAACATCTTTTATTGGTAGAAACGAAAGGATATGATGAATAAGATTGTCAGGTAAATCGTTGATGCGGCAACAACTCCGCCTTTGAAGCCATGGTGCTTCCATGAGTCAATATATTTCTACTGACTTACACCCTAACAAAAAGAAGTAAGGTCAAGATTGGAAATCAATGTAGTATATTTCCCTACAAATAATTAAGATATTATTCAAAGCATAAACAACATATTTCCGATAACCCATAAAAAAAAAACCAACAAAAAGAGGGTCCGACAAGATTTCAATCAAAGATGAAGAATGAAACTCCAAAAAAAAATCCCAATTTTCATTTCTTTGTAAGAATCAGGATTATCTCATCCATTGGTCGATATCCCAATTGTGAATGAAATTAAAGGATCAAATCAAGTCCATGAGAATTCATCGAGAACCTACGATCAATAAACACAAGAACAATGCTTTCCTTTTGATACAATCTTCCAACTGAATCAAAAGTCATAAAAGATCTATTGCCTGTCAAATTATAAGTAAATAAATAACATTTTGAAGTTTCTAAAGAATGACAATGGTAGCACATTCTTCTTATCTTCGAAAAATTTTGTTTTCAAAATCCCAACAAACAACAAAAACAATATATTTGTTTCGCCTATTTCAAAGAACAAATCCCCAAAACTTGCTCAAAAAGAAAGCAAGAATTTCAAAATTGACACCATTTCTATTCATTTTTTTCGGATTGTATTCGTTAAAACAGTCAAACCAGTCAAACCACTAAACATGATTCGCTCGCTGTTTTCACATAATAACTCAAATGACAGACTAGAGGTATCAACAACGTATAAATAAGGAAAGTAACTACAACACGAATATAGTAATACCTAAATACCAAAATCACATAAACACAACTTTGTATAGTTGCCTAGCAATTGATGGGAAGCCCATCTATAGATTAAATAGAAATGAGGAAGATACTAAGTAACCCACTTTGCCCAAACATCACTTACCATAAAGCAAAGTTTAGGGAGGTTGTGGGTTCAAATTCCGCTGAAGTCGAAAAAACCTTTTTTATCAAAAAGAAACTACGACTTGCCCGCACTCTCGACCTCTCATCTAAGGAACTCAATCACATCAACTAGGTTGAAAAAATAATAATAATAATAATTAAAAACAAATTTGATATTGGGTGGATAAACATCAATGATTGCGAGCGCAATCATCGATGCACAAATCAAGGGACTCCATGAAGTGAGTGTCAAAAGAACCTCAAAATCCAAACACACGTCGTCTCACATACACCATTCAATCAAGATTTGCAGATTCAAATTTAGGGTCTCTACTCACATCAGTTCAGTTTAATACGCAAATCATACAAACTCAAATGTGAGAAAGTAACTCTCAGAGATCGATGACTGATTTATACCTCAAATTTCTCTGCTTTGAAGAAGTTGAAGGCGATTTCTCATTCAATCGTTTCCGATTGATTGCTTGTACTCGCCATCAAATGAAGATGTAAAAGGTTGAGATTTGTAAAGGGCTCATTCCCCCCTTTTATAGTACTTCTTTAAGCTGGATGGATTCCATTAATCCTAATGCTACTTAATGCTATTTTAATGTAAATCTGGCAAGCTCGCTGTGTGACACAGATCTAGTCGTCGGGGATTTGAAGACCCATAGTTACTCTTAATTATACGGATTTTGTATCCTGGCATGCACAGTACGTGGCACATAACTCGTCTTCGGATTTTAAGCACCATAATTACAAAGCTCCTTTAATTATACGGTAATATTGTAACAATAAATCTACTTGGACTTATGAATCGAGACTCATATGGAGGTTCTTAAAATTTTTATAAATATTCAAAGGGTATCGAAGGAATTTTACAAGTGATTATGATTGCTTCATTAATTGCTCGAGAATGTATTTGAAATTAAAAAAAAAAATTTGAGTCCGGACTCACGAGTCCAAATAGCACTACCCATATTGTAATCTCGCATGCCCTTACGTGAACGTAACTAGTCGTCGGATTCCAAACCTCATGATTATAGAGCTCTTAGAATTATTCGCTTGCCCCTGTGTGGCACATAACTCATCGTCGGATTCCAAGCCTCATGATTACATATAGCTCTTTTAATTATACGTCGATTTTGTAATCTCGCATGCCCTCTATGTGGCATGTAACCAATCCTCGAATTCCAAACCTTATAATTACAGGACTCCTTTAATTATAACAAAAAATCTATTTGGACTTTTTGAGTCCGGACTCAAAAACCTTTTACTAGTAATTTAAGATACTTACATAAACAAAGAGACCTAATTACCCTCATCTTTAATACCAATACACACAAAAATATACATGTCCTCTACCTCCTCCACTGTCATGATCGCCCACGACAACTGCCGCCGACGCCGACGAGTGCCGCCGACGACTGTCGTTGCCGACCCCCACACCTTCATTTGTCTGCTCATCTCTCCCTCCCTCGGCCCCTCTCTCTCTCTCTCTCTCTCTCTCTCTCTCTCTCTCTCTCTAGGCTGCCGGATATCTCCCTTCCTCGGCCTCCATGCTCTCTCTCTCTCGGCGATCGGATCTCTCTCTCGGCTAGATCCGGTCACTCGACCAGATCTGGCCGAGAGAGGCGACTGGATCTGACCGGGGTTCTCTTTCGGTCTTCATGCTCTATATCTCTCTCTGCCATATCTAGTCGCTCGGCCAAATATGGGCAAGAGAGGCGACCGGATCTGGCCGGGGTTCTCTTTCGACCTCCATGCTCTTGGCCTCCATGCTCTATCTCTCTCTCTTTCTCTCTCCCTCTAGGCGGTCGGATCTCTCTCTTGGCCGCCGGTTGAACGGCTGAGAGAGGATGAGAGGAGAGAGAGAGAGAAAAAGAAAGAGAGAGTGTGAGACGACGGAGAGGGGATGAGAGAGAGAGAGAGAGAGAGAGAGAGAGAGAGAGAGAGAGAGAGAGAGAGAGAGACGGCGGAGAGGGAGAGAAGCGCCGGGAAGGGAAGAAGAAGAAGAGACGGCGCGTGAGCTCGCTCACGGCCGAAATTTCAGTGTGGACGCCAGTAGAAAAAGCCAGACGGCGGCTCATGTGGCGACGCGGAGGCGCATGACGACGAGTGGCATAGCTGTCGTCGTCGGATTAAAAGTTCCGTTAATTAAAAGTTGATTTTTCCAATTTGGCATGTACCCTACGTGGCACAAAGCTCGTCGTCGGATTCCAAGCTCCATAATAATAAATCTTTTTAATTACATAGTTTTTGTAATCTCATATACCCCTACGTGTCACGTAACTCATTATCGGGTCTTTTAATTATACGTTGATTTTGTAATCTTGCATGCCTCCACTTAGCACATAACTCATTGTGAGATACCAAATCTGTAGCATAGCACTTTAATTTTATTTTTATTTTTTTGGAGGAAAAAGCAAACTAATTTTAGATTTTTTTGTTTTGTTTTGAATATATAGTTTGAAGATGGCTTAGATAAGAATTTAACGATTAAAATTCAATCCATGCAGTCGACCCAAACCCCAACTAATTTGGAATTACTTACCAAAAGTTGGTGTTATTATTGAAACACCCTGGACAAATTGGGGGATTAATCTTGCCCCTGTTTTCCCATTCACGCCATCTCCCATCTAAACGTTTCGTCTTCTACAAAGCCTTCAATGCTGTGGAAGTCTCTCTGATTTCCCATGGAGACCAACCCATCAAATCAACCCCAAAACCAAACAAACATTCCAAATAACACATCGAAATCGAAACTCAATTCAAATCACCTCGAATTCTCGCATTGTTGACCAGCGCGTCGATCCTCCCAAACGCGTCCCACGCCTTCCGCACCGACGCTTCGATCGCGCCCACATGGAGACCAACCTAGAACGAAGAAGTCGTTGTAGGATTCACAGACGACCGCCACTCGCGCCATCTCCATTAACGAAACTTTTCATCTTGTGTAGCCATTGTTGTTGTTGTTGTCGTTCTATGTCGTTGCAGAATCACGGAGGACCACCATCACCACAATCATCACAAACCACCACCATCTTCATCACCCTCACCTTGTCGGCGGCTGCTTTCAAAGCGAGGAATGCTTCACTGATGAGGCGACAAATCTTTCGGGCGTGAGGTAAGTTCACCAAAATTAGGGTTTTGTCTAGCATTAGTTTTAATCCTCTTTCGGCTGTAGGAACTTTTTTGGCACACCGTAATTGCGAGAACAAAATTAGGGTCCCATATGTAGGATCGATGGGTCTATGGCATCTTACCTTAATGAGGTTTAATGTAGAAAGATCTCTGCATTGTTTGATCTTTCATGGAATATACATAAAAGAACCTCCGATCGAGTTATGTTTGATTCGACTTAGCATCTCCATTAATTGACTAATGCGTTAGTTTTTAAAGGATTTTGCTGCAATTGTTTTTCCAAACAACAGTTAGTAAACGAAAGATGACCTTTAATTAGTTTATACCATTGTGAGCCTATGGATCAGTTTACGATTTGTTTATACATTTAAACAAGAGATGATTTATAATTAGTTTACTTTATACCCATGAGGTAGTACTTGACTTATTTGATTTGCATGTGATTGTAGCCAATTTTAAGCCTTCTATTTTCATTTAGTACTCCAAAACTTGCAAATCATGTTATAAGAGCGTTGTGATTGTTGCAAGATTTATTAGGGGAAATTTAAATGTTTGGTCGAGCATAGTCATTGTTAATTATACTTGACATGATTTGCATTCTATATAAGTTGTTTTTTAATGGGTTGTGCCAAAAATCAACATTTTTTGTTCTTCAATGTATTTGTAAATCCTTATTTTGTCTATAAATAGATAATGCTTCAAATATAGCTAGAGAGATTAAAAATTTCAAAACTTTAGTTTGTGACCCTCTCAAACTTTATTCCCTCAAAATTATGCCTTAGCATTAAGTCAGATTTTGTACAATCGTTTTGCACTTGGTACTTATGAGTTGGTATTTTGTATGGTATCTGTATCAGAATCGAGGAATTTCATAGACAATGTAGTATGCAGATAATAGATACATTGAATTGAGCAAGTGTCCACTGTTTTCAATCTTGATAATATTTTTTAGTTAAATAATTTAACGTTCTACAAATTATACACACACAAAGATGAATTTGTTTGACTCTTTATCGCTATTTTAATTTTAGCGTTTTATGAGTTCAACACAATATAAGAAGCAACTACCAGTGAATAACCTTTTATTTGTTGTCAGTTTTGGTTGTTGCTTATGTAAATATAGAGGATTCTATTCTAGCATAGATCCCGTTGTTTCTAGCCTATGCATGGGGAGTGAACGAGTTTTAGTGCAATAAATCTCAAAATGAGTTAAAGCATAAAATATGATACAATGTCAATATGCGGTTTATTTTCAATATCTGCAGGTTTGCGTAGGCTGCCCTTTTCTTGAACTGTTGTCTTTTGGAGTTGATTTTGTTTGTTTGAAAGGATAAAAATATTTATCAATCAAACCAACTCTCATTGCTTGTTATCTCTTATTGTTAGTTTGCTCTTAGCATACACTTGACAAACTATGTTATTGAATGTTTTTTATTGTTGCAGCTCTTTGAATCATGTTGTTTGACTTAAATTGTTTTTTTTTTTTCATTTGAAAAGATTGTTTCTTTTTCAGTTGAATGTTTTTGATTGTTGAAACTCTTTTAATCATGTTGTTTAACTTGAATTTAGTATCACTAGGCAAAAAAGGGCATTTGGTTTCTCGTATCATACTGACTTATATGCTGACTTATTGGTGTTTAGAAAAAGGGCATTTTGTTTCTCATATCATGCTGACTTATTAGCTCATTGAATATATGTCTTAAATGCTTAGGCACGTTGTTAGTGATTTGAAGATGGATGATTTACAAATAGCAAGAGCAACTGCATTAAGGGACATATTTGGTTCTAGTGATAGTGGAAACTCATCCTATGAAAATCTTGGTTGTGAAAACAACACAATTTCTTTGGCAGATGAGATAACGAGGCTGAATGTAGTTCAAGAACAAGATCTCAACATTAGTTCTCATCATCTTCCTGTTGTAGGCATGTTGTTTGATAGCGTAGATGAGTTGCTGACAGCTTATCAAGACCATGCTAAGGAAAAGGGTTTTGTCGTTGCAATAAGATCTAGTGTTAGAGATACAAATGCAAGTGGTCAATTTAAGTATGTGTCGATTTCATGTGATAGGGGACGAAACACATACTTTGAAAAACACTCTAAGAGGATTAATTGCCCTGCTAAGGTTCGTGCAGTCAGACAAGGTGATAATTGTTGGTCGGTGTCAAAGGTTGTTGTTGAACATAACCATGAATTGATTCCTAACCTTTCACGTTTTATGAGGGGTCATCGAAAAATGAGCGTGCACATGAAACGCTAGCTAGATGCGAATGACATAGCAGGCATCAGGCCTTGTAAGAGCATACGGATGCTTCAAGTTCAATCAAGTGGTCCAGAGAACCTAGGATGTACTCCTAGAGATTGTCGCAACTTCATCGATGCAAGGAGGAGACTAAGATTAGGAGAAGGAGATGCAGAAGTAATTCGAAAGCTTTTTATAACAATGCAAGAGAGAGACATAAACTTTTTCCATACCTTCAAGATTGATAATCATAGTAGGTTGTTGAATATCTTGTGGGTTCATTCACGCATGATGAAGCAAACATTCGAAGAATTCTCAGACGTAGTGAGTTTCGACACTACATACTTTGTGAATAGATATAGAATGCCTTTTGCTACAATGGTTGGAGTAAACCATCATGGTTAATCCAAACTGTTAGGATGTGCTCTAATTTCTCACGAGGATGGCAAGTCTTTTGATTGGTTGTTTACAAACTGGATACGAGCTATGGAAATGTATATCCTCGTTGCATTCTAATTGACCAATGTGAGAGCATTAAGGCAAATTGTTAGGAAAGTTATGCGACTCGATTCATAGATTTTGTTTGTGGCACATCATGTGTAAAGTTTCAATGAAGTTCGGGAGTGTTCCGAATTATGAGAGTACGGTGAATGAGTTCAAAAATGTAGTTTAAGACAGCCTGAGCATTGAATTGTTTGAAAGAAATTGGAATGAGTTCGTTAGAAAAAATTCTTTGGAAAATCACGTGTGGCTGAATGATTTGTACACACAGAGGGAGAGTTGAGTTCCAGTTTTCTTGAACAATAACTTTTGGGCTGGAATGGTGTCTACGAAGAGAAGTAAAGGAATGCATGCTTTCTTTGACAACTACATTACGTCTAACAGCACACTAAACCAATTTGTTGAGCAATATGAGGTGGCAATTACGGACAAGATTCATAATGAGTTGAAAACTGATTTCGACTCGAAGAATGAAGTATGAAGTTACATTCAGGATTCCATTGGGAAAGACAATTCCATGATGCCTACACCAAAGATATCTTCAAGAAAGTTCGAAAGGAAATCGCAGATATGATTTACTGCCATTTGGATCCAAATAATGAGATCGATGCTTCATCTGTTCCTGGTGTTGAGAAATTCAATATCAAGGAATGTAGTATCACTAATTGGTATTGAAAGGAGTTTTCGTATACAGTGGAATTTAGAGCAAATGAGCAATATTTTGATTGCAACTGTAGAAAATTTGATTTTTGTGGCCTCCTTTGTAAACACATCTTCGAAGTGATGAAAATAAAAAAACATTACAAGGGTTCATGAGAGATATATTTTGAGGAGATGGAGGAAGGATGTGTTAAGAAGGCATTCGAGTATCGTATACTCGGGAGCTTATCCACACATGACAGATGAATACAAGAAATACCAAGAGATTGAGCGTGCACTTCATGAAACAGTTGACTTGTGCAAGAACAATCCTGCGAGCATGAGGTTTCTTAAGAGAGAAATGGATGCATTAATTGAAAAGATACGAAGCGGTGATATCCAAGTGGATCAAACACAACATATGGATAATGATGCTTCTATTGAAGATCCTAATTATGCTTCTATTCGAGATCCTAATTATGTTCTCTGTCGAGGGAGGCCTAGGTTGAACCATTTTAGATCAGTCCGGGAAAGAAGAAATAGTAGTCAAGGTCTGCAAAATGGGCTAAGGCATGGAAAACAATCAAGGCATGGTGGGAGAAGGCTAATAAATTCTGTCACAATTCATAATAGTGGAGAGGTTTGTCAGGCCCAATTTCTCTAACCAGTTGAATAATGTATTTTAACTTTTTTTGAACTTTTGTGGAGCTTATTTTATGAAATATTCACATTTGTTTCAGGACATCATAGATCAGAATGAACCATTTATAGAAAGTCAAAACAGCAATGCGGCGAGACTGAATAGGATTCAAAGCCAACCAAACGGCCCAAGGCGTGGAATACAATTAAGGCGTGGTGGGCGAATGCCGGTGACTTTTCTCACAGTTCATAACAGTGGAGAGGTTTTTTAGGCTCACATTCTCTGACAAATTGAATAATGTATTTTAATAGTTTTGGTACTTTTGTGGAGCTTATTTTATGCAGTATTCACATTTGTTTCAGGATTGTGTAGATCTCAATGAGCCAATTATAGAAAGTCAAAACAACAATGAACGAAGACTGAATCTTGATTGAGGTAATTTCGATTGTTTTCCACATTTTTTCAGTTTATTGTTGCCTGGTGGAGCTTATTATATGTGTCAACTATTAGTGAGAATTTGCAATATATGATCTCATGCTTCATCTGTGTTGTCTCATATTTCAAATTGTATTTGCAATCGCAATCACAACTTCATCTAGTTTTTTTTGTTTTTGTTTTATTTTTTTGCCATTGGTAGTGTATCTAATTTTAATCTGATTTAGTCATGTTTGAGTTATAGCTAACTGCAATATTTGGTATGTAAGCTAAAATATAAATGTTGATATGTTTTCAACATGCTCATTATCGGTTGGCTTGGCCTTACAATAGAATAGTTCTCTAGTCATTTAAAACTTCTATATGTGAATAGCTACTAGCTACTGACTAATACCGACATCAAATGGCAAAACAGACTAAAAAACCTAATGAATGGGATAAACTACTATCATCTCTTCTCTATAAAACGTCGAGGACGAACAACTAAGTTTCAACTAGATGATGATCTGATTATATTGCTTATGCTAGTATCCTTAATTATGGTTCTACACTTCTGCTTATCATTTATCTGTTCAACTCATGATAGTTTGGCATATGTGCATCTATGGCTGGTGATCCATTTCAGTTGCATGTGTCTAATACTACTTTTGCTGCAATCACTAGCATCCTTAATTCTTTTCCTTGGATTTTTTATTTTCCTTGAAAGAATCAAGATGATCAATTACTTACAGTTTTGGTAAGTATATGAGCATTTCTCTTTAGATCATTAAATGAAACTTAAACTTGTCTTTTGAATGCCTATCCAGGGGAAGGTTCTTGCTGGTAGAAGTGTTATTGATGAATGTATGTTGACAGAAGAGTTTATTCCCGTATTTAAAGAGAAGGGCCTTACAGTTTTTGTTGAAACTGTGAATTGGGAATTACATTACTCTTTATTAAAGATGTCTCGTTTAGATTAAACGACTATTTTATCCCTGCACTTCAAGCATGCATGGCTACATTATTTTGCTCTTGTCATAGATCTATCCTTGTTGACATAAGTTTTTTGAAAGAATTCCATCCATTTTTTTTAGAGTCCAAAGTTCAACTTATTGTCATTGTCACCAATTCTTGCTTATAGCTTAATTCACTTTCATCATGGACTTGAGAATTGCATGTTGCTCCTATGCCGACACAAGTGCTTTTGTTAACCAGATTCGTTATGTTCTTGAAGAAACATTGGAAGCACCGGGTGCTTTTGCTGAATATGAGAGCAAGAGTTATGAGAAGTTGGTATCATCCATTGAGGATCATCCAAGCAAGGTCTTTGCAAAAGTCTTTGAAACCCTTCTTAGGGAATATCTACAAGAGACAGAAGTAAGAAAATGCAAGCAGTGCTGAAATCCTTGAAGATCATCCAAATAAGGTAGTGCAAGCAGTCCTGAAATCCTTCTTAGGGAATATCTACAAGAAATCCTTATGTAATTACAGACTACTATATAATGACATCTGGGTGTTTAGACTTCAAAATTGGATTACTACAAGCTTGTAATTTAACAGGGAAAAGAATATTTGCAATGAAACTTATTTTACACTTTACAGGGAGTGCTTCAGGTTTACAGTTCGATCTACTTGAATTAGCCTATTTGAAAATAATATAAAGACAGTAATAGAACTAGAAGAAAAAAAAACCATGAGAGGCTGCAGAAGAAGCACATTGTGTTGAAGTAATGAAAAGAAAGGGACCTATCAAACCCATACAAATCCTTTTATCTTTCTCTCATGCTCTCAATTCTCTTCTATATTTCTCCATTCCCTCACTTTTGTACTCAACATATATATTTGATGATGTAAATTAATCCTAGCTACAACTACTCACAATTGCTAAATTGCAAATTTGATCCTCAATTTTACACTTTGCATCTGGGTGTTTAGACTTTGCAGGGAGTGCTTCAAAATTGGTTGTTCCTAAACTGCATAAATAATATAAAGACAGTAATAGAACTAGAAGAAAAAAAAACCATGAGAGGCTTCAGAAGAAGCACATTGTGCTGAAGTAATGAAAAGAAAGGGACCTATCAAACCCTTACAAATCCTTTTATCTTTCTCTCGTGCTCTCAATTCTCTTCTATATTTCTCATTTCCCTCACTTCTGTACTCAACATATATATTTGATGATGTAAATTAATCATAGCTACAACTACTCACAATTGCTAAATTGCAAATTTGATCCTCAATTTTACACTTTGCATCTGGGTGTTTAGACTTTGCAGGGAGTGCTTCAAAATTAGTTGTTCCTAAACAACATAAATAATATAAAGACAGTAATAGAACTAGAAGAAAAAAAACCATGAGAGGCTGCAGAAGAAGCACATTGTGCTAAAGTAATGAAAAGAAAGGGACCTACCAAACCCTTAAAAATCCTTTTATCTTTCTCTCCTGCTCTCAATTCTCTTCTATATTTCTCCCTTCCCTCACTTCTGTACTCAACATATATATATTTGATGATGTAAATTAATCATAGCTACAACTACTCACAATTGCTAAATTGCAAATTTGATCCTCAATTTTACACTTTGCATCTGGGTGTTTAGACTTTGCAGGGAGTGCTTCAAAATTGGTTGTTCCTCAACTGCATAAATAATATAAAGACAGTAATAGAACTAGAAAAAAAAACCATGAGAGGCTGCAGAAGAAGCACATTGTGTTGAAGTAATGAAAAACAAGGGACCTATCAAACCCTTACAAATCCTTTTATCTTTCTCTCATGCTCTCAATTCTCTTCTATATTTCTCCATTCCCTCACTTCTGTACTCAACATATATATTTGATGATGTAAATTAATCCTAGCTACAACTACTCACAATTGCTAAATTGCAAATTTGATCCTCAATTTTACACTTTGCATCTGGGTGTTTAGACTTTGCAGGGAGTGCTTCAAAATTAGTTGTTCCTAAACTGCATAAATAATATAAAGACAATAATAGAACTAGAAGAAAAAAAAACCATGAGAGGCTGCAGAAGAAGCACATTGTGCTGAAGTAATGAAAAGAAAGGGACCTACTAAACCCTTACAAATCCTTTCATCTTTCTCTCATGCTCTCAATTCTCTTCTATATTTCTCCCTTCCCTCACTTCTGTACTCAACATATATATTTGATGATGTAAATTAATCATAGCTACAACTACTCACAATTGCTAAATTGCAAATTTGATCCTCAATTTTACACTTTGCATCTGGGTGTTTAGACTTTGCAGGGAGTGTTTCAAAATTGGTTGTTCCTCAACTGCATAAATAATATAAAGACAGTAATAGAACTAGAAAAAAAAACCATGAGAGGCTGCAGAAGAAGCACATTGTGCTGATGTAACCCATTAAAACTAGCATTTTCATTTCAAAGTTGCAACTACAAAATAGGCTATAAGGCCTCAAAAACTCATTGAAAATAAAACGAAAATCACAAAAACATGAACTAAACGGCACCGGAGGCAGTAGTGTCAGAAATGACAATTACTTCTTTTGCAGGGGGGGTATTCTTCATCTCTTTCGCAGCATCGCGAAAAATATCGTAACAAGCAACGAGTGGTTCATCATCCAAGATAACAGCCAGCAGTGCTTCCTCATCAGTCGATGCTAGAATCCGCATCATTAATTCCTTCATCTCAGCACGAAGGGTGTCAAACTTGTCTTCCATTTTAGAGAAAATTGTCTTTACGCATTTCGGAGATGGAGTGGACCGCGAACATCCGTCCTTGGCGGGAGTACCTCGATCCATTTTCTTTGATTGAATTAAGGGAAAAACTCCCTTACCTAGCTATTGACTTCACTTCTTGTAGACCTTTATATAGAGGAAGTGATTCATCTTCAACCCAAACGATTCATTTTCTGCATTCATGGTTTTGCCATCATCAGCCCACATGATTCTCATCTTCAGCCCACTTGATTCTCATCTTCCCAATGTTCCTTCACATCTGTATAACCTAGGAATCATGCCCATCACATCTTGTTTGCTGAACCTCATTAAGAGAGGTTTTAATCAGGACCTCATCAGAATAATTGAATCGGAGATTCAATTCGCTGAAGAAGAAGAATAAGAGTTGATTTTTTTTGTGAAGGTGGCAGCTTATGGAAACACCTTAATTTTTTGGCAAGAATAGAAACATGAAATGAAAAAAGTTACATTGTTATCTTTTATGATTGTATCAGGAACAAGAGGAATAAGGGAATGCCCATCTATTTGTGGCATCTTCAGATTGTTGTAAGTGTACATGCAATTCCTTCATGTCAGATTAACTCAAGTCTTTCAGCTTCTTGTTCTTTTGGTGTTAGGTTCGTTGATAGCAATTTTTTGGTGGCTCAAATACTGTAATTATGTATGTGAAAGTGATGGAAGGGCCGAAGAAATCAATTTAATTTACTTAGACAGAGCATGTGCACTTCTTAGTTATCTATACCTTTAGATACGATATGGATATACATGTGTTTTTTTTTTTGTCAGGAAATGATATTAATCATCATTATGAAAAAATGTTTGTAGGTACAAGATCTTGCCGCAACACAATTACATGATACTTCAAAGCTCTTTTAGCTAAAATATGAGCTTTGTCATTTACATCCCTATTTAGATGGTTAACTGAAAACTTGTTTACATTTGACAGCATAGACATAATGTCATACAAAATATGATGTAGTTCAGCAGATGCTAACTCCGATCAAGTCCATGAGACGCAACCTATCATGAGACAAACAACGTTAAACATTTTCTTTACGTATAAATTTAGAAAACATGAAAGAAAAGAAGTAAAAAGCTAAAACACCAACAAGCAGTCCATATAAATGCCATTACCAGAGTGAGAGCATGGATCCATCTCTTATGAAATAGTTCACAAAACCAACCTACCCTAAGCAAAAGTCAAAATGACGCAAAGAAGGGTTTTTTGCAACTTACCATATACGTAAGAGCTGCATAACGCTCTTCATTTAAGTCAAAAGGCTTTCCCCTTTGCATATCGATGTCCTGCAACCAAAGAATAGTTTAGAATACAAAAGGCACATTTATAATTAAAAGAAGTCATAGGTAAACACCTCCAACAAGCAAAGCAACTCTACCAAAAATAAGAATGAGCGTTTAGCTGTTTACAGAGGAAAAAACGGTTTCCTAGAAAAAAAAATGGCCACACTATTGATAAAAAGACAAAGTTACCCAAAAAATAGATAAAACAAGGAACTAGCTAATATTTCTAATAATTATATACTAAAAAAATTAATGTTAGTAACATTACTCATTTCTAATGATATAGATGTGGTCTTTGGATGCTAGGTTTACCCATAAAGTGATCGTGAAAGGGTTGGCACCCAAATACACCATCCAATTGCAATTAGTACAATCAATTTTAATACAAAACTTTGCCTTTTCGTTGCCTTTGGTTCGTGATAAAAATTTGCAACTGTTGACCTTAATAAATTGTTCTCTGCTTGAAGCTTGACGACCTCATCCACGTCAACATGGTTACTTCTTTCCTCCATCAAATTTGCAATGGTACCTACAAGATCATTCAAAATGAAAGTCACATACTCTGAAAATTTATCGTCGATCCAAGAGAAATAGTTGCAACCCTACAAAATTTATGGAGCAAATTAAATTCAAAATGCTGATAACACTCAAATTTATGGAACAAACAATTTTATGATAGTAAGAAATAGAATCTATAAAGACCCTTGGGCATAATCACTTTAATTCCCAATAAAAAAACTCACTACATCATGACGAACACGAGCACAAGAGTAAAACCTTCTACTAGGGTGACCACACGTCCAGGAAATTTTCACCACACATGGCCTTGAACAATGGCACATCACCTCCGTCTCTGTCACTATGAACTTCTTGTCTATGCGTGTGGCATGTGGAAGTCTGCAACGAAGTTCTTTATTTGAAGAAGATATTTCTCCAATATCATTCAAACTAGAATTGCAATATGAGGAGGATGTAGTTGACATTTTGAAGTTAAGCTCCTCAATGCTGCAACTGGAGTTTATTTTTTAAAATAATTACTTCAAGCTTTCAATAGCAAAAACCAAAAATCCGATCCACCTAAAAATAAGAACAAAAAAAGATTAGGGAAAATGAAACATAAATCAAAAAAGAAGAAAAGAAGATGTTCGTAACAACGCAAGATTTATCAAGTCATGAAAACAACTTAAAATAATTAATGCTTATTTAAAAAAGTCAATGTTTTTTTTTTACGTTTCCTCAAACATTTGAAGTTCATCTCCTTTTAAAACTCATTTGCAAAACTTAAAGTACTAGGAAAATAAGTTCAAATAATTAATAATGATCAAATCCTTTCCGTGAGGCGAAATCAAAACATAGCAATATACAAACGCATTGGCCATACTCATTGTATCGAAATTTCACCAATGCATTACCTCTTTTCCAAGAAACTAAATCAAGCATGTGTTTAACAATAAGAAACTAGAGTTTCATGAGACCTTTGAATTCATGAGACCTTTGTTTCAAAAACTTTGTTTAGGATATGTAGAGTCTCTTTTATGCATTTCAACAAATACTTGGTGTACAATAGCAAGAGTTTCACTTAATTCAACCTACATTGATCTCAAGTTAGCAAAATCACTTTGACTTGTTCATATACCATTTCCAAAAAAAGACATGAACCACACTTTCTAATTAATCCACACCAAAATCATCAACAACTACTATAAATTTAAAGATTGAACTTGTATTTGGATTTAAACTTAGAACCTCACCATGCCTTCAATGGAGTCCTCAACTCCAAATCTAGTTGATATTTAGTCTTTCAATTTCAACCATGGAGTATTAACTCACAAGGCATCAAATCCTTGAATCTCCATGATTTTCTCCTAAGAAACTATTTAATCATTAGGGAACCTATGTATGATTTGCTCGTTAAATTAATAATATTCTATGATTTTCTCCGATATCATTCAAATTAGAATTGCAATATGACGAAGATGTAGTTGGCATCTTCAAGTTAACCTCCTCAATGCTGTAACTGGATTTTATTTTTAAAAATTATTACTTCAAGCTTTCAATAGCAAAAACCCAAAATCCCAACGCAAGATTAGGGAAAATGAAACATAAATCAAAAAAGAAGAAAAGAAGATGTTCATAACAACGCAAGAGTTACCAAGGCATTGCAACCCCAAAACAAAGAAAATAATCATCAACGCACAACAAGCCATTCTCTCAAATTCAAAATAGGAGAACCAAAACAAATGAACTAATTCATGTGTTACAAGATCAACCCCAAATGAGAAGTGAAAAACTAAACATCAAACATGAGACAATTAAAACTCAAAAAATCTCAACAAAACCCAAAATCCCTCAACAACCATTATTCAATAACAGATCCAAAACACACCCAACGCCTACCTCTATTGAAGTTCAACACCTCCACTGTCCTTCCTTCTTCAAATCCAAAGCCTTTGTTATTCCTTCTTCAAATCTAATGCTACACCCTTCCTGCCTTCTTCAAAGTCGAAGCCACATTGTCAAGGAGAACAAAACAACAACAACAACAACAAAGACATATGAAGTCAAAATCTAGGTCGATTTGAGACTCACTTTCAATTTTCAACAATCTATCGATCGATCAAGAGAAATTGAGAAGGCAAACATGTTCTTCAAATCCAACGCCTCTGTTCTTCCTTCTCCTGCTGCCAGACCTTTCTCTCTCTGTTCCTCTTTTCTTTCTTCAAAAAAACGTAGCGGACAGAGACAATGGAGTTCAAGTCCTCATCAATTCTCTCTTCTCCAGGTGTTGTTGGTGTAAGTGTATGTTCTTCTTTGTTGTGTGATGTTTGATAAAAAAAAAGCCTAAACCAAAAAAAATTGCCTATCCGATTTCAATAAAAACTCTACTTATTTTTTTTAGCATTACACCTCAATTGTTTATGAGGGCACCTCAAAATATATGTAAATTGGTACACTTTTGGGTGCTCTCATAAATAATTGAGGTGCACATAGAGCAACTCTTTTTTTTTTTCCTTTTAGTTCCCCTCTCTAAAATTTTGGCGCCAAGTCGTTCCTATTAATTTTTTTAGCGGCAATATCTAAGACTATTTTAAATATTTGTGTTAAATAGGAGTAAAATATGTTGTTAAATAACTATTTTAGTGAATTATTTCACTACTGGTGTTGAACGTTGTGCAATGACAACTTTTGAGAAACTGAAAGTTGTTAAATATAGGGTCGTAAAGAATGCGGGGAGACTGACATCGATAGCCCTACTCACACTATCTTTTATTAGTAAATACGTGCTCGCGCATTTGTCAAGAACTTGACAAGGCGTAGCCACACCTTGATCTCTCCATACAATGACATCTTTCAGTTTAGAGTATATGTTATATGATTATTATTATTACTATTGTTATTATTCATTCATTCATTTATTTATTTATTATTATTATTATTATATACTTGTGTCAATGAGCTATTATTATATGAGGTCCTCAGTGAGGCGGGGAGACTATCTAGCAGCGAAAGCCTATTCATACTTGGTGTGTTTGTTATACATGTCACGGAGCTCTTGTATTACCGTAAAAAAAAATATTCGCGCTATTACAATTATTAGTAATTATAATTACAAATTATTATTAATTACAAATTATTATTATAATTACTATTGTTAGTATTATTAATAAAATAAAAATATTATTATGTCGCGAGGTAGGGGTACTTAGTATGTTTGTTATACATGTCACGGAGTCGCGAGGTAGGGGTACTTGGTGTGTTTGTTATACATGTCAATGAGCTATTATTATATGAGGTCCTCAGTGAGGCGGGGAGACTATCTAGCAGCGAAAGCTTATTCGTAGTTGGTGTGTTTGTTATACATGTCACGGAGCTCTTGTATTACCGTCAAAAAATGATATTCGGACTATTACAATCATTATTAATTATAATTACGAATTATTATTATAATTACTATTGTTAGTATTATTAATAAAAATAAAAATATTATTATGTCGCGAGGTGGAGGTACTTGGTGTGTTTGTTATACATGTCACGGAGCTCTTGTATAGTCAAAAAAAGATATTCGGACTATTACAATCATTATTAATTATAATTACGAATTATTATTATTATAATTACCATTGTTAGTATTATTAATAAAAATAAAAATATTATTATGTCGCGAGGTGGAGGTACTTCGTGTGTTTGTTATACATGTCACGGAGCTCTTGTATTACCGTCAAAAAATGATATTCGGACTATTACAATCATTATTAATTATAATTACGAATTATTATTATAATTACTATTGTTAGTCTTATTAATAAAAATAAAAATATTATTATGTCACGAGGTAGGGGTCCTTGGTGTGTTTGTTATACATGTCAATGAGTTTTTGTATTACCCTTATATGTTTTTGACTAATTTTTTCTTTTTGTAAAATTAAACCTTAGAAATTGATTGTTTCTAACTATATATGTGTATCACCATTTTTTTGTCAAGTATCACCATATTATTATTATAATAATGAATTATTATTATTATTATTATTATTATTATTATTATTATTATTATTATTATTATTAATGTATATTACTATTATTACTATTGTTATTTTAAATTATTGTTATTGCTATAATTGTTATTCTAATTAACAACATATTATTACTATTGTTATAACAAAAGTTAGAAAATTTAACTATTGATTCTAACTATATATTTACGGATTAATTTACATTTAATCTAATTGGGAAAATTTAAATTTCTTTTTCTATCGATATATGTGTGTACGTAATTAATGTACAACACAATAAAGGCTTTGTCTGACAACACAATAAATGCTTTCTTGGGAAAGACCATTTTCCTTGTCTCTTTTTTAGCCTCCATTTAATAATGATTTGACTTTTCAATTTTTTTTTAAAAAAATTGAATTTTCCCTCTAAAAATACAACTAATTGAAATATTCTTCTACAACCCTTTAACTTTTGTAAAAATTCTTATAACATCCCTATGAGTCTAGACTCTTGAGTCCATGTAGATTAATTGAATCACAAAGCTCCGTTAATTAAAAGTTGATTTTTCCAATTTCGCATGTACCCTATGTGGCACAAAGCTCGTCGTCGGATTCCAAGCTCCATAATAATAAATCTTTTTAATTACATAGTTTTTGTAATCTCATATACCCCTACGTGTCACATAACTCATTATCGGGTCTTTTAATTATACGCTGATTTTGTAATCTTGCATGCCCCCACTTAGCACATAACTCATTGTGAGATACCAAATCTGTAGCATAGCACTTTAATTTTATTTATTTTTTTGGAGGAAAAAGCAAACTAATTTTAGATTTTTTTGTTTTGTTTTGAATATATAGTTTGAAGATGGCTTAGATAAGAATTTAACGATTAAAATTCAATCCATGCAGTCGACCCAAACCCCAACTAATTTGGAATTACTTACCAAAAAAAAAAAAAAACTAATTTGGAATTGATGCTTTGTTGTAATTGTTGCTGTTGTTTGATGAGAAACTACATCACACAGGAACCTAGAATTATTTGGAATTGTTCATAACTTCTACCAGTTCCTAGTATTTGCCGCAATCTTTGCTATAGATCAAGTACACCTTGATCGAAAGTTATATATATATATATATATATATATATATATAAAGGGCCTGTTTGGTATATCAAACAGCAAAATATTTTTGAACATGTACACTAAAAGGTGGATCAAAGTATCAAACTTCAAATACAATAAGATGGACTAGAAGGTGCACAACAATCACAATTGCCTTTACTCACCCAAAATGTTATACCATAAGTTATGATCCCCAAATAGCTGAGAAATAGAAGTCCTTCAGGAGTGTCTACAAGATTATCTGAGTATCGTGGAAATAGTCAGACTCGCTTGGATACCCACAAATATATAAAAAAAATGCTCCTCAAGTTGTTTGCATATTCTTAAAATACACATCCATCATTTTTGCATCTTATCAAAATACACATCAATCTTTCTTTTTTAAAAAAAACTTTAGCAGATGTCAAATCCATGGCCTTTCTAAACTTGCATTTTAGTAAGCGATGTCTCATTCATCCACTAAGATGCTTAAGCAAAATACACATCCATCATATTCAACACAATCTATAATCATAAAAACGAGATGTACAAGAGGTCGTGGGTTTAAGTTTCCTCTCTATAAGACTATAAGTTGATTTGTTATATTAAAAAAAAAGCTTCACAAGCTTTATAGCTCTTCGTTTACCCATCACTTGATACGTGCATGTGCATGCAATGCACCTCAGAATGCGATTCATGCGCATCTCGAGGAGCATCGCACGTACATCAGAACGCGATGTGTGTTAGCTTATGTATGTGTAGAAATTTCCCACTTGATTCAAATTATCTTACACGATCGAAAGAAAACACGGATGAGACACTTCTACTAGCGATATCATTCATCTTCAAAACTGAATGCAAAACAAGAATCAACATTCAATAAGACATTTATCTGAACAAGGTAATGCAACAACCAAAAGTAAATTATCAAGATGAATGGCCCTTGTCAAAGCAGGGGCGGATCTCCATATATCTTTCCCTGGTCTATAGCCCAGGGCAAGTAGACCAGGGAAAGATATACATGTAACCCCCTATATATACATAGGCCACTTTTTTTTTTTTTTTTTTTTTTTTTTTTTTTTTTTTTTTTTTTTTTTTTTTTTTTTAAGTTTAGCCCACCCTTTATTAAGATTTTTCAAGCCTAATCCACCCAAATAAAAAATCAATAAAAGAAAATAAATTAAGTAAAGTTCATTTGTCGACATTCAATTAAAAATAAGGAGTGAAAAGCATCTCAGGTGAAACGTCACTTGCTAAAAGGTAAGCAAGGATCGAGGTCGTGTGTTCGACTCCCTCTTAAGCAAAAAAAAATAAAATAAATAAAAGAGAACGAAAAGCAAGAAAAAGGTTTAGCAAAGTTTAATGTTTATTTCATTGATTCAATAAAAAATGTTTATTTCATTGAACTGGTGTTATTGAAATAAAATTAGAGTGAGCTAGTTTTGGCAGAGACAACATTTGCCTAAAGACAATGTTTCAGGAGGTGGTGATTCGATTCCCATTGAAGTAAAAATAAAAGAGCTAATTTTGGTGGTGGAGTAGTTGGTGTAACAACGTAATTGAATTTGAATTGCACCTCCATCGTCCTGATCGGAATCGAGATGAACTTTATAGTATAATGTAGTTGGTAGCTATATCATCTTTCTTCCTAGAGAAAAATATAATTAACACTTGCTGATATATTTTCGAAATTCTTTATTTAAACAAAAAAAAGACCCTACTATATAATGTAACTCACAAAAGTCACGTATTTGTTGGCGTCCCTCTAATAGGCATCAAGATGCGTGCAGGCACACATGTCGGAGAAACTCAAGAGATGTCACTAAGTGAGTGTCAACTTTTATACATTACAAAAGTATTTTTTTAAAAAAATATTTTCTAAAAAAAATACATATTAGTATTTAAGTCTAGTCCAGGTCTACTTAAAATCCTGGATTCGCCCCTGTGTCAAAGGATACATCCATAATTACGCATCATCCGGATCAAGCTCAAAAGGTTTTTACCATGAAATGTTGAAGCCTCAAAGGAAGGCTAGGTAGGAGTTGAAAGGATCCCTTTGCGGCCGAATTATTTTGACAGGATTTCCATCCGTAGTCGTCTCTAGAGGTAGCGACGGTTGTGATCTTCAAAGCCGGGACGTTATTTGACAGGAAAATTATTATGTGAGAGTCTTCAGGGGACTCATTATATTCATTGATTTGAATTTCCTTAATCCTTGATCTGAATCACAGTGCATGGGAGCATTTCTTCAATGTAAGGACTCAACTCATCTTCACCTTAAGTATAGGCCTGGATATGCAAAACTAGAGTCTGGCTATAAATGAAAATCAAAAAGACCTTTTGAGCAAAAATATATCTACCAAAATTCGACTGCACTAATGAATGATATACCAGAGACACAAGATTAGGCACAATTTAGAGCATTCTTAATATATCGCAGTCATGATTGAGACTGGAGATTTTAAGGTAGGTCATATTAATTGGTGAGAAACGGGAGATTTCCGTGCGGGAAAGACTATAAAGACTATGAACAGTTGAACACTATAAACTGACAACGCACGCATTTATTACAAGTCACTAGATCCTTAATCTTTCAATCAGGAATTCTTAAATTATTTTTGGGAGATGCCGTTATGACAACTATTTTTCTTATCAATCGACTTCCTTCTTCACTTTTGAACTTGAAAATTTGACTCAATAAAAATTGTAGAAATTCGACGAGGTATAACATGGGATGCATTAATTAGGAGAGATTTGAATGGTTTGAAAAGCTCACCATCAATTGCACTTAATCGAGCACAATGAAAAAGTTTGATCCATGTAGCCGACCCCAGTTAATTTAGGACTGAGGCTAGCTATTGTTGAAATATAATGGAGAAGCAATTTCTCAATTGGAATATTCTCAAGTAATTGGAAGCTTGATGTACTTGATGAACTCTACTAGACCTGACATAGCTTATGCAGTAAGCAGGCTGAGTAGATACACAAGTAATCCTAATGATGCTCATTGGACAACATTAATAAGAGTTCTAAGGTATCTTAAATATACCTTAAATTATGGACTTTATTATACAAAATATCCACCTGTACTTGAAGGGTATAGTGATGCAAATTGGATTTCTGATAATACAGAAACCAAATCAACAAGTGGATATATATTCACATTAGGTGGAGCATGCGATTTCTTGAAATCAACAAAACAAACGTGTATAGCACGTTCCACCATGGAATCTGAATTTATTGCTCTTTGGCAAAGGCGGTGAAGAATTTGAATGGCTAAGAAATTTCCTAGAAGATATTCCTTGTTGGCCAAAACCAGTCACAGCAATATGCATACATTGCGATAGTATGGCAGCACAAGCTAGAGCTAAAAACAACATATATAATGGTAAGTCGAGACATATAAGGCGCCGACACAATATTATAAGACAATTACTCACAAGTGGAGTAATTAGTATTGATTATGTTAAGTCTAAGGAAAACATTGCAGATCCTTTGACTAAAGACTTACCAAGAGATCAAGTGAAGATATTATCGAGGGGAATGAGCTTAAAGCCTATAGAGTAAGTCAAGTCTAGTGGAAACCTAACCTAGCTGATTGGAGATCCCATGGTCTAGGTTCAATAGGCAAACTGGTTAGACTTCACTTAACAAACAGGACACACAAATTACCTGTTCCTATGATGAAATAAGTGTGTTGATAAGAAGTTTAGGGTATGCAATATTGCATTTAGTGATTAAAGATAAGTCACCTATATGATAGTAAATGTGGGGTCGCATTTATGAGAATGAATAGGCTACATTCTCTAAAGCTATCATGAACCCAGGATATGTTCAGGACCAAAATGAACAACGAAGAAAAAGTGCATCAGGAATCATGTCATAAGTGAGACATATTGTCTTAGTTTACTACAAAAAGTGAACAGTTCAAGATACATACATCACTGCGTCACGAAGTGAACTCGATATGATCTTACTAGGGTAAGTTCAAGTCTATACGACACTTTCCTGATTAACATGACATGATAATCTCTCTCAATTGTTTTTAAAATAATGGTTATTATTTAATATTTGTTTAAATTTTGTGTTTGTGATTTGGCAAAGTAAACTCGGTCATGGTTGCAGATGGATACAATACAAATGTGGGGTATTGTTGAAATATATATTGAGTTTGTATTGTATCCACTATTAGTCCCACATGGGAAAGAAACTTTTTGTTTCTTTCCTTATAAGAGATTTTTCACTTGAAAGTCTTAGTTAAGTGAATGTGGGGTTGGAGGCAAAGACCATGGGTATTCCCTATTGATTAATATATATTAAATACTTGATATTTAATATGTCTTTGATTAGGCCTTTGGGGCTAATGTTAAAATAACTTAGCCAATTCACAACACAAAATTTTTACTTTTTACATTAAATTTAATTATTTTCGAAATGTGGTAATTAGTGGTGAACAGTCACCATTAAAATTAGTTATTTTCGAAATTGTTATTAGTGGTGAACAGTCACCATTTTTCATTTTTAAAAGGGTGTGTAATTAGTGGTGAAGAGTCACCACTAATGACCTCGTTTTTGAACAGTTGTTATTGTTCGAAAGAGGTGCCTTTTGGTCTATAAATAGGGGTTGTAACCTCATTAGAAAATATAGAGAAAAATTTCGAAATTAAGAAGTTTTTTCTGGTTTTGAGAGAGAGATTTTTGCTGTTGCAGAAGAAATGATCTTTTGGTTGGTGTGCAATCAAAGATCAATCCAGTTGTATCCTGGAGACGAACCTCTTGAAGCATTCATACACCGAATTGGAGGAAATTTCGTCTAAGGACATTGCAATTTAGTGCAAGCCTCTGGTATGATTTAATTTAGTTCTTTGTAATTGAATTCATGCATGATATAACAACAGTTCAATTATATGCATGTTTTTTGTATATTGTTCCAACAGCTATGTTGTTGTTGTTGTTGTTGATGTTGTTGTCTTACCTTTTAAAGACAAATTGGATCCTAGATCTTCTAAATATGTTTTTCTTGGTTATTCCCTGCATCAAAAGGCTTATAGATTGTATGATATAAGTACAAAATCTGTTTTTGTATCTAGGGAGTTGTTTTTTATGAAAAACTATTCCCTTTCTTGCATACCAATTCCACTCCCGATCCTTTTGTTTTACCATTACCAGCTGATGATACTTGAGAGATTTATTCTTCTTCTTACTCTCATTCTTCTCAATAGATTCCTTCTTTTGCTTCTCCTTGTTCTTTTTCTTCTTCTCCTCATCCTCCTCCTTTACCTATTGCTCAGAGAAAATTAAGGTCAAAGATCAATTAAGCCTCCGGGGTGGTTGAATGATTTTGTTGTTACTAATAAGAGAACTGCCAACACCTTTTGTACTAATTATGTCGATTGCTCTTCAGTTCATACCGCTCCCACTTTCCTTATGTGGTTTCTCCTTGTTTAAGTGATCCGTACATTTCTGTTTTTATCTATTGTAGCTACTATACATGAACCTGCATCTTTTAAACAAGCAAACAAGGATCCTCTTTGGATTGAAACCATGAACATGGAGTTACAGGCTCTAGAAGATAATGGCACTTAGGAGTTAACTGATTTGCCTTCTGGTAAGAAGGATATTGGCTCCAAATCTATATATCTATATATCTATATATCTATATTATATATATATATATATATATATATATATATATATATAAGTTGGAGAAGTGAGAAAGTTTCACATGCTCTCTCCTAACAACATTTCATTTTTAGGATTTTCTCAATTTTTCTATTTTAAGATATTTATTTATTTGTGTTATTTAATGTTTTGATATAAATATTCATCCCTCCATGTTTTTGAACAACGAAAAATTCAACCTTGAACAATCAAACGATGGTCTAATTAATGAAGGGTTTCTTTAATGGAAAATGCTAGAATAACACCCCAAAAGATACCTCAAGTAACACTCATGTGACGTGGCGCGGGCCCGCATCTATGGGAGCCGTTGTCTGTGCTTCGAGATACACACCACGCATGTTATGCACCGAGAATTATTTTGCGCACACACATTTTTGCATGGGGCCCGCACACCACGTTACAGGGGTGTCACTTAGGGTGTCATTTGGGATGTTATTCTACCATTTTCCTTCTTAAATGCATTAAATCTCTGTTTCGAATCTTACACTATTCATTTGGTTACCGCAACATTATTTATATTGTTTAGGACACTAAAATAACAATTAAGTTTATTTGAATTCTTTTTTGTTAATGAAGGGTTACTTCAATGCATTAAGTCTCCGTTTCGAATCTTACATATTCATTTGGTTACCATAATATCATTCATACTGCTTAGGGCACTAAAATCACAATTAAATGTATTTGAGTTCTTTTCTTGGTTAATGAAAGGTTGTTTCAATGCATTTAATCTCCATTTTGAATCTTACATCATCGATTTGGTTACTGCAACATCATTTATACAAAACATTAATATTCTCTTTATATATATATTATAGGTTCACAACTATTGCAAGTCTAGCAACATCCAAGTACCTCTCTCGGAGTTCTTCACACATGAATGCAATGTTGTAGAGATTATTGAGTCGTATTACACTCCAAAACGTAGCATATATCTTGCAGTGCGATTTAAAACTTCATATCTCTATGTTTGTTGTTGTGAGAATTGTTCAGGTTGTTCGCTATGTGCAAGTAAATGTTTTTTTTACCCTATATTGTATTTTTTAATAAATATGGGTTGATTATTGTTAATTGTAATTTTAATTGAAAAAAATATTACAGTATATGCATGTAAATTAATTTATTAACTTTATCTTAAAATTTTAATAACTCATGCGCAGAGCGCAGGAAATTGACTAGTGGGTGTATAAAGTAAAACTCAATCCTGATGGCACCCTTGATAGATGTAAGGATAGATTAATAGCTAAAGGCTACAATTAGTTGGATGGAATTGATTTTACTGATAGTTTTTTCTCCCGTTGCTAATTTGGTTACGATGACAATCTTATTGGAATTTTCAGCTGCAAAGCAATGGCACGTACATCAACTTGATGTCAACAATGCTTTTTCTTCATGGATGTATTGGTGAAGATTTATACATGGTGCCTCCAAACGGCTATACCAAGGCTTTATGTAACGACCTGAATTTAATTCGCCGTTAATAATGACGTGTATGCAGACAGCTCAAACGCTCGCAGGACCCACAGTAAGGCTTGTGCGCGCCTGGAGCTAAGTAAATAGTAATTTTTCTGTGCTGAATTGTTAATTTGCGATGTTTATATTGAAATAGTGTACATGACATCGCAATATGTGTTAGTATATTACATTTGACGTGTGAGACTGTGTGTTTAGTAGTCGCCTCGATATACGTGTCGACGCGGGCACCGAGTAGTTTAACCGACTTAACACTAGGCCGAGGGAAATAATACACACAAAATGAATAAAACTGGCTAAATAAAGAATATGGAATGCATATTTAGTGGTTAGGGACATGGTAGGACGCGTATGTCGCGGTTTGGGATGAGAAACCGGGCGTCGGAACACCCGGAAATGGAATTTTTGTGCTAAAAACAAGAGCAAGTGAATTAATGGTGTCCTAATCTGAGTCTTGAGGGGTTAGAATAGGAGTAAAGAAGGTCATTGGATTGCCTAGAGATGTGGTAGTGAGAGGAGATGCAAATTCAACATATATATAAGTCAAATTGACTTATTTCCACCACCTTTTCTCTCTTTCACTCTCTTATCCTATCCATCCGAGCGGGTTTTGGTGGAGCAAAGTGATGATTCAAGGAGCTTGGAGTGGGCAAATCAACAAAGCAAGGTGAGAATCACCTAAACCTCAACTTTCTCTATCTTTTGATCTTAATATTAGAGGTGTTGGTGATGATATTGGAGGTTGTTGAGTTGTTGTTATGATTCGTTTCTAGTGTTTTGAAGTGTTGTTGTTGGTGTTGTGGCTGTTGTTGGGTTGGTAGGGTGGAAGAAAACCCAAAACATTTTCGGCAGTTTTGCTACCCAGAACGCGATTAGCGCACTAATCGCAGCATCTAGCGCGCTAATGCTTGTCTGGGCTAAGAACGTATAACTGTTTGGGAATCTAGCGCGCTAATACCCAGACCTAGCGCGCTAATGTACCCCTGTTTTGACATAATTTGTGTGAAATGACTTAACACACATACAAATGACTAAATATCACTTATACGTGGAAATAGGTCAGTACATGCTATAATTTGGGATATCCGGAACTAGGTAGAGCCGAACTGGAGGTTAGTGACGGGACACGGAGTACGGTGTGAGGTGTGTAGTATCCCAACTAAAATTTCTTGAGCAGTATTTACTTTTGCTTTTGAATTCATTTTCTATCTTTCACTACTCTATTCTTGGTGTTGAGACTCTCCCTCCGTGCCATTTCTGTGTGTACGTCCACTAGACCATAACACGTGTACCATCTCGATAAATAGGGCTACTCGAGAGAGTGACGGGCACATGTGGGTGCGTCGTAGGTTCCACGCCGACCACCTAGCAAATCCAGATATTGGTCTTGCTTGAGTGTCGCCGGCAGTAGTTTGTCGGGAGTCCGAAATATGGCGCTAGTCCGACCATAGGGACTAAGAACACACACTTTGAGCTTTTACTATTACATAGATGAGCACAGTTGCCTGCATTTTATCTCCGCATGTTTATTTAATAGTTTCGTTTACATTCCAGTATTTGCTTTCTCTATTGCTCACTTAATTTCCTTGGGGTTACTCACTTTGGACTCGTCATCTGTGTTTTTGTGATGACTTGAGTGCATATCATAGTACGAGCCGGGGCAAGGGCAAGCTACCGGAATACAGAAACGTTTAGCCAAGCTTATACGTTTGTATATACATATTTTGTTCTATTTTTGGATTTAGGCTTGTGATTGATACACTAGGACTCTATACTGTCGATATTGTGTTACATTGAGGTACATTTTTAATCTATGATGATATATGAGTTTTCCACACTAGGTATCAGAGTTAATTGCATGACTTGACTGTTATCATGCTAAAGACTTCCGATGTGATTTATTTAGGTTTAACATGATCTTAACAGATGACTTGAGTTCAGTAGCAATTTAAACAGTAAATTGTTGTCATTTGAGGTTACTTATGATAGTATGGTGGATGGGTTGGCATGTGGGACACAGCTTGGCGTTGGTAGGTTAGGTTGTGGACGATAATGTGTGAAGGAAGTAGCAAAAAAGGTGGAATGTGTGCAAGATTGTTATCTCAGTGGAGGAGATGAGTGCGAAGAGAAAGGAACAAAGATTCAACGCCAGAATAATTGTCACAACCCAAATCTCTAACCCATATTTTAATTCCTTAATCAGGATCACCTACCCTTGACGTGGGACCTACACCGTGATACGTGCACCGACCGAGGCACGTGGCCGAGGTATATTGTATTTTTGTATTGATGTATGCCTATTGTTATGTATTGTGTAGACTTACTAAGTCAGTTAGTACAGTTGTAGCGTCGAGACGAGAGCGGGGATGCGCCTCGAGTAGTGTGCGAGCCGAGAAACCGAGTAGTTAGCATTTTGGTAAGTCTTATTTAATACTAATATGAAATAAGGAATTACTTATAAGCATATGGTTGTGTTTGTTAATGTAAATCAAATTAAAGGCCTATAGTTGAGTAAATTAAATGGAAAACATATGATTGGTCTAGAGATACACATTGGCACATCTAAGAACTAGGTGAGTAATGAAATGGTGTCACTTAAGGTTGAGTTAGTGGGAGTTAGTGGGATATATGGCAAGAGGTGGACCATTAGATATTCCTTGGGATACATAAATTCATGGAGATCAAGGGTTAGGAAGGAACATCACCTTAATATATAACAATAGTGATCAAACAACATGCAAACCAAATCACTCATTCATTTTTGCTGGAGAAGAAGAAGGAGTTTCTGGAGAGGAGTGAATCATCAAGGTATTGAGGGAATCCATGGGAGTCGGTGAGAAATTCTCAAGCTAGGGTGTTACATCAACTAGGTACACATCTTTTTAGTTGAAATTAGAACAAGTTCTGGTTTTAGGCTAATTTCAGATGGTAGATGATTGAGTATTTGCAATTGATTTATATATTTGGATTCCTCATTTCAAGCTGACAATCCAGCTATATTGAAGTTCTTAATTTGGTTTTGAAATCATAAAGATATGAATTTTTGAAGTTGCAACACGAAAACTAGAATTCTGCATGTTGTATTAGGAATCAACCTGGGTAATTTGGTCATAATCTGTCGATTTTAGATCCAAATTGATCCAAACCAGTGGCATTTGAAAGTTTATCTAAAGGGTAATAACTTTGCTTAACTGAAGGTATTTTTATTCAAATGTTTTTATGTCCAAACATGCTCTACAAATAGGTACTGAAATTAAAAAGGAAAGTTTTGAAACTAAACTTGTTAAGGGCATAACTCCCTAATTACTAATCTAAATGAGATGATCTTTTAGTATGTTGTATTTGGCTATATTTTCTACCTTGTGACCAAAAATCACCTTCTTAAAAACTATATATTAGGAGAAATAGATTTTCTAAATCCGCTGGTTGGATTAAATTCCAATTAGACCTAGGTTTAGTAAAATCATGACATCTATTTCATTTTAAATCAGAATTTTGCAAACTAAACCTTTCCGGAAAGCTAAGAGAGAGACCAACAATAATTGTACTGATGGAGGATTTCTATATTTGGACCATTTCATGCCTAAAAGTGCATTACAATGTAGGACTGAAATTGAAACTTAATTTAGTCTTTAGGGGCTGATTTAGGAAGATTGATTTAAAGTCTATTGAACCAGTTTGAATACAAAATAAACACCACTAAATTGAGCTTAAACCTACTATATTTGAACTAATGGGATACCAAACTCAGGAACCTAGGAAAAGGGTACGGGAGAGCGAATACAAGATTTGGAGTATCGGAGGCCAGTAAAGCTAGGACTTTACTTTATTGTTGTCAGTATACCCAATGGCAACTTTACTTGAAATTTCATTTCTATTAATTGTTGTCCTTGCATAGTACTTTTGACTATTTTGCCTTTGTATTCTTATATCATGTGTTCTTTGTGTCTATGCTCACTTGATGAGTTTAGTTTGCATGATATCCATTCATTTAATTTGATTCATTGATTCTATCCCATGCTATGTCTATTCTTGTTGTTTTAAATGTGAATTGAATGATAAATAACATGCTATTAGGCTAGTGAATATCTTATAAATGTTTAAGAGGACTTGTATTCCTTATTTGTTTAGGTGTGTAGATGAGCCTATGCTTTGACAATCCATACTTGGTATTTCTTAAAATTTAAAAAGTAGTTTTCGCATTTAGGTCCCGTACTCGATCGAGGTGTGCGCGACTCACGTGGTTAGAGTCCCTGGAGATGTCGGCACATGTTACCTGACACTGTATGACACTTGGGGTTAGAGTCCCTGAGTTGGTCTACACACCGAGGTTGGAGTCCCTGGTAACACTTGGGTTAATGTCCCTTGCGCTATATGATTATTGAGTCGGAGTGACATGTTTCACTGCCGACCGGACCTAAATCACCACTACTTAGCCTAGTGTCAGTATCACTTGCTTAACTCTGGTATTTACTCGCATATGGTTTATTTTCCACTTTTCCCATTTATATGCTTTTAAATACCATTTGAATATTTGGAAATGCAAACTAAACTTGTCATCGAAGATTATTGTTTTATTCTTGTACTCACCGTCCTTTTTATGACGGCGGGTGCAGAGTCGTCTACCAGCAGGCCGGGCAAAGAGAAGATCGGCGATTATCCCTAAGCCTGCGGCGCGTCACTGCATCGATTGTAGGTCTTTTTTTGGTATTTTGATTGTATATGTTATATATGTCTGTTAGATACTATTTGGGGTTGTATATCGGGTTGAGCGTTAGTTTCCCCAACTTGACTTAGACTATTTTACTGTTTCATTGCATTTTGAGGACTCGATATATGTGATGTCATTTCCTGGTTTTCCACACTTAGGATTTTATAAATGGCTTCCGCACAAGTTACTAATTGCTTCTGCATAATCAATAAGACTTCCTCTAATTAATTAATTTAATAAAAAGTTTTAATTAACTCTAAATTTTATAAACTTGTAGGACTAGTGTATTACTTATCCTGAACACGAGAAAAGAGGCGTCTAGGTTGTAAAGGCTGACTAATACGTAGTTAAGAGGCGAACACGAGAAAAGAGGCGTCTAGGTTGTAAAGGCTGACTAATACGTAGTTAAGTTCTGCGTGGATATGATTAGGGCTTAATTACGGGATTAGGCCGGGCGGTGCCCTAGATTTGAAGAGGGGCCATCACAATAATCTTGTGGTTGTTGAGGGCAAGATGGAAAATATCGCACTCCTAACATAGGATTAACTAGTGAGTAGGTTTTGGGTCACTTAAATTAGTCACTTGGATAGTTGATTATGTAATAGGTTTTATTGTCTAATCCGCCTAAGTGAACATATGATTAAAAGTTAGTAAAAAGATTAAGAACACACCATTAATTTTTGATCAGTCGATCTCCTCATCAACCCGTGTGAATACTGTATCTGTTGTTCAAGTGCCTGCATAACAATTTACAATTCAATATGAAACAAAAAAACACGGTTTAAAATTTGTGATGTTGGTGTCATCATTGCATCTGCCGACACTCTCCACCCGTACCTCCTGCCAACAGTGGGGGAACCAGAAAATTTTGTTAGGGAGGGAGGGGAGGGGCGAACTTTAACGTAGGGAGCGTGTGTCGATCTTATGATGGCGGGAAGGACGAAATTACATAGGGAGCGTGTGTCGATCGTAGGGATATTATAGAGAGTCCTGGAGGTTAAAAGGGGCGACCGTCCCTGCCCCTAAATCCACCAGTGCCTGCCAAGACGTCTCTACCTGTCTCATTGCATGCGAGTGAAGCCTGTCCATGATTGTCTTGTGCGCCTTTCCAAACTCAAACCCGAATTTATACTCAAGTTTAAGGTTTTTTTTTTTTTTGGATTGCAAACTCAAATGGGCTCCGTTGTCAGCACTAGCTTTGAGTTTGAGTAGATGTTAGGACTAACAAAAGTTGTTTATTTATTTTATTTTATTTTAATTTTTAGAACAAAGTTGTTAAATTTATGTGATTTAGGTATATTATTATATTTATGTTGTAATTACTTTCTTTATTTATGTATTGCAATGCTCTATAAATAAGAGCATCCCATATTTACGTATTACAAAGCTCTATAAATAAGTACATCTCATTGTATTCAGTTTGCCCAATTAATACAATTCAATTAATTACATTAACAATTATGGCATGTTCGGTTCACAAATCCAACTATCCTTAGTTCATGGGATTAACTTATACAAAGGATTGTGACTTGGATTAACTACTTAGTCCCAAGTTGGTTACTTGTTCGGTTGCGTGTCTTAACATTGGGATAACATGTTTTTTGTGATGGTGAAATGACCAACTTACCCCTTCCTCTATACACCCAAATCAACACTTCGCCATCGATTGCGCCTGCACGAAATTCCCAACTGCATCAGGTAAGCGAGCGCTGTGAGCATTCTCCCTATACAAAGACCTCATGTACTCATAGAAAACTAGCCACCCACCATTACTTTTACTTCCTCTCAAGCTAGCAATCTCGATCTCTCTCGACGACTGTGTCAAAGATGACGATGAGTGCAAAGCTCTTACTCTTGCTCCACCACCAATTCTCTCAATTAATCAAACAGTAGTGATTCTTGAAGGATTTGCTCTTGTTATGTTGAGTGAAATTGATACATCGGAATCAAAGCTAGAATACCCATACGCAGAATCAATTGTTTTCTAGTGAGATTTCGCAAAAAGCAGAGCACGGATCCGTTCAATCTTCGCGTTCTTGGCCATTGTAGTTAAGTTTTCAAAAACAAAAAAAGAAAAAAGAAAAAACAACGATCACTTGAAAAGAAGAGATTAATGAAATGGGTTATTCCCAAATCGAATTCTTGTTTCTCACGAAGGAGGAGATTATGGACAAGTACAACTGCAATTACATCCTCAACAGCTCCCCCGACCCTCTTTTCCACATTTGCTATGGCGGCCTTGTATTCTCCCACCTCGTCACGCTTCCCGAAGAACGTCGCCACCTCAAGCACATGATGCACGAACAGGCCGCTAGCCATGACAAAGAAGAAGGATGTAGGCGAAGAAGGATTCGTAGGCCAAGAATAAGGATCTTTTGTGTGTATTGAGTTAAGTGAGGGGTATTTTTGTCACAAGCAGACTCCACCATCCGGACTAACTAAGGAGCCCAAAAAGGATGGTTTAGTTTAGTCACCTGTATTAGGTATTAAATAGTCTCATGGATTAGTTAATCGGCCAAGCGAACACCGGATTAGCCAGTCCAGTTTGGCTAATCCGACTTAAAACCATGAAGCGAACAGGCCATTAGTATTAGAAACAATAGTTGAAAGGATCATATATATTAAAATAAAATGTTTTGCCTCGCTAGCATGATTTTGTTTTTGAAGAAAAATGGAAGTTCCATTAATGGCTCGATACATAACCAGACATAAAACCAAAAAGTATATTTATTCGCTAATCCTATTTGTTCAAAAGAACTACCATTATTTTGGTTGTGAATGCGATTGTGAAATTGAAACAGTTTGACAATTAGGGATTGCTCTCTACAACATCGAAACACATTACAATACACAAACACTACTAGAACCATATAACGAATAACAAAACTTCCCAAAAAGGAAAAAAAAACCTAAAACTTTTTAACGATGAGAAGACAAATCAAGAACTTCCAACTATGGAAGACAAACAAACTATAAATGAAAAACTAAAGAAGAGACCAACCCAGTCGCCGCACAAAAGCCATGCACAACCGTTGAGGTAGATGTACTGCAATAAGGATGAACCAATTTTTACAAATCCGACGAGTGCCGCAACTTATTGGATGAATAATATGTAAACAGATGTGATTTGAACCACCACCGATTGAAATGGAGGATCGGCGGTAGTTCAAAATAAAAAATCACAAAAAAAAATCAATACAAGAATTTTAGGGTTTTGGACGATAGAGGCGGCTAGTGATCACTAGCATGTTTTTGTTGATTAAACTAATTTGATTTAATTCCTTTAGAACGTGTACACCACTAACTATTATAGTTCAATAATTAAGTAATTGAATATGCCACTAACTTTCATTAATTAATTATTTAATATGAAGAGAGAGGTAAACTTTGCCTAGACTTTGGAGCAAGTGGACGACTATAAATCCCCTACTGCTCTTGTTCAGTTTATCGGAGAATTGTTCGTAGAGCTAGTGTTGATCTGCTTCTAGGATAGCATGGGATAAGTAGTGGTATTAAATAATATTGGTGTTCGGTTCGAGTTTTAAATTGATGATGAGATTATTTTAACCTACGGAGTGAGATAACTTAAAACCATGAAATAGATGGTATAATTTAATCTCATTGTTGGTGACTCCGAAATGACCAAAGTACCCTCATTATAACAACCAAAACACACAACATTGATTCATCTTCTCGTCTCCAACCATCTTCATTCGTCTACTCTGTCGCTCACTCTCCATAAACCCTAGCTCGCACCCTCTCCTCTGTCGCTCACTCTCTTCGGGTGAAGACCACAGTGGAGGAGGTGACGCGAAGAAGATGAAGCACAGGGATGAATGGGAGTTAGGGTTGGAAGGAATTTTTTTGTTGTTGATATAAGAGGGCGATTTTGTAACTTCTCCTATTTAATCTCAACCTTTATACCGCAACCGAACAAGTCACTCTATTGGAACTAATTAATACCCAAACTCATGTTATAATCTCAGTGTAAAATAATCTCATGATCCATATGTGGCTTACTAAAAATCACCACTCATACTTTTGGGTCTTCTGGTAATTGCATTTCTTCTTCTCAACGTATCGGAAGCTCGGAATACCATTCCCTCTAAGCATGTGCTAGCAACTGGCAGTGAGTATTACTAATCTAGCTATATGTAAAGCCAAATAAAACGTTCGTCTCTCAATATGCATGTATTTATATTTACATGAACATAATAGCCACTATATATATAATTTAATTAATTAGTACTTCTACATACCAACTATTTGGGTGGCTCAATGGCTTAGTATATATATGTTATTGGAGTAAGAAGTCATCATGGTTCAAACCCTACTAATTACAAAGTACTAATTAAGTACAAAGTTGTTTCTTAATTTTTTACCGAAAAAAACTTGATTAGTACTTCTCTATAGTTGAAAAAATATATATAAAATAATAATAAGTTTAAACACTAATTGCCTTTTATACAATACTATTTTAATAATTGCTAAAACTCCTACGTAATCGCTTTTTATCAAACTATATAATTGTTATAATCTTAATTTTGGATTGGCTACTAAACGCAGATGGTGAGACTAGTACGGTTGACCTGTATAATACGGTTAACGAACGTCATCCATATCGGCGCGGTTGCAAACTATCGTCCATAGTTAGTGCAGAGGTTGAGACTGGTACAGGCCATTCCTTTCACAATCACCACCTTTTGGGTTTGGGGCTTGGCCTATTATAAATCGATGAAAGATTACCGGCTTGGTTTTGCATGCTTAAAATTTGATCTTGCCCACCTTATTTTGTTTGCATGTTGTTTTTTGCTAATTAATTATTAATTGAATAAAATGCTTGCTAAATTCTTCATTACATTCATGCAAGTGAGTGCTTTGCTCTTATAAAAAAAAAAACAAAAGAACAAAACTTAGGCTTTTTTACTTGATTAGTACATTTGGCAGTAAAAATTATCAACCCAATACACCCACCAAACTATTTCCCCATCTAACACACTTGTAGCCACGTCAGCGCCACATCACGCGCCACGTCAAATTTTTTGTCCCGTCAAAAAGAAGTTGTGACCTCGGGTCACGATTTCACTTTAATGGAAATCGTGACCCGAGCCCACGATTTCCTCACTGTTGAGAAATAAGGAAATCGTGAGCTCGGGTCACGATTTCCATTAGAACAAAACAGCAACCAGAGATCCCAGATCTGGTTTTTCTCACTTGCCTTCCTTCTTCCTTCAACTCCCCCAACGATCCCTTGCTTCAACTCCGGCAGCTCCACTCTTCATTCCCTCAACTCCACTAGATTGGCTCCATTGGTGCATATCTTATCTCCATCATCAACTTCAGATCCGAACCGCAACCCACCCGATTTCAACAACTCTGTAAGATCAATTTGTTTGGAGATTTTTTGTGTTTATGCTTCATGTGGTTCATGTTATGTTGTATGATATTTTTTTTGTTAGTTTTGTTGTCTCTGGGGAAATTTGTTGTTATTTGTTTTAGGGGCTGTTTTATTTATTTTAGGGGTTGTTTTTAATTGTTTTAGGGGTATGGTATTACTTAAGCAAAAAATCTCATATACATGTCAATAGTTTAGTAGAAAAATTTGGAAGAACATTAGGCGTGCGCTTAAGAGATGAGACATTGGTGGTGGTAACTATCTAAGGTTGCTTTAAAATTTGTGATATTCTAAGCTAGCTAGGGAAGTTGTTTATAATATATAATAGTTATTTGCATATAATAGTTTCTTTGTAGCAAAATAAGGTACTTAATTTGATCACTAGGCTATTTAGTTACCATATATATATATAATAACTATACCACTACACCAATTCTATTAGGGTGCATAACCAATTCTATTAAGGTCATATTTATTTGAATTATTTCTAAAATGATTAATTTTATATGAGTGATTGGATGATTGCGAGATTTATATCGCATAGTCGTAACTTTAATTAGAAGGTCTTTATCATCACTTAGTAACAATTATATTCTACATATATAGATTGAAGAATGGTTGATCAAAGAGTATCAATGTTGTGTTATATGAATGGAGACATTGTTGATGGACCATCAGGGATTTCGTACACTAAACCGCCCATTCGACATCTCAGATCGAAGATGGGGTTAGGGTACGATGAACTTGTGCGTTATATATGTAATTCATTGCAGATAGACAATGACTTACAGAGATTAAACATGACATATCGATATCCAGCGTACATTGGAAGTGGATCGGCCAACTACGTCCCGTTGCGAATAGATGATGAGTCGAGTCTCAAAGATGTTTGGGACTTTTTGTCAGATTTACCACCACCACATTGCATGGAGCTTTATATCGATTTAGTTCCGAGGCAACAATACAATAGTTCCAATTGCAATGTAGTGTTACATTCTGGAGCCGGACCTAGCACTCAACCAATTTATGAACATAGCCATTGTGCATCGCCTTTGACGACCGCAAATCCCGAAATGGACGATGATCCTCGTTCCTGTGATGATTTGAATACTAGCGAAGATGATGACTATTGCGGCAGTGACGGGGATAGTAGTGAAGATAGTAGCAAAGATGATACAGACGATGAAGGGAATGATGGTCATCATGTTGATGATGGCATGATTCGATATGCGTTAAATCGAGTCATAGCAGATGATGGCTCATTATCTTGTCCTCCAATTTCGAACGAAATTGGGAACGATGATTTCTTCGATGAAGAGGTGCTTTGGAATTGATGGTGCGCCGGTGGGTGTAGGTGAATTTGTCGTTCCTTCAGCTGTATTTATGGAGTTGAGTAGTGAGGCAATGCAACCCCTCAATGAGAATGCAATGATCCCTTCTAGGTCTTTATGGAATGAGGCTTCAGAATTTGAGAAAGGCATGCGGTTCATGTGTAAAGTAGATATCCAACATGCCGTGAAATTGTATAGCATCAAAGGACACATGCGCTTTGTGGTGACTCATTCTACACCAAATGTATGGATTGTTCGTTGTAAGAAATATTTGGATGGTTGTACTTGGAGGTTGCGGTGTTCGAGAAGAAAATCGCATGGAATGTTTGAGATCAGTACATATGCAGGACCACATACATGCATCTATGCTAAACTGTCCAAGGATCATGCGCATTTGGACTCCACCGTTATATGCCGTGAGGTTGAAAATGTGGTGAGAAGAGATCCGTCCACCTCAGTTCCAGTGCTTCATCAGATTATCAAGGACAAATTCAGTTATGACGTTCATTATAAGAAAGTATGGTTGGGGAAGAAGAAAGCAATTGCTAAAGTCTTTGGAGATTGGGAAGAATCGTACAAAATGTTGCCGCGGTGGATGACCGCTCTTCAAGAAAGCAATCCAGGGACACGTGTGGAATGGCGGCATGGTGAGCCTAATGCCAACAATGAAGTTGTCTTCAAATGGGTTTTTTGGGCATTTGCACCTTCTATTGCAGGCTTTAGACATTGCAGACCAATGATACAAATTGATGGCACATTCTTGTATGGAAAATACAAACAAAAACTCCTAATAGCCACTGTTGTTGACAGTAATAGTCATGTATTTCCTTTAGCATTTGCCATTGTTGATGAGGAAAGTCGAGCAGTGGGATGGTTTATGGCTTGTTTGCGACATCATGTGACTGATAGGGATGGTGTATGTGTCATTTCTGATCGACACCCAGGTATATTGTTGGCAATGAACGATCCTCGAAATGGATGGACCCACGAAAGAGCTCAACACAGATTTTGTCTCCGCCACATATGCAGTAATTTCAACATGAGATTCGGGAGCAAAGAATTAAAGGATATGGTGTACTTAGCAGGTGCACAACATCAACCGCGAAAATTTAAGGCATCCATGAAAGAACTCCATCAAATGAATCCCGAATGTATTGCGTGGTTTACTGACCTAGATCGAGCACAATGGACAAACGTACGCATACGACAATGGTTATCGATACGGCTGGATGACTACAAATCTCGCGGGTATTACGTTTGATTTATTACGATTGTTACTATTACTTACTTAATGTGTTTGAATTATTATGTTTACAAGCTAATACAAATATGAATTTTATCTTGTCACAAATGTAGAATGCTTTAACGGAGTCCTTAAAGGCGCGCGATTTTACCCCATCACCGCTTTAGTGCAGATTACATTTTACCGTGTCGTGGCGTACTTTAATAAAAGACGAGACGAAATAGGTGTAGCCCTAGGCAGGGGCGAAACGTACACGACGTACGCAATGGATAAGTTGTCAAAATGGGGAAATGTGGCTGGAGGGCACAATGTGACATTAGTAAATCGTGAGAATGGTACATTTGAAGTAATCACTGCACCACGTGGCTATCATTTGAGAAAAGGGGGTAACAAGCAAGTTATGAAATTGGAGGCCCGTAGGTGCACTTGTATGAAGTGGCAAGTGTTATGGCATTCCATGTTCCCATGTTCAAGCAGTTTGCGCTAGTGTTGCCATAGATCACTGTCAGTACATCGAGTCATACTACAAATGGTCTGTGTACAGTCAATGTTATGCTGCAAATTTCCAACCCATTCCGCACGAAGATTATTGGCATACCGCAAGACTTCCACACAAGTTGTTGGCCTATCCATTTCGGAAGCGAGTCAAAAAGGTCGTCCTCAATCAAGCCGATTGCGCACTGAGATGGATTGGAGAGGCAATCAGAAACAGCCACGGCATATGCAGCGAGAGAAGGAATGGAGAGAAACCCCAACAACGCTGCGATGTAGTAAGTGTAAGCAGGATGGACACAATAGACGCACTTGCAGTCGGCGTCAGCAAGGACAACCGTCTAATGCTTCATAGTGAAAGACTCTTTCAAGTCTTATGTCTTGAACAGGACCTATATTTTCCTTGTATTATAGGTCTTTGCTTATTTGTATTATTTGTTTGATGAGAGATAGATGTGCTTTTGTGGTCTTGCATGAAACATAAACTTTTCAATTTCTTAATTGTATTTTTAACATGTACTTTATTTAAGTTCTTACATGATCTGCAATGATGCAAATGAAGTCAAAATGCATTATATGCATCATAAACTGCGTTGTAGTATGTTACGTATATTGTATTAATCCATCTCTTTATAGTTAGTACATGAAGTATTTCTACTTATTCATATGAATTGCACAATGGAATTAATGACAACATTGGTAATGATTTTGGGTTTAAGCGCGATATGGATCCTGGCCCTATCGATGACTCGGTTTTGACTATGCAAGCTCTCCATAGATCTACCCGCGTTTGGAATGGCCCGGTAATACTTCTTTTCGCATGTTTCTCTACTTTTTAGCTGCATAGCCACGTTTTAACTAATTTCACTTAAATCTCATATCTTCATAGGAGCCTGGTATATTGACTATCAGGCGGAATTCAGCTGCACTTCACCGGTTGGTCCAACTGGATCCACGCATAGTTGGGCATCTTCAGGAAGTTGGATTTTACGGATCATGACGCGTGAGCAGTAGGCTTCATTTCAATTGATTGGCATCTCATAATCGCCTCTTGAGAGAGGTGGAGGCGGAAACTCACACGTTCCATTTCCCCCCGTGGCGAGATGACTATAACCCTCCAAGATGTACAAATCATATTGGGGTTGCTTGGTCGATGGATTACCAATTACTGGCAGTGTCGACTAAGATTACGATGCCTTGTGCTTGACACAACTCGGATTCCCTTTCCCCGAAAATAACAGGATTGGAGGGCGGATTCAAATTCGGCAACTTTCAAGGTGGTTTCCAAACCTCCCAGACAATGCTAATGATGTGGAAGTGCAACGCTATGCGAGAGCATACATCCTGCAACTTCTAGGGGGAACACTATTTGCAGACAAGTCGAACAACCTCGTTCACATCACATATTTGCAATTTTTGGAAGATTTCGAGGCGGCAGGTTAGTACAGTTGGGGTAGTGCAACTCTGGCTCACTTATATAGACAATTATGTCTTTGTACCGTGACATTGATGGAGCCTGAGATAGCAGTCCGATCATCTTATTGCAATTATGGGCATGTGATAGGTTGCCGTTTCTTGCACCAATAATGGGTAACGTTCTTCGAGACCCGGTATTAGAAAACGAAGAATTATTTCCACCTCCTCCATTTGGTCATAGGTAATTACTATTTTCTCACATTATAATTTCAATTTCTTCGTATCTATGTACATGTGCCGACATACATGCATTGCGTTTTTCTTTTTCATTTGTGAAGGTGGAAACATGCTTTGGAGACAACGGGAGCATCAATGCACGTCCTGACAAAGTACAGAGAAATGATTGACATGCAAACACCCGATGAAGTAAGAGATATATAGAATTACTTCTCCACGTAGTGCTTTGGAAACATCATCTAATATGCGTTTCTTATTCATATCAAAATGTTTTTGTTGACTACAGGTAATATGGGAACCGTATCCTGAGGCGGTGATAATGGACTACTACTGCGCGCATCGTAGCAGTGGTCGTGCTATTTGGCGAACGAGGGCACCTATGATTTTCTTCTGTGTAGTCGAAATGTATCATCCCGATAGAGTCATGCGCCAATTCGGTCTCAGACAAATGATACCACCTTTACAGAGCACAAACATTCAGCTACATAGGATTGACTTGAGAGGGAAGACGGATAAGGATTGGAGCGCAGAACATAGTGCTTATGTCTGCATGTGGAACGAACGTGCCTCCAATATTGCAACTGATGAAAGCTTAGAGGAGCCAATGGACTTTTACAACCCGTATATGCTATGGTATCGTCGCATTACACGACGATTCATGTCTCCCCGTGGAGCTATTGCTGAGGCCTTGGTAAGTACAATTTGATTTTTTTTTCAGTCATGAATCCTTGCCAAATAGTTGTTTTCTTGTACTTTCGCATAAAACTTCATCAATATTTCATATGTAGGCACATGACATTACTTCAATTCATCAGTTGACACTGGGTGATGATGTATCTATTGCACGTATTAGAGATGTAGCTGCATCGACTTTGACTGCAGTACACGCAGATTATCGGATGCATAATATGCCCAGTTCATTTCAAGCTTCTCATCATTCTTCCCATGCTGATACACCTTCGAGGCATGACACTCCATTGTATACTCCATTAGTGCCTCTCAACGAGTTTGGGACTCCACGTACTCCTTCAGTTCCTCCCAACATGACATTCGAGGCTATGGAAGCCTTTCCATTTGACACGGCACCTACATCTTCGCGCCATTTTCATGCAAGTCCAATAATGATGAATTTATCTGGGAGTACAAGTACTCAGGATGGCGGAATGCGGGACAACGATGATATTCAACCAGAAGATGCTCAAAATCCGGCTGATGTGGGTCATACGGATATTCCACTTGCGTTAAACCGTAATGTCCGAGTCGTCAAGAGAACACGGTGTGGGACTGGAAGTCATTATTTGGGGTCAGACTAGGACTTTTTCTATACTGTTATAAGTCATTTCCTTCTTATTCATTTTTTCTTTGTAGTTGATCACCTACCAATTTCATCATTTATAACTGTAAGTGAGAGAAAGTTATTTCATATTATTGAGCAAACTTACGGAATTCTTTATGGTGTGAGGGACCTTGAGATTGTGATAGTCATTTGGGAGAGTGGGCAAAGATCAACTATTTGGGAGAGTGTACTGATTTTGGGGTTCATTGTTTGTTTTGGTGATGTGTTTTTAGTATTCAAGCTCACTGGGTAGTCTTGTTTTTGCTTTCTTTTCATTTTAACATGCAAATGCCCTTCATTGAACTGTTAAGTAATTTGGGCTCACTGTTACAAAGATCCAGTTTTTACTGCTTTTCTGTGTTGTTTGTATTGATTAATGCATAAAGAATGAATTTTGGGATGTTATGTGAGATGGGTTTCTAAAGATACTCCCAAAAATTGAACAAAAATAAAATAATAACCTACTGAATTTTGTGTTTTGTGTTCTGTACTTGTTATGTTTTGTATTTCTTGATGTCCCTTTTTGTTTATTGTTGCATTTTTTATGGTTTTGGATTGAACTAAGTTTTGTATAGTTATTAGTTATATTCAATGTTGATGTGCTATGTCAATTTTTTGCAATTCAAGTAAATTAACTAGTACGAGAACCACTCAAATGTTGATGTTTTCTAGCACACTAGTAGTGCTATTGTTGAGCCAATCGACAAGGCCTTCAATTCTCTCAAAAACCCTTCACTCTCAAACATCAGTTTATCACGCCTTGCCGCATTACTACTCATTAGCCGCATTACTACTCATTAGCCGATTTCAAGAACTTGAGCCAATCGAACCCCGTCGGCACAGATCAACTATTTGAGGTGTATTCACAGCTATTAAAAAAAAAATTCACAACGAAGTCGTGACTTGCAGTCACGACTTCCTTGCAATGGAAGTCGTGACTGCAAGTCACGACTTCTATCGGCTGGGAAACGTGACTTTAAGTCACGTTTTCCCAGTGACCAAACGACTCACGCGTGATGTGGTGTTGACGTGGCTACAAGTGTGTTAGATGGGGAAATAGTTTGGTGGGTGTGTTGGGTTCATAACTTTTACTGCCAAATGTACTAATCAAGTAAAAACCTCACAAAACTTATCCCTGAACTTTGTATTTTCTATGTTTTTAGTCCCTAAACTTTTATTACTACACATTTGGTCCTTGAACTTTTACAGAGATCTACATTTAGTCCTTCCACTATTTAAAGTGTTAAATTTCGACAATGTGGGTAATAAAAGTGACGTGTCACTAGTCAAGAATAGTAAATTGGTTTACACTACTAAGCCGAACGACTCACATCGACCAACAAAAGCCGAAAAAATAATAATTTCCCCCAAAAACATAAAAAACTCAAAGTTCAAGGATCAAAAGCATAAAACACTCAAAAGTTCAGGGACCAAATGATCAAAAATGAAGATTTGTACACTAATAAAAGTTCAGGGACTAAAAGCATAAAAGTCTCAAAATTCAATGACCAAAAAATATATTTTGCCAAAAAAAATAAAAATAAAAATAATTTGAAAACTATCAAAGGGGTATTTCTTATTCGTGTGATGACATTCATCTTAACTGGAGCATAGGACTGAATGCGAAACAACAATAATCAAAGATTAGGCTTCCAACAAAAAATGATAAGCAAAACATTAATTAATTAAAGGATGTAATATACTATATAGTTAAACTAACAATAGCAAATCTAGAAGACATAGAGGACGGTGAGGAATGAAAGAGTGTCTTCCCAGCTTAACTATTTTGATTGGATGTGATAAAAATTCCTCATCAACGATTTCGATGATCTCGAAAGCTGCAATATTACATAATAGGAAATCTATCATGTGCAAGTCTCCTGGTAACCCCTCATAAATACATTGGAAAATCTTAATCTTCGATTCAAAACACGACGGGAGCATTTCTCCAATGTGCAAAGTCATATCATCTGCACTCGAGGCATGGACCTGAATGCAACACAATTGCCAAATATTAATTGTCCATTAGAATTCAACAAGATGTTTATGCAAAAATGTAACCAAAAAAAAAAAAAAAAACTAGTCCAATGATTTGCCTTGTTCACTCGAAGATCTTCAAGATTAGGCATAATTCGAAGTATGCTTAACAAATCTCTGCCCCAACAATGCTGGAGAACTAATAGACAGGTTAAATTGGTAAACGTTGGAAGACGGTTCAAAAGATCTTCATGCGGGAGAACCTACGTAGAATCGATATTAGTAGATTTTAAGAACAAATTCGAATATGATTGATAATTCTAACAAGAAGCAACAGTTAATTACCATAAGAAGATCAGCATGTATGCCAAGTTTCTTCACATGAGCAATTTGCTTAAGTAGATCACAAGCAGTACCACGAACTCCTTCCTTTGTCGATATTGAATTGTCCCATTTTTCTGGATGTATCCAAACATGTTGTAGAACTGGAACATCGAGTATGTATTCTCTGGGTAGTTTGTCAGTTTGGCAGTAAAGTTGATCAAGTTTCGGCGCACAAACCTTGATTCTCCAATTGCCTAGCTCATTTGGCTTAAAGCATGCCTTTGAAAGTGTCAAGACCTTGAGGGAAGGCCCCGAGATTACCAGTTCATGATGGTTGTAAAAGTAACACTCCCTCAAAACCAAACGTTCGAGAGCAGGGAGGCTGGAAATGAACTGCTGTGTCAAGTTTTCATCGACAAAATTTGCACAATGAAGTTCAAGGGATGCAAGCGATGGAAGAGAAACCGAAGTGATGGGCGGTTTAAAAACCGACCACCAAAACGATAAACTGAGCACTTTGAGGGATCGACAGCGATAAACACTCGACGGAATCACGTAATGCTCTAGTTCAGAAAAATCGACGTAAAGCTCATGGAGCTTATTCGGATGAGCAACAGTAGAAATCCATGAATAAACAAGAGATTTAGCAATGGTTCCATCACAGACGAGTTTGAAGGAACGTAAGTTCGAAGTTTGATGGCGAAGCAAAACAACATCAACATAATTCATGAACAATGTGGCTTTGGCCTTGTCAAGGCCAGAAACAGTATAGCTGGTATGAGAAAACTTGAGTGCCGGAACATTAGTCCACAACCATCTCCATCTCTTAGACAAGATGGTGGTGCGCAGAGCGCACTTGGTTGAGAGTCTAGATAGGATTTCATTAACAAGAATCGAATCGGGCAATTCGCTAATTCTATCCTCTTTTATACTCATACTGTTTCAAAACTAAGAAATTCCCTAAGAAAAAAAAAAAAAAAAAAAAAGGATGAGGAAGATCAAATAACCGGTTATTTCAAAGGAGAAACTTCGTTCTTGTCCGTTGAAGACTTCGCGATTTCTGCTAGCTACTGCATGTTTAAGGCTAGAGTGCCCGCTAAAGTTTCTAAAAGAAAGAAGGAAACCGATTTTGGGTTCTAAGTTTTTGATAGAAACCGAGTTTGAATCGGACAATATTTGTTTTTGGTCTTAAATCGGAGAAGTTTAAAAATTTATCCTATTACGTCTAAGAATGTCTAGAATTGAACCCACGGTTACTAAAAAAAAAAAAAGAAGTGTCTAGAAGTTTAAAAGTAATCTTGTTGTGCAATCTAGGAGTGTATGGATACCCACTTTGGGCACTGGATATGGACCCACTCAGTGCCCTTGATACACGCGTCGAGACGTACGCGCAGCAATCTCAATGCTTTCAAAGTGGGTTACCCAATTTATTGCAATATTGACAATATTGCAATAAATTTGAAAACTTTACGATATCACTTTCAGGAAGTAGTTCTTATTATACTCTTATTTTCTTTATAAAAAAAAAAAAAAAGCTTTCACAAATCTATCTCAGTTGCTACTTACTTTTCACAGTAGAAATCTTTGTTTTAGAGGCTTCACGAAAAGTCGAGTGCCGGAGCACCAATCCACAACCATCTCCATCTCTTACACAAGATGCTGGTGGTGACAGCCAACTTGGTTGGGAGTCTAGAGAGGATTTCCTCTTGCAAAATCGAGTCCGGCAACTCACTGATTCTATCTTTTGCGACATCTGAGTTGTTTCTTATCAATCGCACCAACCGCAAATAAATTGATACTAACCAAGAAAACATTGCAATTTCAATTCTTCAAATTAATCAAGAATTCGGTGAATTGCAACCCTAATAATCACAACAACTATCTAATTAAGCGAAAATCAAACCGAAACTGATTGTTAGTAGCAATTCTTAATTAATTCAAGTCGATTGAATGAAACGATTAGTTTGTGCGATTTTTGCTAGGGTTTTGGAGGTTTAGGGTTTAAACTTTAATCTATGTAATTTCAAATAAGTTGGCAACTTATTTTGAGATTTAATCGGTTAAAGTGAACCGGGTTCACTAGCGTGGCAGAATAAATATGTTTCTGCTGCCTCACTTATGCACCCCTAATTAGGGTAAGTCGCATAATATATTTTTACAAATTTATCTTAATGTTTTGAAATTGTGTAAATTGTATCTTATAAATAAATTAGTTGGCATCCCGCGCATACGTGATAAGAATAAATATCTACATATTGGATAAAATAATTTTGATGAAAAAAAAGTGAAAAAAAAAAAATTATGACATTCTCATTCCCTTATCAAATATTTGTCACGTTTTGAGGATTTTTGGTTTCAACTTTAACCTTAGGAAATAAAAAAATTAAGCATCAATTGCTTCATTTTTCAATTATAACCTCACTAAAGACAAAATCGTATCTTTTATATTAAATACTAATTGAATTTGTGTTGTAATGGATAAAAAAAAAAACTTGTGATACTAGTGTTACAATTTTTTTTTGTCAAATATATTACAATTAAAAACTCCCAAAAAAAAGGCAAAAAAAAAATCGAAAATTATTAGAAAAATCGAAACCGAAAGTAGAAACTCCTTAAAAAAGATCGAAAAAAAAAACTCTCCAAAAAACATAAAAAAGGAAAAATTATTAAAAAACTAAAAATTAGATTTGACCATTCTACCCCTCACTTAAGTGCGAAAAATATCAATGGCTTGTGTTTTTTTATTTTTTCTTAGAAAATATCAATTATGACATCATAATGTCACATCACGTTGTGAGAGCTTCTCACATAAACATATCTTTTATATATCTATCATATATATAAAAGCACGAATAATAAATTTTTGAGTGGTAATGAAATTTACTTCTTTGGCCATATATATATATCATATTTACTTCTTTCTCAATATATATCTATCATATATATGAAAACAACTATATATATATATATATATATATATATATATATATATATATATATCTATATACGCTACCTCTTCAACGTCTTGAACACTATTTCTTCAAATCGATCAACAACTCAACTGATCAACGACTCTCCTTCCTCTTCAAATCATTCATTCCCCGTTTTCCTTCATCAACTCATTATTTGCTTTCCTTTGCTTGCTCTTCAATTCAAAGTGAGTTAATCCACCTTTCTTCTCCATTTTTTTTTTTTTTGGAGAGGTTCGATTCAAATGTGAGTTAATCATCTGGTCTATATGGTTCAATTTGATTCATGATTTTTGAAAGAAATTTAAGTCTAATCCACTGTTGATTCAATGTTGAATTTAACACAAAAAACCCTCTTTCATCTGGTCTATATGGTTCAATTTGATTCATAATTTTTGAAACAATATCTTGGAAGCTAATATGATCAACCGCTCTTTCATTGTATGGTTATTAGAATTCATGGGATACATATATGTTTGACTATTTGTAGTGAGTGATTTCTTGAACACAAAAAGCCGAAACTGAATTGGGCTTTAAGATCTTGAATACTAGGTGTTTGTTGAAATGCCAAAATAATCTCCATCTTCTTCCTTTATATAAGAAATATATAGATGTTTGATTTGTCTGTCTTTTTACAAGTTAGAGTTAAAAAATTGCATCTTTTATATTAGCATACTTGGAAAAAAAGGACATGAAGTAATTTGAATATTTGTTTGTTGAACTTGTTGTGTTGTTGGTGACAGACTAATCTCGTGGTTCATTAATTCCTACACAAATGAATGTAAAGTTATTGTGCACATTTGAGATACATGAAAGCCTCCAATAAAAGCATGCAGGAGATGGAAAGTAAGCAATGAAATTCTTGTGTCTTTTTATCTATATCAAACTTGCGGTCGATACTTTTTAATTTTTCTACTAAATTATGTCTTTTATGTCTTGTTGAACAAGCTCTTCGAAGTAATCTTTGTAATATATAATTCATGGTGCAGAATTCTTTTAAGAGGTCACAACCACAATACATGTTAATCCTATTATAACTTGGAACTGAAGTTGAACTAAAAACACAAACTGTCTCCAAATTATATTTTCAATATTTGTGTTTTATCATATTATAATTTGATATCGAGGAGCAAAGCCTACTGCATTTGCTCGATTATGATACATTATGATGTATGTTCGACACTCTCGTATGCATACACTATTTGATTGCAGTTTTCAACCGATCAGTTAATTTTCATATGTGCAGAAATATCATCTTAATTTATAGTTAAGATGAAATGATGGACCATCTTAATTTTACAATTATGCATGTCTACCATCTTAATTTTACAATTATGACTGACACGTTCTTCTGTGGTTTTTTGTTTCAGTTAATTTCCTCAAAGTAGGTATTGACAATAAAGCGAATAAATGAATAATAAAATAAGAATAATATGTAACATCAATTGAAGTATAATGAGAGAGCCCTTTATTGAGGCAGTTGTCATCCCTCTTTCCATTTTTTCTAGATTATTCTCGAGGTATCCTGGGATTTGCCCCGGCCAATTTTGCAAGAGTTTTAAAGCTTTTCCATTCCTAGAGTTCTCATCCATCTTTCCACCCGATTTATATTTTGAAAATGTGTTCGTAAGCAATTCTTCTTAGTAATCTGACTTCGAAAAACTCGTGATAAATCCTTTTTAATAGGCAATATGAACTTGAACTTGTAATTTGCTCTTTATATAGACCTACTTCCATTTGGTAAAATTTTAAAGATCAAATTAAGTTTTAATGTATTTAATGTATTCAAGTTTTAAAGGTTTAATTAAGGTAAAGTTACACATAAGAAGTTCAATTCTCCAATGGGTGGCTTAAACTACTTGCATTTGGTGGCGGTAGTTATAACTTAACATCGAGAAAATTGAAAGAGTTTCTTTTAGATCGAGTTAACTCGAAACAATAACTCCATAATCTTTTGTTTTGATAAGAAGCCAACTTAATTAGTTACAAAGATATTTGACTCCAAAATGAGTCAACCCCCAACCTTTCCTTTGACATACGCCTCAATATTAATTCATCTAATTAGAGATGCTTTGGCATAACTCTCTAATCTTTCATTCTTGCTTTCCACTTTATTCATCAAACAAGTCCAATTTGTAAAGTTGGTCATTTTCAAATTTAAGGATATTGTTTCTTTTTTATTTTCTAGAACAAATAATTAAACACTATAAAAATTAACAAGACATATTTGCGAGTTGATCAAAAGTCTATTGTATAGTTATATTTTTTTTTCAAAAGAAGATATTTGCAAGTTGTGTGCTAATCTATTGGAAGACTAGGGAGGACTAACAACCACAAAGTCATTAACCTCGAGCTAAATATTGATGTATAGTTCTATTTTTTTTTCAAAAAAGATAGTATTTAGATGAGCGAGTTCATGTTGTCGGTATATTTCATGTAATGTTTAACAATGTTTATAGTATATGTGTCCACAATTGTGAAGTCAATTTTGTCACGTCTTTTGCTTTGATATTTCGTTCCTATGGATCCTTTTTTTTCTTTCTATTTTTTTCTTTGTTAAATGATGCTTCTTGAATTGCATTTTTACTTCTTACGTATTCAAATTATGTAAGTTTGGATTTTACATTACGTTTGGATTTTACATTACATAGTTTGTTCAAACTCTTACATATTATTTAAATTTAAATGTTATATTTAGTTGCATATTAAATTAACATTATTTATTTTTTTAATTACTACTCTAATGTTTGTTTCATTGGATTGTAGTTTAACAATCTCATCCAAAAATTCATTAAGTATAACCATTTTACCTTACATTAGCGAGTTACCATGGTTAAAAACTTAGGAGTTATTAACAATAGTGAATATTTGTAAGAAAAGCGATAAATACTAATCGTAGGGAGGTGGATTGTTTGAAATGTAAATTTGCAATGGAGGAAGAAAAAGAAATGAAGCGGGCTCGCCAAAAACAACTAAGGAGTGAAAAGAAAGAGTTGAATGATCACGGTATGAATTTGAAACTTCACAAAATATTCTATGAAATATTGAGTAGGATAAATGCTATGAAGCAAAATGAATGATTTTAATTAATAATTTAGAAATTAAGTTGCCTTTATTTCTTTTTTATGTATAGGTCCCGGAATGCAAAACCACGTTATGTTGCTATGAGGTTTTAGCACGTTGCAAGTTCGGCGAGATGTGTTACCATCGTAAACTTGTCACGCCCAAATCTCTAACCTCGTTTTAATTCTTTAATCAGGATCACCGACCCTTGACGTGGGACCTACACCGTGATACGTACACCGACCGAGGCACGTGGCCGATGTATATGGTATTTTCGTATTGATGTATGCCTAGTGTTATGTATTGTGTAGACTTACTAAGTCATTTTGTACGGTTGTAGGCGTCGAGACGAGAGCAGGGACACGTCTCGAGTAGCGTGCGAGTCGGGAAACCGGGTAGTTAGCATTTTGGTAAGTCTTATGTAATACTAAGATGAAATTGAATAACAATTTGTCAAGTAAATAATATGGAATATATATATATTGAGTGACTAGCGACCATCATGTTCCTTTCCCCCAACCACATACATGAAGTCACTATTTTGGGATGGTTCAACCTCCTATTTTTTGGAGCATTAGTAGCAGAGGTGAGTCGAGTGAAGCACCAGAGGAAGAACATCAATCGACTCGACGCCATTCAATGCAAGATCAGCAACCTCAACAACCTCAACCGGATGTACAAACACATCGTCCAACTAGACATAGAGTACGTCCGGTTTGCATCACCGAGCAACAACGTCAACGTAACCGTCGTAATAGACCTGCATGATGAGTTTTCTTGATGTCATGGTGATTTTTTTCAGCTTATATCTTGGGTGAACGAAGTTGATGTATACAACCTTGACGCGGAGATCTTCTAAACCGGTTGAACGAATCCACGAACAACTCGATCTAGGTCGAACTTAAGCCAAAGTTCGAAAATTCTTTTATTTCACCAAAAGCTGCGAATTACATCTTCTAAACCAGTTGAACGAATCCACGAACAACTCGATCTAGGTCAGAACTTAAGCCAAAGTTCGAAAATTCTTTTATTTCAGCCAAAAACTGCGAATTACATCCAATAGGTCGCTTAAATAGCGAAACCCTAAAATTTGCCAAAAATAGTAAAAAGTCCAAAAAGCCCTAAACTGGAAACTAGACGAAAATAGAAACAAATGCCGCAAACGGCAATAAAAACGGAAATTCCTAATGAAAGTTATAAGCTAAACAAAACTTTCCTAAAATAGCAAAATTGCCGTTTCGGAGGGCGAAACGATGAAATGTTGCCGAAAAACGTCGTAATCACAGCATAGCTGTGTGTCGTGATCTCCACACCGTTTCCAATAAACCCATACCCCCGGAACGCCAAAACTCAAACGTCCGAACTTCACCAAAATTACAAAAATGCCATCCTGTCATATTTTTTCATATTTTTCCAAGAATTTGCAACTAATTCTTGGTCATCATTATCCTGTCAAGAATTTGCAAACTAACTAATTCTCGGACTTCATCATTATCCTGTCAAGAATTTGCAAGCTAATTCTTGGACTTCATCAAACCTTCTCATGGAATAAACTTATTTCTCAACAGATGATTGTTGTTTTCATTTTAAGCTTTTGACAAAAAAAATAACATGGTTTTGCCCTACAATTATTTTATTTTTCGTATCTCTACTTATCATCACAACATAAAAGTAACATAAAAGTTTAAATGATGAGTTGCATGCTTACTATGGGTTGCATGGGTTGTTCGCTTCGCGATACGTGCGTGACGTTTGCATGAGGTCCATGGTCTGTAGCGGATATGCATGGCTCGCCCACCTCGACATACGTGCGTGGCGTTTCCATGTGTTGTCAACTAGGAGATACGTGTGTGACGTTGACATTGGCTTTACCACCTCGACACACGTGCGCGACGTTTGCATGAGTTGCACAAGGTTGCATGAGTCGCCCACCTCGACAGACGTGCCTAGCATTTGCATGAAATCTCCACCTCGACATACATGGGTGACGTTTGCATGGGTTGTCCATGTCGATATGTGTGCGCGTTGTTTACATTGGTTGTCTACCTCGAGATACGCGAGTGACGCGGATCGTCCATCTCCATATGCACGTGTCGTTCATGGGAAAAAAAATTGTATTGATAGCTCCTTTTCAAAAGGAGTCATTCATATAGTGTATAATTTTGTATAGATAGCTCCTTTTCAAAAAGAGCTATCTATACAATTGTCTTCCACCTCACCACCACCTTACCACCATGCATACTCCTTTTCAAAAGGAGTTATCTCCTAGTTTTGGAATTTAAAAGTAAACTTCCATATTTTGGGAAATAAAAACTATCTCCACCCCAATTTTAGAAAAAACTCCAAATTCTCTGAGTACATGCCATGTAATCTGTTTTGTCAGTTTCAACAAGGACAACAGAACGATAAGATCTAGCACCTCTATCATACAAGGTTCGAGTGTGGTGGAATACGTAATGTAATCGATTAGGTTAAATCACCTTCGCTAAGCATCAATAGCATCAATCAGTTTGAAAGTGTTTCTAATACGACATAAGCTTGTAATTGAGACATGTATGCCTTTGAGAACAAGATTGTTCCTAAGAGCTTGCAATTAAAATAAATAAATAAATGGGTTGTAAATCTTTGTCCTTTTGTGGGTTTAGCTAGAAATTAAATTCTCTTTCGCCTTGTTTGGTTAGGGGTGGAGTTCACTCTATGGAGATTATTTGCAGAGGAATAGGAACTAATCTTATTTGGTTGCCTAACTTCTCTACAAGTTATCTTCCAACTCACACCCAAGGTGAGAGATATCTCTCTTCCCAAAGAAGTTATCTCCTAGGAGTTTGCGGATACAATTACTCATCATTAATTACTTTTTTATTACTCACATCCATTTTTTTTTGTTTGGAGGGCATTTATTTCAATTCATATCTTTTATTGTTTAAACATTTGCAATTTCCCTACAATTTTAAAGTTGAACCAAACATGAAAATATGATCTTTCACTGTGAGTTAACTCCTTGAAGTTAACTTTGCCCACATTGTAAGTTGACAAAAACGAACCAAACGAGGCCTTTAACTTTGCTACTTGAACCCACAAGTGCAAACCCGATTTCCAACACATGGAATCTTAAGGCATCTCCAACCCAATGCTAATTTAGCGATGGGTTGGTTGTTTGACCCTGGATTGTGTCGAACTTCCCATTAAAATAGCGAAATGCTACGGTGGAAGCACTACGCTATTTCACCGCAAATGCTTAATTTAAGGTTTTCTTTTGTATTTAAGTTAGACCCGTGCAATGGGTAGGCCTGGGCGGGCTTAGGCGGACCTAATTTTTGAGGCCCCTGTCAAGCTCGGTATGAGTCGGGCTTAGATGAATTTATCAATACTTTTTATAAACTAATCATATCTACTATACTTTTTTTGAAGAAAAATAAGAGTTTCATTAGTCATTAATGATTCGATATAGGACTATACATAGAATCAAAAAATATATTGATTCGCTAATTCTATTTGTTCAAAAGAACTGTCATTAATTTGGCTGTGAATGCAATTGTGAAATTGAAATAATTTGACAATCGAGAGATTGCTCTACTGACATTGAAGCTCATTACAATATACAAACACCACTATAACCACATAACAAATAACAAAACTTCACGACAAGGAAAAAAAAATCTAAAACTTCTCAACGAGGAGAAGACAAATAAAAAACTTCAAACTAGGAAAAACAAACTAAATATAAAATGAAAAACTAAAGAAGAGTCCAACTCGATCGCAACATAAAAATCACGCACAATCGTTGAAGAAAATCGCAATTTATTGGATGAATAAAATGTAAACAAATGTGATTTGAACCACCATCGATCGAAAATGGAAGATCGACGGTGGTTCAAGATAAAAAATCACAAAAAGAATCAATAAAATGTAAATAGATGTGATTTTAGAAGATGAATAATTAATTTTTCAACCGTCACTTAAATTTACTATTTTATCATTAATCAAGTATTTCAACTGTCACTTGAATTTACTATTCTATCCTTAATTAAGGGCATAATCAATCTTTCAACCGTCACTTGAATTTACTATTTTACTCTCGATTAAGTTTTTCATCATTCACTTAAATTTATTATTCTACCCTTAATTAATGACTTTCATGCTATTAAATCCAAATTGTTATAATTAGTTGTTAAAAAATGCAAAATAAAAATGAAGTAGTATATTTTTTAATATATTATTAGATTAATTAAATTTGCGCGCTCCTAAAAATGGTATATATAATCTTTTTTGTGAAAAACTATGCATATAATATTTTGAAATGGAAACATAGAGATAAGTTAGTGTAACCAAAAAAAAAAAAAACAGACAAGTTAGTGCAATGAAAAATGCTAGTGTACCAAGTCGGACACGTGCTCCTGATGCACTCACCCACCATCTCGAGGGGCATCGACGGTCACTGCGTGTCCGACCTGGGTGACAAAAGGGAGTGTCCGTTAGGACTTCAACATTTATAACATCCCCAAAACCCTATCCACACGAGAAACACCATCATCGACCACCACGACTATCGATTCTCCGCCACCAACACCACGCACCACCGCCCGACCATCCGCCATAAAGGTGAGATTTTGCATTCTCTGTGAAATCATTTTGATTGGTGTTCTTCAATCTAGAGTTTACTATTGCAGTTTTCTCGATCGGCAATTTGAGCGAATTCTTTTTTTTTTTTTTTTTTGAATCTGAAGACCATTTCTCTTGTGCTTTCCGAGACTAGACTTTTTCAACTTTGGTTTTGCATTAAAACATGTTTAGACGCTCTCTCTCATTTGTTGTTTTTCGGGGTTTTGACTCGCTAAATGTGTTGCTTTGTCAAAACCCAATCTTTTTCTGTATAAATTGTGTATTGTGCACTGGAGATTAGTTTTTTTTAGGGCTTAAAAGCAATAACATTGATAATGAGGTTGTATTTAATTAGGTATTTTAAAGGCCAAATTGGTTCAAATATCCTTAGCTTTTACAAATTCGATAATCTATAAAGGTCGGGATATAATAACAAATAATAAACTTGATAAGTTAACACTTAAATAATGAATTTAAATATAAATTCAGTAACTATTTTAATAATTATAGGTGATGAAGCGACATTTTAAATTTATTATTTAGGTGCCACATGATCAAGTTTGGAGTTAAAAAGTGACTTAGGATACATAATAACAAAAATGATGAAAAGTTTGGATATTTTAACCAATTAAGCTTTTTTAAAAAAACATTTTAATTAAATATGATCATTTATTTGTATATAATTGAACTTCAAACACAACTACGATTTATCAACCTCATCCACCCACGTGTCTAAACAAATTTGAACGCCACATATAACTATACACATTACACTGTGCTTATAGATGCACCTTTAATCAGTCAAATAAACTTTTATACAAGGTGCATCTTCCATTGCAATGTATTAATTGATATCTCCATTCATTTCATATTATGATTTTATTTTCTTCAATAGTTGGTTCCTAATGATTAATGATTAACGAAAAAATAGGATTAGCGAATCAATATATTTTTATTAGGGCAATTGGTTCTATGTTTGGTCCAATATCGAGCCATTAATGATTAATAAAATTTATATTTTTCTTCAAAAAAAATATTGGCGGCCTAATATTTTCTTGGGCCATCCCTAATATGATTCAAACAAATTTCTTCCGGTCTTTTGCATTAATTGATTACAGTAGCATTCAATGTCGTGATTTTTTTGTCAAAATAATTAAACAATTTGTTGTGAATTGAATTGGAACTTGCTAAGAACTAGAGAAGGAAAATAGAAGACTAAGAACTTCTACTACTACAAACTACTACTACAAAGGAGAAGAGAAGAAATGAGATAATTGGAATGAGAAGTTTTCATTCAACTTGGTGTGTGAATTACAATGGGGTTAGCACCCTTTATATAGGTCATTTGGTGATGATGATAATTGTACTTATACAATGTGTACAAGTTATACATACACCACAAGTCATAGAACACATCACAAACAACATAGACAATACATGGAAGAGTTGGTGTACATTGGAGAGGATTACAAGTTACATGACAATACATGGATAAGTGATTATACATTGGAGTTGAATACAAGTTATGTAGAGTGTACAAGTTACATTCAATGTAGAAGTTATGCTTGATGTTACAATTCAATGTGAGAGTCATGCTTGACAATATGATCATTCATAAACTTGGTTAAATGGTCATCCAATTTACAACACTCACATTTGGATGACACTTGCTGAGAGAATATGCCTCGTTAAAACCTGTACTAGAAAAACTCTGTGGGAAAAAAATCTAGTACAGGAAAAAGGGTACAATGTTCTCGTCAATCTTGATTTGCAGTATAATATTATTGATTGCCTCATTAAAAACCTTGCTAGGAAAACCCAGTAGGACAAAACCAAAGCTAAGGAAAAGAGTGCAACACATTGATACACTTTTAGAGAATATATATGCCTAATTAAAACCTTTACTAGAAAAAGCCCTGTGGGAAAAAAAATCTAGTATAGGAAAAAGAGTACATTGCTCTCATAAATTTTTTTATATGGAGTATAATAATGTTAGGATTGCCTCTTTAAAAACCTTGCTAGGCAAATCCAGTGGGATCAAATCAATAGCAAAAGGAAAATAGTAGAATACACTAATCAACTTTGATAAAGATTTTTAATATTGTTAGAATTGCCTCATTAAAAACCTTTGCAAAGAAAACTCATGGGATAATACCATAGCAAAGGGAAAAAGAGTGCAATACACTAACCAATAACTCATTTTGATTCTCCCCCTCATGCTCACATGAGTGAGACATTTTGTGCATTTTGTTGCACATGGACATCGTTTTCTATATGAACCATTTAATGCTGAAGCATATGATTGTCACTCTTTTGTATATAGTACTTGCATCAAGTAATTGATTCATAACTTTGTTACTTCTGAATGATCCTTTGAACTTCGAGTTCATATTAATTTATACATGGATCATAATACAACAAATTTAATGCAATTTGATGCGTTTCAAGCAATTTCACGCCATTCCTTTGAATTGGCTTATATCTTCCCCTAATGGTGGGAAAACTGCTTCATCAAAGTAACAATTAGCAAAACTAACTATAAATAATTTCCCTATTAGGGATTCAAGACATCTTATAATATGATTAATGGAAAGTAAATCAATATACGTCTCCTATTGATTTGCCTTGAGATAATCTCCAACTGAAAAAAAATCCAGTTCGATAAAGGATGTCTGTGCGAATTTATGATATTTTCGCATTATTGATGATTATGGATAATCAAATAGATCTTTCCACATTATAAATGTCATTTGATTTATGATGACATTCGTTTTAATGTGTCTTATATATTTCAGAAGTTAAAGCCGTGAATATTATACTCATATTAAATCATATAGATAAATTTTCTATGATTTGAGTAGACTTCTTCTGAACAAGACATTAACAATAAAATTGTTGTATTAGATATTGTCTGAACATTAGCCTCCGCTAAGTTCGAATTCGAGAAATATTCACTTTTGTACATGCATGTAGCACGATACATAAGACATAAACTCATCGCCCATATTTAGGTCACGATTTAAACACATCTCGATGTGCTTGTTTTATCGAGCCATTTTCAATGATAAAATTCATAATATTTTGCCTTTGATTTTGAAGGCATGATAAAGGTCACAAAAATATTCGGGTATAAATATGACAATATTTAGGCAAAATAGCCTTTCATATATGACCAAAAAAATGTCATAATTATGAGCGCTCATTGTCAATAATTATTTGCCCTTTGTAGTGGTGCACCACTTTTGTTCCAACTTTTGGTGGAATTGTCAATACGACCTTTACATGATATTTTCACCTTTTCCACGTCCATAAATTTATTATTGCGATCATGATCATTATACGCAACATATGCTTCTTAATTTGAAGTTGAACTAATTGGACGGGAGAGATATTATATTTATAATATCTCATTATTTTACTCAAACTACCATGAGACAAGAAATCAATCCTTAATATTTATTGGATTGACGTGCGCACTCGATATTTGTTGCAAAGACAATAAATTAATCGAGGTAGCCACGTGACCTTATTTTTATTGTCTCATCATCATATTTCCACATAGCTTCAACATAGAGGTAATTAAAATTGTGGAATTATAATTAATATTTGGTGATTAAATTTTGTAGCATGAGACTCGGTAGCTCATTTTGAGCTTTTGGAGCATTACCATTTTGGTATGTATATATATAACTCCATAAGGTGAAAAGATATATAAAGTGAAATATTCACTTTTCAAATCTCTAAAGAAAAATTGGCGAATGATCATGTATAACACACAGTTTTGCATATATGATTTATTCACAAATTGTAGTATCTAATTGTCATGACAAGTAATTCTTGTCAGTAATATAATAAGACAACAAGTTCAACTATGGTTGAATAATATTTTAAAAATAAATTTAATATAAAATACTGTCACGGTCCAAATCACTAACCCCGTTTTAATTCCTTAATCGGGATCACCGACCCTTGACGTGAGACCTACACTGTGATACGCACACCGACCGAGGCACATGGCCGAGGTATATGGTATTTTTGTATTGATGTATGCCTAGTGTTATTGTGACGGCCCCAATTTCCCATAAAATTGGGCCCCGCCCGGCCTAAGCCCACGTGGACCCCGAGCCGGTCTTGCAAAGTCAACGCATGAGCCTAGTCGACCTTCCAATCCATTATTACAAGTAATTTCAAAATTTTAAGTTGAGTTATTAGTATTTTGCAAGATGTAAAAATTTAGCGGAAGCAACTAATACATTAAATAACTCAACAAAAAGAACAGGAGTTAGGCAACCTAATTGTGGAACCCAGTAAATATCATCAGAGGAGAGTAAATACAAAATATACAAAAAAATCACCTAGCTATGAAGTCTTCCCTCTGCTACTCGTCTGCGGCTCTGCGCTCAGTCAAACATAAGAATGACGAGCCCAGGTAAGTAAATCCAGTAGGACTATACACAACATTTCACAATATCCAAAGCAGTCAAATTCATGCAAATAGAACGAAAGGAATAAAGAACGCATGAATATACAAGACTGTAAACAATCCATCAATGAGTGAGGCCAAATAACAAGGAGTCCTGACCAAAAGGTCGTTGAGTCGCGAAAAAATCCCAGCAGACTCGGGTTAGGACGAGCCTCATGCCTCCCAACCCTAACCTTTGCGACTATGAGATATCTACGAACTCGGATTAGAGCCCCCAACGTACACTCAATTGGGAGATATCGACGACGTCCGGGATAAGAGCTCATATCGCATGAGATAAACAAGTAACCATGACTCGCTTGCCGGTGGACCCACTCGATCGACAACAATTTCAACGATAGCTATCATCACAAAGCAGTGAACAACAATAAAGCTATCAAATAACAGTAACAACAACAGCCAATGGAGAGAAATGAAATAATGTATAAATCCCTAACTTGTTTACTTACCTCGAAATTCGTAAATCGAACTCAAGACGTCTCGCTCGCGTCTCGATTTGCGCACCCGACACCCGACTCCTAAGTCCATGGTGTCCATTTAGACATTTGAGGGCTAATTTATCAAAATCATGCAAATCACACTGAATATAGGCGAAGTAAACCTTACATCCATCGCGTCGTCTCGAAATCGCGCATCCTACGGTCGACAACGCGCCACCGCGCTGCATTCACGCGTCGCAACCGCCATTGTCGCTGCTGCGCGACCCTCGCCGCGTCGTGTTCTTGGATTCCCCGGTTCTTCTTTGGAGCACTCCGCATCCATGGTGATCGCCCGTCCATGAGCCGCCACACGCTTCTTCTTCTTTGGACGCATTGGCCGTCCCGCGCCGCGCCGTCTTTAGTCTTCTTGCCTTGAATCTGGAGCGATCGTCCCCACCACCGGCCGTCGCTTCTACGAGCCGCCACACAGAGCTCCGTGGCTGGAACCGCCGTCCGTCTGGCCGCCATCTCGCGCTGGCTGGTTCGCCATTGCATCACCTCCGCGCGCCTCCGCGTGGACCACCACCGCGACCGCGCCGATCTAGCCGGAGGCGATGTGCCGCAGCTGTCTTTCTCCTCGCTGAATTCTTTGTTGGGAGGCGCATGGTCGCGTCCCTCCGCGCCGCGCTCTCGCCATCTCTCTCTCGTGGTCTCCTTCTTCCACATTTTTCTCCTCTCTGTCTCGTTTTCTCTCTCTTCTCTTTTTTTTTGTTTCATTCTTATCGATTCCTTTATATATATATATATATATATATATATATATATATATTATATTATATATATTATATATATACATTTTCTTTTTATTTTCTTTTTGATTTCAAATCAAATTTGTCATCGAGATTCGTGCAACATGAATCTCGAGGCAAACTCAACAACCAAGCGGCGCGCATCTCAAGGCACCAACCCGCCTCATTTTAAAATCTCGATACTCGCGCTACGGGCATCACGAGGCGTATCCCACGTCGCGACTCAAGCGCGCGCCCCGTTCGTATTTCGGTTCTCCGCATTTCGCATATACTTTTCTCAACCACTAAAATCTCAAATTGGATATTACACATCACTTCGAAGTCTCCACCCGAGATTCGGACATACGCATTTCGACGAGTGGATCCCACATACGACCCTGACTTGACACGTGGCACAAGTCAAATTTTCGGGTCGTTACAGTCTTCCCAACGAATTAGAATTTCGTCCTCGAAATTGAAGCAAGTCTCAAAGGACAATGGTGTTTTATGAACGAAGACCCAAGGCCATACCCTCATCTTACTCTGTAGGGCTGAGCTCCTCCGCGACAAGCTGGGCTCCTCCGAGACCTCTAATTAAAGAACACACCATCTGTCTCCTCCCATCAATATATGCCGGGGCAACATCCTCGCAACATATATTGGAATACAATGAATATACATGAACATTTTAATTTCGTGATCCACTTGTCACTAACATACGTATATCGATGTATGCCCGCGAGAATGTAAATCAGTCTCTCTCATCGAGTGCGTTTCAACCCAACTCGTCGTACCCTCTAGCAGGTTACGGTGGATAGTTGCCGGACTTGACGCGGCAATAGCATGAATATGTTTACGCTCTGCTTGTGCACTGGGTGTCCATACGACCATATAGGTACGTTGAAATCTCAATCCAAATGGAACATGTCAATGTCCTTGTCCCTGTGCATGACTAGATCACTGTTCTTGTCAGTGCACTCGACTGGATCTCTGACCCTGTCTCTAGCCACTGCTAAGGATCGACGGTGCTAGGCGATGTACTACACTAGCGTAACTCGTTACTGGACCATCTAACACTAGCGCCATATACACCGCATACGGTGGAAACGCAATACGCTATGAGATTGCTCTCTTTGCCATGATCGTCTAACCCTCGTTTTCCTCCGATCCTCTCCAGACCCTCACACTGACTATAACGATGCCAATAATGCGACTGGTACTCGGTGCGTGTGCTCCCACACTCTCACTAGCCATTGACGCGTCAGTGGACATGAAAAAATCATTGGCAACCCATTCTGGTATATCAAGAGAAAATCCAATACCGTGAAGCATCAGACGTTCATTAATTTTGTCGCAAGCATGTAACATGACTAAAGATCTAACAACATTGTGTTCGCGTAGAGTACATTCCCAAAGTGAGAAAACAAAATACATAATTGGTGAAGTGCTACCGCTTTGAGTTTATTCGTAAACTCGTAAGCGCATTATAAAAATTGAGCATCATCTCGAAAACCTCCTCAATAGAATGCAGATTACATGCTTCCTTCCACGTGGCAATGAAAGTTTCCATTGTCGAGCTACTAAGCTGAATAGACTCATGCTCAACCATATCAGTGCATGAAGGTTGACTTTCAGCAACCTTAATTAATTAATAATTGTCGAAACATGATCTTCTAACATGAAAAAAATGATGTTCAAACCCATCTTGTTCATTTTTCAGACAAGAAGAATCAAGTATCTAGGGTTAAAGGTTTATCCAGCAAGGCGCTAGTTTCCAATGCATAATTACATTATGATTGTGATGCTGACCTCATTGTGACAATATGATCAATATGATCAAATGACCAAAACCGAACTCTCCACTCCACAACCATGGCTTTCTCATAGGCCTCCTATATTGTGTTCGAGCCGTCGTCACTACCCCAGAACCAATCGAGTCCAGTAGACAGTGTACAAAGTAGTAAGCCCGATCGGCATCAGTATCGATTGCACACCAGCCTATTCCATCAAGCGTACATACCGATCCATATAATGCATAACCATTCACCCAATCCTTAAGCGTCCCCATCGACGCCACAGTAGTGCGCAACCAGACATCGACCTTGCCGAACAACGAAGGCGATAAGATGTTCGACCTCATATGATCCGGTGTGGTCAAGACGTCATTAACCTTTTCTTTCCGAGATTCGTACCACCGTGAAACTTTTTCGAGTGACGTCGTTGAAACTCGCGAGGCCCGCCTCGCCTTAGCCGAGTCATTCTAATTCACGTATCGGTGGCGGCGCGCTCGCATCTCCTCATGTAAGTACGAGCATGTACTCCTTGCAAGTACATTTCAAATAGGTGAAACTTTTTGAGATGTACAATCTCGTATGATTTATACTTAGGTGGCAACTAACTTTTAGAACGATTTGCGGACTCTACCTCAACACGTAATTCATTTACAAGTCCCTAAAGGTAGTGGTCGACTTCACCAACCCCGAGACTATAAATGCTTAGTGTCACTAAAGTGGAGTTACTTGGGCTTCGATCCAACACCACTACTCCAAAACTTTCGTCAAAGCTAAAGAGTCGTACATGATGTAATCGTTAGCTCTCAAGTCATCTCAACACTCTGCTCCCTTAGAGTCGCTCTTCGTCCTTTTTCCATTTTCTTTCTCGCCTCCCAAGTCTCGAACCGCGTAAATCTTTTTCAACTTACTCATCGTGTCTCACGTGATACACAAGAGTAAATACGGTTATATCGTATATCTATCGATAGTTTCCCAACTCTCCTCACTTCCCAACGAAGACTTAAGTCGGGATCATAGGGTTCCACTCTAAGTTCAACCATTCTTAACTTATTTGGTTTTGTGTCTTAATTTCAAGAGTCGAGTATTTACAACCTTTGGCTCTGATACCAACTGTGACGGCCCCAATTTCCCATAAAATTGGGCCCCGCCCGGCCTAAGCCCACGTGGACCCCCGAGCCAGTCTCGCAAGGTCAACGCAGGCCTAGTCAGCCTTCCAATCCATTATTACAAGTAATTTCAAAATTTTAAGTTGAGTTATTAGTATTTTGCAAGATGTAAAAATTTAGCGGAAGCAACTAATACATTAAATAACTCAACAAAAAGATCAGGGAGTTAGGCAACCTAATTGTGGAACCCAGTAAATATCATCAGAGGAGAGTAAATACAAAATATACAAAAAAATCACATAGCTATGAAGCCTTCCCTCTGCTACTCGTCCGAGGCTCTGCACTCAGTCAAACATAAGAATGACGAGCCCAGGTAAGTAAATCCAGGAGGACTATACACAACATTTCACAATATCCAAAAGCGAGTCAAATTCATGCAAATAAAACGAAAGGAATAAAGAACGCATGAATATACAAGATGTAAACAATCCATCAATGAGTGAGGCCAAATAACAAGGAGTCCCGACAAAAGGTCGTTGAGTCGCGGAAAAATCCCAGCAGAGACTCGGGTTAGGACGAGCCCCATGCCTCCCAACCCTAACCCTTGCGACTATGAGATATTTACGAACCGGATTAGAGCCCCCAACGTACACTCAATTGGGAGATATCGATGGCGTCCGGGATAAGAGCTCATATCGCGAGATAAACAAGATAACCATGACTCGCTTGCCGAGTGGACCCACTCGATCGACAACAATTTCAACGATAGCTATTATCACAAAGCAGTGAACAACAATAAAGCTATCAAATAACAGTAACAACAACAGCCAATGGAGAGAAATGAAATAATGTATAAATCCCTAACTTGTTTACTTACCTCGAAATTCGTAAATCGAACTCAAGACGTCCCGCTGGCGTCTCGATTTGCGCGCTCGACACCCGACTCCTAAGTCCCTGGTGTCCATTTAGACATTTGAGGGCTAATTTACCAAAATCATGCAAATCACACTGAATTTAGGCGAAGTAAACCTTACCTCCATCGCGTCGTCTCGAAATCGCGCATCCGACCGGTCGACAACGCGCCACCGCGCTGTTCACCGCGTCGCAACCGCCGCTGTCGCTGCCGCGCAGCCCTCACCAGCGTCGCGCTGCTGGATTCCCCCGGCGCTGCTGCTGGAGCACTCCGCATTCGCGGCTGATCCGCCCGTCCGCGAGCCCCCACACCGCTGCTGCTGCTGGGACGCTGGCCGTCCGCGCCGCGCCCATGCTGGTGCTGCCGCCGCCAGATCTGGAGTCGATCGTCCCCACCAGGCGTCGCTACGAGCCGCCACCTGGAGCTCCGGCGCTGGAACCGCCATCCGTACCGGCCGCCATCTCAGCTGCGCTGCTGGTTCGCCTCTGCGTCACCTCCCGCGGCCTCCGCGTGGACCACCACCGCGACCGCGCCGATCTAGCCGGAGCTGATGTGCCGCAGCTGCCTTTCTCCTCGCCGTTGCCGCGCTGGGAGCCGCGGTCGCCGTCCCTCCGCGCCGGCGCTCTCCGCCATCTCTCTCTCGTGGTCTCCTTCTTCCCCATTTTTCTCCTCTATGTCTCGTTTTCTTTCTTTCTCTTCTCTTTTTTTTTTTGTTTCATTCTTATCTGATTCCTTTTTTTATATATATATATATATATATATATATATATATATATATATATATATATATATTATATTATATATATATTATATATATACTTTTTCTTTTTATTTTCTTTTTGATTTCAAATCAAAAGTGTCTTGAGATTCGTGCAACACGAATCTCGAGGCAAACTCAACAACCAAGCAAAGTGCGCATCTCAAGGCACCAACCGCCTCAATTTAAAATCTCGATACTCGCGCTACACACATCACGAGGCGTATCCCACGTCGCACGCGACTCGAGCGCGCCCCGTTCGTATTTCGGTTCTCCGCATTCCCGCATATAATTTTCTCAACCACTAAAATCTCAAATTAGATATTACACATCACTTCGAAGTCTCCACCCGAGATTCGGACATACGCATTTCGACGAGTAGATCCCACATACGACCCGACGACACGTGGCACAAGTCAAATTTTCGGGTCGTTCTGATCTTCCCAATGAATTAGAATTTCGTCCTCGAAATTGAAGGAAGTCTCAAAGGACAATGGTGTTTTATGAACGAAGACCCAAGGTCATACCCGCCCAAGGCCATACTCGCCCGAGGCCATACCTTCATCTTACTCTGTAGGTCGGGCTCCTCCGCGACAAGCTGGGCTCCTCCGCGACGACAGTGGGCTCCTCCGAGACCTATAATTAAAAAACACATCATCTGTCTCCTCCCATCAATATATGCCAGGGCAACATCCTCGCAACATATATTGGAATACAATGAATATACATGAACATTTTAATTTCGTGATCCACCGTCACTAACATACGTATATCTGATGTATGCCCGCGAGAATGTAAATCAGTCTCTCTCATCGAGTGAGTTTCAACCCAACTCGTCGTACCCTCTAGCAGGTTACGGTGGATAGTTGTCGGACTTGACGTGGCAATAGCATGAATATGTTTCTGGCTCTGCTGTACCTGGTTGTCCATACGCCCATACAGGTACGTTGAAACCCCAATCCAAATGGAACATGTCAATGTCCTTGTCCCTGTGCATGACTAGATCGATGTTCTTGTCAGTGCACTCGACTGGATCTCTGACCCTGTCTCTAGCCACTGCTAAGGATCTGACGGTGCTAGCTGATGTACTACACTAGCGTAACTCTGCGTTGGACCATCTAACACTAGCGCCATATACACCGCATACGGTGGAAACGCAATACGCTATGAGATTGCTCTCTTTGCCATGACCGTCTAACCCTCGTTTTCCTCTCGATCCTCTCCAGACCCTCACACTGACTATAACGATGCCGATAATGCGATCGGTACTCGGTGCGTGTGCTCCCACACTCTCACTAGCCATTGACGCGTCGGTGGACATGAAAAAGTCATTGGCAACCCATTACGGTATATCAAGAGAAAATCCAATACCGTGAAGCATCGAGACGTTCATTAATTTTGTCGCAAGCATGTAACATGACTAAAGGCACCAACCCGCCTCATTTTAAAATCTCGATACTTGCGCTACACGCATCACGAGACGTATCCCACGTCGGCACGCAACTAAAGGCTCGCCCCCGTTCGTGTTTCGGTTCTCCGCATTCCCCGCATATACTTTTCTCAACCACTAAAATCTCAAATTGAATATTACACATCACTTCGAAGTCTCCACCCGAGATTTGGACATACGCATTTCGACGAGTGGATCCCACATACGACCCTGACCTGACACGTGGCACAAGTCAAATTTTCGGGTCGTTACAATTATGTATTGTGTAGACTTACTAAGTCATTTTGTACGGTTGTTGGCGTCAAGACGAGAGCGGGGACACGCCTCGAGTAGCGTGCGAGTTGGAAAACCGGGTAGTTAGTATTTTGGTAAGTCTTATGTGATACTAAAATGAAATTGAATAACAATTTGTCAAGTAAATAATATGGAATATATATATTGAGTGACTAGCGACGCGACGGTACGCGGATATCACGGTTCGAACGGGAAACCGGGCGTCGAAACGCTCAAAAACACAGACAAGTGTCTTAGTGGTGTCACAGTTAGATGTCACTTATATAAATACAACAACACACACACTTGTCTTGAAATACACTACACTTGTCCAATGCCACACCACGTGCCCCATCAAACAACTCCCACCTACACACCATACACACACAACACACATGCAAACACAAATGATCAACGATCGGGCCGAAGAAGAGGAAGAAAACCGAGAGCGAGGAAGAAGAAGAATGAATGAGAGAGAGAGAGAGAGAGAGAGAGAGAGAGAGAGAGAGAGAGAGGCAGGGAGAGAGAGAGGGAGAGACCGAGCTCGACGTGAACACAAGGTGAGAGGATATTTTAGTTGATGTTGTGGTTGTTCGTGTTGTTGGTGCGGGTGGCGAACTCGAACGAACTGCCATGGCAGTTCGTCCGAGCTCGAGGAAGGCAGGGGAGTAGTCTCCCCTGCATAGGCGACCCAACCTGGGGTTGGGGATGGAAGCCCAACCCCTGCGACGAGAATAAAAAAAAAAGAAACAGAGCCGATGCTCTGTTTCAACGAAAGAAGAAGAAGACCTGGTTGGGTCGGGCCCCGAAACAGGCGGGTCGGGTCCGACCCGTTTGGGTCGGCCGACCCAAACCGAACCAGGGGCAAGCCGGACCACGACCGGCGGGATCGGGTCATACCGCCCGATCTGGCTGGATCGGGTCGGGTTGACCGGACCCACTAAAATAAAATAAAATAAAATATATATATAAATATATATATATATATATTTAATGAGTTAAATTAATTAAATTGATTTTTAATAAATAAATCCCGAGAAAATAGAGAAAAATATGGAAAAAATATATTTGTGACCCAAATCAATAGAAATTCGAGATTTTCATAAAAAGTGAAGAATTCGAAAGTCGGTCGAGACGTTATTGTGACGGCCCCAAATTCCCAATGCATTTGGGTACGCCGAGCTAGACCGTGCGGAGTCCCGAGTCGGTTTCTCAATGACCGGACGAGCCTAGTCGGACCTCAACTTATTAACATTTTAAGGTTTTTAAGGTTTATGAAAGAGTTATTGCGGTTATAATACGAGTGGAAGCAAAAATCATATTCTAATCAAATAATGGGAAATAACTCAATCAAGGGAAATTAGGAATCTATATAAATGTGGAAACCCCCAAGACAGTCATATCCAAGTCAACAAAATGAAATTATGGAAATCACCTCAAACCTAGTTCCTAGGTTCCAAAACAACTATATATGTATATACAAAAACGTCATACAAAAAGGATAGGTACGAGCCTACATCTCGGTACCTCACGTCCATTTGCTCACAAAAAGTCTCCTAGACACGGTCCCTTGCCCCTCGCTCTCCGTCTTATCGCACCCACCGTCACAAACTAGACGGTGAGCAAGCGAGAGAAATTGAAAGTAAAGCGAGAAGAATATAACGATAATTCATGAAACGACAAACAAGACAGTCTAAATATCATGCGAATGCTTGAAATGCGGGAATATAAATAAGCAAGAATGCATGATAGACATTTGGAAATGATAGCAATCGAAACATGCGTGTTCTACGAGTCAAGAGAGGCAATAAGTAGTCCATATTCCACAACAATACCATAACAATCCACTGACCATCCACAACAATCCAAGTACATGGTATCACACAATCACTAGGGGTGGTCAAACACTCGTGCGCTCGAGTGCCGCGTTTTATCCCTTCTAGTGCGGCCGCATGTACTTCGAGACGTACTTATGCCAAGAACACACATACAAGAACATAGAATGGAATGCCAATGATGGGATAATAACGAACACAAGAAAAGTGAAAATGAATCACATGATATCTTCTTGGCGGCTTACTAACGTACAAATGCTTTTTAAGGCAAGTGTACTTACCCGAGATTATCGTAATCCACGTAAAACTCCCGCGACTCCTAACGCGTATCCTCAAGTTTCCCGTTACGACAAGGTCGGAAACTCGTGTTATTAGGTCGAGTCATTCACTAACACTTAGGTTTAAACTTATCATTATTTCCAATGTTTTGAATGGCTCGGACGGTCATACATTTTAATAAATAAAAGAAGACACTCTCTCTCGGGTTTTGAAGACAAACTACGTATTCGCTTCATCGCGAGTCATAGGCTCGGCTCGATCGTATGCGGGTCACGTCATGGTCTCGCGGACCGGCAACATGATCACGACGTCATAGCCATTCATCGCCACGCGACGTTTGAATAGCAACTATACATTTTTTCGACTCGACGATGGCATCACACGAACTAATTCCAAAAGCCTTACGTACGTTTGTTTCGGACTTAGCCGAGGATTGCTAGACGTCAACTAATATTAAGTGAGACCTCGACAACCTTTAATGATCGTGGTTCGACCAGGTAGGACCGCCGGCGATGGTGTTTTCCGGCGAGCCTCCGACGTACAAATATCGATTCCTTTGCACCTAAAAGCTGTTTTTGGCCACTTTTAGGGTTGTGGGACCCACATACGAGTTTTGGTGGGGTCCCCGACACGTTCGGTTCGGTGGTCCGGCGGTGGCGCCGCCAAAGTGAGGACCTTTTCGGCGAGAGGGTCAATACCTAACAAAAACCGAATTTGTTGTATGTATACAACAAGTACTTTGCATGGGCCATGCGGGGTTGTTCCGGGATGTTTTGGACTTCGGTGGGTCTCGGAGGTCGCCCACGGCCGGTCCTCATCACTGCAGCCACATGCACACGTAACAAGTGTGACGAACAACAACAAAAACAAAGAAAAATGAAGAGAAACGTGAGCGAGGGAGAGCAAACCGTGAGGAGAGGGAGAGTGGTCGAGTGCTCACGGGAGAGAGAGAGAGTGTGAGACCTCGGCGACCTTCCTCGCCACCACGGGACCTCCGACGACGGCTTGGTCTCGGCCAACCGAATGGTGAGCGAACCTAGAGAGAGAGAGCCGTGAGAGAAGTGAAACGCGAGAGAGAGAGAGAAAAGCGAGGTGAGAGTGTTACCTCGGTTGGCGGCTTCCTCCGCGTCCCGGTCCGGTCACCGGCGAGAGCGGAGGCGGCGGTGAGCGAGGGAGAGAGAGACCGTGAGTGAGTGAGGAGTGAAACGCGAGAGAGAGAGAGAAAACCGAGGTGAGAGTGTTACCTCCGGTTGGCGGCTTCCTCCGCGTCCCGAGTCCGGTCCACCGGCGAGAGCGGAGGCGGCGGTGAGGCGAGGAGAGAGCCGTGAGTGAGGAGTGAAACGCGAGAGAGAGAGAGTGATTTTGAAACCGTGAGTGATGGGAGGGAGTTGAAAAATCGGGAGGAGAGAGAGAATGATGGGGGGTGACGTGAGTGATGGGAGTGTGAGGTGTGAGTGATGGGAGTGGGTGGGGTGGTTGGTTTCTTTTTGAATGAAATTTCAAATCAATGTGGTGGGGTGTGTCCTAGGTGTGCCTTGCCCACCCACAAGTCCCCAACCTTAACCCCTGGGTTCCGGACTCACCTTACCTCATCGACCCGTATTTTCTCTCCGTCACGTGCACACTTTCACTTTGTATTTCCTCCCCGGCTACCTAGGCGAGAACTCACGTAAAAACAAAAAGGAAATCGCTCGAGTGGCTCGTGACACGCATTTAATCCATAATGCTATTACACATATCAAAAATCGTAAAATTACCTCGGTGTCGACTCCCGAGGTTCGAAGTCCAGTCCGGTATCGCGTGGCGGGTCACGATCCCGACACGTGTCACATAAGTCGTGTTAGAAATCGAGGGATGTTACGGTCTCCCCCACTTATTAGAATTTCGACCCGAAATTTATTAATAAGTAAACTAAACTTCGACTCAGGAATCAAATAGATAGGGAAAGTGCTCTCGCATGTATGACTCTAGTTCCCAAGTTAACTCCTCGTCCCCGTGGAATTGCCATTTCACGAGAACGGAAGGGATTTCCTTGTTCCTCAATATCTTGACTTTACGGTCGACAATTTGAATTGGTCGTTCCTCGTACGTGGCATCGTCTTGCAATTCGATCGACTCAGTCCACGGTAGGTCGTCGCCTCTCGCCCGACTTATCTAGTCGAAGCATTGAAATGTGAAATTGGGTGAACACCGACGAGCGGGCGGTAACTCTAACCGGTAAGCAACCTTACCGAGGCCCTCTTCACAACTTTGAAGGGACCGATAAATCTAGGAGCAAGCTTCCCTTTGATTCCGAATCGTTTGTGACCCTTCGAGGCGAGACTTTCGGGTATACATAGTCCCCACGTCGTATTGAAGCTCATCGTGATCGATCATAATATTTCTTTTGCCGCTCTTGAGCACTCTTAAGCCTCGACGGATCTGCCGTGCCTTCTCGGTGTGATCAACAACGGTCTCGGGACCAACGGTCACAACATCCTCGGCTCGGCCCAAAGAAGGTGATCTACAAGGCCTGCCATAGAGCGCCTCAAACGGTGCCATACCGATACTTGCACGATAAGCTGTTGTTGTAAGCAAACTCGCACAAATGAAGATACTCTTCCCACGACCCGCCGTATTCCAACACACACATCCCGAGCATGTCTTCCAACACCGTATCAACCTCTGGATTTGTCCGTCGTACGTGGATGGAACGCCGTACTCAACTCTAGTCTGGTGCCGAACTGAGCCTGCATGCTCTGCCACAATAACGAAGTAAACTGCGCTCCTCGATCTGACACGATCGACAACGGAACTCCGTGCAGTCTGACAATCTCCCGCTCGTATAGAATGCTCAGTCTGTCAACTCGATGTGTAGTGGATACGGGTATGAAATGAGCAGATTTCGTCAATCGATCCACAATTACCCAGATGCTATCATGGCCACGAGGAGATCGGGGCAAGCCACTGACAAAATCCATAGCAATGTGCTCCCACTTCCATTGAGGAATAGGTAGGGGCTGCAGCAATCCTCCAGGCCGTCGATGCTCAGCTTTCACACGCTGGCATATCTCGCACGCTCTAATGAATTCGACACATCAGATTTCATCCCTGGCCACCAAAAGAGACGTCGCATGTCGCATACATCTTGGTTCGACCGGATGCACGAGAAAATCGAGAACGGTGAGCCTCCTGGAGTATCTCGGTGCGTAAGTCACCGATGGAATCCACATCGCCCACGATACCTCAAACAAGAGTCGTCGACCGACTCAATCTGGATGTTACGAAGCGTCGACCATCTTGCTTTGAATTGTTGGTACGATTCATCGCCTTGTCCTCGAGAACGATCGAGTGGAAACGGTCTGCAACCTCATCGACCACAAATCGTATCCTGGTAGTCCCCGTGCGTCCGCCGAACTCCTCAACTCGGGCGCCTCAAGAAGACCATACTCGTGAGTCATCGACATACGACCACCTCAAAGATCGGATCCCCTACGGCTCAAAGCATCGCAACCACGTTAGCTTTCCCGGATGATACTCTAACGAGAAATCATAGTCCTTCAAGAACTCTAGCCAACGTCTCTGTCTCAGGTTCGGTTCTCTGCGAGTGAATAAGTACTTCAAGCTCTTGTGGTCTGTGAATAACTCGAAACGTACGCCATACAAGTGGTGCCTCCATATTTTTAATGCGAACACTATTGCAGCCCAACTCTAAGTCGTGTGTCGGGTAGTTCCTCTCGTGCACTTTCATTTGTCGAGATGCATGGCGATAACTTTGCCCTCTTGCATCAATACACAACCCAAGCCAACCTTCGACGCGTCGGTGTACACCACTAAGTCTTTCCCGGTCTCGGCAACGCTAACACAAAGCGCGGTAGTCAATTTTCGCTTCAAAGTGTTGAATGCATGTTCACACTCCTCATCCCAATCAAACTTTGCATTCTTCTTAGTCAATTTTGTCATCGGAGCAACAATCTTGGAGAAGTCTTGCACAAATCGGCGATAGTATCCCGCCAATCCGTAAAAGCTGCGAATTTGCGTAACGGTAGTCGGCGTAGGCCACTCAATCACTGCTCTAACCTTCTCGGGTCAACAAGAACAGGTAGCTCCAACAACATGCCCAAGAAATCGGACTTCCGACAACCAAAACTCGCACTTCTTTGAACTTGGCAAACGATCGATGATCTCTTAAAGTACGCAACACTTTGTTCGTAGATGCCCCTCGTGCTCCTCACGAGTTCGGAATAGATGAGGATGTCGTCTATGAACACAATCACGAACCGATCGAGGTATTCCCTCATCACACGATGCATGAGATCCATGAACATTGCCGGTGCATTAGTCAAACCGAACGGCATGATCGTGGCGAAAATGACCGTATCTCGTCTTTGAACGCCGTCTTTTCTCGATCTTCATCCCTAATCCGAGTGGTGATAGCGATCTTCGCAGATCTATTTTCGAGAACCACCGATCGTAAGTAATAGACCTCGGTGAAATAATACACTCGGTCGTCTCGGTGTCGGCCGATCCTCCAAAGATAAGGCAACAATGATGAGAATCTACCCATATACTCCATAACCGACTCATTAGCGCCTGCCTCAACGCCATGAACTCATTCCTCTTTGCTCGAAGTACGATCGGTGGAAAGTATTTCGATTAAACCGGGTCTTGAAGTCGATCCGGTCTCTCGGAACACCCACGGTAGTAATGATCGTCGTCCACCAATCATACGCTCTCCATGTAACATCGACGAAGAGATAGTCGCTCGCATGTGGTCCTCCGTGGCGATGGTCGAGTGAATCTTCTCATGATTCTTCGAAACAACTCTCTTTGTCTTAACATCTCGTACGCCATAAAACTTCATGGGATCATGTCTCTTAAATTCCCTCCACTCGCTTCGCCTCGGCGATGGCTCCGGACTCTTCGATGGAGTCGTAAGCGAAGTGACCTCTGCATTAGTTCTTCGGCGCATTTGGTGCCTCTGTCGCTCGAGCTATCACCGTCACTAAAGGGTGTGCCTCTCGCCTCGTTTCGCGTGTGCGGCGCAACAACGGCTCCTCGTGTTGCCTCTAACGGAGTCGGAGCGTGGATGCCGCAGCAATCGGGGTCTCGCCCTCGAGTAGTAGTATGTGGCAATGGTGTAGTCGGAGTCGATGGTGTAGCGGTAGGCTGTACGAGTGTCCTCAACAGTCGTAACATTTCTGTGGCTGCGAATCTGCGTCGCAACTCTCTCGAGTCAAGGCATGCACATCGTCCGCACGGCATATCGTGTGCGGATGTGTTGCTATCGTCGCCCGACCGGTCGATCCGTCATCGTCGTCGTCGAATCAAGAAAACGAACTTCTCGAATCGAGTCTATAGCTACCGTATACTACAATAATATACATAGCAATCATAATATGTATTAAAATAATTTGACTCGCCCAATTACTTCCCCGACTAAGTTTCTACGGGATCTAGGGTTTCCACTTTTCGGTTTGACCGTTCCTAACTTCATTTGGTTTCAATGGCTTGTGTTTTATGAATTTTCAACATGAGCAGGTCTATATAACCAAACTGTAGGCTCGATACCAAGCTGTGACGGCCCCAAATTCCCAATGCATTTGGGTACGCCCGCTAGACCGTGCGAGTCCCGAGTCGGTTTCTCGTGAACCGGACGAGCCTAGTCGGCCTCAACTTATTAACATTTTAAGGTTTTTAAGGTTTATGAAAGAGTTATTGCGGTTATAATACAAGCGGAAGCAAAAATCATATTCTAATCAAATAATGGGAAATAACTCAATCAAGGGAAATTAGGAATCTATATAAATGTGGAAACCCCCAAGACAGTCATATCCAAGTCAACAAAATGAAATTATGGAAATCACCTCAAACCTAGTTCCGGTTCCAAAACAACTATATATGTATATACAAAAACGTCATACAAAAAGGATAGGTACGAGCTACATCTCGGTACCTCACGTCCATTGCTCACAAAAAGTCTCCTAGACACGGTCCCTTGCCCCTCTTGCTCTCGTCTTATCTCGCACCCACCGTCACAAACTAGACGGTGAGCAAGCTGAGAGAAATTGAAAGTAAAGCGAGGAAGAATATAACGATAATTCATGAAACGACAAACAAGACAGATCTAAATATCATGCGATGTACCGAAATGCGAGGAATATAAATAAGCAAGAATGCATGATAGACATTTGGAAATGATAGCAATCGAAACATGCGTGTTCTACGAGTCAAGAGAGGCAATAAGTAGTCCATATTCCACAACAATACCATAACAATCCACAACCATCCACAACAATCCAAGTACATGGTATCACACAATCACTAGGGGTGGTCAAACACTCGTGCGCTCGAGTGCCGCGTTTTATCCCTTCTAGTGCGGGCGCATGTACCTTCGAGACGTACTTATGCCAAGAACACACATACAAGAACATAGAATGGAATGCCAATGATGGGATAATAACGAACACAAGAAAAGTGAAAATGAATCACATGATATCTTCTTAGTGGCTTACTAACGTACAAATGCTTTTTAAGGCAAGTGTACTTACACGAGATTATCGTAATCCACGTAAAACTCCCGCGACTCCTAACGCGTATCCTCAAGTTTCCGTTACCCGACAAGGTCGGAAACTCGTGTTATTAGGTCGAGTCATTCACTAACACTTAGGTTTAAACTTATCATTATTTCCAATGTTTTGAATGGCTCGGACGGTCATACATTTTAATAAATAAAAGAAGACACACTCTCTCGGGTTTTGAAGACAAACTACGTATTCGCTTCATCGCGAGTCATAGGCTCGGCTCGATCGTATGCGGGTCACGTCATGGTCTCGCGGACCGCAACATGATCACGACGTCATAGCCATTCATCGCCACGCGACGTTTGAATAGCAACTATACATTTTTTCGACTCGACGATGGCATCACACGAACTAATTCCAAAAGCCTTACGTACGTTTGTTTCGGACTTAGCCGAGGATTGCTAGACGTCAACTAATATTAAGTGAGACCTCGACAACCTTTAATGATCGTGGTTCGCCAGGTAGGACCGCCGGCGATGGTGTTTTCCGGCGAGCCTCGACGTACAAATATCGATTCCTTTGCACCTAAAAAGCTGTTTTTGGCCACTTTTAGGGTTGTGGGACCCACATACGAGTTTTGGTGGGGTCCCCGACACGTTCCGGTTCTGGTGGTCCGGCGGTGGCGCCGCCAGTGAGGACCTTTTCCGGCGAGAGGGTCAATACCTAACAAAAACCGAATTTGTTGTATGTATACAACAAGTACTTTGCATGGGCCATGCGGGGGTTGTTTCCGGGATGTTTTGGACTTCGGTGGGTCTCCGGAGGTCGCCCACGGCCGGTCCTCATCACGGCAGCCACATGCACACGTAACAAGTGTGACGAACAACAACAAAAACAAAGAAAAATGAAGAGAAACGTGAGCCGAGGGAGAGCAAACCGTGAGGAGAGGGAGAGTGGTCGAGTGCTCACGGGAGAGAGAGAGAGTGTGAGACCTCCGGCGACCTTCCTCGCCACCACGGGACCTCCGACGACGGCTTGGTCTCGCCAACCGAATGGTGAGCGAACCTAGAGAGAGAGAGCCCGTGAGAGAAGTGAAACGCGAGAGAGAGAGAGAAAACCGAGGTGAGAGTGTTACCTCCGGTTGGCGGCTTCCTCCGGCGTCCCTGGTCCGGTCACCGGCGAGAGCGGAGGCGGCGGTGAGCTGAGGGAGAGAGAGGCCGTGAGTGAGGAGTGAAACGCGAGAGAGAGAGAAAACCGAGGTGAGAGTGTTACCTCCGGTTGGCGGCTTCCTCCGGCGTCCCTGGTCCGGTCACCGGCGAGAGCGGAGGCGGCGGTGAGCTGAGGGAGAGAGAGACCGTGAGTGAGGAGTGAAACGCGAGAGAGAGAGAGTGATTTTGAAACCGTGAGTGATGGGAGGGAGTTGAAAAATCGGGAGGAGAGAGAGAATGATGGGGGGTGACGTGAGTGATGGGAGTGTGAGGTGTGAGTGATGGGAGTGGGTGGGGTGGTTGGTTTCTTTTTGAATGAAATTTCAAATCAATGTGGTGGGGTGTGTCCTAGGTGTGCCTTGCCCACCCACAAGTCCCCAACCTTAACCCCGGGTTCCGGACTCACCTTACCTCATCGACCCGTATTTTCCTCCGTCACGTGCACACTTTCACTTTGTATTTCCTCCCCCGGCTACCTAGGCGAGAACTCACGTAAAAACAAAAAGGAAATCGCTCGAGTGGCTCGTGACACGCATTTAATCCATAATGCTATTACACATATCAAAAATCGTAAAATTACCTCGGTGTCGACTCCCAAGGTTCGAAGTACGAGTCCAAGTATCGCGTGGCGGGTCACGATCCTGACACGTGTCACATAAGTCGTGTTAGAAATCGAGGGATGTTACAGTTATACGGGGGTTTTACCTCGAAAAACGCGAAATGGGCCGAATGGCCGAAAATAAATAAGAAAAGTGAAATTTGTCTCGACTTCAATTTGGCCTAAGTGAGACATTATTGAATGTTAGGGAATTACGGGGGAACTCAGGCATTTGGGAACGCACTTCGATTCATCGAGGAATCGGCTAGACTAGGACAAGCGTGTGATTTGTAAGTACAACTGTGAGAGTTTTATATTTCATTTCATTCTCTTATTGCTTTATTGGTCTGTTGGTAGATATTACTACTTGTCATCTCACATCATGTTATTCTTGTATCTATTCATGGATGAATATTGTGACATGATGCCTTGTGAATTATTTCATTGCCTCTAATTCCTACACTTGATGTCGTTCTTGAATACAATTGATGAAAAACATGTTAATAGACTACTTTGGATTTAAATAGCCTATTCGATTTCCTTTGGGCTTTGCGGCCTAACTTGTCTTGGAATTCTAGAATTTTGGAATTATTTGTTTTTGAAATGAAAGTAGGGATTATCTAGTGTCCATTGCACGAGAGATGCGCGGTTCACGGTGACATAGATCTACCGGGGTTTCGGCACTCACCACTACACTTGCGCGGCACACGAGGTATGAGACTCGGGGTGGTCGGCAAGTTTGAGATTGATGTTGTAAAGCGTAGAGCGCGGCTCCGCTATTTATGTGAGAAATGTTGAGCGCAGTTCCATATCGTAATGGAAAAAGGTAGGTGATAGGTCTCACCGCCGACCGGACGTAGATCATCTCGACTTAGCATGTGTCTGTCTCTACATCTTTAACTGTGGTATTTACTTGCATTACTTGTTTCAAAGCAATTTATTTCGCTCCTTTATGCTTTTAAATACCATTTGTTTAATTGGAATGTGACATGAAATTCTCCAGTTAGTACTTAAATATCACTATACTCACCGTCTAGTTTGTGACGGTGGGTGTAGGTCCGTCGAGCGATGTGAGACGGGGAAGGAAAAGATCGACGATTATCCCCGAGCCGCGCGCGTCATCGCATCGATTGTAGGTCTTATTTTGATATTTTGATTATATGTTATATACGTCTTTCGAGATACTATTTGGGGTTGTATATTGGGTTGAGCGTTAGTTCCCGACTTGACTTAGACTATTTTCTTGTTTCAATGCATTTTGAGGACTTTATATATGTGATGTCATTTCGATTTTCCACACTTATGATTTTATAAATGGCTTCCGCGTAAGTTACTAATTGCTTCCGCATAATCAATAAGACTTCCGCTAATTAATTAAGTGTATTACTTATCCCGAACACGAGAAAAAAGACGTCTAGGTTGTAAAGGTGACTAATACGTAGTTAAGTTCTCGCGTGTACATGATTAGGGCTTAATTAAGGGATTAGGTCTAAGCGGTGCCCTAGATTAGGAGAGGGCGTCACAGTTGGTATCGAGAGACTAAAATTTTTGAGAATCTCATGGCTTAAGACATTGTGATACCAACGTCACGATTGGTATCGAGCGCTAGGTTTTAGAACCTTAGGGATAAATAAGGAAAACACGAACTCGTATAAAACACAAACCTTAGAAGTGGAAACCGAGATGATCTTTGCCTAGGAACTATTTTGTTGGGAATTGAGTGAAGGTGAAGGTGGTGTGTTTTCTTTATATATACATGTTAATTGCTATATGTATAGAAATACAAGATACGCCTCATAGTAGCTGATTCGCGTACAATTGTCAACATGCAGACACCGATGGCGGATTTGCGCGATGCAGGAGACACTGGAGCTAGCGGTAGTCAACCTTCCATCGTATCAATTGATGATTTTCAGAAGTTGTCTGATCGAATGAACGCTCAGGAGAGACAGATCGCCGAGTTCATCGCCTACATGTCGGCACAGATGACTGCACTGGTTTCGACCGCCCCCGTCACTACATTTACTACTACTAAAGCACCCCCGACCACAAAGACTCCTACTGCACCAGCCACTGCTACTACCGCAGAGGCACGAGCACCAGTACCACCCACAGAGCCAGCGACACCGCGTCCACAAGCACTACCGGTCGTCACGGTACCGGCGACAGAAGCAATAGTAGACCCGCCCACACCCGCTATATCTGAGATCACTGGCTTGTCAAGGGACGCCAAGCTAGTGAAAGAGTTCATTAGACTCAGGCCGACGTATTTTTCGGGAGAGAGGGACCACGATAAGATCGAGAAGTGGATCCTATCGCAGAAGAAGCTACATCTACTACTGGGTATTGAGGACAGACTCCAGCCAGTTCTTTCATACTACACCCTGGATAAGGGTGCTGATGTTTGGTGGCGCACTACAGTGGCGAGCCGAGGCAGTTTCATATCATGGGCAGACTTCAAAGTGGAGTTCTACAAGCAGTATTTTCCGGCTTCGATGTTGCAGAGGTTGAAGAAGAAGTTTATGAGCTTGAGACAGGCTGAGGGGGAGACAGTGATGATGTACCGCGACCGATATGGTTACATGAGGCACTTCGCGGGAGACTTAGTGAAGGATGACGCAGATGACGCCTTCTACTTTGGAGATGGACTAAGGCCAAATATAGCTAGACACATCGTCGGCACCGGGGCCCGCACTCTGCAGGAGATTTATGAGAGAGCACTCGCCCAAGAGACTTATGCGTTGGGCGAGAGAGGAGGAGAGAGCAAACGAGAGGTTACGATCATGGTTCAAAATACGACGGGAGGTGGAGGGTAAGGGACGAGAGGAGAGGGAACCACAGAAGGGTGGGGCACTTGTTGCCCCTATTTTAGCAGTGCCCTACGCACCTCACCCTGCACCCACACAGACATATGGCAGAGCTCCCTTACCACCTTCCACCAGACAGGCATTGTCAGTTCCACCGCCACCGCGATAGCAGCAGCTGTAGGGTGGCCGAGACAGAGGTAGAGGCGAGAGATGGACCACGACAGTGGTCGGCGACAATTACGAGGACAGCGCAATAGGCGGAGGCAAAGATCGTCGGATCACTTGCGGGGAGATGTGGTCGGGTGAGACACATATCTAGGGATTGCACACGTGCCGGCAAAGACATCCCCCACAAAGGCGGGCGAGAGAGAGAGTTCACATGGTCGCACGGCCCAGTCGGAGCGACACGCACCTCATCGAGGTACGATTTCCGTTTATGGTAGAGACTTATATGCATTGTTTGACTCTGGATCCACTGTTTCTTTTATTCCTGGTCGCATGTTAGGCATATTAGGATTGACACCTATTAGGCTTAGCGTACACCTGATTTTGAGCACCGCACCAGGGATAGGTTTACCCTAATAGTCTAGTTCGGGAATGTCCAGAGTAGAGATAGGCGGGGTAGAGTTACCGGCAGATTTTAGAGTCCTCGATATGCTAGAGTTCGACGCGCTGCTAGGGATGGATTGGTTGTCAGCCTACCACGGGCACATCGACTATTTCAGTAACTCTGTCATATTTGAGATTCCGGGACGTCCGATGTTCGTTCACCGAGGTAGTACACCGAGACTCAACACCACGAGAGGTCGGCTTGCATCCAGTGAAGAGATGGAGACTCGGTAGCGTTGTCTGTTAGAAGAGTCGGGACCCAGATTAGAGGAGATACCAGTTGTTCGAGACTTCCCAGATGTTTTCCCTGAGGATTTACCTGGATTACCGCCACCACGAGAGGTAGACTTCATCATAGACCTAGTACGGGTACCGAGGCCGATCGCGATACCGCCGTGCCGCATGGCTCCAGGAGTTGGAGGAGTTGAGGACTCGAACAAGGATTTGGGGGAGAAGTGATTCATCACACCTTCGATGTCATTGTGGGAGCGCCGATTCTGTTTGTGAAGAAGAAGGATGGCAGTTTGAGACTATGCATCGACTACAGGCAGATGAACAAAGTGACAGTAAAAAACAAGTACCCACTTCTGCGAATAGACGATTTATTTGATCGCTGAGAGGAGCACAATATTTCTCCAAGATAGACCTGAGATCGGGGTATCATCACCAGGATCGGGGACGAGGATAGGTCCAAGACAAGATTCGACCGGATACGGACACTATCAGTTCACGGTCATGCCATTCGGGATGACCAACGCCCCCGCCGTATTCATGGATTTGATGCACCGAGTACTTAGACCATATCTTGACCGCTTCGTGATAGTCTTCATCGACGACATCTTGATATACTCGAGGACACGTGAGGATCACGAGCAACACCTCAGAGAGACGTTGCGGACATCGAGGGAATTCGACTTTTCGCTAAGTTCAAGCAAGTGTGAATTCGCTTGCAGAGGTCAAGTTCTTGGGGCACGTTGTTGGAGCAAGCGAGGATTGCGTAGATCGGCCAAGATTCGACGATCATCGATTGGTCGCACCGACACCGATGATCGGAGATCGAAGTTTCTGGGGTTAGCAGGATATTACCGTAGATTTGTGAAGGATTTCTCGAAGATCGCTTCACCGATGACGAGGGTGACACAGAAGGATGTTGCTTATGAGTGGACCGAGAAGTGCGAGGTGCATTTACTCGGTTGAAGAGGTCATTAACTACCGCACCAGTGTTAGATCTTGCAGGCTGGACATGGATTTACGGTGTACACAAATGCTTCTCATACGGTCAGGTTGTGTGTTGATGCGGGGTAGCGGTGTCGTGGCATACACATCGAGACGTTAAAGATACATGAGAAGAACTACCCCACGCACGATCTAGAGTTGAGCGCGGTTGTATTTGCGTTGAAGACTTGGAGACACCTTCTGTATGGATAAAGATTCACACTCTTCACTTATCACAAGAGTCCGAAATATCTTTCGCACGAAAGAGCGAACATGAGACAAGTGAGATGGTTGGAGTTCTTGAAGGAGTACGACTTTTCCTTAGAGTATCACATAGGAAAAGCAAATGTAGTCTCAGATGCGCTGAGTAGGAGCAGAGTAGAGATCTTTGAGGTGGTCGATGTCACATAATGCATAAGTATGGATTACTCGAGACGGCGGCGACATCATGTCGATAGAGGTTCCTACCAATACTCGAGTGATGATTTGCGCACAAATGAGAGACTACAGACCGTGTCTACACACAACGAGTGTCGAGGTTCGGATGACCGATCGATTGTACTCGAGATTCGGCGATGAGTTAGCGCATAGTGCGAGTGTACAGATTGGGCGAGAGACGACGGATCGTGTCCGAGATACCGGGGCGAGTTGTGGATACCGGAGGTACGGAGTCGAGAGATGAGATCCTTCGGAGTCTCACCATTCCAGATTTTCGTACATCCAGCGGGACTAAGATGTACCATGACATGATGAGACATGTCCGGTGGCCTGGGATGAAGGCGGACGTGTCTAGATTCATCAGAAATTGTGGTATATGTCGCAAGTGAAGTCCGAGCATTGCAGACCCGGGGGATTACTACAGCCACTTCCCATTCCTCGGTGGAAGTGGGAAGACATCTCTATGGATTTTGTCAGAGGATTGCCGAGGACCGCGATGAGACATGATTCAATCTGGGTTATAGTTGACAGACTGACGAAGTCTGCTCATTTCCTGCCAATGACATCGCATTACACGTTCGATTAGTGAGCGTCTTGTTCGAGAGAGATTATCAGTCATGTACGGGTACCATTAACCATCACGTCGGATCGAGATGCTACGTATACGTCCGGGATGTGGCGCAAGATGCAAGAAAGCGATGCGACGCACGCGCCTACGATTCAAGACGGCTTTCCACCCTCGCACCGACGGGCGGGCAGAGAGATTGATTCGGGTCCTCGAGGATATGTTGCGGGCATGCGTGTTGGAGTTTGGCGGATCTTGGGCGGATTACCTACCGTTGTGTGAGTTCGCTTATAACAACAATTATCAAATAGCATTGAGATGGCGCCATTTGAGGCTTTGTATATGGCAGACCGTGTCGCTCGCCATTGTGTTGGGTGAGCTAGAGGACCGGGAGATAGTGGGGCTGAAATTGTTGTTGACCACACGGAAAAGGTCAAACTGATCCGTCAGATACTCAGAGGAGCACGGAGAGAGAGAAGAGATATGCAGAGATAAGTATCGCGGTGATCTCGCGTATTCGAGGAGCCTTTGTCTATTTAAAGGTTTCCCTCGGAAGGGTCTTCAAAGATTTTGGGTGAAAGGCAAGCTTGCACCGAGGTACATCGGGCCTTTCATGATTAAGAAACGGGTCGGAAAAGTGGCATACGAGCTTGAATTACCTCCACAGATGTCAGGGGTCCATCCAGTGTTCCACATTTCGATGCTTCGACTAGCCGAGTCGAAGGCAGGCGTTCGATCGACAGTTGACTTGAGTCAGATCGACCTGAGCGAGGACATCACTTACGAGGAACAACCCATTCAGATCCTAGATCGGAAGGTACAACTGTTGAGGAGCAAGTCCATCCCGAAGGTACTTGTCAAGTGGCAATTCCACGATGACACAAAACTCACTTGGGAGCGGGAGGACTACATGCGAGATAGATTCCCGTACCTGTTTGAGTCAGGTAGAACCGTAACTTAAACTTAATTTCGAGGACGAAATTTTCATTTTGTTGAGAATATTTGTCACGGCCCAAATCTCTAACCCCGTTTTAATTCCTTAATCAGGATCACCGACCCTTGACGTGGGACCTACACTGTGATACGTACACCGACCGAGGCACGTGGCCGATGTGTATGATATTTTTGTATTGATGTATGCCTAGTGTTATGTATTGTGTAGACTTACTAAGTCATTTTGTACGGTTGTAGGCGTCGAGACGAGAGCGGGGACACGCCTTGAGTAGCGTGCGAGTCGGAAACCGGGTAGTTAGCATTTTGGTAAGTCTTATGTAATACTAAAATGAAATTGAATAACAATTTGTCAAGTAAATAATATGGAATATATATATTGAGTGACTAGCGACACGGCGGTACGCGGATATCACGGTTCGGACGGAAGCCGGGCGTCGAAACGCTCGAAAACACGAGATAAGTGTCTTAGTGGTGTCACGATTAGATGTCACTTATATAAATACAACAACACACACACTTGTCTTGAAATACACTACACTTGTCCAATGCCACACCACGTGCCCCATCAAACACTCCCACCTACACATCATACACACACAACACACATGCAAACACAAACGATCAACGATCGGGGAAGAAGAGGAAGAAAACCGAGAGAGCGAGGAAGAAGAAGAAGAAGGAGAGAGAGAGAGAGAGAGAGAGAGAGAGAGAGAGAGAGAGAGAGAGAGAGACCGGGAGAGAGAGAGACCGAGCTCGACGTGAACACAAGGTGAGTGGATTTTCCGTTGATGTTGTGGTTGTTCGTGTTGTTGGTGCGGGTAGTCTCCCTGCATGGCGACCCAACTGGGGTTGGGGATGGAAGCCCAACCCCAGCGACGAGAATAAAATAATAATAAAAAAACAGAGCCGATGCTCTGTTTTGAAAAGAAGAAGACCTGTTGGGTCGGGGCGGAGTCGGGTCAGACCGTTTAGTCGACCCGACCCAAACCGAACCAGGGGGCGGCCGGACTCGACCGGCGGGATCGGGTCATGCCGACCCGGATCCATTTGGATCGGGTCGGGTTGACCCGGACCCACTAAAATAAAATAAAATAAAATAAATATATATATATTTAATGAGTTAAATTAATTAAACTGATTTTTAATAAATAAATCCCAGAAAATAGAGAAAAATATGGAAAAAATATATTTGTGACCCAAATCAATAGAAATTCGAGATTTTCATAAAAAGTGAAGAATTCAAAAGTCGGTCGAGACGTTATACGGGGGTTTTACCTCGAAAAACGCGAAATGGGCCGAATGGTCGAAAATAAATAAGAAAAGTGAAATTTGTCTCGACTTCGATTTGGCCTAAGTGAGACATTATTGAATGTTAGGGAATTACGTGGGAACTCAGGCGTTTGGGCACGCACTTCGATTCGTCGAGGAATCGGCTAGACTAGGACAAGCGTGTGATTGTAAGTACAATTGTGAGAATTTTATATTTCATTTCATTCTCTTATTGCTTTATTGGTCTGTTAGTAGACATTACTACTTGTCATCTCACATCATGTTGTTCTTGTATCTATTCATGGATGAATATTGTGACATGATGCCTTGTGAATTATTTCATTGCCTCTAATTCTTACACTTGATGTCGTTCTTGAATACAATTGATGAAAAGCATGCTAATTGACTACTTTGGATTTTAAATAGCCTTGTATTCGATTTCCTTTGGGCTTTGCAGCCTAACTTGTCTTGGAATTCTAGAATTTTGGAATTATTTGTTTTTGAAACGAAAGTATGGATTATCTAGTGTCCATTGCACGAGAGATGCGCGGTTCACGGGGACATAGGTCTACCTGGGGTTCGGCACTCACCACTACACTTACGCGACACACGAGGTATGGGACTCGGGGTGGTCGGCAAGTATGAGATTAATGTTGTAAAACGTAGAGCGCGGCTCCGCTATTTTTATGTGAGAAATGTTGAGCGCTTAGTTCCATATCGTAGTGGAAAAAGGTAGGTGATAGGTCTCACCGCCGACCGGACGTAGATCATCTCGACTTAGCTCGTGTGTCTGTCTCTACATCTTTAATCGTGGTATTTACTTGCATTACTTGTTTCAAAGCAATTTATTTCGCTCCTTTATGCTTTTAAATACCATTTGTTTAATTGGAAATGTGACATGAAATTCTCCTAGTCAAGTACTTAAATATCACTATACTCACCGTCTAGTTTGTAACGGTGGGTGTAGGTCCGAAAGCGATAGCAGACTAGGGAAGGAAAAGATCGGCGATTATCCCCCGAGCCCATGCGCGTCACTGCATCGATTGTAGGTCTTATTTTGATATTTTGATTATATGTTATATACGTCTTTCAGATACTATTTGGGGTTGTATATTGGGTTGAGCGTTAGTTCCCCGACTTGACTTAGACTATTTTACTGTTTCAATGCATTTTGAGGACTTTATATATGTGATGTCATTTCCTGGTTTTCCACACTTAGGATTTTATAAATGGCTTCCACATAAGTTACTAATTGCTTCCGCATAATCAATAAGACTTCCGCTAATTAATTAAGTGTATTACTTATCCTGAACACGAGAAAAAAGACGTCTAGGTTGTAAAGGCTGACTAATACGTAGTTAAGTCCTGCGTGGACATGATTAGGACTTAATTACGGAATTAGGCCAGGCGGTGCCCTAGATTAGGAGAGGGGGCGTCACAAATAGTTTTTCCCTTTTTATGTAAAAACATAACAAATGATTAAATATATGTTCACAACTTGATTCATTTATAAACAAAATATACTATTCGTATGAGTTGGTGAGACAACCTCCAGATTGGGTGACGAGACATAGTCTACTTAATATCATGCCTCCTCGAACGGGATAACCCGTCTCCCTTTCAATGTTTAGCTTTACCGGGGACAAGGCTTACCCACTATCAACTCAAACTTATAGCATTATTTGTATTATAAAATCAAGAATAGAGCAATAACTAATCGCTTGTAGTTTTAAAAGAAAAACTATATGTCACACATTGACTTTTGATTTCTGATGTAGAAGATCGTACGAGACGCAACTACATGGCATACTTTCGCAATCAGTGACGTTATAATGCATAGTATATGAATAAAGTATGCATATATAAGTGATGCATGTAATAAAAGGAAGCAACCATGATAATATAGAAATAAATTGAACTTATTTAAATAACAAAAGTTATACCTTCCTAGCTTTGTCTCCTTAATAAGCCTTCTTGAACTTCAAGATCTCCTTAATCTTTAGAAAGCAAGCTCGTGCGATAACGTGTTGTGAATTGAATTGGAACTTGCTAAGAACTAGAGAAGGAAAATAGAAAACTAAGAACTTCTACTACTACAAACTACTACTACAAATGAGAAGAGAAGAAATGAGATAGTTGGAATGAGAAGTTTTCATTTAACTTGGTGCGTGAATTACAATGGGGTTAGCACCCTTTATATAGGCCATTTGGTGATGATGATAATTGTACTTATAAAATGTGTACAAGTTTTACATACAGCAACATAGACAATACATGGAAGAGTTGGTGTACATTGGAGATGATTATTTACAACACAATTGACTTAATTTTGCACGTCATATGCTATTTTTGCTTTTTTTTTTTGGTCAAATATGGCATAGGGTTTGGCGCCCTTGGATGAACATAAGAGAAAATACATGATCCATTCCATAGGCAGCCAAGTGAAAAACCTTGATTTCTAAAGCTCTCCGCAGCGTTGTGGGAGAGGGAGAGGGAGAGTGAGAGTGAGAGAGAGGAAATGATGGAAGAGAGAAGAGGACAGGAAGCCCTACTAGTACCCTCTTCCAACAACCCCCTCCTTCAATTGCAGGCACGATTTAAGGATGTGGAGAAGGGGTTCCGCGACTGGCTCTCCAAGCAGTCCATGCCCGTGGAGGCTGCAGTGGTCACCGCCACCAGCGCCATACAGGGTGGTGCCATTGGGGCCCTCATGGGCACTCTGACCTCCGACCTCTCCTCCCCTTTTCCAACTCCTCCTCCTCCTGAGGCTGCTGGACTCAACCCTCAAGCCATGGCTTCTTTCAAGCAAGCTCAGGTCTTTCTCTTTCTATCCCTCTTTCTTCCTCAAGTTTCTGTTTCCACTTCTTCTTCACTACTACTGCTTTCTCTTGCTCCGCAGGCTCTCACTGGCGGCCCCTTAGCGCAAGCTCGCAATTTTGCTGTCATGACGGGCGTTAATGCTGGAATCTCTTGTGTTATGAAGAGAATTAGGGGAAAGGAAGACGTCCAAACCAGGTAACCATTGTTTGCCTAACATTTACCAGATGTGCTATTGCTGCTTTTTCTCATCCACCTGTAAATTATTATTCTCTAGCATGGTTGCCGCTTTTGGTTCTGGAGCCATGTTTTCTCTGGTCAGTGGCATGGGAGGACCAAATCAGGCTGCAAATGCTGTTACTTCTGGCCTTTTCTTTGCTCTTGTTCAAGGTGGTCTTTTCAAGGTAATATTATGCCTCTGCTTCTTTAATAACTAATATGCATTATCAAATTTCTCAAAATTCAATTTCACTTTCCCTTTTTGCCAAGAGATTTGGGCTTTTAATCTCGAAGCCGTTCGAGTCAAGTAATTAGTAATAGCAATGAAAAGGAACTGATTTCAATCTCTCAATAGTTTGATTTCTAGTTTAATAACTTGAAAGGGCGCCATCACCTGCATTAAATTTGGCCAAGTATAAAAGTTTGTTCCATGTAGCTAGCCCCATATAATTTGGGATTTAGGCTGTATGGTTATTTTTGTTGTAACGGCATGATTCAATTTATGAATTGTGAAGCTCATTTGAATCCCTACCTGAAAAATCACGACTCTCATTCTTTATCCTTGTGATTTCATGATATTCGGTTGCACTAAATCGAGCAAAATGGAAGAGTTTGATACATGTAGCCAACCCGAACTGATGTCGTGATATTTATTGTTGTTGTTATTGATAATAGCCAAATTTATGTTTCTACTGTTTTGTTCACACTTCCTCTATCGAGTACCCAATTCTTGTAACTCTTGTATCAATCCTTTTGAGTTATTCTTACAACTTTTTTGGGTTATCCTTTTGTTATTAACTAGGTTCTCTCAACCAACTTCTGAGTGTGAGCTTGAGGCCTTAAATTCTAACAATTTATTTATGGTTGTGCATTTGTGCTCTATAAATTATAAATGGCTTATCGTGATACTCATATTAATAAATTCTAACATGTAATATGGGTTTGTCGTGTACATGTATTTTTTATGTTTGTTTATTTTAGTAGTGTAGGTTTAATGCCAGTGAAAAATAATTGTAGTTGTTGAACTATAGTTTATAATTTTGTGCATACGTGCAAGTTGGATTGTAGAGTGCAAGTCCCATCATTACCAGCATAGTTGCACTTACTGAATTTGTTGCCTCACATGATCCTTGAGAACTTTTTGAAATTAATTTTTTGAGGTAGGAAAAAATTATTCATTAGTTACAAAAAATATAATGCATTTGTACTCCTATAAAAAAAATATAATGCATTTGTACTAGTAAAGTATGGATAGTCTTGAGAGAGCATACTTGATACAATGAAAGTTAGAGTGATGGCCTACAAAAACTTGACTCAATAGAAACTAAAGAAATTCGGCGAGGTAGGGGTAGATCTGAAGCAAACTTGGGACGCATTAATTAGGAGGGATTTAAATAATTTTGAAAGCACACCATCAATCGTACTAAATCAAGCGCAACGGAAGACTTTGATCCATATATTTGTGGTTCTTTTCCCCCACGAGAACAACTTATTTTTCATTTGTTTTCTCATTTTGAATTAGCTTGTACAATAGGATTCTAAATTTTTGTTTTCTCATTTGATGGAGTACTTGCGGTTCTTTTCCTAGATTCTTGTCTAGTATTCTTTTGATCTTTGAGGGTAAGGGGTAAATTTCTTGGACATTTTCAGCTTGGACAGAAGTTTTCTCAGCCACCAGCCGAAGACATCTACTACTCGAGGACACGATGTATGTTGAGTAGTCTTGGCCTCCAGGATTATGAGAGAAACTTTAAGAAAGGGTTGCTAACAGACAGTACCTTACCTCTCGCTGATCGATAGGCAAGTAAAATACTTCCTCTTACTTTACGGCGAACTAGCGAGTTGCTCACCCGTTGTCTTGGTTTGTTTTTTCAGTGCTCGAGAGATGTGAAAATTCCTCCTGGTCCGCGGCTTCGATTCTTGATCACATCCAGAGGTACAGGCCACCTACCATTTAATTTAGGCCTCTTTTCTGTTGTGTGCTTATTTCAACCGTAGCATCCTTGTGCATTTCTTGTTTCCAGGAATTCTGAACTGGGGAAGAGATGAGGAGGATTAGCGACATCTTGTTTCGTCGGTTTTGGTTACAATAATACGTTTTTCTTATAAATCTGTAGTTTTTATTGATTGGGTCTAATTATAATGTCGTCGCAAATTCACATTTCAGTTTAGGAGTCTTGATCTATATTAGTAAAGGCGTGTTATTCAATTACCGTGCAACATACATACAGTGAATGAAGACAACCTAAGACTTGCAACGTGGGAAGGCAACTCAAAAACACGTTGAGTATGAATGGTCGAGATCAATGATGAATTTGATAGCCGCATGTAGTGACAACTCAAAAAATGCATGTTGAGTATGAGAATGGTCAAGATCAATGATGAATTTGATAACCGCATGTAGAATTTATTTGGAATGGAAGTAAACAAAAGATGTTATTGGAACAACTTCTAACCAAAATGAAGACCACCCAGTGATTCAAAAGCTAAAATTATAATAGAGTATCAATCGGAAAAAAGATTTTTAAGCTTTAAAAGCTGTGCGTTTAATGTCGAATTGCTTATAAGTAATTGTTGATCCAAACCTAAAACAAATTTGTGGCCATAGAGTTGAAGAAAAAATGCAAGATGTTCAATTAGTTTTAGGAAGGAAGATGTTACAATGACACTTCAATGTCGCATCGGGGTGACGTGGGTGTGTTCAATTAGTTTTAGGAAGGAAGATGGTACGATGATACTTTAAAGTCACTTTGAGGTCTTTGTGATGTGCGGGCCCTACACGAAAATGTGTGTGCACGTATAGTTGGGGGGGGGGGGGGGGCAAATAACATAACCTTGTCAAGTCAATATATATATACACACTTATGCTTTAAGTTTTTTACAAATTTATACTAACGCTTCAATTTTTACAAATGCATCATAACTTTTTAGTTTTTTTACAAACTATCTTAAATCTTCTCATGTTTTAAGTTTTCAATTTTACAAATTGTAGCCCGTAACATGATAAATTTGAAGAAACTCTTCCTATTTGCAACAACAAAGTTAAAAGTAATCTTAAATCAATTTATATATATATATATATAAGATATGTTTATGTGAGAAGCTCTCACAACGCGACGTATGATTGTCACTCTTTTGTATATAGTACTTGCATCAAGTAATTGATTCATAACTTTGTTACTTACGAATGATCCTTTGAACTTCGAGTTCATATTAATTTATACATGGATCATAATAAACAAATTTAATGCAATTTGATGCGTTTCAAGCAATTTCACGTCATTCCTTTGAATAAACTTATATCTCCCCTAATGGTGGGAAAAAGCGCTTCATCAAAGTGACAATTAGCAAAACTTGCTATAAATAATTTCCCTATTAGGGATTCAAGACATCTTATAATATGATTAATGGAGAGTAAATCAATATACGTCTCCTATTGATTTGCCTTGAGATAATCTCCAGCTGAAAAAAAATCCAGTTCGATAAAGGATGTCCGTGCGAATTTATGATATTTTCGCATTATTGATGATTATGAATAATCAAATAGATCTTTCCACATTATGAATGTCATTTGATTTATGATGACATTCGTTTTAATGTGTCTTATATATTTCAGAAGTTAAAGCCGGAAATATTATACTCAGATTAAATCATATAGATAAATTTTCTATTATTCTGAGTAGACTTCTTCTGAACAAGACATTAACAATAAAATGGTTGTATTAGATATTGCCTGAACATTAGCCTCTGCTAAGTTCGAATCGAGAAATATTGAGTTTTGTACATGCATGTAGCACGATACATAAGACATAAACTCATCGCCCATATTTAGGTCACGATTTAAACACATCTCGATGTGCTTGTTTTATCGAGTCATTTTCAATGATAAAATTCATAATATTTTGCCTTTGATTTTGAAGGCATGGTAAAGGTCACAAAAATATTCGGGTATAAATATGACAATATTTAGGCAAAATAGCCTTTCATATATGACCAAAAAAATGTCACAATTATGAGCGCTCATTGTCAATAATTATTTGTCATTTGTAGTGGTGCACCACTTTTGTTCCAACTTTTGGTGGAATTGTCAATACGACCTTTACATGATATTTTCATCTTTTTCACGTCCATAAATTTATTATTGCGATCATGATCATTATACGCAACATATGCTTCTTAATTTGAAGTGAACTAATTGGACATGAGCGATATTATATTTATAATATCTCATTATTTTACTCTACCTACCATGAGACAAGAAATCAATTCTTAATATTTATTGGATTGACGTGCGCACTCGATATTTGTTGCGCAATAAATTAATCGAGGCGGGCCACGCGACCTTATTTTTATTGTCTCATCATCATATTTTCACATAGCCTCAACATAGAGATAATTAAAATTGTGGAATTATAATTAATATTTAAGCTGATTAAATTTTGTAGCATGAGACTCGGTAGCTCATTTTGAGCTTTTGGAGCATTACCATTTTGGTATGTATATATATAACTCCATAAGGTGAAAAGATATATAAAGTGAAATATTCACTTTTCAAATATCTAAAGAGAAATTGGCGAATGATTATGTATAACACACGATTTTCCATATATGCTTTATTCACAAATTGTAGTATCTAATTGTCATGACAAGTAATTCTTGTCGGTAATATAATAAGGCAACAAGTTCAACTATGGTGAATAATATTTTGAAAATAAATTTAATATAAAATAGTTTTTCCTTTTTATGTAAAAACATAACACATGATTAAATATATGTTCACAACTTGATTCATTAATAAACAAAATATACTATTCGTATGAGTTGGTGGGACAACCTCCAGGTTGGGTGGCGAGACATAGTCTACTTAATATCATGCCTCCTCGAGCGGGATAACCCGTCTCCCTTTCAATGTTTAGCTTTTCTGGGGGACAAGACTTACCCACTATCAACTCAAACTTATAACATTATTTGTATTATAAAATCAAGAATAGAGCAATAACTAATCGCTTGTAGTTTTAAGAGAAAAACTATATGTCACACATTGACTTTTGATTTCGATGTAGAAGATCGTACGAGACGCAACTACAGAGCATACTTTCGCAATCGGTGGCGTTATAATGCATAGTATATGAATAAAGTATGCATATATAAGTGATGCATGTAATAAAAGGAAGCAACCATGATAATATATAAATAAATTGAATTTATTTAAATAACAAAAGTTATACCTTCCTAGCTTTGTCTCCTTAACAAGCCTTCTTGAACTTCAAGATCTCCTTACGCTAGAAAGCAAGCTCGTCTTGCGATAACGTGTTGTGAATTGAATTGGAACTTGCTAAGAACTAGAGAAGGAAAATAGAAGACTAAGAACTTCTACTACTACAAACTACTACTACAAACTACTACTACAAATGAGAAGAGAAGAAATGAGATAGTTGGAATGAGAAGTTTTCATTTAACTTGGTGTGTGAATTACAATGGGGTTAGCACCCTTTATATAGGTCATTTGGTGATGATGATAATTGTACTTATACAATGTGTACAAGTTATACATACACCACAAGTCATATAACACATCACAAGCAACATAGACAATACATGGAAGAGTTGGTGTACATTGGAGAGGATTACAAGTTACATGACAATACATGGATAAGTGATTATACATTGGAGTTGAATACAAGTTATGTAGAGTGTACAAGTTACATTCAATGTAGAAGTCATACTTGATGTTACAATTCAATGTGAGAGTCATGTTTGACAATGTGATCATTCATAAGCTTGGTTAAATGGTCATCCAATTTACAACACAATTGACTTAATTTTGCACGTCATATGCTTTTTTTGCTTTTTTTTTTAGGTCAAATATGGCATAGGCTTTGGCGCCCTTGGATGAACATAAGAGAAAATACATGATCCATTCCATAGGCAGCCAAGTGAAAAACCTTGATTTCTAAAGCTCTCCGCAGCGTTGTGGGAGAGGGAGAGGGAGAGTGAGAGTGAGAGAGAGGAAATGATGGAAGAGAGAAGAGGACAGGAAGCCCTACTAGTACCCTCTTCCAACAACCCCCTCCTTCAATTGCAGGCACGATTTAAGGATGTGGAGAAGGGGTTCCGCGACTGGCTCTCCAAGCAGTCCATGCCCGTGGAGGCTGCAGTGGTCACCGCCACCAGCGCCATACAGGGTGGTGCCATTGGGGCCCTCATGGGCACTCTGACCTCCGACCTCTCCTCCCCTTTTCCAACTCCTCCTCCTCCTGAGGCTGCTGGACTCAACCCTCAAGCCATGGCTTCTTTCAAGCAAGCTCAGGTCTTTCTCTTTCTATCCCTCTTTCTTCCTCAAGTTTCTGTTTCCACTTCTTCTTCACTACTACTGCTTTCTCTTGCTCCGCAGGCTCTCACTGGCGGCCCCTTAGCGCAAGCTCGCAATTTTGCTGTCATGACGGGCGTTAATGCTGGAATCTCTTGTGTTATGAAGAGAATTAGGGGAAAGGAAGACGTCCAAACCAGGTAACCATTGTTTGCCTAACATTTACCAGATGTGCTATTGCTGCTTTTTCTCATCCACCTGTAAATTATTATTCTCTAGCATGGTTGCCGCTTTTGGTTCTGGAGCCATGTTTTCTCTGGTCAGTGGCATGGGAGGACCAAATCAGGCTGCAAATGCTGTTACTTCTGGCCTTTTCTTTGCTCTTGTTCAAGGTGGTCTTTTCAAGGTAATATTATGCCTCTGCTTCTTTAATAACTAATATGCATTATCAAATTTCTCAAAATTCAATTTCACTTTCCCTTTTTGCCAAGAGATTTGGGCTTTTAATCTCGAAGCCGTTCGAGTCAAGTAATTAGTAATAGCAATGAAAAGGAACTGATTTCAATCTCTCAATAGTTTGATTTCTAGTTTAATAACTTGAAAGGGCGCCATCACCTGCATTAAATTTGGCCAAGTATAAAAGTTTGTTCCATGTAGCTAGCCCCATATAATTTGGGATTTAGGCTGTATGGTTATTTTTGTTGTAACGGCATGATTCAATTTATGAATTGTGAAGCTCATTTGAATCCCTACCTGAAAAATCACTACTCTCATTCTTTATCCTTGTGATTTCATGATATTCGGTTGCACTAAATCGAGCAAAATGGAAGAGTTTGATACATGTAGCCAACCCGAACTGATGTCGTGATATTTATTGTTGTTGTTATTGATAATAGCCAAATTTATGTTTCTACTGTTTTGTTCACACTTCCTCTATCGAGTACCCAATTCTTGTAACTCTTGTATCAATCCTTTTGAGTTATTCTTACAACTTTTTTGGGTTATCCTTTTGTTATTAACTAGGTTCTCTCAACCAACTTCTGAGTGTGAGCTTGAGGCCTTAAATTCTAACAATTTATTTATGGTTGTGCATTTGTGCTCTATAAATTATAAATGGCTTATCGTGATACTCATATTAATAAATTCTAACATGTAATATGGGTTTGTCGTGTACATGTATTTTTTATGTTTGTTTATTTTAGTAGTGTAGGTTTAATGCCAGTGAAAAATAATTGTAGTTGTTGAACTATAGTTTATAATTTTGTGCATACGTGCAAGTTGGATTGTAGAGTGCAAGTCCCATCATTGCCAGCATAGTTGCACTTACTGAATTTGTTGCCTCACATGATCCATGAGAACTTTTAGAAATAAATTTTTTGAGGTAGGAAAAAATTATTCATTAGTTACAAAAAATATAATGCATTTGTACTCCTATAAAAAAAATATAATGCATTTGTACTAGTACAGTATGGATAGTCTTGAGAGAGCATACTGATACAATGAAAGTTAGAGTGATGGCCTACAAAAACTTGACTCAATAGAAACTAAAGAAATTCGGCGAGGTAGGGGTAGACTGAAGCAAACTTGGGACGCATTAATTAGGAGGGATTTAAATAATTTTGAAAGCACACCATCAATCGTACTAAATCAAGCGCAACGGAAGACTTTGATCCATATATTTGTGGTTCTTTTCCCCCACGAGAACAACTTATTTTTCATTTGTTTTCTCATTTTGAATTAGCTTGTACAATAGGATTCTAAATTTTTGTTTTCTCATTTGATGGAGTACTTGCGGTTCTTTTCCTAGATTCTTGTCTAGTATTCTTTTGATCTTTGAGGGTAAGGGGTAAATTTCTTGGACATTTTCAGCTTGGACAGAAGTTTTCTCAGCCACCAGCCGAAGACATCTACTACTCGAGGACACGATGTATGTTGAGTAGTCTTGGCCTCCAGGATTATGAGAGAAACTTTAAGAAAGGGTTGCTAACAGACAGTACCTTACCTCTGCTGACTGATAGGCAAGTAAAATACTTCCTCTTACTTTACGGCGAACTAGCGAGTTGCTCACCCGTTGTCTTGGTTTTTTTTTCAGTGCTCTGAGAGATGTGAAAATTCCTCCTGGTCCGCGGCTTCTGATTCTTGATCACATCCAGAGGTACTGGCCACCTACCATTTAATTTAGGCCTCTTTACTGTTGTGTGCTTATTTCAACCGTAGCATCCTTGTGCATTTCTTGTTTCCAGGAATTCTGAACTGGGGAAGAGATGAGGAGGATTAGCGACATCTTGTTTCGTCGGTTTTGGTTACAATAATACGTTTTTCTTATAAATCTGTAGTTTTTATTGATTGGGTCTAATTATAATGTCGTCGCAAATTCACATTTCAGTTTTAGGAGTCTTGATCTATATTAGTAAAGGCGTGTTATTCAATTACCGTGCAACATACATACAGTGAATGAAGACAACCTAAGACTTGCAACGTGGGAAGGCAACTCAAAAACACGTTGAGTATGAATGGTCGAGATCAATGATGAATTTGATAGCCGCATGTAGTGACAACTCAAAAAATGCATGTTGAGTATGAGAATGGTCAAGATCAATGATGAATTTGATAACCGCATGTAGAATTTATTTGGAATGGAAGTAAACAAAAGATGTTATTGGAACAACTTCTAACCAAAATGAAGACCACCCAGTGATTCAAAAGCTAAAATTATAATAGAGTATCAATCGGAAAAAAGATTTTTAAGCTTTAAAAGCTGTGCGTTTAATGTCGAATTGCTTATAAGTAATTGTTGATCCAAACCTAAAACAAATTTGTGGCCATAGAGTTGAAGAAAAAATGCAAGATGTTCAATTAGTTTTAGGAAGGAAGATGTTACAATGACACTTCAAAGTCGCATCAGGACGACGTGTGACGTGTTGTGTGGGTGTGTTCAATTAGTTTTAGGAAGGAAGATGGTACGATGATACTTTCAAGTCACAGTGAGGTGCTGTGATGTGCGGGCCTTACACGAAAATGTGTGTGCACGTATTGTGGGGTGGGTAACATAACCTTGTCAAGTCAATATATATATACACACTTATGCTTTAAGTTTTTTACAAATTTATACTAACGCTTCAATTTTTACAAATGCATCATAACTTTTTAGTTTTTTTACAAACTATCTTAAATCTTCTCATGTTTTAAGTTTTCAATTTTACAAATTGTAGCCCGTAACATGATAAATTTGAAGAAACTCTTCCTATTTGCAACAACAAAGTTAAAAGTAATCTTAAATCAATTTATATATATATATATAAGATATGTTTATGTGAGAAGCTCTCACAACGCGACGTATGATTGTCACTCTTTTGTATATAGTACTTGCATCAAGTAATTGATTCATAACTTTGTTACTTCGAATGATCCTTTGAACTTGAGTTCATATTAATTTATACATGGATCATAATACAACAAATTTAATGCAATTTGATGCGTTTCAAGCAATTTCACGTCATTCCTTTGAATGGCTTATATCTCCCCTAATGGTGGGAAAGCGCTTGCTTCATCAAAGTGACAATTAGCAAAACTTGCTATAAATAATTTCCCTATTAGGGATTCAAGACATCTTATAATATGATTAATGGAGTGTAAATCAATATACGTCTCCTATTGATTTGCTTGAGATAATCTCCAGTGAAAAAAAAAATCAAGTTCGATAAAGGATGTCCGTGCGAATTTATGATATTTTCGCATTATTGATGATTATGAATAATCAAATAGATATTTTCACATTATGAATGTCATTTGATTTATGATGACATTCGTTTTAATGTGTCTTATATATTTCAGAAGTTAAAGCCGGAAATATTATACTCAGATTAAATCATATAGATAAATTTTCTATTATTCTGAGTAGACTTCTTCTGAACAAGACATTAACAATAAAATGGTTGTATTAGATATTGCCTGAACATTAGCCTCCGCTAAGTTCGAATTCGAGAAATATTCACTTTTGTACATGCATGTAGCACGATACATAAGACATAAACTCATCGCCCATATTTAGGTCACGATTTAAACACATCTCGATGTGCTTGTTTTATCGAGTCATTTTCAATGATAAAATTCATAATATTTTGCCTTTGATTTTGAAGGCATGGTAAATGTCACAAAAATATTCGGGTATAAATATGACAATATTTAGGCAAAATAGCCTTTCATATATGACCAAAAAAATGTCACAATTATGAGCGCTCATTGTCAATAATTATTTGTCATTTGTAGTGGTGCACAACTTTTGTTCCAATTTTTTTTTTGGTGGAATTGTCAATACGACCTTTACATGATATTTTCATCATTTTTCACGTCCATAAATTTATTATTGCGATCATGATCATTATACGCAACATATGCTTCTTAATTTGAAGTGAACTAATTGGACATGAGCGATATTATATTTATAATATCTCATTATTTTACTCACTACCATGAGACAAGAAATCAATTCTTAATATTTATTGGATTGACGTGCGCACTCGATATTTGTTGCAAAGCAATAAATTAATCGAGGCGAGCCACGTGACCTTATTTTTATTGTCTCATCATCATATTTTCACATAGCCTCAACATAGAGATAATTAAAATTGTGGAATTATAATTAATATTTAAGCGATTAAATTTTGTAGCATGAGACTCTGGTAGCTCATTTTGAGCTTTTGGAGCATTACCATTTTGGTATGTATATATATAACTCCATAAGGTGAAAAGATATATAAAGTGAAATATTCACTTTTCAAATCTCTAAAGAGAAATTGGCGAATGATTATGTATAACACACAGTTTTGCATATATGCTTTATTCACAAATTGTAGTATCTAATTGTCATGACAAGTAATTCTTGTCGGTAATATAATAAGGCAACAAGTTCAACTATGGTTGAATAATATTTTGAAAATAAATTTAATATAAAATAGTTTTTCCCTTTTTATGTAAAAACATAACACATGATTAAATATATGTTCACAACTTGATTCATTAATAAACAAAATATATTATTCGTATGAGTTGGTGGGACAACCTCCAGGTTGGGTGGCGAGACATAGTCTACTTAATATCATGCCTCCTCGAACGGGATAACCCGTCACCCTTTCAATGTTTAGCTTTACCGGGGATAAGGCTTACCCACTATCAACTCAAACTTATAACATTATTTGTATTATAAAATCAAGAATAGAGCAATAACTAATCGCTTGTAGTTTTAAGAGAAAACTATATGTCACACATTGACTTTTGATTTACGATGTAGAAGATCGTACGAGACGCAACTACAGAGCATACTTTCGCAATCAGTGACGTTATAATGCATAGTATATGAATAAAGTATGCATATATAAGTGATGCATGTAATAAAAGGAAGCAACCATGATAATATATAAATAAATTGAATTTATTTAAATAACAAAAGTTATACCTTCCTAGCTTTGTCTCCTTAATAAGCCTTCTTGAACTTCAAGATCTCCTTAATGCTGAGCAAGCTCGTGCGATAACGTGTTGTGAATTGAATTGGAACTTGCTAAGAACTAGAGAAGGAAAATAGAAGACTAAGAACTACTACTACAAACTACTACTACAAACTACTACTACAAATGAGAAGAGAAGAAATGAGATAGTTGGAATGAGAAGTTTTCATTTAACTTGGTGTGTTAATTACAATGGGGTTAGCACCCTTTATATATGTCATTTGGTGATGATGATAATTGTACTTATACAATGTGTACAAGTTTTACATACACCACAAGTCATATAACACATCACAAGCAACATAGACAATACATGGAAGAGTTGGTGTACATTGGAGAGGATTACAAGTTACATGACAATACATGGATAAGTGATTATACATTGGAGTTGAATACAAGTTATGTAGAGTGTACAAGTTACATTCAATGTAGAAGTCATACTTGATGTTACAATTCAATGTGAGAGTCATGCTTGACAATGTGATCATTCATAAGCTTGGTTAAATGGTCATCCAATTTACAACACAATTGACTTAATTTTGCACGTCATATGCTATTTTTGCTTTTTTTTTTTTGGTCAAATATGGCATAGGGTTTGGCGTCCCTTGGATGAACATAAGAGAAAATACATGATCCATTCCATAGGCAGCCAAGTGAAAAACCTTGATTTCTAAAGCTCTCCGCAGCGTTGTGGGAGAGGGAGAGGGAGAGGGAGAGTGAGAGTGAGAGAGAGGAAATGATGGAAGAGAGAAGAGGACAGGAAGCCCTACTAGTACCCTCTTCCAACAACCCCCTCCTTCAATTGCAGGCACGATTTAAGGATGTGGAGAAGGGGTTCCGCGACTGGCTCTCCAAGCAGTCCATGCCCGTGGAGGCTGCAGTGGTCACCGCCACCAGCGCCATACAGGGTGGTGCCATTGGGGCCCTCATGGGCACTCTGACCTCCGACCTCTCCTCCCCTTTTCCAACTCCTCCTCCTCCTGAGGCTGCTGGACTCAACCCTCAAGCCATGGCTTCTTTCAAGCAAGCTCAGGTCTTTCTCTTTCTATCCCTCTTTCTTCCTCAACTTTCTGTTTCCACTTCTTCTTGACTACTACTGCTCTCTCTTGCTCGGCAGGCTCTCAGTGGCGGCCCCTTAGCGCAAGCTCGCAATTTTGCTGTCATGACGGGCGTTAATGCTGGAATCTCTTGTGTTATGAAGAGAATTAGGGGAAAGGAAGACGTCCAAACCAGGTAACCATTGTTTGCCTAACATTTACCAGATGTGCTATTGCTGCTTTTTCTCATCCACCTGTAAATTATTATTCTCTAGCATGGTTGCCGCTTTTGGTTCTGGAGCCATGTTTTCTCTGGTCAGTGGCATGGGAGGACCAAATCAGGCTGCAAATGCTGTTACTTCTGGCCTTTTCTTTGCTCTTGTTCAAGGTGGTCTTTTCAAGGTAATATTATGCCTCTGCTTCTTTAATAACTAATATGCATTATCAAATTTCTCAAAATTCAATTTCACTTTCCCTTTTTGCCAAGAGATTTGGGCTTTTAATCTCGAAGCCGTTCGAGTCAAGTAATTAGTAATAGCAATGAAAAGGAACTGATTTCAATCTCTCAATAGTTTGATTTCTAGTTTAATAACTTGAAAGGGCGCCATCACCTGCATTAAATTTGGCCAAGTATAAAAGTTTGTTCCATGTAGCTAGCCCCATATAATTTGGGATTTAGGCTGTATGGTTATTTTTGTTGTAACGGCATGATTCAATTTATGAATTGTGAAGCTCATTTGAATCCCTACCTGAAAAATCACTACTCTCATTCTTTATCCTTGTGATTTCATGATATTCGGTTGCACTAAATCGAGCAAAATGGAAGAGTTTGATACATGTAGCCAACCCGAACTGATGTCGTGATATTTATTGTTGTTGTTATTGATAATAGCCAAATTTATGTTTCTACTGTTTTGTTCACACTTCCTCTATCGAGTACCCAATTCTTGTAACTCTTGTATCAATCCTTTTGAGTTATTCTTACAACTTTTTTGGGTTATCCTTTTGTTATTAACTAGGTTCTCTCAACCAACTTCTGAGTGTGAGCTTGAGGCCTTAAATTCTAACAATTTATTTATGGTTGTGCATTTGTGCTCTATAAATTATAAATGGCTTATCGTGATACTCATATTAATAAATTCTAACATGTAATATGGGTTTGTCGTGTACATGTATTTTTTATGTTTGTTTATTTTAGTAGTGTAGGTTTAATGCCAGTGAAAAATAATTGTAGTTGTTGAACTATAGTTTATAATTTTGTGCATACGTGCAAGTTGGATTGTAGAGTGCAAGTCCCATCATTACCAGCATAGTTGCACTTACTGAATTTGTTGCCTCACATGATCCTTGAGAACTTTTTGAAATTAATTTTTTGAGGTAGGAAAAAATTATTCATTATTACAAAAAATATAATGCATTTGTACTCCTATAAAAAAAATATAATGCATTTGTACTAGTACAGTATGGATAGTCTTGAGAGAGCATACTGATACAATGAAAGTTAGAGTGATGGCCTACAAAAACTTGACTCAATAGAAACTAAAGAAATTCGGCGAGGTAGGGGTAGACTCGAAGCAAACTTGGGACGCATTAATTAGGAGGGATTTAAATAATTTTGAAAGCACACCATCAATCGTACTAAATCAAGCGCAACGGAAGACTTTGATCCATATATTTGTGGTTCTTTTCCCCCACGAGAACAACTTATTTTTCATTTGTTTTCTCATTTTGAATTAGCTTGTACAACAGGATTCTAAATTTTTGTTTTCTCATTGGATGGAGTACTTGCGGTTCTTTTCCTAGATTCTTGTCTAGTATTCTTTTGATCTTTGAGGGTAAGGGGTAAATTTCTTGGACATTTTCAGCTTGGACAGAAGTTTTCTCAGCCACCAGCCGAAGACATCTACTACTCGAGGACACGATGTATGTTGAGTAGTCTTGGCCTCCAGGATTATGAGAGAAACTTTAAGAAAGGGTTGCTAACAGACAGTACCTTACCTCTGCTGACTGATAGGCAAGTAAAATACTTCCTCTTACTTTACGGCGAACTAGCGGAGTTGCTCACCCGTTGTTTTGGTTTGTTTTTTCAGTGCTCTGAGAGATGTGAAAATTCCTCCTGGTCCACGGCTTCTGATTCTTGATCACATCCAGAGGTACAGGCCACCTACCATTTAATTTAGGCCTCTTTACTGTTGTGTGCTTCTTTCAACCGTAGTATCCTTGTGCATTTCTTGTTTCCAGGAATTCTGAACTGGGGAAGAGATGAGGAGGATTAGCAACATCTTGTTTCGTCGGTTTTGGTTACAATAATACGTTTTTCTTATAAATCTGTAGTTTGAATTGATTGGGTCTAATTATAATGTCGTCGCAAATTCACATTTCAGTTTGAAGAGTCTTGATCTATATTAGTAAAGGTGTGTCATTCAATTACCGCGCAACATACATACAGTGAATGAAGACAACCTAAGACTTGCAACGTGGGAAGGCAACTCAAAAACACGTTGAGTATGAATGGTCGAGATCAATGATGAATTTGATAGCCGCATGTAGTGACAACTCAAAAAATGCATGTTGAGTATGAGAATGGTCAAGATCAATGATGAATTTGATAACCGCATGTAGAATTTATTTGGAATGGAAGTAAACAAAAGATGTTATTGGAACAACTTCTAACCAAAATGAAGACCACCCAGTGATTCAAAAGCTAAAATTATAATAGAGTATCAATCGGAAAAAGATTTTTAAGCTTTAAAAGCTGTGCGTTTAATGTCGAATTGCTTATAAGTAATTGTTGATCCTAAACCTAAAACAAATTTGTGGCCATAGAGTTGAAGAAAAAATGCAAGATGTTCAATTAGTTTTAGGAAGAAAGATGTTACAATGACACCTCAATGTCGCATCAGGGTGATGTGGGTGTGTTCAATTAGTTTTAGGAAGGAAGATGGTACGATGATACTTTAAAGTCACACCGAGGGTCTTTGTGATGTGCGGGCCCTACACGAAAATGTGTGTGCACGTATAGTTTGGGGGGGGGGGGGGGGCAAATAACATAACCTTGTCAAGTCAATATATATATACACACTTATGCTTTAAGTTTTTTACAAATTTATACTAACGCTTCAATTTTTACAAATGCATCATAACTTTTTAGTTTTTTTTACAAACTATCCTAAATCTTCTCATGTTTTAAGTTTTCAATTTTACAAATTGTAGCCCACAACATGATAAATTTGGAGAAACTCTTCCTATTTGCAACAAGCAAAGTTAAAAGTAATCTTAAATCAATTTATATATATATATAAATAAAAGATATGTTTCGTGAGAAGCTCTCACAACGCGACGTGACATTATGATGTTATAATTGATATTTTATAAGAAAAAATAAAAAAACACAAGCCATTTATATTTTTCGCACTTAAGTGAGGGGTAGAATGGTCAAATCTAATTATTTATTTTTTTAATAATTTTTCTTTTTTTATGCTTTTTTGGAGAGTTTTTTTTCGATCTTTTTTTAAGGAGTTTCTACTTTCAGTTTAGGTTTTTCTAATAATTTTTAGTTTTTTTTTTGCCTTTTTTTGGGAGTTTCTAATTGTCAAAAAAAAAATAAAATTGTAACACAAATATCACAAGTTTTTTTTTTTTTTTTTTTATCCATTACAACACAAATTCAATTAGTATTTATTGTAAAAGATACGATTTTGTCTTTGCGAGGTTATAATTGAAAAATGAAGCAATTGATGCTTAATTTTTTGATTTCCTAAAGTTGATTGAAACAAAAAATCCTCAAAACATGACAAATATTTGAGAAGGGAATGAGAACATCATAATTTTTTTTTTTTTCACTTTTTTCTTCATCAAAATTATTTTATTCAATATGTAGATACTTATTTTATCCACGCACGATGTCACGCCCAAATCTCTACCCTGGTTTAAATTTCTTAATCGGGATCACCAACCTTTGACGTGGGACCCACACCTTTGTGATACGTACACCGACCGAGGCACGTGGTCGAGGTATATGATATTTTTGTATTTTTGTATGCCTAGTGTTATGTATTGTGTAGACTTACTAAGTCGGTTTGCACGGTTGTAGGCGTCGAGACGAGAGGCGTGACACGCCTCGATATGAGTGTCGACTCGGGCACGGTAGTTGACGGACCGAATATTAGGTAGGGAAACGAAAACACACAAATTGAATAAAAATTTGTCAAGTAACTCATATGGAATAGATATTGGTGACTAATGAAGCGATGGTACGCGAATATCACGGTTCGGACGCGAAACCGGGCGTCGAAACGCCCAAAAACACGGCGAGTGTCTTCGTTGTGTCACCATTAGATGTCAACACACCTAACAACACCACACTTGTTCAATCACAAAGCAACACATGTCCAAACTCTCCCACCACGTGCCACCACCCCAACCTACCCACTTACACCTACATCACATACACACACAACACACATGCAAACACAAAACACAAACACAAACGATCGGCCAAAACATGGAGAAAAACCGAGAGCGAGGAAGAAGAAAAGGAGGAGGAGGAGGAGAAGTGACGCGCCGGGAAGGATCGAGGTGAGTCGTTGTGGTTGTTGTTGTTTGGGTGTTGGCGTGGGTGGCCAGAAATCTTGGGGTTCGGCTCCATGGCCGAACCCCATGACCGCGGTGGTGATGGCGGGGTGCCTCCCCGCCATCGGCTCCACCGGGGTTGGGTGGAGAGCCACCCCAACCCATCACCACATTTGAAAAAAAAAAAAAAAAAAAAAAGTTTATTCCTTCCTCCCGATCAAACCAAGTCGATCGGGAGGAGGAAGGAGGTGCACACGCGCGCACCGCGCTCGTGTGCACCCCTCTTGGCGGCGGGCCGGGCCCAGGCCGAGCTCGCCCATGGGCCGAGCCTGGAAGTCAGGTCGAACCGTTTGGGTCGACGCGACCCAAAAAAAAAAAAAAAAAAAAAAAGAGAAAAAAAAAAAATGAAAGAGAATTTGGAAAAAAATCTGGAAAAATTGGGAAAATTATATTTAGATAAAATAAAGTTTATTGAACCAATTTGAATACACAATAAACCCACTATACTTGAACTAATGAGACACCAAACTCAGGAACCTAAGAAAAGGGTACGGGAGAGCGAAGGCAAGATTTGGAGTTACGAGAGGCCAGTAAAGCTATGACTTTACTTTGTTGTTGTGAGTATACCCATTGACAATTTTACTTGGCATTTCATTCCTATTAATTATTATCCTTGCATAGTCATTTTGACTATTTGCCTTTGTACTCTTATATCATGTGTTCTTTGTGTCTATGCTCATTTGATGAGTCTAGTTTGCATGATATCCATTCATTTGATTTAAGTCATTGATTCCATTCCATGCTATGTCTATTCTTGTTGTTTTAAATGTGAATTGAAGGATAAATAGCATGCTATTAGACTAGTAAATATCTTATAAATGTTTAAGAGGACTTGTATTCATTATTTGTTTAGGTGTGTAGATGTGCCTATGCCTTGACAATCCATACTTGGTATTTCTTGAAATTTAAAAAGTAGTTTTTGCATTTAGGTCCCGTACTCGATCGAGGTGTGCGCGAATCACGGGGTTAGAGTCCCTGGGGATGTCGGCACATGTTACTTGACATTGTATTACACTCGGGGTTAGAGTCCCCGAGGTGGTCTACACACCGGGGTTAGAGTCCCTGGTAACACTTGGGTTAGATTCCCTTGTGCTATATGATTATTGACCAGGGGTTAGAGTCCCCTGGTAACACTTGGGTTAGAGTCCCTTGTGTTATATGATTATTGAGTCGGAGTGACACGTTTCACCGCCGAACCAGGACCTAAATCACTACTACTTAGCCTAGTGTCGTATCACTTGTTTAACTCTCGGTATTTACTCGCATATGATTTATTTTTCAGTTTTCCAATTTATATGCTTTTAAATACCATTTGAATATTTGGAAATGCAAATTAAACTTGTCATCGGGGATTCTTGTTTTATTTTTGTACTCACCGTCCTTTTTATGACGGTGGGTGCAGAGTCGTCTACCAACAGAAAGGGCAAGGAAAAGATCGGTTATTATCTCCGAGCCGCGCGTCTCACCGCATCGATTGTAGGTCTTCTTTTGATATGTTGATTGTATATGTTATATACGTCTTTCATATACTATTTGAGGGTTGTATATTGGGTTGAGCGTTAGTTCCCCGACTTGACTTAGACTATTTCTGTTTCACCGCATTTTGAGGACTTTATATATGTGATGTCTTTTCCTGGTTTTCCACACTTAAGATTTTATAAATGGCTTCCGCATAAGTTACTAATTGATTCCGCATAATCAATAAGACTTCCGCTAATTAATTAAGTGTATTACTTATCATGAACACGAGAAAAGAGGCGTCTAGATTGTAAAGGCCGACTAATACGTAGTTAAGTCTGCGTGGATATGATTAGGGGTTAATTACGGGATTAGTCGGGCGGTGCCCTAGATTAGTAGAGGGGCCGTCACACACGAAACGCGGGATTCCAACTAATTTATTTATAAATGCATCATACTTATATATATACACACTTATGCTTTAAGTTTTTTACAAATTTATACTAACGCTTCAATTTTTACAAATGCATCATAACTTTTTAGTTTTTTTACAAACTATCCTAAATCTTCTCATGTTTTAAGTTTTCAATTTTACAAATTGTAGCCCATAACATGATAAATTTGGAGAAACTCTTCCTATTTGCAAAAGCAAAGTTAAAAGTAATCTTAAATCAATATATATATATATATATATATAAATAAAAGATATGTTTCGTGAGAAGCTCTCACAACGCGACGTGACATTATGATGTTATAATTGATATTTTATAAGAAAAAATAAAAAAACACAAGCCATTTATATTTTTCCCTCTTAAGTGAGGGGTAGAATGGTCAAATCTAATTTTTTATTTTTTTAATAATTTTTCTTTTTTATGTTTTTTTGGAGATTTTTTTTTTTTTCGATCTTTTTTTAAGGAGTTTCTACTTTCGGTTTAGGTTTTTCTAATAATTTTTAGTTTTTTTTTGCCTTTTTTTGGGAGTTTCTAATTGTCTAAAAAAAAATAATTTGTAACACAAGTATCACAAGTTTTTTTTTTTTTTTTTTTTTTTTTTTTATCCATTACAACACAAATTCAATTAGTATTTTCGTAAAAGATACGATTTTGTTTTTTTCGAGGTTATAATTGAAAAATGAAGCAATTGATGCTTAATTTTTTGATTTCCTAAAATTCAAAACATGACAAATATTTCTCATAAATGCTTACTTTGTTGGAAACTAATTGTACTCTCCATCCATGCTTTTTGGTGATGGTCGAGTGCACAAACTTGTTTTTTTGTAACGGCCCGTAAGCGCAAAATGGTACCGTCAAGACTAAGGACCTCGTGGATAAATATTTGAGGGTGTGTACCAATTGAAGGGAATCCGCCCAAAGGACCATCCGAGCTCCCTCCCTCCCTCCCCACGGTTCGAACCCATCATAAGGCTCATGGAGCCGTGTACCATCGAGCCGAGAACATCATAATTTGTTTTTATTTTCACTTTTTTTCATCAAAATTATTTTATTCAATAAGTAGATACTTATTCTTATCCACGCACGAAATGCGGGATTCCAACTAATTTATTTATAAGATACAATTTACACAATTTCAAAACATTAAGATAAATTTGTAAAAATATATTATGCTACTTACCCTAATTAGGGGTGCATAAGTGAGGCAGCAGAAACCCATTTATTCTGCACGCTAGTGAACCCGTTTCACTTCAACCGATTAAATTTCAAAATAAGTTGCCAACTTATTTGAAATTACATAGATTAAAGTTTAAACCCTAAAACCTCCTAAACCCTGGCAAAAATCGCACAAACTAATCGATTCTTTCAATCGACTTGAATTAATTAAGAATTGCTACTAACAATCAGTTTCGGTTTGATTTTCGCTTAATTAGGTAGTTGTTGTGATTGTTAGTGTTGCAATTCACCGAATTCTTGATTAATTTGAAGAATTGAAATTGCAATGTTTTCTTGGATACTAACAATTTATTTGCGGTTGGTGCGATTGATAAGAAACAACTCAGATGTCGCAAAAGATAGAATCAGTGAGTTGCCGGACTCGATTTTGCAAGAGGAAATCCTCACTAGACTCCCAACCAAGTTGGCTGTCACCACTAGCATCTTGTGTAAGAGATGGAGATGGTTGTGGATTGGTGCTCCGGCACTCGACTTTTCGTGTACTACCAATACCGGTAGTCGTAGTCGTACAATGTCTGAGTTTGTTAAAAAAGCCAAGACTTTCATGGATTATGTTGATAATGTTTTACTTCATCATTATATATCGACTTTGAATTTACGCTCGTTTTATCTTGCCTGTGACGACCATTGCGATGAATCCCGTATTTTCTCATGGATATCTAATGTTGCACATCATAATCTCCATGAACTTCATCTCCACATTGGCACCGAACAGCCTTTCGCGATACCTCAGAGTGTTTACAGTTGTGAATTCCTTACGGTGCTCGAATTATCGCTTTTTGGGGGTGTTTTTAATCTTCCCAAATCCACTTCTCTCCCATTTCTTAGAACTCTTGTGCTTGGTAAGGTGACTTTTGTGGATGAAGACTTGACCCAGCAATTCTTTTCCAGCTTCCTTGCTCTCAATTATTTGCTTCTCAACCATTGCACATTTTATAACCATAAGAAGTTGGTAATCTCTGCAACTTCCCTTCATCACTTGATCATTGAAAAGGCACAATTTTCAGAAGCTGCAGGACCTATCGACGTACATGGTGGTCCGACAATCAAGATTTGCGCGCCCAAACTTGATTCCCTCTTCTGCTTTACTAATAAGTTTCCAAGAGAATTCATTCTCCAAGACATGCCAGTACTACAGGTTGCATGGATTGATGGAGAAGAAAATCAAGCATTAATCCAGGAACAAGTGTTTCAAAATGTGAGAAGTCTACTAACAGCTCTTGTTAATGTAAAGAAACTTTATATAGCTGCCAACATGCTCGAGGTGAAGATTGGTTGCTTGTGTTAGAATTATTCAATATTCAGATTTTGTTCTGCTAGACTGATGTTCTTTGTGATTTTATATCTTAAAAGTCTACTGATCATATTCTTTGTGGTTGTTCTTGCTTTCTTCATAGGCTCTTCTGGATGAAGATCTTGTGAGCCATATTCCAATCTTTACCAATTTAACCCACCTTCAGGTTATCGGGTTCGGCAATAATGGAGATTCACTAAGAGTGCTCCGAGTCATGCCTAATCTTGAAAATCTTACCTTTGACCAGGTAAATAATTAGAGTACTTAAATTCTGGTGGTTGAAGTTTTGAGTAAACATCTCGTTGATTAATGTTCCATTGACAACCTTCGAATGTTGTTTTTTTCTTTCAGGTAATTGCCTCAAGTAAAGATGAATGGGTTTCACGCATAGTAGAAAGTTTCCCACGGGATCCGCGGTTAATGGTAATTATTCAAAATAATGAAAAAGATGAATCTATTGAAGACTCCTGCATAATGCGTCTCTTAATAGATAAGTCTGAAGCTTTGGAGATTACAGAAATCACTAAATCTACTGATATTTATCCAAACTTTATAGTAAGGCTACAAATCCGTTCTTTGATTCCTGGCCGTCCTTCGTTTCTTGTGAAATGTTTATGGTAAGGTAAAGATCTCGAGCTTGCATCAAATTGTGCCTAATCTTGAATATCTCTTCTTTGAGAAAACTAGGCATTGGAGCAGTTTCCCTCTTGCTGTTACGGTACATTGTTTTGTGAATGTCTTGTTATTTTTTTCACGATATTGATTATTGATTTGTTGTTTTGCATTCAGCTCTATTCTCTTTAAAGATGAATGATATCTTGAAGGCAAAGCTTCTTCAATGTTCTCGATCGAGGCTTCTGAATGGGTCCATGGAAGAGCTGAAGCACAGTATAATTCGTTTATAGTAACGTTTTAGCTTTGAAGCACTGCATTTGTTGAATTTGATAGATGTGACTTTTCAGAAGATCTAAGCAAAGTAGGGGAGCTAGCATGTCTTCAGTAACGATTCCTAGGAGCTCGGAGAATTTTTCGTTGCATTGCTGAAGGCCCTTGAGTTGCATTTGAGCTCTTTGGGATTAATAATTACATGTCACATTTTGTCTAACAGTTTTGGTAGATAAATGGATCCATAGTTATATATCTAGCATGTACATCTTCCCGTTGTTTTGATGAATAGTTGAGCGTTTACATCTTCCTTTTAAGCCATCATCTGGTATTTGAATCTAGATTGCCTTTTAGTGTATGTATGTGAAGATCTTTTAGCTTACACCAAACAGGGCCAATATAGTTTTTGTTAGTACTTCATTATTGGATAAAATTGATTATTTGCATGCACATCTCAATGCCAACACCAAAGTTTGCTATGAACTATGTATAGCAAAAGCCACCTAAGTGTAGCTATACTGCTTTGGTAAGCGCGTGGTTCTTGTGATTAGAGTTGGAATTCAGTGTGTTGATCGAAAATAACATGTTCGAAGTGAAGAATTGAAAGTATTAAGTTTTCCTGGTTACATCTGCTTGTATATATGTTTTGATTTTTGATGGAAAACAATGTGGGTGTTGCCGAAGATAGGCTTAGCGAATTGCCCGACTCGATTTTACATGATCAGTTCCTCTCTAGACGCCCTGCCTTGTGTGCTGTGAGCACCAGCATCTTTTCTTAGAGATGAGATGGTTGTGGACATGGTCAGTTGAGGGAGTGTTGGTGGTTGTTTCTCTGCTGCGAATTTAATTGTTTTCAATGTCTTTCAGTGATTTATGTCGTTTTGTTTTAGATGGAGATTTGTTGTTTATATGGGTTTATGATTTCTTTTCATTACTAATTTACTAGTAACTGTGTGTACGAATATGAGAAGAAATGAGAAGTGTGCTCTTCAAATTTATGGAGTGTTGACCTTGGTATTGCTTGATATTGGCCTTCCAATGCCATGAAGCCTCTAAAACAAAGATTTCTACTGTGAAAAGTAAGTAGCAACTGAGAGATTTGCGGAAGATTTTTTTTTTTTTTTTTTTTTTTTTTTTTTTTTTTTTTTTAAGAAAAGAAGTGTATAATAAGAACTACTTCCTGAAAGTGATATTGTAAAGTTTTCAAATTTATTGCAATATTGTCAATCGATAAGGATACACTCGTCACCTGACGCACAAAAAAAGAAAAAAAGATACACTGATTTATTTAGTGGAAAACACTTGGGTAACCCACTTTGAGCACTGAGATTTTCAGCGCGTACGTCTCGACGTGTATCACAGGGCACTGAGTGGGTCCATATCTGGTGCCCAAAGTGGGTATCCAGACACTTTGTCTGATTAATCCCACAGACGGACTCTTAGATTGCGCAACTATACCACTTTTAAACTTTTAGACACTTTTTTTTTTTTTTTAGTAACCGTAGGTGGGTTCAATTCTAGACATTCTTAGTCGTAATAGGATAAATTTTTAAACTTCTCCGATTTTAAGACCAAAAACAAACATTGTCCGATTCAAACTCGGTTTCTATCAAAAACTTAGAACCCAAAATCGGTTTCCTTCTTTCTTATAGAAACTTTAGCGGGCACTCTAGCCTTAAACATGCAGTGAAGTCTTCAATGGTCAAGAACGAAGTTTCTCCTTTGAAACAACCGGTTATTTGATCTTCCTCATCTTTTTTTTTTTTTTAGGGAATTTCTTAGTTTTGAAACATATATGTATCCCATGAATTCTAATAATCATACAATGAAAGAGCGGTTGATCATATTAGCTTCCAAGATATTGTTTCAAAAATTATGAATCAAATTGAACCATATAGACCAGATGAAAGAGGGCTTTTGTGTTAAATTCAACATTGAATCAAGAGTGGATTAGACCTAAATTTCTTTCAAAAACCATGAATCAAATTGAACCATATAGACCAGATGATTAACTCACATTTGAATCGAACCTCTCAAAAAAAAAAAAAATGGAGAAGAAAGGTGGATTAACTCACATTTGAATTGAAGAGCAAAAGAAAGCAGCGAATGAGTTGATGAAGGAAAACGGGGAATGAATGATTTGAAGAGGAAGGAGAGTCGTTGATCAGTTGAGTTGTTGATCGATTTGAAGAGATAGTGTTCAAGACGTTAAAGAGGTAGCGTATATAGATATATATAGTTGTTTTCATATATATGATAGATATATATTGGGAAAGAAGTAAATATGATAGATATATATGGGCAAAGAAGTAAATTTCATTACCACTCAAAAATTTATTATTCGTGCTTTTATATATATGATAGATATATAAAAGATATGTTTATGTGAGAAGCTCTCACAACGTGATGTGACATTATGATGTCATAATTGATATTTTATAAGAAAAAATAAAAAAACACAAGCCATTGATATTTTTCGCACTTAAGTGGGGTAGAATGGTCAAATCTAATTTTTTAGTTTTTTAATAATTTTTCCTTTTTTATGTTTTTTTGGAGAGTTTTTTTTTTTCGATCTTTTTTTAAGGAGTTTCTACTTTCGGTTTCGGTTTTTCTAATAATTTTCGATTTTTTTTTGCCTTTTTTTGGGAGTTTCTAATTGTAATATATTTGACAAAAAAAAATTGTAACACTAGTATGACAAGTTTTTTTTTTTTTTTTTTTATCCATTACAACACAAATTCAATTAGCATTTATTATAAGAGATACGATTTTTGTCTTTAGTGATGTTATAATTGAAAAATGAAGCAATTGATGCTTAATTTTTTAATTTCCTAAGGTTACAGTTGAAACAAAAAATCCTCAAAACGTGACAAATATTTGAGTAGGGAACGAGAACATCATAAGTTTTTTTTTTTTCACTTTTTTCTTCATCAAAATTATTTTATCCAATATGTAGATATTTATTCTTATCCGAGCAAAGCGCGGGATGCCAACTAATTTATTTATAAGATACAATTTACACAATTTCAAAACATTAAGATAAATTTGTAAAAATATATTATGCTACTTACCCTAATTAGGGGTGCATAAGTGAGGCAGCAGAAACCTATTTATTCTGCGACGCTAGTGAACCCGGTTCACTTTAACCGATTAAATTTCAAAATAAGTTGCCAACTTATTTTGAAATTACATAGATTAAAGTTTAAACCCTAAACCTCCAAAACCCTAGCAAAAATCGCACAAACTAATCGTTTCTTTCAATCGACTTGAATTAATCCCACGGACTCTTAGATTGGACTCTTAGATTGCGCAATGAGACCTCTTTTAAACTTCTAGACACTTCTTTTTTTTTTTTTTTTTTTTTAGTAAACGTAGGTGGGTTCAATTCTAGACATTCCTAGTCGTAATAGGATAAATTTTTAAACTTCCCCGATTTTAAGACCAAAAACAAACATTGTCCGATTCAAACTCGGTTTCTATCAAAAACTAAGAACCCAAAATCGGTTTCCTTCTTTCTTATAGAAACTTTAGCGGGCACTCTAGCCTTAAACATGCAGTGAAGTCTTCAATGGTCAAGAACGAAGTTTCTCCTTTGAAACAACCGGTTATTTGATCTTCCTCGTCTTTTTTTTTCTTAGGGAATTTTCATAGTTTTGAAACAGTATGAGTATAGAAGAGGATAGAATTAGCGAATTGCCCGATTCGATTCTTGTCAATGAAATCCTATCTAGACTCTCAACCAAGTGCGCTCTGCGCACCACCATTTTGTCTAAGAGATGGAGATGGTTGTGGACTAATGTTCCGGCACTCAAGTTTTCTCATACCAGCTATACTGTTTCTGGCCTTGACAAGGCCAAAGCCACGTTGTTCATGAATTATGTTGATGTTGTTTTGCTTCGCCATCAAACTTCGAACTTACGTTCCTTCAAACTCGTCTGTGATGGAACCATTGCTAAATCTCTTGTTTATTCATGGATTTCTACTGTTGCTCATCCGAATAAGCTCCATGAGCTTTACGTCGATTTTTGTGAACTAGAGCATTACGTGATTCCGTCGAGTGTTTATCGCTGTCGGTCCCTCAAAGTGCTCAGTTTATCGTTTTGGTGGTCGGTTTTTAAACCGCCCATCACTTCGGTTTCTCTTCCATCGCTTGCATCCCTTGAACTTCATTGTGCAAATTTTGTTGATGAAAACTTGACAAAGCAGTTCATTTCCAGCCTCCCTGCTCTCGAACTTTTGGTTTTGAGGGAGTGTTACTTTTACAACCATCATGAACTGCTGATCTCGGGGCCTTCCCTCAAGGTCTTGACACTTTCAAAGGCATGCTTTAAGCCAAATGAGCTAGGCAATTGGAGAATCAAGATTTGTGCGCCGAAACTTGATCAACTTTACTGCCAAACTAACAAACTACCCAGAGAATACATACTCGATGTTCCAGTTCTACAAGATGTTTGGATACATCCAGAAAAATGGGACAATTCAATATTGACAAAGGAAGGAGTTCGTGGTACTGCTTGTGATCTACTTAAGCAAATTGCTCATGTGAAGAAACTTGGCATACATGCTGATCTTCTTATGGTAATTAACTGTTGCTTCTTGTTAGAATTATCAATCATATTCGAATTTGTTCTTAAAATCTACTAATATCGATTCTACGTAGGTTCTCCCTCATGAAGATCTTTTGAACCGTCTTCCAACATTTACCAATTTAACCTGTCTATTAGTTCTTCAGCATTGTTGGGGCAGAGATTTGTTAAGCATACTTCGAATTATGCCTAATCTTGAAGATCTTCGAGTTAACAAGGCAAATCATTGGACTAGTTTTTTTTTTTTTTTTCGTTACATTTTTGCATAAACATCTTGTTGAATTCTAATGGACAATTAATATTTGGTAATTGTGTTGCATTCAGGTCCATGCCTCGAGTGCAGATGATATAACTTTGCACATTGGAGAAATGCTCCCGTCGTGTTTTGAATCGAAGATTAAGATTTTCCAATGTATTTATCAGGGGTTACCAGGAGACTTGCACATGATAGATTTCCTATTATGTAATATCGCAGCTTTCGAGATCATCGAAATCGTTGATGAGGAATTTTTATCACATCCAATCAAAATAGTTAAGCTGGGAAGACACTCTTTCATTCCTCACCGTCCTCTATGTCTTCTAGATCTGCTATTGTTAGTTTAACTATATAGTATATTACATCCTTTAATTAATTAATGTTTTGCTTATCATTTTTTGTTGGAAGCCTAATCTTTGATTATTGTTGTTTCACATTCAGTCCTATGCTCCAGTTAAGATGAATGCCATCACACAAGAATAAGAAATGCCCCTTTGATAGTTTTCAAATTATTTTTATTTTTATTTTTTTTGGCAAAACATATTTTTTGAACATTGAACTTTGAGACTTTTATGTTTTTAGTCCCTGAACTTTTATTAGTGTACAAATTTTCAATTTTACAAAGTAATAAAAGTTCAGGGACCAAAAGCATAAAAAATACAAAGTTCAGGGACCAAATGATGGGTTTTGTTTTTTTTTTTTTTTTTTTTTTTTTTTTTTTTTTTTTTTTTTATAAGAGCAAAGCACTCACTTGCATGAGTCTAATGAAGAATTTAGCAAGCATTTTATTTAATTAATAATTAATTAGCAAAAAACAAACACATATGCAAACAAAATAAGGTGGGCAAGATCGAATTTTAAGCATGCAAAACCAAGCCGGTATTCTTTCATCGATTTATAATAGGCCAAGCCCCAAACCCAAAAGGTGGTGATTGTGAAAGGAATGGCTGTACCGGTCTCAACCTCTCGCACTAACTATGGACGATAGTTTGTGACCGCGCCGATACGGATGACGTTCGTTAACCGTATTGTACAGGTCAACCGTACTAGTCTCACCCTCTGCGTTTAATAGCCAATCCAAAATTAAGATTATAACAATTATATAGTTCGATAAAAAGCGATTACGTAGGAGTTTTAGCAATTATTAAAATAGTATTGTATAAAAGGAAATTAGTGTTTAAACTTATTATTATTTTATATATATTTTTTCAACTATAGAGAAGTACTAATCAAGTTTTTTAGGGTTTGAACCCATGACGACCTCTTACTCCAATAACTTATATATACTAAGCCATTGAGCCACCCATATAGTTGGTACGTAGAAGTACTAATTAATTAAGTTATATATATAGTGGCTATTATATTCATGTAAATATAAATACATGCATATTGAGAGATGAACGTTTTATTTGGCTTTATATATAGCTAGATTAGTAATACTCACTGCCAGTTGCTAGCACATGCTTAGAGGGAAAGGTATTCCGAGCTTCCGATACGTTGAGAAGAAGAAATGCAATTAACAGAAGACCCAAAAGTATGAGTGGTGATTTTTAGTAAGTCATATATGGATCATGAGATTATTTTACACTGAGATTATAACATGAGTTTGGGTATTAGTTTCAATAGAGAGACTTGTTCCGTTGGGGTATAAAGGTTGAGATTAAATAGGTGAAGTTACAAAATCGCCCTCTTATATCAACAACAAAAAAATTCCTTCCAACCCTAACTCCCATTCATCCCTGTGCTTCATCTTCTTCGCGTCACCTCCTCCACTGTGGTCTTCACCTGAAGAGAGTGAGCGACAGAGGAGAGGGTGCGAGCTAGGGTTTATGGAGAGTGAGCGACAGAGGAGACGAATGGAGATGGTTGGAGACGAGAAGATGAATCAATGTTGTGTGTTTTGGTTGTTATAATGAGGGTACTTTGGTCATTTCGGAGTCACCAACAATGAGATTAAATAATCTGACGAGAAGATTAATTAATTATCCCACTACTGTGGGTTAAAATAATCTCATCATCAATTTAAAACTCGAACCGAACACCAATATTATTTAGTACCATCACTTATCCCATGCTATCCTAGAAGCAGATCAACACTAGCTCTTCGTACAATTCTCCGATAAACTGAACGAGAGCAGCAGGGGATTTATAGTCGTTCACTTGCTCCAAAGTCTAGGCAAAGTTTACCTCTCTCTTCATATTAAATAATTAATTAATGAAAGTTTTTTTTTTGATGAAAGTTAATTAATGAAAGTTAGTGGGCATATTCAATTACTTAATTATTGAACTATAATAGTTAGTGGTGTACACGTTCTAAAGGAATTAAATCAAATTAGTTTAATCAACAAAAACATGCTAGTGATCACTAGCCGCCTCTCTCGTCCAAAACCCTAAAATTCTTGTATTGATTTTCTTTTGTGATTTTTTATTTTGAACTACCGCGGATCCTCCATTTCGATCGGTGGTGGTTCAAATCACATCTGTTTACATATTATTCATCCAATAAGTTGTAGCACTCGTCAGATTTGTGAAGATTGGTTCATCCTTGTTGCAAGTACATCTACCTCAACGGTTGTGCGTGGCTTTTGTGCGACGATGGGTTGGTCTCTTCTTTAGTTTTTCATTTATAGTTTGTTTGTCTTCCATAGTTGGAAGTTCTTGATTTGTCTTCTCATCGTTGGGAAGTTTTAGGTTTTTTTTTTTTTTTTGGAAAGTTTTGTTATTCGTTATGTGGTTCTAGTAGTGTTTGTGTATTGTAATGTGTTTCAATGTTGTAGAGAGAATTTCTTAATTGTCAAACTGTTTCAATTTCACAATCGCATTCACAGCCAAAATAATGACAGTTCCTTTGAACAAATAAGATTAGCGAATAGATGTATTTTTTGGTTTTATGTATGGTCCTGTATCGAGCCATTATTGAAACTTCCATTTTTCTTCAAAAACAAAAACATGCTAGCGAGGCAAAACATTTTATTTTAATATATATGATCCTTTCAACTATTGTTTTTAATACTAATTGTTAATGTAATTAATTGAATTGTATTAATTGGGCAAACTGAATACAATGAGATGCTCTTATTTATAGAGCTTTGTAATACATAAATATGGGATGCTCTTATTTATAGAGCATTGCAATACATAAATAAGGAAAGTAATTACGACATAAATATAATAATAATATACCTAAATCACATAAATTTAACAACTTTGTTCTAAAAAATAAAATAAAATAAAATAAATAAAAAACTTTTGTTAGTTGCCTAACATCCACTCAAACTCAAAGCTAGTGCTGACAACGGAGCCCATTTGAGTTTGCAATCCAAAAAACCTTAAACTTGAGTATAAATTCAGGTTTGAGTTTGGAAAGGCGCACGAGACAATCATGGACGGGCTTCACTCGCACGCAATGAGACAGGTAGAGACGTATTGGCGTGCACTTTGGTGGATTTTTCGGGGGGGGCGGTCGCCCCTTTAACCCCTAGGACTCTCTATAATATCCCTACGATCGACACACGCTCCCTATGTAATTTCGTCCTTCACGCCCTCTTAAGGTCGACGCATGCTCCCTACATTAAAGTTCGCCCCTCCCCTCCCTCCCTAACAAAATTTTTTGGTTCCTCCTCTGTTGGCAGGAGGTACGGGTGGAGAGTGTCGGTAGATGCAATGATTACACTAACATCACAAATTGTAAATTGTGTTTTTTTTTGTTTCATATTGAATTGTAAACTGTTATGCAGGCACTTGAATAACATATACGGTATTCACACGGGTTGATGAGGAGATCGACTGATCAAAAACTAATGGTGTGTTCTTAATCTTTTAACTAAATTTTAATCATGTGTTCACTTAGGCGGGTTAGACAACAAAACCTATTACACAATCAACTATCCAAGTGACTAATTTAAGTGACCCAAAACCTACTCACTAGTTAATCCTACGTTGGGAGTGCAATATTTTCCATCCTGCCCTCAACAACCACAAGATCATTCTGGAGTTGAATCTTTGTTCCTTTCTCTTCACACTCATCTCCTCCACTGAGATAACAATCTTGCACACCTTCCACCTTTTTTGCTACTTCGTTCACACATTATCGTCCTTAACCTCACTTAAACTTTGCATCATATCTTCAAATTAGATATCCTTAAGTTTACCCGGTTACAAAAACTGATGCTTTCAAACTAATAATGGTACTCTAAGATGCAGTCAAGCTTCATCATTTTTTTTACTTTTATTTTTGAACATATAGATGAGATCATTTTCTTCCCGCATGCGCTCCTTCTCGTAGCCGTGCATATCCTTGTTCCGCCAAGTTGGGTTTGGGAGATAGCATCGGCCAATTAGGGTTAGGGAGGAAGAAATTTGTTGTTGGGATATTTATATGGGGAGGTGTAAAAATGTCATTTGTTTTAATCCACTTAAACTTCTATCATACAAACCGAATAAGTCCCCAAACACGGATTGCCCCTAATCCCTAGCCAACTGTCAGACCCCACCTAATTAGGACATCTAACCGGCCTAGATTACCTTAATCCCGTTGATAATCTAGCAGTCTTAACATCTCCATCAATAAAAAATTAATATTAAGATCTTGTAATCATCAATTATAAAAATATTATTAACCACATAAGATTCTAAAGTGAACCTTAAATCTCAAAATTTGTTTTGATGAATTAATTAATCCTCAAAATTCCGTAAAAATTTTTCGACACCTCCTCTATTTCTAAGCCTACACAAGAATACCCGACCTTCAAAATTCTTCAACAAAACCTTCTCAGTTTGGTGGAAATGCCGAAGGACTCACAATCTACCAGATAACAATATAAATTGTATTAACAAAACTATATTTTTTTTAACCTGATCTGAAGTATTAAAAACCTTAAAATAACATTACCTTAACTCAATTTTTTTTTCAATTCGTCCTAAAATCGTTCTAGCCATTCTAAAGGACATCCTAATCACACTTGAACCAAAAACCCATTTATACAATATAATATATTAAAAAATAATACATACATAGAGAGAGAAAGAACTAAGCAAGTCACAAACAGTCGGAAAGCTTTCCCTTTCCCTTGTCGCCGCTAGTGATAAGTCAATATTTATATATATTTAGTAGTTTATTTTAGTATATTTAAATATGGAAAGTCTCTAAAATATATATTAATTATATTTATTGGTCATTTTCAGGTGAAACGGAGTGCACGGTTGAATTCGTAGCGGAAAAATACTCAAAATGGAGTATTTACATGCAGTGATCGGATGCCGGACAGTTTGCCTCGAGTTACGTGTTGCGCGGTGGATAGAATAGGAGACAACATATTTCAACCAATTAGAAGCGGCCACGTTAGCGCATATCTTCTCTAAACCAATCACACGCTATCACGTCTGCGGTTGACATCACAACAGCTGCCAAGTGTCGGCCTCTCACACCCCAAGCGCGTCACTCATTGGATCTCGACCAATCACGTGTTGCCACGTTGGCGGTTTCCATTCTCTCCTCCAATTAGGAATCGCCATGTCAGCGAGCACAACGCAGCAGCAAAACCATTTCTTCTCCTCGTTCAGCAGCTCTTCGATCTCCTCGGGATTCGTACGTGTGTGGTCTCCCATATCTTCGATGATTTCACGCGACTTCCACTCCGCCTCCTTGCTTGCCACGTGTCGCGTTCTCACCCAACCACCGCGTCAAAGCAGCCGATCTCAACCAATCAGATGACGCCACGTGGCGCGCGACATCACTCTCGACCAATGCGGTCCAGACACGTGGCGGACACTAGTTTTTGAGCCTAAAACAGCCCTACGATGCTCCTCGGCGCACGAGTCATTTCCCCAACACCCAAAATTAGTTTATCTCACCTCTCGAAACCAATTTTTAGTAGTTTTATATATTATGAACTTATGTTTTATTATTTTTTTAACACCGACTATTATTGTTTTCTTATCGACTTTCTTCGACGACGATGTTCGACTAATCAACTCATTGCCTAGGTCGGAGGGGAAACAAGTCGTGATCATGGATTCATGGCATATTATGTGAAATCTTTTATTTTATTATTCAATTAGTTTAAATTCTCCTATTTCATTGTTGTTGATTTTAAGGATTATGGTTTAGATCTAGGGTATGTATACGGCTGATGCATGCTTTTAGGTGGACAATCTACAATTATTTGGACCATTAGTATCCGTGTAATTGTGCTTTTGGACCAATAAAGTGACAACCACTCACCCGTTTGCCATCAAACCCTTTCGGTTATTTAGTGTGCAACAATTGAATCTAGGTTAAATCGAGAGCGGACGCGATCCGGTTATTTAGGATTAGTGTTCCAACAGACCCATATTACTGCGGTTAGTGTGTTAAACTCGATTGGCGGATGTCTAGAGTTATACATTAATTAGGGAAGTAGTTAGTGGCGGACGTCCTGGCTATCGAGATTAGGGGAACGAGAAATTTCTGGCGGATGTCGATTTTCTATAGCTAATCTAGGAGAATATAAATTAATGACTTTTTGTGAAAGATTGAAGACCATGATTGCCAATGAATCTTGATCCTAATTTGTGGAACTGTAGACTTAGGTGTTACTTAGGTATTAATTAATTGTTTTCAAAATTAGTTTAGTTATTTTATTTATTTAGTTTAGTTAGATTAGTTAGTTAAATTAATATTTATTTTAAAACCTCGATTTTCCTTTTTTTGTTTTTAACCTAAGAAAGACTACCAATCTATTTGGGTTCGACCCTTTGCCACTATTATACAAAATAGTTGGTTAAAGAAACTTTACTTTATTGACACGTTCGGCGCTCGTCAATTTTTGGCGCCGTTGCCGGTGATTGGTATTTTTCTTTCTTTGGTTTTTCATTTTTATTTTTATTTTTATTTTGCCTATCTAGTCCCTTGCTCTTAATATGTATGCATACAACCCCGCGATGGACTCCTCATACCCCCATAATTATGGTCGATTCGAAGACTCACATTATTGTAATGTGAATGGGGTATGTATGTCACATAATGGATATCAATTTTCAAACATGCATTCTTTTGTGCAACAGGTAGATGTTTGCGAAATTTGTGGAGACTATTCTCATTCCGCACACAATTGTCCCTATTATCCACAGTATGAGAATTATCACTATTCTAGCTCTGCATCGCCACAACCCGACTTCTTTGGGCTCATGTTAAACCCACAGGTTCCTCAACATGAAGGAAATCAACAGTTTCATCAAAGCACCTCCTTGGAAGATATGATGAAGCAATTGATAGATAATCAACAAAACGTTAATCGGATTCTTGAAGAGATCCGACAAATTGATTTTGAGATTCCAGGCTTGAAGGACTTGGAAACTCAATTTATTGAATATAATGTCAGGCTTGAGAATATGACTTATGAGGAAGAGTTGTGTAGTACACAACCGATTTTTAACCCAGAGGAGGATGTGAGTGTTAATACGTTGCAAAACTTTGAGGTGAATGAGGTTACACATGTGGAGGACTATTGGAGAGAAACAACGGAAGGACGTGAAGTCTTTCAAATTGAGCCAGAAATTGTCGTTGCATTAGATGAGGGGGAAAATGAGATGAGAATTGATGTCATCTCAGACAAGCCGGAGAAGCGGCAGATAGAGAGAAGACCAACCTCTGGTGTTGGTGCTACCACCCACCCTCCCATGCATATTTGGTACACCTTATAAAGGGTTGGAAGTAAAGGAGCGTTCACAAATCTTCTACACTGCCGACACCTTTGTGTTGGACGATCCTGATGCGACAGATTCTTTCGTGTTGGAAGTCCCGAATGAGCTCCTAAATCAAAAAAGGGTGTGCATGCTTCATTGCCCAAATACGTAGATGCGCCATTTGTTGTTGACATCTCTAAAGGAGAGGGCATCACGTGATCAATTACGCCAAGTCTAGCCAAAGACTTAAAAGAAAGGCGGCTCGTTGGGAGGCAACTTAGCTTCATTTTTATTTTATTTTATTTATTTCTCGCATTTATTTTAGTTTTAGTTCAATTTTAGTTTTTTTTATTTTATTTTTAATAACACTCTAATTTGGTTTCTTTATTTTTACAGGTGATATGTTACGTTTGACGTTCATTGGAGGATTTGAGCACCGAGTTTTGTAGGTTTGACTTTGGATTACATTTTTTAAGCATAATTTGAACATTTTTTTTAGGAATTATCATGTTTATAAAATTTTAGGTGTTTTGAGACTTGGTTGTGACATATCCAACTTAAGTCGCCGCATTAGTGGCGGGTTTTGAGTAGACCCAAAACTCTAGACTTCATTCCATCATCTTCCTATGTTTACTAGTTCTTGCTCTTGTTATGATTGTTCTTTTATAGTTTCCTTACTCACCTACACATGAGAGATTTTATGCGTTCTTGATTTTTAGAGACTTTTTGTTGAGCATGCATTTGTATCATCTTCTTATCCATGTTTTTCTTTACCACTGTCATTTTCTTTTTTGTTGGATGGATGCCTTGACTTGTTTTGAACCTTGAGGACAAGGTTTGGAATAAGTTTGGGGGTATTTTAGGGATTGTGGATTGATTTGGATGAATTCTTTGCGAAAGACCGCAGGTGAGATCTTTTATTTTTTCTATGCACTTATATGCGGATATCGGATGGTAATGGTGGTGTTTTATATCATTTCTTCCATTTCTTTCATTTCTTGTCTATTCGTATCCCTTTCTCATTTCATTAGGATTTGATACACTTTCATGCATATATGTATTTAGTAAATTTTTATTTTTCATTAGTTATTTAGAGTCACCCGAAACTTTGTTCATGCCTTTGGTTGTGGATGAGTAAATTACAGTTGCCTTTTTAACTTGAAACTTAGGAAAAATTAGGAGAAACACTCAATCGAGTTTGTAGCTCTGCGTTTTTTATGATTTCATGATTAGGGACTTAGATGATGGTTAAACTTTGTGCTAGATAACGAAAATGAGTATACGGACAAATTTGTACAAGTGATATTATTTTAACCCACATTGAGGGATTTGCTTGATTATAGTGAAAGTGAGAAGTACTAACAGGAGTTTTCTTAGTGTAGAGTGTCCCACAAGAAATGGAGCATGAAAACTTGTGGTGGGAAAAGTGAGAAAAACGGTCCACAGGAAATGGAGCAGGGACCGTATTAATTGAAAGAAGATTTGGAAAAAAAAATGTGAAAAGAAATAATAAATAATAAATAAAGGCGGAAGTTTTGAAACTCTTCAAATAAAAGATTTAGTTCGAGTGCTTTCACTAGATTAAGTGAAATTTGAACTTGTGTGCTTTAATGTATAGACCAATAAAACTCGTGAGTAGTTGATGGCCGAGTCTTTGTCTTGAAAGTGGGATCTTAATTGTGTTTGGGTTGCGAGTCTTGACATATCATAACTCTGAAATTTCTTGAGTTGTTTGTTAACTTTGTGACTATGTAAATCAAATGAACTCCATGAGTTTGGGTCGGGTATAGGATTAATTGAGTCAGTGCATTATTATATTAGGAGTCTAGTTTAGTTTGTGTTATCGTCTACACCTTTGCTCGAGACGTGCAAAGTCTTAAGTTTGGGGGTATTTGATAAGTCAGTATTTATATATATTTAGTAGTTTATTTTAGTATATTTAAATATAGAAAGTCTCTAAAATATATATTAATTATATTTATTGGTCATTTTCAGGTGAAACGGAGTGCGCGGTTGAATTCGTGGCGGAAAAATACTCAAAATGGAGTATTTACATGCAGTGATCGAATGCCGAACAGTTTGGCTCAAGTTACGTGTTGCGCGGTGGGTAGAATAGGAGACATCATATTTCAACCAATTAGAAGCTGCCACGTCAGCGCATATATTCTTTCAACCAATCACACGCTGCCACGTCAGCGGTTCTCATCACAGCAGCTACCAAGTGTCGGCCTCTCACACCTCAAGCACGTCACTAATTGGATCTCGACCAATCACGTATTGCCACGTCAGCGGTTTCCATTCTGTCCTCCAATCAGGAACCGTCACGTCAGCGAGCACAACGCAGCAGCAAAACCATTTCTTTTCCTCGTTCAGCAGCTCTTCGATCTCCTCGAGATTCGTGCGTGTGTGGTCACCAGATCTTCGATGATTTCACGCGACTTCCACTCCGCCTCCTTGCCTGCCACTTGTCGCGTTCTCACCCAACCACCACGTCAAAGCAGCCGATCTCAACCAATCAGATGACGCCACGTGGCGCGCGACAGCACTCTCGACCAATGCGGTCCAGACACGTGGCGGACACTAGTTTTTTTTAGCCCAAAACAGCCCTACGATGCTCCTCGGCGCACGAGTCACTTCCCCAACACCCAAAATTAGTTTAGGAACTTATGTTTTATTATCTTTTTAACACCGACTATTATTGTTTTCTTATCGACTTTCTTCGACGACAATGTTCGGCTAATCAACTCATTGCCTAGGTCGGAAGGGAAATAAGTCGGGATCATATGGATTCATGGCATATTATGTGAGATCTTTTATTTTATTATTTAATTAGTTTAAATTCTCATATTTCATTGTTTTTGAATTTAAGGATTATGGTTTAGATCTAGGGTATGTATATGGGCGATGCATGCTTTTAGGCGGACAATCTATAGTTATTTGGACCATTAGTATCCGTGTAATTGTGCTTTTGGACCAATACAGTAACAAACACTCACCCGTTTGCCGTCAAACCCTTTCGGTTCATGAGTGTGCAACAATTGAATCTAGGTTAAATCGAGAGCGGACGCCATCCGGTTATTTAAGATTAGTGTTCCCACATACCTAAATTATTGCGGTTAGTGTGTTAAACCTGATTGGCGGATGTGTAGGGTTATACATTAATTAGGGAAGTAGTTAGTGGCGGACGTCCTGACTATCGAGATTAGGGGAACGAAGAATTTCTGGCGGATGTCGATTTTCTATAGCTAATCTAGGAGAATATAAATTAACGACTTTTTGGGAAAGATTGAAGACCATGATTGCCATTGAATCTTGATCATGATTTGTGGAATTGTAGACTTATGTGTTACTTAGGTATTAATTAATTGTTTTCAAAATTAGTTTAGTTATTTTATTTATTTAGTTTAGTTAGATTAGTTAGTTAAATTAATATTTATTTTAAAACCCCCAATTTTCCTTTTTTGTAGTTTTTAACCTAAGAAAGACTACCAATCTATGTGGGATCGACCCTTTGCCACTATTCTACAAAATAGTTGGTTTAGGAAACTTTACTTTATTGACGCGTTCGACGCGCGTAAGCTAGAAACCTGTCATTATCCAATTATAAAATTTGATAATGTCATATAAGTAAATCTGCACTATCCAAGTATACATGTAATAATCAAATGCATTGTATTCCAAGAATTTAAGCAAACAATAATATCGCAAGGAATCATAAATATACAAATATGCAATTCATCTCTTTCTTTTGACCAACCACAATTAGATGACGTCTTCCAAAAGTGGTGGGTAAACAGTAATAAAGATTCATGAGTTTGAGAGAAAGTCCATCGAGAAGCCACGCCCTCAACTATCCGCGAAGTATGATCCTAGCCAGCATCACAAAAAAACCCACCCTAAACAAGTGTCTAGAACGATCAGTGACTCCAGTCGCATAGCACCACGGTGTTCATCCTACCACATATATAGCCAATGAACACAATAGGACCCCCAAAGGCCTCCTTCTTCTCGTGCCCGTGAATGCATGATCAATAAATATGCAGCGATAAACCGTGCATGTAATTATATTCGAGAAATTATCATACAATGTAAAGGTTACCATGAGATTTACTTAACCTTACAGATATTGATACTCCTTTGCACTTTGAGTTGATAAGCTAGTTCACACAGGGTTCCAATTGCGGCCCTACAATTAATTTATAAGCCCTGTAAGACTCCACAATAATTTCACAATTTCTCAATTAGTTGATGTTTAAGTTTAATTAACCCAATCGCATCCCGAAAACCTTAAAATATTTCCAAAATAAATTCTCCAATGCCCAAATTTTATTTTTGACTCAATTATTGTTCGGCGTTGAAAATTATATTGTTTAGGCTTAAATATAATTTTTTCAATTTATTATATTTTATTTAGTCCTCATCGATAACTCGAAAATCTTGAAATCCCTCCAAATTAACTCATCGGATTTCCAAATCCCAATTTTGACTCCAAATTGTGATTCAGAACCAAAAATTATCTTTGACTAGACTTTTAAACAATTTTTCAGATTTCGGGTATTTTCGGCTATTGTAGCACGTATTACGAGGAAACCAAGTATAAATCCTCAAGAAAATTCCAAATTCCTCGTTTTTCATCAAGATCCATAATTTCTATTTATTTGGCTTAAATATAATTTTTACTGATTTTTTCTATTTTTCTGGAACTTTTTTTTTCATTTTCTAGCCTTCTTTTTTTATATTGAGAATGGTGGTTTGATCCCCTGAACCGGACCCGGTTTGGTCCGATTTGGGGGATTAAACCCCCTTTTCTTCCTCATCTCCCCTGCTCTCCAAATCAGAACACAATTCCCCTCTCTCCTTTTTTATTTTTGATTTCATTGGGTCTTGGTAGGAAGAGAACTCTCCGTCGTTGTTAATAACAACAACACCAACAGCACAACAGGAACAACAATAAAACAACGATAACAACATCCACATCGAGACAACCCAACAACAACCACTACAAAAAATGGTTAATTAGAAACGGAATTAGCAACATAATTTATTTCCGTTGCTACGAATAAATAATTAGAGACAGATTTGAGACGGAATCATTCAGAGACGGAATAGAGAGATATCAGAGACGGAAATAGACACGGATTAGAGACGGAATTAAATTCCGTCTCAAAATAATGGCGCAAAGATTCCCACCAAAAGTTGAATTTCTTGTAACCGTCTGCTACGTCTCGAGATTCGTGCGTGCTTCGATGCGAAGATTTGTAAAGAGGGGACGGATGTCTCGCCTCTCTCGCTCAACCCGCCATTCTCACCACTCTCTCAACCCGCCATTCTCACCACTATCTCCCTCATCTGTCTCTCTCTCTCTCTCGTATTTGTCAACTCTCTCTATCTCTCTCGACCGATTCTCCATTAACGCTGAGTCTCTCTCTCCCCGAAATCTGCCTCCCAAACCCTGAAATCGATGCCGTCTGCCGGAGTTGGGGCCTCTGCCGTCGCTGCGAGTGGACGTCGCCTCGCCGGAGGTGGTGCCAAGCTAGTCCCCCGCCTGCTGTGCGCCCCGTTGGTCGCCGTTGTTCGTCGCCACGTTGGAAACCAAGGTCGTCACGCCTTGGCCTCTGCCGCCGGTGGGCTGTGCGGACCCGCCGCCGTTCGCCGCTCTTCGTCGCTGTCGTGGAACGCTCTTCGATCGTCGTTGCCTCGCCCTCTCGTCGCCATGGTGTGCAGCCCGCGGCCGTTCGCCGCTTCTTCGTCGCGTTTGCTTAGGGCGTCTGCGCCTCGCGTGCAACCCCGCATGTTCGTCGGTCTTCGTCGCCGCGTGGAACGCTTCTTCGTTCTTTGCCTCGGAAACCATGGCCGTCGCCTCTCGCGCATGCCTTGCTTGTCGCCGCCTGATGCCATTGATCGCATTGTTAAATGCATTGCGGCAACTATCGCTGCTGTTGGCCTCTCTCGTCATTGCTGTACTGTGTGACCCGCGCATTGTCGCCATTGTTAAATCATTGCCAGGTGAGGTAATCTCTCCATTGATATACCCTTTTCGATCAATTTCGCAAATAATAGAACCAAAATAAGATCGATTTTTCCAATTTGAAGTTCTAGCACAAACTTTGAATGCCTTAAAGAAGAGGATTTTGAATCATGAAATGAACTATAAAGATACTACATGTTTGGAGCTAAGATTTAGTATTGAAAACCACTTGACCAACCTAAAAAAAAAGTTAAAATTAAATTTGTTAGGACACTGTTGGAGCTTGAAGAGGACTTACAAGGTGTGGAACGCGAGTTTGGAGTGGCCGAGAGCCGGTATAGGCTACGAATTGCGTGCATTTGAGGTAAGTAAACCCTTTGAGGCAATTCTCTTTATTTCATTTCCATTTCTGAGTTGACATTAAATCATTTGGTTTTTTTGACTATCGATCTTATATTGGTAATGTCATGCATTGTGTATTACTGTCTATGATTTCTTTGGCTAAAATAATCGTGTAAAAAATTGTCGCGTAGCATTCTTTGTCTTGACTTCGTTCTATGGCTCACATTCCTTTAATGTCGTTGATCTATGAGATATTGAATTTCTTTCTAAATAACATACTATGATTTGTGTTACTGTATTTATTGGTGAATGTACACACATATGTCAATATGTTTATGGTGTGATGCTTGTTTGTAAATTCTAAAACACGAAGTCTTCGATAGGAATGATTTAAGGAGCCAACCTTTGTACTTTCCCTTACTTAAGGAGTTGCGGTGTGTTATGGTGATAGTAATGTAGGTACATCTATTAATGACTTGTTGGAAATCAAATCTTTGGGTGCTTAGCCTTACTTAATGAGTTGCGGTGTGTTGCGTTACTTAAAAAGTTCTTATAATTAGAGACCGACAATTAAGAAAATGAACAAACAACAACCACTACTAATACCAAATGGCTTGATTTGTCTCTAAAGCTTTATGTTGGACTAAAGCCTTTAAGCTTCCCATTTATTAGTTATAATTCCTCACCCTGAGAGAGCGTCCTTGCATCTTACCTACCTACTAATCCAATTTGCAAGTAATTGCTTATACCTTTGATCTTTCTATGCAGGAAGACGTATATCAAAAAGAGCTTGTGTTAAGTAGAGTTTTTAAAGCTTATCAAAGACAAAGAATATGGGCGTGATCTTCTTTGAACACCAACTTTCTAACCTTAATCTCGCACATTGATGAAAAGGAAAAAAACTCGTAATTGATATGCCTCATGCTATTTGTTGGATGTTTCATTCTTTCCTGTGCATGAACCAATCTATATGATCCATATTTGTATAAATGGCATGTGAAATTCTTGCAACAAATTGAGATTGTGAACATCTGTATTTTACTGTTTGGGTGCGATCATTTTAGTCAAAATGCATTTCTATTATCCAATGTCTCTTGATTATGTTGGTTGTCTTATCTATTGGTTATGTTTTATAGTATGATTCAGTTTCATGTTTCATAACTAGTTAAATACCTATATTTTGTTGTTTAGGTGGCCGTGTAGATTGGGCTTTGGCCAAGGGTTGCCTATGGTAGAAAACTATAATGGAATTGTTTAACTGAGTGATGCCATTAATCATTTGTAAGCTTCACATGTCAACAACCACTCGAGTTGCTATCTAGTAACTTAATTATTTTGGACTGTTTGTACTGCAATGCCTCTCTAAGGGTCACGCGGGCATTCCTCAAATCTTTATTTCTTTTTCCTTGTGCATTTATGATTTTTTTGTAAGTAATTACTTATACCTTAGATCTTTCTATGCAGGAAGACGTATATCAAAAGTAGAGTTATTGAAATCACGAAAATGAGCAGTAAAGCTTAAGGTACCCCTACTTAAGAAAACAAATTTAATGCTCATATTATATTGTTACCATTATGTGTGTTTGTGTGTTTTTCTTTTCTTTTCAATATTGGTAGTGAATTAATGTAAAAGACAACAAATATCATCAATTCATGGTAACAATAGTGGAAAAGAAGACTTAAATAATGTGAATAGATGTAATCTAAGCTATAACTGATTTGAATGTTTTTGAGGGCTCGTAGATGTGCGTAGGAGAGAATTGTTTCAACTTGTGTAAATTGTGAAGTATGTGGTAGCCGCCATTGTTTGATCTTACAAGCATATCATTTTAGTTGCTTATTGTTGATCCATGTAGGCTAAGCTCCAAAGAAGACGTCAGGAGCTGACCCAGACTACACCGGACCAGCCGGTGGATGATGAGGCGGTGTACTACAAGGTGGCGGGTGAGTGTCCCAAAGGACGTGTCTACGGTCCCAGGTGCTAGCACAACGAGGGATGGGCAACTTTATGATACTTAGGTATTTTTATGGTTGTTGTAGAACAATGAGAATTGTAGTTTTTTTGTGGATATTTTGGTATCTTAGACATTTATTATATTTGACTACGTTTCGTGAATATATAAATCTTTTTTAATATCGAATTGTATGTTTTTTCTCATTTGAATCTTTGTTGTTGATATATATTGTTGATTTGTGTATTTATGTGAAATTTTGTTTTTTTTTTTTTTTTTTTTTATGTTAGCACCCCTTTTGAGGAGTTGTTGGAGGGGGTGCGGGAGATGGAGCAGTCTGTTGTTATTTTTAGTTTTAGAAGTTTAGGAGAACTAATTTGATTCTTGTGAATATTTTAAAAAACAATCGGCATAGAAACGGAATAGAGACGGATTAGCAACGGAATTTATAAATTCCGTTGCTAATCCGTCTCTAATTTGTGAAGAAATAGAATGAAAAAATTGGGTAAACAGAGTTTAGAAACGGAATAGAGACGTAATCCGTCTCTAATTAGCAACAGATTGGCAACGAAATTCGTAAAGTCCGTTGCTAATCTGTCTCTAATTAGCAACGGATTAGCAACGAAATTTATGAATTCGTTGCTAATCCGTCTCTAATTTGCAACGGATTAGCAACAGAATGCAAGTAAAACCATTCACTTTGGAAGAATGTGCATTTCTGTTCCGTCTCTGTTCCGTTTCTAAATTCCGTCTCTAATCCGTCTCTAATCAGCAACGGAAACACATTTCTGTTGCTGACTAAATCAGCGACGACGATTTTAGAGACGAAATAGATTCCGTCTCTGTTCTGTTGCATAATTGAATTAGAGACGGAATTCATGTTATTCAGCAATGAAAATCTTCGTTTCTGATCGGCTGTTTTTTTGTAGTGAACCTCAACGGCGCCAACAACGATCTCAACGCAACCAACGACAACCTAACAACATCATCGACAACAATGACAACATAGCTCACCTTGGTCTCGATTCCATCTCTCTCTCTCTCTCTCTTTCTCGGTCTCCTCGTCTCCCCATCGATTTCAAATTCTCTCTGCGAAAATGGTGAGGACGTTCTATTTCGTTAGCAAATATATATTAGATTTTCTCGAGAAATATAAATTTGATTTCCTCGAGATACGTACTATGTATATCGAGGTCAATCTTTATTATAAGGTGTGAATATATATTTACGTAATTTGTAAATTTTGATCTTTCTCAAGATACGTGTTGTGTAACTCGAGGTTGATCTAGTGGCTATTAACAAGATAATCACCATCTCTATTTGACTTACATGAAATCAATTCTTTTGATCTCCTCGAGACACATATCACGTATCTCGAGATAGATCAAATGGTTTATATATAAAGATATGCACCCTTGATTTTTCCTTGAGATTGGACAACACTCATCTCGAGGCGTGGACAAATCCTCTTCAACAGTTGACGTATCACCCATTCTCTTCCTCGATGCTCATTCTACTCATATCTCGAGGAGAATCAAATGTATACTTTTTATTTAAATTAAATTATAGAATTCATTTATATATATTTATATATATAAACTATATTACATTGCACTTAATCGAGCACAATGAAAAAGTTTGATCCAAGTAATGACCCCGCCAGTTAATTTGGGACCGAGGCTATGTTGTTGTTGTTGTTGTTATATAAACTATATTACATATATATAAATGTATATAATCCTATGTATTTTTGTGGCTATAAATTCGCCACGCGCGCAACGACCATCCTTGGATGTGCACACTATTGTACATTTCACGCGTGTCACCCTCGACCCCGCTTCTCACTAAGCGCCCACCAATTTTTAAATTTTTTTATTTAATTTCATGATTATCTTTTCAATTTATGTCCAAATTAAATTCTGAAAATACCTCAATTTCATCAAAATTGGAGAAATATTCCCACCGTGCTCGAAACTCGCGGATACCGCGTATACATTCCACGAGTCGAAATAGTGTATAATACATCAAATAGACACACGACACATAAAAAATATATATATTAAATTTATGATTTATGATCCGTAACATGCGGGTCCCACCTCGAATACTTAAATCCCAAATTAAATCCGAAAATACTTAATTAGTTGCCTAATCAAAGATTATAAAATTTCTCGATGTCATACCAACTAATATGAAATTTGTTAATTCGACCCTATCAAGACAATCGAACACACCATAAGGCTCTTACACGGTGTTAATGTAATTGAATTTGTATTCATTAGAGCAAACTGAATATAAACATTTATAGGCTCAAGCTAGACCCTCGTAGAACTTATAAAGTACTCGTATTTACTTCAAAATGAATTAGTTGGTGTTGAAAGAAAATTATCAACGACAAGGTTGAGTTGAGTCTGCCAAGACCCAGCTTAGCTCAAGCTATATCAGACTTGGGCAAGCTAGCTACATAGAATAGCTTTTTTGTGTCAAATGAAAAAGTTATACTAGCAAAAAGTCAAAATCGAATAATAACTAAACTAATCCATCTATCCATTTTTTAAATATAGTAATAATCATATAATGATTTGCAATATAAAGTAATAAGATACAAGCGAGATTCTATGAGAAGAGAGTTAATTTTGCAATTGATTTTTCTTAAATAAAAAAAAAAAGTATATTTGATCACTTCTCAATTAGTTTTCCTCCTCCCGAGCTTTCACTTAATTATTTTATGATTTGAAACAATAAAAAAAGTTTGAGAGTTTTTAAAACTATCTTTACAGATGCATTTCATAATTAAATGTAAGTTTTATCGTAATTGATTAAATGTGTGTTTTGGCTCTAACTTTTTAACTGCAATTCTGAATTGAGTTCCAAAGAATTTTGGTTAAACTAGGCTTCAATATTTTTACAAAATGTGATTATATATGACCCATTGTCAGAGGCGTGCACCTTTGTGCACCTCAGAGGCGCCTTAAGGCAAGGTACCCTTTATGCACCTTTAAGTTTAGGCATGCCTTTTGGCGCCTTGGTGATGCTTTAAAGCACATGCCTCACCATTAAAAAGTTAAAATTGTTTTTACGTTTTCTCGTTGCTAATACATTTCATCTAGGTTTTATTGTTTGACAAAAAAAGTGAAACGTTATTGAAATTTTTTTCAAACTTTTCAAGTTTTGAGGCCTCATGGTTTTCAATTGTTTTTTGGAGCAACTATTAGCCCCCCATATACCTTATATCAATCCCCCATTGAAGTAACCCTTCATTAACAAAAAAAAATTCAAATAAACTTAATTGTTATTTTAGTGTCCTAAACAATATAAATAATGTTGCGGTAACCAAATGAATGGTGTAAGATTCGAAACATAGATTTAATGCATCTAAGAAGGAAAATGCTCGAATAACACCCCAAATGACACCCTTAGTGACACCCTTGTGAAGTGGTGTGCGGGCCCTATGCAAAAATGAGCGTGCACAAAATAATTCTCGGTGCATAACACGCGTGGTGTGTATCTCGAAGCGAGGACAATGGCTCCCATAGATGCGGGCTCGCGCCACGTCACATGAGTGTCACTTGAGGTGTCTTTTGAGGTGTTATTCTAGTGTTTTTCATTAAAGAAATTATTCATTAATTAGACCATCGTTTGGTTGTTCAAGGTTGGATTTCTCGTTGTTCAAAAACATGGAGGGATGAATATTTATATCAAAACATTAAAAGAGGTGTATTCAATTGAGATTTTAATAGACTTTTGGTTACTTTTATAAATGAATGACTTTTATGAAGTTTTAGATTTTGGTAACTTTTAAAGACTTTGATAAACTTTTATGTAGATTTTATTATGATGACTTTTATTAACATTTAAATTTTTAGTGACTTTTGTGAACTTCTTAAACAATATTTCGATGATACTAATAGATTATTGTGATTTTTAAAATGAAACAAATATTTTACACTTTATTATAAAAAAAAATAATTATATATTTTTTTCTTAATAACTATTACTAAATTTTTAAAAAGTATTTATTTATTTTAGTAAAAAAAAAATATAGACATATTAATTAATTACTCTTAAGGTAGTAGCATAACAAATAAGTAAATAAATATCAACATAATAAATAGGTAAATAAATCATTATTTAATGGTAGAAAAGAATCAAGTAAGATCATTAGAAATATTATTTTTTTTGAGAAAAAATCATTGGAAATATTAGTGTAAAAATTTTGCACTTTATTTTTTTGTTTGACTTAAGCAAAAAAAAAAAAAAAATTTTTCCTTAATAATGATAGTTTAAATTCTAAAAAATGCACACTTTTTGCATTTTAAAAAAATTATACAATTATTTTCTTCAAAAATAATAATACTACACTTTTTGAGATTATAATAATACACTAAATAAACGAAACTTCTTTGTCAAAAAAAAAAAACTATCTAAAATGTATAATGATGCAAGAATGAGATTTTGTTAATAATGACATCAATCCATTTTCATCAACATAGATATTAGAGTATAATAGGTGAGTAATGAAATCAAGAGTTGTGGAGTAATTGGAGAAGTTGATAAAAATAAGGCAAAACCAATCTTTTGGTCCCTGAACTTTGAAGGTTTTACACTTTTGGTCCCTCAACTTTGAAAACAACACATTTGGTCCCTCAACTTTTCATATAGTGTAAATTAAGTCCTTTTGTTAGTCAATCATCGTTATTGATGATGTGGCGAAAGTCAATCGCCACATGACGCCACGTGACAATCTATTTCATCGAACAGTTGGTTCAATGAACCGAACCAATCGGTTCAATAAAAAAACCAATCTTCTCACTCTGCGTTCTCTTCTTCTTCTTCTCTATCTCTGCGTTCTCTCTCTTCTCTCTCTCTCTCTCTCTCTGCGTTTTCTCTCCTCTCTCTCTCGCACATCTCTCTCGCTCTCCGTCGCGCCTCGCTCATGCCCCTGCTCGCTCGCTCGCGAGCTCGCGAGCGAATTGAAGAGTTCAACAAAATTTGGTAATCGAGAGAGGAGGAGAGAAAACGTCCATAGAAAACCCGCTTCGAACAATCAAAGAATGCACTTGCATTCCTTCAACCACTCCACCCAAATTCAAAACCGTAGCATAAGTGAATTCGTCGGCCCCAACCCCTTCCGCGAAAAGCCTACGAAACACCCGAAAATCCATACCCACCATTCCATACTTACAAAAACACGATATCAACGCATTCCACGCAACCAAATCTCTCTTAGGTATTTCATCAAACACCCTCAATGCATCACTCAATTTGCCCATTTCTCCATTCATTTTAACAAGATTAGTACCAATAAGAACATCGAAATCGGCGCAAACCTTGACAATCTCCCTATGAATCTGCGGACCGATTCAAATCCGCAACAAGGGATCACAATTGCGTAAGTGTAGTTGTCGGGCCTAACAGACTTAACGGTAACATTGCGCATTTGAAGAAAATGTGCAATGGCGTACGTGAATCTCCGGTCACGGGCACACCGAGAAATGGTGTGTTCCATGAGCGAGAGTCGGTAACGAGCGGCGGCGAAGCGAGAGGCGTGAGCAAGGCGCGACGGAGAGCGGGAGTGCACAGAGAGGAGGAGAGAAAACGCAGAGAGAGAGAGAAGAGAGAAGAGAGAGAACGAGAGAGAGAGAGAGAAGAAGAAGAGAGAACGCAGAGTGAGAAAATTGGTTTTTTCATTGAACCGGTTGGTTCATTGAACCAACTGTTCAGATGAAATGGATTGCCACGTGGCGCCATGTGGCGATTGACTTTCGCCACGTCATCAATAACGATGACTGGACTAACAAAATGACTTAATTTACACTATATGAAAAGTTGAGGGACCAAATGTGTTGTTTTCAAAGTTGAGGGACCAAAAGTGTAAAACCTTCAAAGTTCAGGGACCAAAAGATTGATTTTGCCTAAAAATAATTGATAAGAAAAAATGTCTCTTGTGAACAATGAAGTCCTTATTGAAAAATGTAACCAACAAAAATTAGAAGTCTCTAAAAGTTTCTGAGTTGAGGTGAGGTGTGACGGCCCCTCTCCTAATCTAGGGCACTGTCCGGCCTAATCCCGTAATTAAGCCATAATCATATCCACGCAGGACTTAACTACGTATTAGTCAGCCTTTACAACCTAGACGCCTTTTTTCTCGTGTTCATGATAAGTAATACACTGGTCCTACCAGTTTATAAAATTTAAAGTTAATTAAATTTTTTTATTAAATTAATTAATTAGCGGAAATCTTATTGATTATGCGGAAGCAATGAGTAACTTATCGCAAGTCATTTATAAAATCTTAAGTGTGGAAAACTAGGAAATGACATCACATATATAAAGTCCTCAAAATGCATTGAAACAGTAAAATAGTCTAAGTCAAGTCGGGGAACTAACGCTCAACCCAATATACAACCCCGGATAGTATCTGAAAAACATATAACATATACAATCAAAATACCAAAAGAAGACCTACAATCGATGCAGTGACGCGCGCAGGCTCAAGGATAATCACGATCTTCTCCTTGCCCGGCTTGCTGGTAGACGGCTCTTCACCCACCGTCATAAAAAGGACGGTGAGTACGAGAATAAAACAGTAATCCCCGATGACAAGTTTAATTTGCATTTTCAAATATTCAAATGGTATTAAAAGCATATAAATGAAAAAATTAGAAAATAAAACATATGCGAGTAAATACGAGAGTTAAACAAGTGATACTGACACTAGGCTAAGTAGTGGTGATTTAGGTCCGATCGGCAGTGAAACATGTCACTCCGACTCAATAATCATATAGCACAAGGGACTCTAACCCAAGTGTTACCAGGGACTATAACCTCGGTGTGTAGACCACCTCAGGGACTCTAACCCCGAGTGTCATACAGTGTCAAGTAACATGTGCCGACATCCCCAGTGACTCTAACCCTGTGAGTCGCGCACACCTCGATCGAGTACGGGACCTAGATGCAAAAATAACTTTTTAAATTTCAAGAAATACCAAGTATGGATTGTCAAGGCATATGCACATTGTGACGGCCCCAATTTTCCACAAATTGGGCCCCGCCCGGCCTAAGCTCATGTGGACCCTCGAGCCAGTCTCGCAAGGTCGACGCAGACCTAGTCAGCCTTCCAATCCATTATTTTAAGTAAATTCAAAATTTGAAGTTGAGTTATTAATAGTTTTCAAGTTTTACAATTTAGCGGAATCAATACTACATTGAATAACTCAACAATAAGGTAAAAAAAAATTAGGCAACCTAATTGTGGAACCCTGTATAAGTATATCATCATCAGATGAGAGTAAATACAAGATATACAAAAATTCACCTAGCTATGGAACCTTCCCCTTGTTGGACCGTATATCTGCACTCAGTCAAACACAAAAATGACGAGCACATGTAAGTAATGCCAGTAGGACATATACAACATTTCGAAATATAACTAGAACAGCCAAATTCATGCAGTTAGAAAGAAATGAACATGTAACGCATTAATATAAAAGACTGTAAACAAATCAATCGATGAGTGATGCCAAATAGCAAGGAGTCCCGACAAAAGGTCGTTGAGTCGCGCAAAAGCCCACGAGACTCGGGTTTAGGACGAGACCCCGCCTCCCAACCCTAACCCTTGCGACTATGAGATATCCACAGACCGGATTAGAGCCCCCAACGTACACTCAATTGGGAGATATCAACGGCGTCCAGATAAGAGCTCATATCGCAGATAAACAGTACCATGACTCACTTGTCAATGGACCACTCCACGCAATAGCACTTTCAGTCAAAGCAATGAATAACAATATCAAAGCAATGAAATTACTGTACAGTTCCTCACTGGTTTACTTACCTCGAGAACGTTCCGCTCAAGCCTCGATATGCGCACCCGACACCCGACTATACCTCCTAAGTCCCTGGTGTCCATTTATACCATTTAAGTTACTTAAGTCATTCAATTCAAATTACAACCAAATTACTTAACATAAGCCTCACCATGGCCTTCAAAATTCATTTGAATCCCTCGCGTCGTCGAGCTTTGTCGAAGTCGCGACGCCTTGTCCATCATTGTTGTCTCGTCGGGGATCGATCGGCCCGGCAACGCGCCACCGCGCCGTTGCTCCAAGCCGTTCCCCGCGCCGTCGTCGCTGCAACGCCACCGCCGCTACCGCTGCCGCCGCCGCTGCTGCCGCCACTCACCGGCGCCGCCGTCGTCTCTGGTCGGTGCCGCCGCTGCTGATCCCGCCATCCACCGCCGATCAACGCGCCACCGCGCCTGCCGCTGCTGCAGCTCGTCCGCAAGCTTCCTCGCACGCCGGTCTTCTCGCTGGCTCGCCGCCGCTGCTGGAGCTCCGCCGCGGCGTCCCTGCTCGTCGTCGTCCCCACACGGTCGCGCCACCTCGTCCTCTGCCTCCGCGTCGCCCCGAGCAGCCGTCCGCGGCCTCCACGTCGCGCTCGAGCTGCCAGCCGCGCCGATGCCGAGCCACTGCTGAGACGCCGCCCCTCCTCGCCGGCACCTCTGCTCCTCGTCGGTGCCGCTCCCCTCTCTCTCTCTCTGTCGTCTATCTCTCCCTCTCTTTCCTTCCCTCTCTCTCCTCTTTTTCTCTCTCTCTCTCCTCTCATCCGATCTCTTATCCGATTCTCATTTTTTGTTTCTTCCTCAAGAAGAAGAAAACAAATGTGTCCTCGATATTCGTGCGGAGCGAAACTCGAGGCACATCCAAAAACATATTGATTTCATGCTTTTCTTAAACATTGGGCGCGCGCATCTCGATGCATCAACCCGCCTCATTTTACAATCTCGATACTCGCGCCACACATCACGAGACGCATTCATTTTATATTGTTTTAATGTGACCACATTAAAACCACTATAGCCACATTAAGCGACTACGTACGTGGTCGTGAGTCGCCACGCGACTCGAGCGCGTCCGTTCGTGTTTCGACTCACCAAATTCCTCGCATATACATTTCTCAACAATTAGCATTATAATCTCATATTGTATATTCTCGGTGTGTCCACCCGAGATTCGGACATACGTATTCCGACGAATGGATCTCACATACGACCCTGACGTGGCACGTGACATAATTCAAATTTTCAAAGCCGTTACACACATCTACACACCTAAACAAATAAGGAATACAAGTCCTCTTAAACATTTATAAGATATTCACTAGCTTAATAACATACTATTTATCATTCAATTCACATTTGAAACAACAAGAATAGACATATCATGGGATATAATCAATAAATAAAATCAAATGAATGAATATCATGCAAACTAGACTCATCAAGTGAGCATAGACACAAAGAACACATGATATAAGAATACAAAGGAAAAATAGTCAAAAGGACTATGCAAGGACAACAATTAATAGAAATGAAATGTCAAGTAAAGTTGTCATTGGATATACTCACAACAACAAAGTAAAGTCCTAGCTTTACTGGCCTCCCGATACTCCAAATCTTGTATTCGCTCTCTCATACTCTTTTCCTAGGTTCCTGTGTTTGGTGTCTCATTAGTTCAAATATAGTGGGTTTAAGCTCAATTTAGTGGTGTTTATTGTGTATTCAAATTGGTTCAATAGAATTTAAATCAATCTTCCTAAATCGGCCCCTAAAGATTAAATTAAGTTTCAATTTCGGTCCTACACTTTAAAGCAGTTTTTTTTAGGCATGAAATTGTCAAAATATCGAAATATAATTTTTCCCAATTTTTCCAGAATTTTTCCAAATTTTTTCCCTAATTTTTTTTTTTTTTTTTCTGTTTGGGTCGGGTCCGACCCGTTGTCGACCCAAACGGGTCGGACCCGACTCGGCCCTAGACCAAAACAGGTCCAGGCTCGGCCCATGGGCCGAGCCTTACCCGTTCTGGGCCCGACCCACTGGGGGGGATGCACACATCAATACAAAAATATGATATACCTCGGCCACGTGCCTCGGTCGGTGCACGTATCACAGTGTAGGTCTCACGTCAAAGGTCGGTGATCCTAATTAAGGAATTAAAACGGGGTTAGAGACTTGGACCGTGACAAATATTCCCAACAAAATGAAAATTTTGTGCTCAAAATTAAGTTTAAGTTACGGTTCTACCTGACTCGAACAGGTACGAGAATCTATCTCGCATGTAGTCCTCCCGCTCCCAAGTGAGTTCTGTGTAATCGTGGAATTGCCACTTGAAGAGTACCTTCGGGATGGACTTGCTCCTCAACTGTTGTACATTTCGATCTAGGATCTGAATGGGTTGTTCCTCGTAAGAGATGTCCTCGCTCAAGTCGATCTGACTCAAGTCAACTGTCGGTCGCACGCCTGCTTTCGACTCGGCTAGTCGAAGCATCGAAATGTGGAACACTTGATGGACCCCGACATACGTGGAGGCAATTCAAGCTCGTATGCCACTTTCCCGACTCGTTTCTTAATCATGAAAGGCCGATGTACCTCGGTGCAAGCTTGCCTTTCACCCCAAATCTCTGAAGACCCTTCCGAGGGAAACCTTTAAATAGACAAAGGCTCCCTCGGAATACGCGAGATCACCGTGATACTTATATGCATATCGCTTCTGTCTCTCATATGCTCATCTGAGTCTATGACGGATCAGTTTGACATTTTTCGTGTGGTCAACAACAATTTCATGCCCCATTATCTTTCGGTCCTCTGGCTCAGCCCAACACGATGACGAGCGACACGGTCCGCCATACAAAGCCTCAAATGACGATATCTCAATGTTAGTATGATAACTGTTGTTATAAGCGAACTCACACAACGGTAGGTACTCCGCCCAAGATCCGTCAAACTCCAACATGCATGCCCGCAACATGTCCTCGAGGACTTGAATCAATCTCTCAATCTGCCCGTCGGTTTGAAGGTGGAAAGCCGTACTGAACTATAGGCGCGTACCGTAATGCTCTTGCATACTCCGCCACATTCTTGACGTATATGTAGCATCTCAATCTGACGTGATCGTTAATGGTACCCCGTGCAACCTGATAATCTCTCTCTCAAACAGTACGCTCAGCTGATCGAACGTGTAATGCGATGCCACTGGCAGGAAATGAGCAGACTTCGTCAATCTGTCAACTATAACCCAGATTGAATCATGTCTCCTCGCGGTCCTCGACAATCCTCTGACAAAATCCATAGAGATGTCTTCCCACTTCCATCGAAGAATAGGAAGCGTCTGTAGTAATCCCCCGGTGCGATGCTCGGACTTCACTTGCTGACAGATACCACAATTCTTGATGAATCTAGACACGTCTGCCTTCATCCCAGGCCACCAGAAATGTATCCTCATGTCGTGGTACATCTTAGTCATGCCTGGATGTACGGTAAATCTGGAACGGTGCGACTCCTGAAGGATCTCATCTCTTAGCTCCGGTACCTCTGGTATCCACAACCCGCCCGAAATCTCGGACACTGATCCGTCATCTCTGCCCAATTCGTACACTATGCACTCTGTGCTAACTCGCTCGAATCTCGAGTACAATCGGTCGGTCATCCGACCACACTCATGTGTAGACACGGTTTGTAGTCTCATCCGTACGCAAATCATCACCCGAGTATCGGTAGGAACCTCATCGACATCCGTCGTCGCCGCCTCGAGTAATCCATACTTATGCATCATGTGACATCGACCGCTTCAAAGCATCTCTACTCGGTCAACTCTTTCTGTGTGAAGAGATGTTTCAGACTCTTGTGATCAGTGAAGAGTGTGAGTCTCTCTCCATACAGAAGGTGTCTTCAAGTTTTCAGCGCAAATACAACCGCTACCAACTCTAGATCGTGCGTGGGGTAGTTATTCTCATGTATCTTTAATGTCTCGATGCGTATGACATGACACGACACAGCTGCCCTGCTTCAACACACAAACTAGACCCGTATGAGAAACATCTGTGTACACTAGAAATCCCTGTCCAGCCTCTGGCAGTACTAACACTAGCGCGGTAGTTAATAACATCTTCAACTGAGTAAATGCACCTGCGCACTTCTCAGACCACTCATAAGCAACATCTTTCTGTGTTAGGCTCGTCATTGGTGAAGTGATCTTTGAGAAATCATTCGCGAACCTACGGTAGTATCTTGCTAACCCCAGAAAGCTCCAGATCTCCGGTACTGATGTCGGTGCCGGCCAATCCGTGATGGTCTGAATCTTGGCCGGATCTACTGCAATCCCTGCTGCTCCAACAACGTGCCCCAATAACTTGACCTCTGCAAGCCAGAATTCACACTTGCTAAGCTTAGCGAAAAGTCGGTGTTCCCTCAATGTCTGCAACGTCTCTCTGAGGTGTTGCTCGTGATCCTCACGTGTCCTCGAGTATATCAAGATGTCGTCGATGAATACTATCACGAAGCGGTCAAGATATGGTCTAAGTACTCGGTGTTGGGTTTTGGGGTTCATACGCAGCGGAAATTACAAAACAATTTTGACAAAAACCCCAACAGGATCCGAATCTAATTCCATTAAAACGTTTAAACCATGAAAACTTAATCATACCTCGGTCGCAATATACCTTTCTGAAGGTTGATCGATCTCTAAGGCGCTGGCAACGACGAACGCCCTCTACCAGTAGTCCACACACGAACGGCGGCCGAGATTCGAAGTGCTAGCTTCGAGAGAATACCAAACCTTTTTGTTTCTCTCCAAAACGATCCAGAGCGTACCAAAAAACCCTAATTCGTTTCTTAAACGAAAATAGAGTTTCGGCCCTTAATCTTTCCTATATGTGTTCTAACTTAAAGCGTCTATTTATACAACCCTTGTATATAGACGGTTAAGTAAATTACACATATACCCATACTTAAAGAAGTATAAGTGTAATACACCACAAGGACGTTTCTGTCACGAATTTTTATTATATAAAATTCGTTTTTCTGAACCATCTTAAAATCTCGCAAAACCATTCTTAGTGTGCGACCCAATAGGCTCATACAACGTTGGCAGTGTACCAAAACTCATTTTGGTATACAAGTCATAAGCGGCCTCTAGCAAGACATTATGACTACCCAAGTTGTACGAATATCAAATCGATACAACCTAATCAATAATGTATATAACATCCTTTTGTCACACGATATCCTTTTGATCAAACATAAGGCATGGAATTGTCATCCAACATGTTCAATCGTACTAGTCTCGATCTCTAGGTAGATCGATAACATCCAAGTGACATTGATCAATATCAATTCACTTAGACTAGGCCTTTTAATGATCTAACACATCGAGGATCCTTTGGATATCTCTCTTTATATGAGAGGGACAAATTATATCTTGATTACACAACTTCATCACATTGCTCACACAAGAACCAATCACAACCTTTATAATCGCTTAGGTTAAAGACAACGTTTGATTGTGTCAAATCACTTGTGTTCCTAATGTTGAAGTCTCTGGTAATCTTAAGTCGATGATTGAAAAATATACATATCATGAGAAACAACTATGACTTAATCCATGTGATGTTCTCATAGCGGGTCGGTCAAAGACTTTGTTCCCCTAACAAGTACTCGTGATCTTGATTCGTATCCCTATACGTATAATCATCATATGATCATCAATCAAGACTCACACTAGTCTTAATTCATCATAGTTCCCAGTATAATGATCGACTAGGGACATTTATGATATTTCTGTAAATACCCATGGATCTTATTATAATGTAAACATGCAAATTAATTATAATAAACAGCAAATGAAATCCTCTATTTTATTAACTAAAAGTATTCATAAAGACAGTTAATGGATTGACCTAGGGCACATGCCCCAACATGTTGTACAACTACAAATGAATGATATAAAAGAATTAATCGTGTTGTTCGGAATCAAACGATAACTCTTTCATATATGTTCAAACAATAACGAATGCTTAAATGCTCCAAATCAATCAATTTACGAACTTAAGTCATGACAAACAATATACAAATCGACTATTAATTTTCATTGGAAGGTTGAGGTCTTCTTGGACAATTTTTCTGTTATGTCCCTCTGAACGAAAAATACCATACCGGTTCTTCCTAGTAGGAACTCGTTCACGGTCTTTATTTGGACATGTTGTTCTTCTATGTCCTTCTTGATGACATATGCCACATCGCAAAGGCCTCGAGACATTAGGATGATCCATCTCGTTTTGTTTTCGCGTTCCCTTTGGTCTCCCTCGGCCACGTCTGCACCTTGGGTCGGGTATGATCTTCGTCCCAAAAGTCGGCCAATATTTCTCATCTGGGATGGCCTTGAAATTGTAGGAGTAACATTGTGCGTACACATATATCCTATAGTATGGCTCAATGAATTGCGCGTAGCTCACTCGAATAAAAGCACATGCAGCTAAAACGTGTGAGCAAGGGAAACCAAACGATTGCCATTTATTGCAACTGCACACCCGGTCCTTTAGGATGACGACTTGCGTGTTGTTGCGTTTATACATGCGATCTCCATGTCTTCCAGTCTGCACTTCGAACTCACCAATGTCGTGATTGATCAAAGTGACTTGATGCCTCCTTGCAGACTGTTCATAATATGTGAGTTTATCCATGACATATTTTGTGTGGGATAGGCCGTTAAAGATTGCTTCGTCGATTTCATGTTTACGCCGATTGTGGTATGTCACCAATCTGTAGTAAATCATCTGAGTCATCACTGTTATTGGCAAAAACCAAAGTAAACCTTTAAACAAATAAAGAGTCTTAAACTAAACTCAACTAACCTAACCTAACATAACTATCTAAACTAAATTAACTAAACTAAACTCTACTAACCTAAACTAACTAACCTAAACACCTCAAATGTAGCACACATAATGACTTGAAACGCACAAACAAGTTTTCAAAATCCTTGCACTCCTACAACTTAAATCCACCCCATGCGCATAGTGTACGTGAAAACATCATTTCGTAAAAGGATCGTGGAACTCTTGATTCAGCAAAGTTGACTACCAACTAACGAATTTTACAAACATCTCTTGCAATTAACCTAACCTAACCTAACTACCTAAACTTAACTAACTAAACAAACTACATAAACTAAACTAACCAAACTCCCTAAACTAAACTAACTTAACTAACTAAACTAACTACCTAAAGTCGATTAACTAAACTAAACTAAACTAACATAACCTAACCAAACAACCTAAACTAAACTAACTAACCTAAACTAACCTAAACACCTAAACTAAACTAACTTAACTAACTAAGCTAACTAACCTAACTACCTAAAGTCGATTAACTAAACTAAACTAAACTAACATAACCTAACTACCTACACTTAACTAACTAAACTAACCACCTAAGCTAAACTAAACATCTAAACTAAACTAACTAAACTAACTAAACTAACTACCTAAACTAACTAAACTAACCACCTAAACTAAACTAACTAACTTAACTAACTAAACTAACTACCTAAAGTCGATTAACTAAACTACTAAACCAAACTAAATGAAGCTAAACTAATCTCCTCCTTCTCCTCCATTGCTATATATCTTTGCGCTCATTGCTTGCACGCCGCCATCGTGCTCCTTCCTCCATCTCTATCGCCATTGCTCCTTCCTCAACCCCCGACTCCTTGCTCCGTGCCCCGTCAACTCCCTCTCTTCCTTCTCCGAGCACGCATGTGCACCGACGCGTCTCCTTCAAACCCGACCCGTCCCCTTCTCGGCCAACTCCCTCCGCGGTTTCTCCTTCCACCCGCACTCTTCCCCCTCCCCTCCTTAAATACCCGACACCCCCTCCCCTACAACACTCCCGTGACCCATACCACCCTACCACGTACCTTCTTCACCCTCCTTCTCGAAATAGACACAGAGAATATATTCTCTGCGTCTGTTTCGGGAAGGAGAAAAGAGGGTACACAGATAGCGCCTTTTGAGAAGGCACTATCTGTGTACCCCCTCGGCCCATGGGTTCGGCCCATATCCACGTGGTCATCCCACACGGATGTTTACACCAATATCGCCTTTTGTAAATGCGCTATTGGTGTACACTTGTCCACATAGGACGGTCATACACTGATAACGCCTTTTGAAAAGGCGTTATCCATGTGTCCACGTCAGGAAAAAAACACACCCAGCTAATAGCGCCTTTTGGATAGGCGACATAGCCTACTTTTGGAATAAAAAAAAACCTTATTTTCCTCATTTAAACTAAAAACAGTTATACTTTTGTAATTTTTCCCTGAGAATTTGGTAGCACAAATTTTATTTAGTACAACTTTTTTTAGTAAGTAGGAGAAAACTTATTAATAGGAAAGCACGTCACTGCATAGCAGTTCGCACGGTCATTGTTCAAAAAAGCTAGTAAATTAGATGGAGGATCATAATAAATTTTGATCCCCTCATTAGATGCTGAACCCATCTTAGCCATTGAGTTCACTGCACAAATTATTTAGTGGTTTTTTTTTTAACCTTAAGTGACTAAATTAAAGGATTAAAGAATGTGGCCAAAGCATCTTTGTTGACATAGTAAATGCGTTACTTGCCAAAATAGCAAGGTTTAGGGAGGTCGCAAGTTCAAATCCCTCTTAAGTCCAAAAAAAAGAGATTAATGAGTGTCCTCCTTGAGCACAATTTATGTAGTTTCTATCTGCCAAGCTAATTGAAGGCCTGCGATAATCCCCCACAGTTCATGAATCATTTTCTCCTATGAAAAGAACCTGTCAAGTTCAATACTACAATGAGGGCAAAGATCATAAGGGATCACCCCTCTCTTTGTGAATAACACATTAGCAGCCACTATCTCTCTGATGCTTTAACTGTCACAAGAAAGTTCGGATCCAATGAGCATTGGAGCAAACCAAAGGAGAAGACTATTCTTCAACTCTCCATCTCTAGCTTGTTGAAGCAAATGAACATGAATTAGGAATCAATCCACGATTCGTGAAATGGTTTGTATAGCAAACAGAAAAAGATATTCACACATGCAGACTTGAAGCTAGATCAAACTTCAAATACTAGAAAGATGTACAAAGCCAATCATTCACAAGAAAAAATAAAAAATAAATAAAATAAAAATAAAAATACAGGAAGCTGTACAACAATCACAACTTTGAAGCACTGGAGTAAATACTAATGGGGATCCATTATCTATCGGCTATAACTATTTAAGAAAAGAGTGATATTTGTAGTTATGATTCCCAAAAAGTAGAGATATAAGGGCATCAGCAATGTGTACAATAAAATAGGGCCTCTTGGAATCATCAAAATGTTATCCCTTCTTTGCCTAGGTTTGATGGAACTTCACATCTATCCAATTCAATGATATTCATGCATTTCAAAGCTAGAACAGTCTTCGGAACGAGCTTTCCTTTAACTTTTCAATTTACCCATCACTGACTGATTCGAATTATCATAAGCCCAGATTGGAAATGCTGAGAGGTTTTTCTTCTATAAGCAACATCATTTGTCATCACTCGATTAAAGGTCTAAAATCAAAACAATAATAGCGATTTTCAATGAAAAATGAAGACATCTGCTAGACAAGGTAAAACAACAACAAGAATAAAATAATACACTGATTACTCTTGTGTAAGGAGATATTCAGGATTAGGCATAATACAGAGAAACCTTGAAAGATCATTACCTACATGGATCTTCAACAATCAAAGGACATCTAGGATTCAAAGAACGGCTTCTCAGCCTTACCATTTTGACTGGATTTGAAGACGCACTTGTAGTATAAATGATATCTATAATCTCCAAACCTACAAGATTAGTAAATAGATAATTTATAATCCACGCGTCTCCTATAGACTCAGTAAATTCGTTCATTTGAAATTCCTTAATCCTTGATCGAAAACAAGGTGGGGGCGTTTCTTCAATGAATGTAGTGATCACGGGTTCACTGAAGACATAAACCTGAATGAAAGACAAAAGTTAAAGCATTGTCAATGAAAAATATACAACAACAAAGCAGTCCCAAATTAGTTGGGGCCGACTACAACAACATGATCTAAAAGCAATTTCACACACACATATAAGTAACCACCGAAATTAAACAATTATAATGATTTGCCTTTTCAAAAATAAGATAGAGATTGGGCATTATTCGAAGCACACCTAGCAATTCTATTCCACGACAAGGCCTGAAGACTCGAAGGTAGGTTAAATTGGTAAATATTGAAAGATGGCTCAATAGATCTGTTGAACATTTTCAAAATAAATGTTTAATCACACATTGGTTAGGAACTTCAAGTTTAAAGAGTATATATGTACTCTTGCACCACAGTGTGTGTAAAATAAAATACAAGTGCTATGCAAGGTGAGCCACACGAGCGCGCGCAGGGCGCGGCGCATATGGCGCATTTTAGGCGTTCCTAAATGGAGATTTGGATGAGGAAATATACATGGAACAACCTGAAGGGTTTATTATGCCCGGTCATGAGAATAAAGTGTGCAGATTGCGAAAATCATTGTACGGTTTAAAGCAAGCACCAAAACAGTGGCACCAAAAATTTGACCAGGTTGTACTTGCTTTTGGATTCAAAATAAATGAATCTGATAAATGTGTATATAGCAAATTTGATGAAAAAGGCAATGGTGTCATTATTTCTGTCTTTACGTAGATGACATGCTGATTTTTGGAACTGACTTGGAACAAGTTCAGTTGACAAAAAGGTTTCTTTCAAGCCAGTTTGAAATGAAAGATATGGGGCAAGCAGATGTCATTCTCGGGATTCAGATTGTAAGAGGTGAGGAGAGTATTACTCTAACTCAATCTCATTATATTGAGAAAGTTCTCAATAGATTCAATCACTTGAATTGTGCCCCTGTTTCTACCCCACTAGATTCAAGTATTGAGCTAGTGAAAAATACAGGCAATCCAGTTTCACAACTGGAGTATTCTAGATTAATTGGATGCTTAATGTATGCAATGACATGCACTAGGCCGGATATTGCCTTGGCAGTAGGCAAGTTGAGCAGATTTACAATCAATTCAAGTGAGTTGCATTGGTTTGCAATTCAAAGAGTTTTAAAATATCTGAAGAAAACAATTAACTATGGTTTATGCTATAGTGGATATCCTTCGGTATTAGAAGGATTTTCAAATGCAAGTTGGATTATGAAAGATCAAAATCATGCATCTACAAGTGGGTGGATTTTCACACTTGCTGGAAGTGCAATCTCGTGGGCTTCAAAGAAGCAAACTTTAATGGCTGGTTCTACCATGGAATTTGAGTTTATTGCATTGGCCTCAGCTTCAAAAGAAGCTTAATGGCTACGTGAATTATTACACGAGATACCATTGTGGCCTAAATCGGTAGCTCCAATATCTATCCATTGTGATAATGAGGACACATTGGCAAGGGCTTATAGCCAAGTGTACAATGGTAAATCCATACATATTGGACTGAGACACAGTTGTGTCAGAGAATTGATAACAAAAGGAGTTATCACGATTGACTGTGTGAGATCTAGTCAAGACTTGGCTGATCCCCTTACTAAAGGATTGCCAAGAGACTTGGTGAATAAAACATCAAGGGGGATTGGTCTTAAGCCCATGAATCACAGGTCGCCAATAGTGGAAACTCAACTCGACGCCTAACATTACGTTAAGTCTTGAGTTCAATGCAGTCAAATTCATTATAAGAGTGACTGTGAGCACTAAATTTTAATAACCATCCCAAGGTTGTTAGTGCTCGGTACCTGCATGTAAAGAGAGGAGATTGAGATGATATTTTAATAGTCTTCTAAAGGTGCTTAAATTGAGGGGGTACTAGAATGGAGACTACATATGTGGATGCGAAGTGCGGCCGCTTCAAGGAGTTCAAGGGCTTGGCTCCGAAGACATTCACGAGAAGATACGGGACACAAGGCCAATGTTGAATGTGTCAGGATATTTATGGCTATTTACTGGTGTAAATTATATGCGTGATATGCTTATGCTACATATCGAATAGAATCATTGGTTCAAAGTTTACCTACCATGTAATTCTGATATGATGTAATGAACTTTTCACAAATTAGTGGTTCAAATCGCAAGATACCATTATTTATAAATATAATGTTTGAGAATTCGTGGATTGAATGATCTGATTATTTTGAAAATGGCGGGGGATTGTTGAACTTTTTCAAAATAAATGTTTAATCCCACATTGGTTAGGAACTTCAAGTTTAAAGAGTATATATGTACTCTTGCACCACAGTGTGTGTAAAATAAAATACAAGTGTTATGCAAGGTGAGCCACAAGCGCGCGCGCCGCGCGGCGCATATGACGCATTTTAGGCGCTTTTATAGACGCACTTAGCACTTAGCACGAGGCACGTGCGTGTGCGTGCATATGTGTGCAAGCTAACCATGGGTAGAACTTTTTACCATTAATTTTTACCATTTTCGAGATTAAATGGGTAGTTATGAAAGTGACTGGGTGGATGCAGTTGAAACTCTCCATTACTCCATTACTGCTCCACTACTCCATTGTTGTTCCACTACCCCATTTTCATTCAATGTTTGACTGTTCCACTGCTCCACTACCCCATTTTCACTCTAACTGGTCACGATCAGTGCTCTATAAGAGGAGAGGTTTGGGGAGGAAGAAATTATCTCGAAATTAACCAGCATTTGGCTCCTGTTTTCATCTTTCACTACTGCAAAATTAAAGTTAAGTATACTTCATCGTATCCTTTAGGATATTTGCTGACTCTTGCAGTATAGAGAGCAAAACTTCCTTTAGGAAAGTGGTAGTGCTACACGCTTTGAAGTCATTGCAGGTCCCTCTGGTCTAACAATCTAAAGGAAATTTTTGATGCTGTTGCAACGGCTTCATCAATCAAAGAGCTATCGGCTAACATTGTGAAGTTGGATCGCTTCGATGGAGGCGATTTCTGAGATGGCGAGAAGTGAGTGCATTTCTTTGGTGGCGCTTCATCGGTGTATGTTCGGATACACCGAAACCTATGGAGTCCGATGATGAAAGCGTCGAGCGAGTCGGGAAGAGGCGAGAAATGGGAGACACAGATGACCACACTTGCAGAGGTCATATTCGAACGCCATGAAGGACTCACTGTTCGACCTCTACCATGATGTTCCTCCGCCAAGGAGCTATGGGAAAGCTGGAGGCAAGGTACCATAAGGAAGATGCGAAAAGTAAGAAATTCCTCATATCAAAGTTTATTAATTTTAAAATGGTTGATGATAGGTCTGTCATGGAACAATTTCGTGAAATTGAGAGGATTAGAAATAATTTATCTCAACACAATCTTGTCATGGATGAAACAATTGTTGTCTTCTATTATTGATAAACTGCCCCCTTCCTGGAAGGAGTTCAAACAAACTCTTAAGCATAAAAAAAGGACATAACTCTTGATGAACTTGCTAACCATCTTCGTGTAGAAGAGGATTGTCGCATGCAGGAAAATGAAAAAGAGCAGAATGCTCAGGAGATTTCAAAGGTGCATGTGATGGAAGCGGATAAGTTCAAAAAGCCCCTACTGAACAGGCCTAACAAGCCTGGTGGTTTCAAAAACCCTGCTGGTTCAGGAAAACCGAACAACCAAAACTAGAATCAAATGAAGCAGAAAGTCACTTGTTGGTTCTGCGGGAAAGATGGCCACCACAAGTCTGAATGTTATCATTGTAAGAGGAAGCAAGGAAAACATCAAGCTTCCTCCAAAGACTCCGCAAAAGGTGCAGGAAACGACAATGATGATCTCATTGCTATGATTTCTGAAATCAACGTCGTTGAAAATGACATGGCTTGGTGGGTTGATTCTGGTGCTACCCGACATGTTTGCAAGAACAAGAGGTTCTTCAAAACCATGGAGGCAGTAGATGAAAATATTGTCTTGTACATGGGAAATGATGCTACTGTCCCTGTTAAAGGCATAGGTAGTGTTCATCTGAAATTTACTTATGGCAAAATTGTAACACTCACTAACGTGTATTTTGCACCAGAAGTGAGGAAGAATCTGGTGTCGGGTGGTCTTTTGAATAAGTTTGGTTTTAGGCTTGTATTTGAAGCTGACAAATTTGTACTCTCCAAGGGAGGGGTATATGTAGGGAAGGGCTATGCTTATGAAGGCATGTTTAACCTCAATGTAATCGCTTTATCTAATAAGAATAGTTGTTTATGCGTATCTTGTTGAGTCTCCTTCATTTTTATGGCATCATAGATTTGGACATGTTCATTTCAGAAAATTATATGATATGGTAAATCTGGAATTACTGCCTTATTTTGATAAATATGAAGGAAATTGCAATGCATGCATGAAAACAAAAATCACTAGAAATCCATTTCCTAATGTTGAAAGAAATTCAAAGTTGCTTGAATTAATACATTCTGATGTATGTGACATGCATAGTACACCATCAATAGGAGGCAATAAATATTTTATAACATTCATTGATGATTATAGTAAGTTCTGTTATGTTTATTTGTTGCATTCCAAAGATGAGGCAATGGTTAAGTTTCGGGCCTATAAGGCAGAAACCGAATTGCAATGTGAGACCTTTATAAAATGTTTAAGGTCTGATAGAGGAGGAGAGTACTATGATCTAAAGTACTTTGAATCTACTGGAATAGTCCATGAGACTACTGCCCCTTATACACCACAACAAAATGGTGTGGCTGAGCGTAAAAATTGTGTTTTAACCGAAATGGTTAATGCTATGCTATCAAACTCTGGTTTGAGTAATGGTTTTTGGGGAGAGGCATTGTTGACTGCATGCCATATTTTGAACAAAATTCCACAAACGAGGAATAAAGTCACCCCATATGAGCTTTGGAATAAGCGAAAACCAGATCTTAATTATTTAAGAGTTTGGGGTTGTAGAGCAGTAGTAAAAGTACCTGAACCCAAAAAGAGGAAATTGGGTGAAAGGGGAGTGGAGTGCATATTTATTGGATATGCATAACACAGTAAGGCATATAGGTTCATGGTAATTGAGCCTAATAATTCGATTTCAAGTAAACACGGTAATTGAATCAAGGGATGCAATCTTTGATGAGACAAGATTTAAATATGTTCCCAAAAGTATTCTGAAGAAAACCAAAAAGGGAAGGAAGTCATAGAAATTGAAAATGACAAAGACATAGTAGAAGTTCCTGAACTTCGAAGGAGCAAACGAGCTCGGAAAATTAAGTCATTTGGTTCTGATTTCTATACATTCCTAGTTGAAGGAAGTAGAGAAACAATAACTAGACAAATTCCGTATTGTTTTAATACGGATGTTGATCCTCAAACAGTAGAGGAGGCAATGAAAGAAAGAGATGCAGCTTTCTGGAAAGAGGCATTAAACGATGAGATGGATTCAATAATGGGAAATAACACTTGGGAGCTAGTTGATCTACCTCCTGGGTGTAAACCCATTAAATGCAAATTTCTCTTCAAAAGGAAAAGAAGAGTTGATGGATCTATTGAAAAACACAAAGTGAGAGTGGTTGCTAAGGGTTTCACCCAAAAGTATAGACTATTTCGATACCTATTCACCAGTAGCTAGAATTGCTACTATCAGATTGCTTATTGCAATTGCAGCTATAAACAAGCTGATCATCTACCAAATGGACGTTAAAACAGTGTCCTAAATGGAGATTTATATAAGGAAATATACATGGAACAACCTGAAGGGTTTATTATGCCCGGTCATGAGAATAAAGTGTGCAGATTGCGAAAATCATTGTACGGTTTAAAGCAAGCACCAAAACAGTGGCACCAAAAATTTGACCAGGTTGTACTTGCTTTTGGATTCAAAATAAATGAATCTGATAAATGTGTATATAGCAAGTTTGATGAAAAAGGTAATGGTGTCATTATCTGTCTTTACGTATATGACATGCTGATTTTTGAACCGACTTGGAACAAGTTCGATTGACCAAAAGGTTTCTTTCAAGCCGTTTGAAATGAAAGATATGGGGCAAGCGAGATGTCATTCTCGGGATTCAGATTGTAAGAGACGAGGGGAGTATTACTCTAACTCAATCTCATTATATTGAGAAAGTTCTCAATAGATTCAATCACTTGAATTGTGCCCCTGTTTCTACCCCACTAGATTCAAGTATTGAGCTAGTGAAAAATACAGGCAATCCAGTTTCACAACTGGAGTATTCTAGATCAATTGGATGCTTAATGTATGCAATGACATGCACTAGGTCGGATATTGCCTTGGCAGTAGGCAAGTTGAGCAGATTTACAATCAATCCAAGTGAGTTGCATTGGTTTGCAATTCGAAGAGTTTTAAAATATCTGAAGAAAACAATTAACTATGGTTATGCTATAGTGGATATCCTTCGGTCTTAGAAGGATTTTCAGATGCAAGTTGGATTGTGAAAGATCAAAATCATGCATCTACAAGTGGGTGGATTTTCACACTTGCTGGAGGTGCAATCTCGTGGGATTCAAAGAAGCAAGCTTTAATGGCTGGTTCTACCATGGAATCAGAGTTTATTGAATTGGCCTCAGCTTCAAAAGAAGCTTAATGGCTACGTGAATTATTACACGAGATACCATTGTGGCCTAAACCGGTAGCTCCAATATCTATCCATTGTGATAATGAGGCCACATTGGCAAGGGCTTATAGCCAAGTGTACAATGGTAAATCCAGACATATTGGACTGAGACACAGTTGTGTCAGAGAATTGATAACAAGAGGAGTTATCACGATTGACTATGTGAGATCTAGTCAAAACTTGGCTGATCCCCTTACTAAAGGATTGTCAATAGACTTGGTGAATAAAACATCAAGGGGGATGGGTCTCAAGCCCATGAATCACAGGTCACCAATAGTGGAAACTCAACTCGACGCCTAACATTACGTTAAGTCTCGAGTTCAATGCAGTCAAATTCATTATAAGAGTGATTGTGAGCACTAAATTTTAATAACCATCCCAAGGTTGTTAGTGCTCGGTACATGCATGTAAAGAGAGGAGGTTGAGATGATCCCTTAATAGTCTTCTAAAGGTGCTTAAATCGCGGGGGTACTAGAATGGAGACTACCTATATGGATGTGAAGTGCAGCCGCTTCAAGGAGTTCAAGGGCTTGGCTCCAAAGACATTCACGAGAAGATACAGGACACAAGGCCAATGTTGAATGTGTCAGGATATTTATGGCTATTTGCTGGTGTAAATTATATGCGTGATATGTTTATGCTACATATCGAATAGAATCATTGGTTCAAAGTTTACCTACCATGTAATTCTGATATGATGTAATGAATTTTTCACAAATTAGTGGTTCAAATCGCAAGATACCATTATTTATGCATATAATGTTTGAAATTTCGTGGATTGAATGATCTGATTATTTTGAAAATGGCGGGGGATTGTTGAACATTTTCAAAATAAATGTTTATTCCCACATTAGTTAGGAACTTCAAGTTTAAAGAGTATATATGTACTCTTGCACCACAGTGTGTGTAAAATAAAATGCAAGTGCTATGCAAGGTTAGCGACACGCGCGCACGGTGCATATGGCGCATTTTAGGCGCTTTTATAGGCGCACTTAGCACTTGGAATGAGGCACGTGCGTGTGCGTGCATATGTGTGCAAGCTAACCATAGGTAAAACTTTTTACCATTAATTTTTACCATTTTCGAGATTAAATGGGTAGTTATGAAAGTGATCGAGTGGATGCGGTTGAAAGCGCTCTCCATTACTCCATTCTTGCTCCACTACTCCATTCTTTGTTCCACCGCCCCATTTTCGTTCAATGCTTGTTGTTCCATCGCTCCACTACCCCATTTTCACTCTAACTCGGTCATGACCCGGTGCTCTATAAGAGGAGAGGTTTGGGGAGGAAGAAATTATCTCGAAATTAACCAGCATTTGGCTCATGTTTTCATCTTTCACTACTGCAAAATGAAAGTTGAGTATACTTCATCGTATCCTTTAGGATATTTGCTGACTCTCGCAGTATAGAGAGCGAAATTTCCTTTAGGAAAGTGACAGTGTTACACGCTTTGAAGTCATTGCAAGTCCTTCTGGTCTAACAATCTAAAGGAAATTTTTGTTGTTGTTGCAATCAAAGAGCTGTCGGCTAACATTGTGAAGTTGGATCGCTTCGATGGAGGCGATTTCCTGAGATGGCAGAAGCGAGTGCATTTCCTATTTGGTGGCGCTTCATCGGTGTATGTTACGGATACACCGAAACCTATGGAGTCCGATGATGAAACTCGAAGCGTCGAGCGGATCGGGAAGAGGCGAAATGTGAGACAGATGACCACACCTGCAGAGGTCATATTCTGAACGCCATGAAGGACTCACTATTCGACCTCTACCATGATGTTCCCTCTACCAAGGAGCTATGGGAGAAACTGGAGGCAAGGTACCATAAGGAAGATGCGAAAAGTAAGAAATTCCTCATATCAAAGTTTATTAATTTTAAAATGGTTGATGATAGGTATGTCATGGAACAATTTCATGAAATTGAGAGGATTAGAAATAATTTCTCTCAACACAATCTTGTCATGGATGAAACAATTGTTGTCTTCTATTATTGATAAACTGCCCCCTTCCTGGAAGGAGTTCAAAAAAACTCTTAAGCATAAAAAAGAGGACATAACTCTTGATGAACTTGCTAACCATCTTCGTGTAGAAGAGGATTGTCGCATGCAGGAAAATGAAAAAGAGCAGAATGCTCAGGAGATTTCAAAGGTGCATGTGATGGAAGCGGCTAAGTTCAAAAAGCCCCTACTGAACAGGCCTAACAAGCCTGGTGGTTTCAAAAACCCTGCTGGTTCGGGAAAACCGAACAACCAAAACTAGAATCAAAGGAAGCAGAAAGTCACTTGTTGGTTCTGCGGGAAAGATGGCCACCTCAAGTCTGAATGTTATCATTGGAAGAGGAAGCAAGGAAAACATCAAGCTTCCTCCAGCACTGCAAAAGGTGCAGAAAACGACAATGATGATCTCATTGCTATGATTTCTGAAATCAACGTCGTTGAAAATGACATGGCTTGGTGGGTTGATTCTGGGTGCTACCCGACACGTTTGCAAGAACAAGAGGTTCTTCAAAACCATGGAGGCGATAGATGAAAATACTTTGTCTTGTACATGGGAAATGATGCTACTCGTCCTGTTAAAGGCATAGGTAGTGTTGATCTGAAATATACTTATGGCAAAATTGTAACACTCACTAACGTGTATTATGCACCAGAAGTGAGGAAGAATCGGTGTCGGGTGGTCTTTTGAATAAGTTTGGTTTTAGGCTTTTATTTGAAGTTTCGACAAATTTGTACTCTCCAAGGAGGGGTATATTTAGGGAAGGGTTATGCTTATGAGGGCATGTTTAAGCTCAATGTAATCGCTTTATCTAATAAGAATGTTGTTTCTGCGTATCTTGTTGAGTCTCCTTCATTTTTATGGCATCATAGATTAGGACATGTTCATTTCAGAAAATTATATGATATGGTAAATCTAAAATTACTTGCCTTATTTTGATAAATATGAAGGAAATTGCAATGCATGCAAGAAAACAAAAATCACTAGAAATCCATTTCCTAATGTTGAAAGAAATTCAAAGTTGCTTGAATTAATACATTCGGATGTATGTGACATGCATAGTACACCATCAATAGGAGGCAATAAATATTTTATAACATTCATTGATGATTATAGTAAGTTCTGTTATGTTTATTTGTTGCATTCCAAAGATGAGGCAATGGTTAAGTTTCGGGCCTATAAGGCGAATCGAATTGCAATGTGATACCTTTATAAAATGTTTATGGTCTGATAGGGGATGAGAGTACTATGATCCAAAGTACTTTGAATCTACTGGAATAGTCCATGAGACTACTGCCCCTTATACACAACAACAAAATGGTGTGGCTGAGCGTAAAGATCGTGTTTTAACCGAAATGGTTAATGTTATGCTATCAAACTCTGGTTTGAGTAGTGGTTTTTGGGGAGAGGCATTGCTGAGTGCATGCCATATTTTGAACAAAATTCCACAAAAGAGGAATAAAGTCACCCCATATGAGCTTTGGAATAAGCGAAAACCAAATCTTAATTATTTAAGAGTTTGGAAATGTAAGCGATAGTAAAAGTACTACGAACCCAAAAAAGGAAATTGGGTGAAAGGGAGTGGAGTGCATATTTATTGGATATGCACAACACGGTAAGTCATATAGGTTAATGGTAATTGAGCCTAATAATTCGATTTCAGTAAACACTGTAATTGAATCAAGGGATGCAATCTTTGATGAGACAAGATTTAAATATGTTCCCAAAAGTATTCCTAGAAACCAAAAAGGGAAGGAAGTCATAGAAATTGAAAATGACAAAGAAATAGTAGAAGTTCCTGAACTTCGAAGGAGCAAACGAGCTCGAAAAATTAAGTCATTTGGTTCTGATTTCTATACATTCCTAGTTGAAGGAAGTAGAGAAACAGTAACTAGACAAATTCCGTATTGTTTTAATACGGATGCTGATCCTCAAACAGTAGAGGAGGCAATGAAAGAAAGAGATGCGGATTTTTGGAAAGAGGCATTAAATGATGAGATGGATTCAATAATGGGAAATAACTCTTGAGAGCTAGTTGATCTACCTCCTGGGTGTAAACCCATTAAATGCAAATTTCTCTTCAAAAGGAAAAGAAGAGTTGATGGATCTATTGAAAAACACAAAGTGAGACTGGTTGCTAAGGGTTTCACCCAAAAGTATAGACTATTTCGATACCTATTCACCAATAGCTAGAATTGCTACTATCAGATTGCTTATTGCAATTGCGGCTATAAACAAGCTGGTCATCCACCAAATGGACGTTAAAAAACAGCGTTCCTAAATGGAGATTTGGATGAGGAAATATACATGGAACAACCTGAAGGGTTTATTATGCCCGGTCATGATTATAAAGTGTGCAGATTGCGAAAATCATTGTACGGTTTAAAGCAAGCAACAAAACAGTGGCACCAAAAATTTGACCAGGTTGTACTTGCTTTTGGATTCAAAATAAATGAATCTGATAAATGTATATATAGCAAGTTTATTGAAAAAGGCAATGGTGTCATTATCTGTCTTTACGTAGATGACATGCTGATTTTTGGAACTGACTTGGAACAAGTTCAGTTGACCAAAAGGTTTCTTTCAAGCCAGTTTGAAATGAAAGATATGGGGCAAGCAGATGTCATTCTCGGGATTCAGATTGTAAGAGATGAGGGGAGTATTACTCTAACTCAATCTCATTATATTGAGAAAGTTCTCAATAGATTCAATCACTTGAATTGTGCCCCTGTTTCTACCCCACTAGATTCAAGTATTGAGCTAGTGAAAAATACAGGCAATCCAGTTTCACAACTGGAGTATTCTAGATTAATTGGATGCTTAATGTATGCAATGACATGCACTAGGCCGGATATTGCTTTGGCAGTAGGCAAGTTGAGCAGATTTACAATCAATCCAAGTGAGTTGCATTGGTTTGCAATTTGAAGAGTTTTAAAATATCTGAAGAAAACAATTAACTATGGTTTATGCTATAGTGGATATCCTTCGGTCTTAGAAGGATTTTCAGATGCAAGTTGGATTGTGAAAGATCAAAATCATGCATCTACAAGTGGGTGGATTTTCACACTTGCTGGAGGTGCAATCTCGTGGGCTTCAAAGAAGCAAACTTTAATGGCTGGTTCTACCATGGAATCAGAGTTTATTGAATTGGCCTCAGCTTCAAAAGAAGCTTAATGGCTACGTGAATTATTACACGAGATACCATTGTAGCCTAAACCGGTAGCTCCAATATCTATCCATTGTGATAATGAGGCCACATTGGCAAGGGCTTATAGCCGAGTGTACAATGGTAAATCCAGACATATTGGACTGAGACACAGTTGTGTCAGAGAATTGATAACAAGAGGAGTTATCACGATTGACTATGTGAGATCTAGTCAAAACTTGGCTGATCCCCTTACTAAAGGATTGCCAATAGACTTGGTGAATAAAACATCAAGGGGATGGGTCTCAAGCCCATGAATCACAGTCACCAATAGTGGAAACTCAACTCGACGCCTAACATTACGTTAAGTCTCGAGTTCAATGCGGTCAAATTCATTATAAGAGTGATTTGTGAGCACTAAATTTTAATAACCATCACAATGTTGTTGTTAGCTCTCAGGTACTGCATGTAAAGAGAGGAGGTTGAGATGATCTCTTAATTGTCTTCTAAAGGTGCTTAAATTGCGGGGGTACTATAATGGAGACTACCTATGTGGATGTGAAGTGCGGCCGCTTCAAGGAGTTCAAGGGCTTGGCTCCAAAGACATTCACGAGAAAATACGGGACACAAGGCCAATGTTGAATGTGTCAGGATATTTATGGCTATTTGTTGGTGTAAATTATACGCGTGATATGTTTATGCTACATATCGAATAGAATCATTGGTTCAAAGTTTACCTACCATGTAATTCTGATATGATATAATGAACTTTTCACAAATTAGTGGTTCAAATCGCAAGATACCATTATTTATGCATATAATGTTTGAGATTTCGTGGATTGAATGATCTGATTATTTTGAAAATGGCGGAGGATTGTTGAACATTTTCAAAATAAATGTTTAATCTCACATTGGTTAGGAACTTCAAGTTTAAAGAGTATATATGTACTCTTGCACCACGGTGTGTGTAAAATAAAATACAAGTGCTATGCAAGGTGAGCCTGAAGCTGCGCGTAAGGCGGCGCGGCGCATATGGCGCATTTTAGGCGCTTTTATAGGCGCACTTAGCACTTGGCACGAGGCACGTGCGTGTGCGTGCATATGTGTGCAAGCTAACCATGGGTAAAACTTTTTACCATTAATTTTTACCATTTTCGAGATTAAATGGGTAGTTATGAAAGTGACTGAGTGGATGCAGTTGAAATTGCTCTCCATTACTCCATTATTGCTCCACTACTCCATTGTTGTTCCACTACCCCATTTTCATTCAATGCTTGACTGTTCCACTGCTCCACTACCCCATTTTCACTCTAACTGGTCATGACCAGTGCTCTATAAGAGGAGAGGTTTGGGGAGGAAGAAATTATCTCGAAATTAACCAGCATTTGGCTCCTGTTTTCATCTTTCACTACTGCAAAATGAAAGTTGAGTATACTTCATCGTATCCTTTAGGATATTTGTTGAATCTTGCAGTATAGAGAACAAAATTTCCTTTAGGAAAGTGGCAGTGTTACACGCTTTGAAGTCATTGCAAGTCCCTCTGGTCTAACAAGATCTTCATGCGGGAGAACTTGTAAAGCATGCAACAATAGCCATGACGGATAAGTAGACTTCAAGAAACTAAACAAAAAGCACAAAAACAATATTTCGAAACAAAATTCAAATTGAATACTTCAAACGAGTAGCAGTTATTACCTCAAGAAGGCTAGAAGTTAGATGAGCCTTCTTATTATTTATTAATGAGATCCTTAAGTAGATTGCAAGCATTTTGACATTCTTCTTCCTCTGTCAAATACGAATTGCGATACTCTTCCACATTCAACACCGCATCCCCTTGCGCTGGTGTCTTACATAATATGTATTCTCTTGGAAGTGTTTCAGTCAAGCCGCAAAGGTGATCAAGATTCGGTGCAAAAATCTTGATTATCTGACAATATTCCTCATTATATTCGAATCTCGGCTCAGTGATTCTCAAGTGATTAAGGGAAGGTATTGAGAAAACCAATTTCTTATGGTTAGGAAATCGACAATTGTGCAGATTCAAATGTTGAAGAGCGGGGGTGAAGACAATTGTCAAGCCTTCATCCTTGATCTAAGTGATGGAAGAGAAATCAAAGTGGGCGGGGTGAAGACGACCCTGCTATAGCTATATAATATCTTGAGCGCCTCGAGGGACTCGCAACGATAAATGCTCGAAGGAATCACATAAGGCTCATGTTCCGTAACATATATAACAAGCTCATGGACACTCTCATTTGCAACAGAGGATATACATGAATGTATTCGAGATTCATCACAAGCGTCGTCGCAGGTCAGTCTAAACAAAATGCAAGTTTGAAATTTGATGGTGATGTAAGACATTATCGACATAATTCATGAACATATTGCGACTTTTTCAGGGTCAGATTGAAGTCTGAAAAAATAAGAAAATCGGAGCGACAGAACACCAGTCCACAACCATCTCCATCTCTTAGACAAGGTGCTGGTGGCCACAACTGAATTTGTTAGGAGTTTAGAGAAGATTTCATTATGAATAATCGAGTCGGGCAGTTCGCTAATCCTATCTTTGACCATACCCACATTGTTCACCATCAAAGATCACAACAAACAACAAACTTGAAATTTCAATAATTTGAAATCAACTCAATGAGTAGCAACCCTAATTAAAAGAACAATGCGATGATCGAATAAATTTTCAAAAATGCAGCGAAAGAATATCAAACCGATTGAATGTTGAGGAAACATTGCCAAAAGCGATGACTTCCGCAGATTGTGCTAAGGTTTAGGGTTGAACCCATTTTCGCACCGGAGTGACTAGACCTAATCATTGGCTCGAGTACCCCCGATCGTCAAGCTCGTGAACAAATAATCGAGTTTGAACAACTCTTTTCAAGAAAAGTCCGGCCCGACCTCGAGCTCAAGTAGGCCAATTTTAAAATGGGCAGGGTTGGGCCATCTTAAAAAGTCCAAGCCCGGTCCGGACCCAAATGTAAGTTTATACCTAATATATTCTAAATTATAAGTGTCGTATGAGAGGTTTTGAACCGTGATGTTTACCATTTGACCTACTCATCCTTTTTACAAAATATATAAATATATTACATTCATATATAAACACATATGATATCAAAAAAGTCCATACAAATTTATTAAATGAATAAATAATTTATTTTTTTTAGATTTTTTAATACTAAAATATTTATTCACGAGTTGGGCTGTGCCGACTCCAAATTTCGAAGCAAACCGGGCACCGCCACGTCGCCGGACACGTCACCAGGTCATGTCACGTCACTTGCACACCTGTCCATTACGGCCCGCGAGCTAACTATCTAGTAATCCAACTTAGTCAATTTCTTTGTTTTAAAGATTATTTTGTCGAAATATACTAAGTTGAGAAGTTTTACAATTTAATTTATTTATTTTGATTTTTTAGGTTATTTTTAATAGCGAAAATCTTAATGATATGCAAATAAATAATATAAACAAATTTTGCATTGCTTAACAAACATATGGGGTGGAAACTTGGCAAAAAGATACCATGTATATCAATAAAGGCGATAAAATGTATGACAATAGTCAATATATATGTATCAAGTAATAAGTCTCCCAAAATGATCTCAAAAAGTATTATATACATAAATACATACACCTGCACGTGAAACTATTATAGCTTTTTAGTTCCGGATCGCCGCATAATCTGTGACTTGCCTCAAAAAACAATGACAAGTCCCAGTGAGGAAATCCCAGAGAAATTCACTTAGCATTCACATGAAATTCAAGAAAAACATCTATAATTCATGCAGATAAAGTAAATAAACGAAAATGTAAACCATGAATATAATTCGTTGAGATAATCAAGAATATGGAACGCGAGTGTGGTGTATAGATGTCGAGCCCTAAGGCGCAAATACTAAATCGAAAAGGCCTTAGAGGCGGGAAATCCACACCTCCTTTTCACGATCAAAATGAAGAACTCTGTTGGTCGGAAGGTAAGCTTTCGCCCAACGCTTCAAAGGAGAGAAACTTTGTGATGGAGGCGAGCATCAAGACAACTCACTCTCGAGATTATCAACTCGCTGAGAGAAATCTCACGTGTAGTCTAAGGTATGACCAACACCGTAGCAACAATCGGATCGTCATCAACGAGAAAGTCGGAAAGGGGTCATACCGTCCCTTCGACTATACACAGACACACGCGGGAATAGAGTAAACATGCAAGCCGAAATGACGAAAAGTAATGTGAAATAAATAACTTTACGAAGGAAATAAGTAAATCATAAGCTGACTTTCTCGAGGGTTTACTTACATAAATCATGTCAATACCTTATCTGAATACCGATCTTTACTCCTGTACCACAATCAACGCGTTCAAATTCCCTAAATCAATCAATTATCTTTAATTATTATCATTTCTAAATTATTCGTGTTTTCTCCAAGTCACACACATATAACAAGGTTGACCTCCACTTGAGTTGCCATTAGAATATTTTCTTTTGGATCATTGCACGTTTATTGAGACGAACCTCGTTTGGGTCATTAGTATATTTCGAATCGTTACACAAATATCGAGAATACGAAGAGACACTGTTGATTTCATGCACCTCAAGAGAGAACTTTTTATATTTTATATTTTTATTCATTTATTACTCTTTGATTAATAAGAACCCAAGGAAATCTCGAGATGCGTGTAATTATTGATAGGCATCTCGATGCGATTTTTTTCTTTTCCTTTATCTAAAGATTCGACCCAAAAATCTTGAGATCATTATTATTTATTATTTATTTATTTAAAAAAAATCAGCACACATCTCGAGGCAATCTCGAGATTAATGTGATTTTGGTGCACATCTCGAGGCAATGATTTACGCTCCAAGCTCCAAAATCATCATAGATCTCAAGGCTGCCATCAAAAGTATCAACATCATGGCACGGATCTTAAAGTAGTTTAATAATTTCTTTAAAAGAAATCAGCACGCATCTCGAGACTGTCTCGAGATACGTGCAACTTCAACACGCATCCCAATGCACCATTTACGCATCACACATTAACACGGATCCCGAGGCAGCCCCAAAAACCATCACACACAACACTATAACTACGCGATAACTACTCACCTCAGTCCAAGGAGGTTGCCGGCGATAGAGGTTGCTTTGCCGGAGCAGAGAGAGGGCGGGAGTGCCGTGAAGGAGAGGGAGGCCGAGCCTTGAGGGAGAGGGATGTCGTGGGTGAGGGAGGCCGTGAGAATAGAGGATATGAGAGTTGAGATGGAGATGGTAGTTTTGGAGAGTGGTTTTTTTTTTTGTTGGAGAGATAAGAGGGTGAGAGTGGTTTGTGGGGATGGAAGAGGTGAAAACCGAGTTGAGAGAGAGAGTGAGAAGGGTTGGTTTTTTTGAGAGGAGAGAGAAAAAGTAAGAGAGATAAAAGAGAGAAGAGAAAAGTTGTGTTTTAAACAAGGATGGAGAAAAAGTGAGTGGGTGATGTGACTAGTCAGCGGAAAAAGTTGGTGACGTGCCAATCAATGAGAGGTTGAATGTGGGTGTTGACTTTTTTTTTATTTGATTTTTGTTTGAGTTGTCACTTATTTGTTCACATCAACTTATAAATCACATCAATAGGAGTGGCTGTTTTTACATCACCTAATCTTAGCACTTTAAACTATGTCGTAATCAATTGGAGTTTTTGCTTGATTGACATATTTGATGAAAATATATATCCCATTAACACACCCAAAGAAATATTTCCAAATCTAACATATTCGTGTCACGTCACTGCCACGTCACTCCCAGGTAATTTTATTTTATTTTGGATTGAGGAAAGCGTGACTTGCAGTCACGACTTGCTCTGTACGACTTGCTCCAGAACAGGAGTGAAATTTTGTTTTTGTGTTGCATTTGAATTTTTTTTTGTCTTGTACAGAGCATATCAGAAGTGAATTGTTTTTTTTTGTCACAGAATAGAGCGAGATGTCACAGAATTCCCAGAGCGAAGGACTGAATGAGGATTGCTTATCTCACCAGCTAATTCATCCCTGGGACTCTATTTCCTACTCACAACCTCAGTCACTCCAAGTGCCACTCACGCCTATACAAAATATTTGACTTGCTGTTAAAGCATAATCATTAGTGGGCTCACATTGATATATGTACTTCACTTAGAACAGCAAATGTGAGCTCGTGACATGGGACAGGAAACAAAGAGATTAACTAAGCAACAAAGTATGCTTTCAATTTCAGTCCTATATTTGTCCCTAATAGGTGTGATTTTGCTATGTTTGTATTTGAGCTGTTGGTCACAAGTGGTGAAGTTGTTCAATAAATAGGAATCATGAATGGTTGGCCTATTATTGTTGATCTAAAATGTGTGAACATGTCAAAGAAGTACTACAAAGCATTATATAAACCAAAAAACATGTCATGTGAAAGTAAAAGAAGTCCTAGTCTGACCCAAAATAATGACTTCCAGTTCCACAACGTGTTCTCTTTACGACTCGCACATTACGATTTAAAGCTAATGGCACATTCGAATGGCCCACATCAGCAGGATTTTGAGCATCTTCTCGTTGAATATCATCGATATCACGCATTCCACCATCATGAGTACTTGTAGTCCCAGAAAAATTCATCCTTACTGGACTTGCATTAAAATGGCGTGAAGATGTAGGTGCCCTATCAAATGGAAAGGCTTTTGTAGCCTCGAATGCCATGTTGGGAGGAACTGATGGAGTATGTGGAGTGTCAAACTCGTTGAGAGGTACTGATGGAGTGTACGAGTCTCGAAGCTGGTTGAGAGGTATGCGATGGAGTATACACTGGAGTGTCATGCCTCGAACGTGTATCATAATGAGAAGATTGATGAAAAGCTTCAAATGATGTGGGCATATTATGCATGCGATAATCCGCATGTACTGCAGTCAAAGTCAATGCAGCTACATCTCTAATACGTACAATAGACACATCATCACCCAATGTCAACTGATGAATTGATGTCATTCCATGTGCCTACATATTAAAAACTTATGAAGTTGTATGCGAAAGTAAAATCAAAACAACTATTTGAAAGACTTCATGACTAAAAAAAATGAAATTGTACTTACCAATGCCTCAGCAATAACTCCACGAAGAGACATAAATCGTCGTGTAATGCAACGATACCATAGCATGTACGGGTCGTAAAATTGCAATGGCTCCTCCAATATGTCATCAGTTGCAATATTGGAAGCATTCGTTCCACAAGCATACATAAGCATTATGTTCTGCACTCCAATCCTTATCCGTTTTTCCTCTAAAGTCAATCTTATGTAGCTCCATGCTTGTGCTATGTAAAGGTGGTATCCTTTGGTTCAAACCGAATTGTCGCATGACTCTATCAGGATTATACATTTTGACAACACAGAAGAAAATCAAAGGTGCCCTCGTTCGCCAAATAGCACGACCACTGCTACAATACGCAAGAAGGTCCCTTATAACCGTCTCGGGATACGGTTCCCAAATTACCTGAAGTTATAAAATACAACTTGAAATGAATAAAATTCGCATTTCACTATTGTTGAATTAGGTAATTGAAAAAATAATAAAGTATATTTCTTACTTCATCGGGTGCTTGCATGTCAATCATTTCTCGGTATTTTGTCAGCACATGCATTGATGTTCCCGTGGTCTCCAAGGCATGTCTCCACCTAAAGAAATGTGCAAAACAACACAAAGCATGAATGAATGTACATGTAGATTAATATACTCAAAATGAAATTATTATGTTAAAAAATAATAATTACCTATGACCATATTGAGGAGGTGGAAATAATTCTTCGTTCGGTATGATGTCGTCTCGAAGATGCCCTCTCATTATTGGTGCTAGAAAAGGCAACCTATCCCATGCCCATAATTGCAATAGTATGACCGGACCTGCAATCTCTGATCCATCAACGTCGGCTGCAAGACACAATTGTCTATATAGGTGAGCCAGAGTTGCACTACCCCAACTGTAGTCCTGCCTCCTCAAAATCCTCCAAAAATTGCAAATACGTGATGTGAACTAGATTGTTAGACTTGTCCGCAAATAAAGTTCCTCCAAGAAGTTGTAAGATGTACGCTCTTGCGTAGCGTTGCACTTCCACATCATCAGCATTATTTGGAAGGTTTGGAAACCATCTTGATAGTTGGCGAATTTGGATCCGTCCTCCAGTCCTGTTGTTTTTAGGGAATGGAAAGCCTAGTTGTGTCATACATAAGGCATCGTAATCCTGCTCGACACGACCAGTGATTGGTAATCCATCGACAGGTAACCCTAAGATGATTTGTACATCTCGTAGGGTAATAGTCATCTCGCCAACTGGGAAATGAAACGTGTGCGTTTCTGGCCTCCACCTCTCTACAAGGGCAGTAATGAGATGTCAATCAATTGATATGAAACCTATTCGCGCCGTTCCATAAAACTCAGATTCCTGAAGATGCCCAACTATTTGTTGATCCAGTGGGACCGATCGATGCAGTGCAGCTGAATTACGCCTGATAGTCAATATACCCGGCTCCTATGGAAAACGAGATTTAAGTTACATTAGTTAAAATGTAGCTACGAAACTATAAATTTAGAGAAACAGGCGAAAAGAAGTACTACCGGTCCATTCCAAACGCAAGTAGATCTATGTAGAGCTTGCATAGTCAACACCGAATCATCTATAGGGCCAGGATCCATATCGCGCTTGAACCCCAAATCATTAGCAATGTTGTCATTAATTCCATAAACCAATGAAGAAACAGTACAAGACACTAGTACATTCCATTCAAGAAACAATTAAGTTAAAACAAAAGTGTGCGAATAATACGAAAACATCTATTTTTAAAGTAAAGAAGAGAATGTACTAGTGTAGTGTTGTTTCCATCATCAGTATGGCATGCATGGATTGATTGTTATGCTCTATAATTGGTGAATATATTCACATTTTTAGAGCATGCATTGAATGTTAATACGAAAACATCTATTAACATTGATTGTTAATACGAACACATATATTCACATTTTTAGAGCATGCATGGATTGATTGTTATGCTCTATAATTGGTGAATATATTCAATTCTATACATGCATGGATGGATTGATTGTATCATCTCATTTCCAATGAGATGATATTGTCTAAATTAGGTTTATGGAATAAAGTCTTGATGAGTTGAGTGCACATAATATATGATGATATTTCCAAGAGATCAAAACATGAAATTAGAAGTGGTAACCAGCCAAAGCACACATGGACTTATTTCATTGTATGATAGGGCAAAAGTTTCTAAAACACTATTGTTAAAAATATAAAATAAGGCACCCAATGTAGTCTACAAATAAGCATACATGGACTTATTTCATTGTATGATAGGGCGTGCCAACTTTGTATAAGGTCACAAGAGCAAGGGCTTCGAACAAGATTTTCTCGAGTTTAATAATACTCAAACTTTAGACCTCTAGATTAAAGACATTGACTATATTTCAAGAATACCTTTGACGCTAAGCACTTTTGTTCATTCAACAACAATAAACCTTTGATTCCAAATTAATTAAAATCAGCAAAATGAATCAAATTTTTCACTCTGCTCGATTTAATACAGTTGATGGTGTGATCAAACACAAGGAAAATAGAAGTGGATGCGAAACATAAGACTTGAAATAGCCTATCACTATGAAGCATTAGGCGGTTGTCCTTGCTGACGACGAGAGCAAGTGCATCTATTGTGTCCATCATGCTTACACATACTACATCGCAGCGTTGTTGGGGTTTCTCTCCATTCCTTTTCTCGCTGCATATGACGTGGTTGTTTCTGATTGCCTCTCCAATCCATCTCTGTGCGCAAACGTCGTGTTTGAGGACGACCTTTTTTGACTCGCTTTCGAGATGGATCAGCTAGCAACGTGTGTGGAAGTCTAACGCTAGGCCAATAATCTTCGTGAGGAATGGGTTGGAAATTCGCAGCATAACATTGACTGTACACAGACAATCTGTAGTATGACTCAATGTACTGACAGTGATCTATGGCAACACTGGCGCAAACTGCTTGAACATGGGAACATGGAATGCCAAAACACTGCCATTTCATACAAGTGCATCTGCGAGCCTCCAATTTCACCACTTGCTTGTTATACCCTTTTCTCAAATGATAGCCACGTGGTGCAGTGATGACTTCAAATGTTCCATTCTCACGATTGACTAATGTCACATTGTGCCCTTCAGCCGCCTTTCCCCAATGTGACAACTTATTCAGTGCGTACCTTGTGTACATTTCGCCCCTTCCTAATGCTGCACTGATTTCGTCGCGCCTTTTGTTAAAGTACGCCATGACACGATAAAATGTCAGTTGCACTAAAGCAGTGATGGGGTAAAATCGCGCGCCTTTAAGGACCCCGTTAAAGCATTCTACATTTGTGACAAAAAAATTCCAAATATGATTTAGCTTCTAAACGTAATAAATCAAACACATTAAGTAAGTAATAGTAACAAAATATAGACACAATGAATACCCGCTAGATTTGTAGTCATCCATCCGTATCGATATCCTTTGTCGTATGCGTTCGTCCATTGTGCTCGATCAAGGTCATTAAACCACGCAATACATTCGGCGTTCATTTGTTGCAGTTCTTTCATGGCTGCCTTAAATTTACGGGCTTGATGTTGTGCACGTGCTAAGTACACCATATCTTTTAATTCTCGACTCCCGAATCTCATGTTGAAATTACTGCATATGTGACGAAGATAAAATCTGTGGTTAGCTCTTTCAGGGGTCCATCCATTTTGAGGATTGTTTATTGCCAACAATATTCCAGGGTGTCGATCGGAAATGACACATATACCATCCCTATCAGTCACATGATGTCGCAAACAAGCCATAAACCACCCTCAGCTGTCTTGACTTTCCTCATCTACAATGGCAAATGCTAAAGGAAATACATGACTATTACTATCAACAACGGTGGCTATTAGGAGTTTTTGTTTGTATTTTCCATACAAGAATGTGCCATCAATTTGTATAATTGGTCTGCAATGTCTAAAGCCTGCAATAGAATGTGCAAATGCCCGAAAAACCCATTTGAATACAACCTCATTGGCGGCATTAGACTCGCCATGCCGCCATTCCACACGTGTCCCTGGATTGCTTTCTTGAAGAGCGGTCATCCACCACGGCAACATTTTATACGATTCTTCTCAATCTCCAAATACTTTAGCAATTGCTTTCTTCTTCCCCAACCAAACTTTTTTATAATGAACATCATAACTGAATTTGTCCTTGATAATCTGATGAAGCACTGGAACTGAGATGGACGGATCTCTTCTCACCACATTTTCTACTTCACGGCATATAACGGTGGAGTCCAAATACGCATGATCCTTGGACAGTTTAGCATATATACATGTATGTGGTCCTGCATATTTACTAGGGGTGGGCAAACCGCGGTTTGGTGAACCGAGGGTCTACGGTTTGGTGATTTTTCAAACCACCACCAAACCGCGAATCACCAAAACCGCACCAAACCGAACCGCGGTTTGCGCGGTTTGGTCGGTTTGGTTTCGCGGTTTTCATGCACTCTATTTTCAAAAAAAAAAAAAAAAAAAAAAAAAAAAAAAAAAAAACAAGCAAAAAGCAAGCAAAAAAAAAAAAAAAAAAAAAAATGAAAAAAAAAAAAGCAAAAAAAAAAAAAAAAAAAAGAAGAAAAACAGCAAGAACAACAAAAAGCAAAAAAAAAAAAGAAGAAAAACAAGACAAGCACAACACCGGCCGACGGCGGCAAGTGCGAAGTGAGAGGAGGAGCCGGCGGTGAGAGGACTAGAGTGAGGAGCGGCGGAGAGAGGAGGTGAGTGAGGAGCGGCGGTGAGTGAGGAGCGGCGGTGAGGAGGTGAGTGAGCAAGAGGAAGACCGTGAGTGAGGAGAATGAGCGAATGAGCGTCGAGAGGAAGATTATTAGTGGTTTTTTTTTTTAGGGTTTTTGGTTTGTATTTACCAAAATGCCCTCGGTTTGGTTAAACCGCGGTTTTCCCAAAATGAAAACCGCGACCAAACCGCGACCAAACCGCGAGCTTTAAAAACCAGACCAAACCGCGCGGTTTGGTCGGTTTGGGCGGTTTGGGCGGTTTTTCGAAAACCGCTGCCCACCCCTAATATTTACTGATCTCAAACATTCCATGAGATTTTCTTCTCGAACACCGCAACCTCCAAGTACATCCTTCTAAATATTTCTTACAACGGACAATCCATACATTAGGTGTAGAATGGGTCACCACAAATCGCATGTGTCCTTTGATGCTATACAATTTCACGGCATGCTGGATATCTACTTTACACATGAACCGCATGCCTTTCTCAAATTCTGATGCCTCATTCCATAAAGACCTAGAAGGGATCATTGCATTCTCGCATATGGGTTGCATTGCCTCACTACTCAATTCCATAAATACAGATGAAGGTACGACAAATTCACCTGCACCCACGGGCGCACCATCGATTCCAGCAGCCTCTTCATCGAAAAAATCATCGTTCCCATATTCGTTCGAAATTGGAGGGCAAGATAATGAGCCATCATCGGCTATGACTCGATTTAATGTGTATCGAATCATGCCATCATCAACATGATGAGCATCAACCCCTTCATCGTCTACATCATCATCGCTACTCTCTTCACTAGTATCCCCGCCACTACCACAATAGTCGTCATCTTCCTCAGTATTCATATCATCACAGGAACGAGCATCCTCGTCCATTTCGGGGTTTGCGGTCATCAAAGGCGATGGACAATGACTATGTTCAAAAATTGGTTGAAAACTAGGTCCAGCTCCAGAATCTAACACTATATTACAATTAGAACTATTATACGATTGCTTCGGAACTAAATCTAAATATAGCTCCATGCAATTTGGTGGTGGAATTTCACCCACAATCTCCCAAGCATCTTTCAAAGTCGTTTCATCATCTATTCGCAAAGGGACATAGTTGGTCGTTCCACTTCCAATGTACGCAGGATATCGATATGTCATGTTTAATATCTGTAATTCATTGTCTATCTCCAATGAATTACAGATAAAACTCACAAGTTCATTGTACCCTAAACCCATCTTCGATCTGAGATGTCGAATAGGCGGTTTCGTGTACGAAATCCCTGATGGTCCATCAACCATGTCTCCATTCATATAGCACAACAACGTTACTCTTCGATCAACCATTATTGAATCTATATATGTAGAATATAATTGTTAATCAATAGAAGTGATGATAATTATAACACACACTTGACACAAATATAAAAAGTTGGTCTTGAATAGTCCAAGCAATTGTACTAAAGGAGCATTCAACAATTGAAAGAAAGATATATAATTAGGCACCTTAGTATTTAAAAAAATTAGTCATTACTTCATATGTAAAGGACGGCTACATGGATCATACTCTTTCACTCCCCAATGTACTTTCAAAATCGTTACCACCCGGGGTATCGATAACACATCCGCCTTATTCTCATATTAGTTCGAGTCAAACTACATCGATATATAACTATGTTTGAAAAAAAAATCATGCTCAATAAAAAGCCTTGCACATATATGTATAACTGTAATTATATTAAACAAGTTCTACTGCAAATTAAGTTTCCTAGAGCTTCTCCCCAATATTGTTCTCAATGCAATAGATTTCAATAAAGCAACAACATTCTCCCCAATATATCATTACTTTCGATATCTAACTATGTTTGGAAAAAAAAGGTCAAGCTCAATAAATTTTTCAGTTATGATGTATATAAGTCATTATATATATATATAATATCATGCAGAGAATTGCTTATTATCATTGTTCATTAATTCACTATATTAATTTTTGAGACCCCAACGAAAATGCATTTTTTGAACTAATTTATCAATGAACACAATTGAAAAACGATTTTTACCAATACAAACGAGACCGGTTGTGAATGCGAGTAGTGACAGCCGGAGGCAATGACCAACCAGCGGGAGGCGAGCAGCGCCGGCGGGAAGGCTCGAGCGCCGGTAGTAGGCGATTCACGCCGGTGGGACAAGACCACCAACGTAGCCAAGAAGCGAGCAGCAGCGCCGGCAGGAGGTGAATCGCGGAGCCGGCTGGCGGGCAGCGGCGGCGGCACGTCCGAAAGCCACCAAGAGTCACCTAAAGGTTAGAATGATCGGCGGACAGCGGCGGCGGAACGTCCGGCAGGCACAATGAGTCACCTCAAGCTTCCAACGACCGGCGGGTTACGGACCACGGAGGGCGGACGGCCGATCTTCAAGTCGTCGGACGGGATATGGAGCCGGAGTCGGTCGCCGGAGATAAGAAATGCGGCGGCGGATTTGAAGGAGATGGTTGCTTGGGGTGCTTGGGGTGCTTGGAGTGCTTAGGGGGTGGGGTTTGGGGTTTCCTGCTTCAAACATAAATGTTTGAAGCAGGAAACCAAGGTCACGGGTGTGACCTCGGGTCACATGGAAATCGTGACCCGAGGTCACGTTTTCCACCAGGTGAGTTGCTCTCCCGCTTACCTGGCAGTGACGTGGCAGTGACGTGGCACCAAATGTGTTAGATTTGGAAATATTTCTTTGGGTGTGTTAATGGGATATATATTTCCATCAAATGTGTCAATCAAGCAAAAAATCCGTAATCAATTAATCATTCTATCTCGTTTGACTCTTTTTTTATATTCTCTGCTCGACTCAACACGTTTTGCGAGAACATCTATCGATCACACGTGTCTCAAACTTGTCGGTGGCATCGACATGAGTCTGAGTGAGGGTCTTAATATTTGATTTTCTAATTAATTATAATTAATTAAAGCAGGCCGTTACATGGGTTTAGGCTTTAAGTTTTTTACATGGATCTGGCTTGGGCTTATGTGTAGGCCTGCATATATATAGTGGGCTATGTTTAGGCTAAGGTTCTTAGGCTCGGGTGCGATTGAGCACGGCCCGAGCCCGCCCATGAACAGGTCTAGGAGTGACTAATGACTATTAGCCCGCTCTACTTTATATTTATCTAACCTCCAAGAAGTTTTTTTCTTAAAAAAAAAATAAGTTTTTTTAAGTGAATATAAAAATTTTATTAATTATCAATAGCTCGATGCAAGCACTATTTTTTTGATGAAATGAAGGCAAAACTCCTTTTAATATATATATATATATATATATATATATATATATATATATATATATATATATATATATATATATATATAAAAGAGTCAATCTGATTTTGATGAGTCGTAATCAAAGTTACAGTTTTACCCTTGTTATTTTTGCGTTTCCATTTTCGGTCTTCAATAGTTCAAACTAGGGGTTGCAAGTGGGGCAGGGAATCCTCGATCCCTGCGGTGCCCCGCCCCGGTAGGGCAAAGAATCCCCGCTTTTGCTCCCCACGGGACGAGGCAAGGGCAAAATCTTGCCCTGCCACGTGGGGCAAGGCGGGGACGGTAATTGTTCTCGCTCCGCAGGGATTCTTCGTGCCCGCATCCCTTGCATAGAATTCTCCATTTTTTATGTTTTTACAAAAAAATTATATAACTTTTTTACTTAAAATATATGTAATATATAAAATGAAACACAAGATCTCCAACAATAAAATTTATTTTTACCATTAAATTAATTCTATAATATATATATATATGATAAAGATATATAAAATTATATTTAGAATATCATTGAAATATATTTGCCATACTAGATTTGGAAATCTTATATATTTAATTAAGTGTGATAACTTGTAACTCAATCAACAATATAAATTCACATTAATCTTTCAATTTGAGAAAAATAGTTTCTCAAAAAAATTGAGAAAGTAGTACTTAAGTGCAAAAATGACCAAGGAATGAAGATCAAAATATATATTTTTTTACAAAATTGATAGGACACCACGTGGATTCTCCGCCCCACGAGGATCCCTGCGAAGTGTGGCATGGGGCGGCAAAGTTCGCCCCGGAGAATTTGCGGGAATAAATCCCCGCCCTACACCCTACAGGGACGGAGACGGTAATTACGATCCTCGCGCCGCCCTGCCCCACTTGCAACCCTAGTTCAAACCTATCATCGTCTCCAACTATGGATACTCTCATTTTTTCCAATTTTTACGTATCCTCGACTCCTCTATTTTCCTTTTCGATTAATATTCTGTAACTCCACTTTTCACGTCCGAGACTAGTTCTTTAGTATTCATGGAGTTTTACAAGAATACGAGTTTCTAGGGTTTCTTCTCTGTGTTCTCTCGTTTTCATTGATTGCCCTTATGATCATGCTAGGGGGAGAAACAACATTGATTGATTGGAATAGTGTGACATTTGACGATCTGATGAACACTCTTCATCAAGTTGATTGGTCAGCACTTCCTCGACCTCTAACTTAGTTCTTCGATGGTGCCCTTGAAGTAATGTAGCACGTTCTAGACTTCTAGGTATTTTAATTTGCAGAGTGGAAGACTATCAATAGTAATATTTGTCCCATATTTCAGGTCATAACTATATTGGGTTTGACTACTGCGTCAGGGTGAAGGTGTTGCAGCCCGTGTGCTTGAAAATCTTGGTGTTGGTTTGAAGTTGGGATAGGTTGGCTTGAAGTTGTTTTGTGGATTCAGTGGTCTTGTTGTCCGGAGTGCACATGAATTGTTTGATTTAATGCTTAAGAGAAATAATCATTGTCGTTTCATTACCTAAATTCATTTTCTTTGACCTTTAGGATGCTATTTCCAAGCATTTGCTTTAGTTTTGATCTTTCTCACACGTTATGTAGGAATTCTTCTACACTTCCTCTACGATCTTGTTTCATCTACTCAGGATATATTATTAATGGATACAAATTTCACAACATGGTGTATGGTGCTAATAATGCTACACAGAACAGTGGGGTTTGTGTGAAAGGCTCCAACTACGCTGATGTGTCCCACGATTTCTACGGAAGAGTACAAGAGGTTATCCAGATTGAATACAGTGGCTTTAAGCGCGCTGTGTTGTTCAAATGTGAATGGTTTGACCACACAGAACCTGCTAGTGCAAGGACTCACCCTTCACTCAAGTTGGTCGAGGTTCATCGAGCTCGACGGTATAACAAGTACGAGCTTTTCATTTTGGCAATGCAAGCCTGTCAGGTCTTCTATCTTCTATACCCTTCTATGAAGCATGAACGGCAAGAGTGGTTGGCTGTTTATTGTTGTCAGCCAAAGTTCGCCGATGAGGGAACCATTGTCGATGATGAGATTGTTCGTTCGACATATACGACATTCCAATCGGACAAACCAATTTCGTACGTTGCCACTGATCCAATAAATGACATTGGATTAGTTGTTAATCCAATGAGTTCCAACGTGATCGGTGTACCAGCGGATAGTGATGATGACGAGGAAGATCAAGTGTCAGATTGTAGTAGTGAAAGTGAATTTGAAACAGACAATAGCGAGTGACGTATGTTTATTTTCCTCTATTTTGCTGATAATGACGTATGTTTATTTACTTTTATTTTGACGTTTACGTTGATTCTTTTCTTAACTCAAATTGCTTATACGATTATAAGTGACATAGTTTAGCAGGCATGACACGGAGACATCTGGACAGGATCCCAACAGACAGTGACCTTGAGGGTCAACCTCAGATAGGAAGTGGTGGAGGACGCACTCCCGCAGCGCGAGGTAGAGGGCTATCGAGAGGTTGAGGCCAATCTGGAAGGGGTCGATATGCATTAGGAGATAGAGGATCACTACGAAAGGGTCGAACGTAACCCATCGTTTTTGGTGCACGATCGTCCGACCGAGGTCTCGACATTATTTCACCGTCGTCGTCGCCGTCGTCGTCGACGAGACCGACTTCGATGACACATATTCCCACTATTTCGCCGACGGACCCGTCATCATCCAATCACACCCCATCGTCGCATTCTAATCAATCTGGTAGTTCATCTCGACATGGCACTCCGTCGCCTACTATATCTGCTCCACCTTCCACTGCATCGCTCGCACCATTTGGCGGGTCCCACAAGGCCATGGGAGCCCCCGCTCAAGCACCTCAAAGGCGCAATGGAGCTCCCTTGCAGCCTCCTAAGCAGCCCCCTTCCATTCGACGAGGCTTGAATTTCGACTGGTTAGCATCTTATATAGCTACTACACATTGGGGTTCCAAGACCAAAAATAAAAAATAAAAAAATTTACAAATCAATGCACTTGAATTAAGATTATATGAACTTATAAGGGCTGCCCAACAATCTCTATGTTACATTTTCCAGCTCCACACCCAGCTTGATCTAGTGCAGCTTCAAGCTCCAATATTAATTTATCCTTCTCAACAATGGACTCTCTTAGAAGTTGGTTTTCACTGCCCAGCACCTCAAACTGAGAGACTATCTTCTCAATCTTTGCTTCAATGGCCTCATCACTTACCTCAAAAGCACCCTCAACAACCCTCACAACACGCCACAAGCTCACCATCACAATAAGCCCTGCCCCCTCTTTCTTCAACATCAACTCTAAAACCAAAGCAACTCACAACGACGGCATCAACCACCCGACCGGGGCGAGTAAAAAAGGTGCATCCTAGTGCCACAACAAGTCCTTGTACTTTGGCAAGCAGGACGGCTAGTATGGCAATCCCTGCGTAGTGGAATACCCGACTCAACGTCATCTCCCTTTCGTTCTTAGACCTGCAAGAGATCAAAGAGGAAGAGAGGTCGAAAATGGTGAAGGCGAGATCGACTAGGAGAAGAAAAATGGTGAGTGGATTCAAGGAAATTGGCTAAAGTGAATCCTCCATGGTGCTCTCTTCTTGGCATGCTCTTGGAGTCTATTTTGCCAACTATGGTGAAGGAAATTTTGCCATCTTTGCCTTCTTTTCCATCTTTGAAGAAGATTGTCAACTGAAGATTGGACATCATTGGTTGAGATTGTCTGATTTTGATGATGAGATTGAGAGGACTCCATTGCGTAAGTTTTGAAATCATAGAGATGAACTAATTGGCCTAAATAACACAAAAAGATAGAATAACAAAGTGTGTGTGCGTGTGAAAAAAACTGTCATTCAAAAAGGGCATTGAAAGGCAAGCTTTATGGTTCAGATGGCTGTTGCTTGGTCTAGAATTACTTAAAAAAAAAAGAGCTAAACAAACAATCTCACCATTAAGTCTATGGAAGCTACGTGAAGATTGGTGCACTGTGACATGTCCCACCAAAAAATAGATAACAACAACAACTAATCAACTTTTTTAGAAGCAAAGCTGCTATGAAGATCTAAACTTATTTTCTTCAAACATTCTTCTAAGAGCTTTTAAATCAAGAGCAATAGAAGACTTTGATCCATATAGCCAACCGTAACTAATTTAAGATTGAGGCTTTGTTGTTGTTGTTGTTGTTGTTGTTGTTATTGTTGTTCTAAGATTTTTAATATCCAAAATGCATTAAAAATCAACAAATGAAGAACGGTGGAGATGCGGATTCAATTAAAACTAAACTACAGAACCAGATTGCAGTTTATTCAGAAGTTTTTGAGCCCACTAGACATTTTCATTTCACAACCTTGTTTCATCTTTCCATTAATTTAATTTGCGTTTGTAAGCTACATGATGAGATTTTCTACACTCAACCCTTTCTCGAGAAATACACTCAACCTGATATATGTACAAAGAGCGCAAAATTGCGTCGTAAGACCAAGTTGGACCTGAACTTGATCTTGCAACATTAAATTACAGGGAAAAAGAGGGTGCGAACCTGTCAGTATGGTGCGAACCTGTCAGTATGATGCGAAACTCAAATCTGTTGATGTACTTCAAGGATTCAAGCATCAGATAATCCATCTATGAGAAAGTTTTTCTCCCATTCAAAAACTCCAGATTTCGCCAGGTCTTGATGTGTTAGTATTGGTAGTAGTCCTAGTTCCGATGATTTTCCTTTGAGGGTATTCGAAAATATGACAATCAGCGTCTGGCATGCATGGCGTTCTTCAATCTTCTCCAGTTCCGTTTGTGTGGAAGTGAGGTCCTCCCATGGTTTATAATAGGACCTACTCGAGAACAGAAGGTGTAATAATCAAATGAGTTGAAGCTGAGTTTCTAATGATCCAAACAAAAAACGAGAAAAACAATAAGCACCCGAAAAACGATACATCGTGAAAGCTGGAAAAAAACCATAGAGAGGCCCTAACACTACAATTAGCCATGTAGAAACTAGAAACTCCGAATTTAAATTCCTTTCTTTTATTCTAGTGAGAAATTTAAAAAAGAACCGTGCTTACCATCGCCAAGCTGAATTTATTTCAACAGGAGAACGAATCTTTGAGCACAGCTCCGCTATAAAATCTCTGTCCTCACTTGGGGCATAAGATAACAGTAACAAGCTGAGTGCAGATACAACTGATGAAAGCACTCTGCTTTCAACTACAAGAAGCTGTTGTAGGTACAAAATGATACTAGCCAGTGCTTCATTATTGCTTCTACTTTCAGCATAATCATTTACGCTGGACTGCATGTGTCTCCTGTCTACATTCTCCAACAACGCTTTTAGAGTCCTAGCATTCGTAATTTCAGGGGAAAAAAGGGTTCTGAATGATTCCAGAACCTTCTCCAAAATCACAGAAGCAGTCACCCAGCGCAAAAGTTTCGAAATTAGAGAATCTTGAGATTGGTCTTCCTCTGAAACACTAGTGCAGTAGCTTCCAGTTGGTATTTGGAAGACCTGGTCTCTTACGTAGGGCCTTGACGCAGTACAAATTCCCCATGTAACGGATTTTAATAGTAGCGCTTTACCCTGTGTAAACCATGAGGTATATGAATTCAATGAAATGCAGTACATACACACATTTTCATTTGCAGGAATATAAGCTCAGATCCAATCTAACATCAGGAATGAAGGTAGAGATTTTTAAAAAAGAAACGGAAAGCTACTAGGAGAAAAAAAAAATATATATATATGTATATATATATGGATAAAATGGTGCCAAAGAGGTAATTGCACTAAAGGACATTGCAGCTCAATCTGAATATAGTAGCTGTTGCCACTATTGAAGAATGAAATGACAGGATTTCAAGTTCACCAAACAAACCATTCAATGGACTGTCCATTAGTTTCGTTTCTCCGACAGGACCAATCATAACGTACTTTGGCCAAAATGACATCTCAAATATATTAATATGTTATTGATCTAGTATTTGTTACAGGCTAACTTCGTTTGGCTGGCTCTAGGACAAATAAAAGAAGAATTATAAGTTTCAGCCAATATAATAGAGGCTTAACATTTTAGCTAAAACTACCAGATGTAAATTCGATCATCCTTGAAAAAGCACGTCTCTAATCAAATCAAGCTACAGGAGAAAGATTGAAATTACCTCGTAATTTAAGACTGCTGGCGGTGTACTCATGAGCATGGCTCTTAGTCCGAGCTCAGCACCAAGACTAGATCTTACATCAGTATCAACAGCTTGGCATAGTTGAAACAGACCTTCATGTGACAAGGTAAAATGTGGCTGATATAACTTTCTTTTTTGAGAAATCCTCAATGTTGACACCAGAACTTTGAGAAGTGAAATAACCAGTGGAACATCATGCCTTATCATCTTCGAATTGTCAGCAAACAATTTGAGCACATGGGATGAAAATTCTGATAGTTGTTCCAGAGAATATGTTTGTAGCCACTCAATGATAGTTCTTGATGAAATGACATCATTAACTACCTAAACTCAAGTAAATATACAAAATTTAGTGGAAAGAACAGACTGCAATTACTAGTATCATCCAGTAAATCAACATTCCATGTTAACTTAGAAAAGAGAGAACGATGAAACACTAGAACAACCATTTTCAATTGAAAGCCAAAAGCCTGTTTATCACTAAGCCCTTTCATGCTCAACGATATTATAAATTTTGTAAGCATTCAAGTAAAATATAAATCACAGTCAACTCTACCACTGCAGATGAAACTTATTTAACTACCAACAGAAAATTAGTGATTACAAAGAATCTTCCCATAGAGAGAGAGAGCCCTTCAAATAAGCAAATTATGGAGAGGCCCACTCTTTTGTTTTGCACTAATAGATTATGTCAACATGAATGTAGCATATGGACATTTTACTAATAACAAAATGGGTGACAAGTATAACAATAAAAAAGCAACATAGAATTTTATGGGACAGACGCCTAATAGTCGTATAACAATATGTAAATTAACCACATACTTAAATATAAGAAATTCTGCCATTTTATTTGGTAGGCACAGGCCCTAAATGCTTATGTGGATCCAAAAGAACATATTCAAAATGTAGACATTCCAAATGTGGTATGGATTTTGCATATTTAGATACTCCAAAGATTCAAACTTCCAAAAGTTCATTACAATGATTTGCATATCCCAAAATTAATGCTGAATCAAATAACAAGGTTTAGGAAAAAAGCCGAATTTTTAGCACACATCCAAAGTACAAAGAGAGTTCATCAGACGTTCTTAAAGATAATACATTATAAGTGACGAGCCACAACAGTAATTGTGATGAGATGCAAGTTATGAGAATCTAAAAAGTAAACATATACAAATTATATGAGGCAGAAATTAGACAATTAACCATACAAAGCACCACATCATAAGTATTAAGTATGAAAAGAATTAGAATCATGTAAGGTATTCAAGTATTCACAATTTTCAGGTTCTGTTGGAAAATAAAAAGTTGGTCCCCAATCAAGGTAGGAAATATACAGGAATATTTCAAACTAACATCTCACTATATAGTAAACTCCACCTTCATGTTCAAATATTAACTATAAAAAAGTTAGTTAAAAACTCTAAAAAGGATACTAGATCATCAGAGAAAAGTAAAAGAATATAATTTCTTCTTCAAAAGAGTGTATTTTATTATATTTCTTTAAGCTAATAAAGTAATTGGGAAAATCAATAGGAATAACAGCAGAACAATGCAAAACACCTCTAGAGTACATATCTGCCAATTTAGTCGACATCGTTGGAAGGAAAAAGAAATTGCCATCAAAGAAAAACATGATGTAGCTCGAAGCAACTTTAATGTTCATGGCAGATTGAGAAGATATAAATTAAACCAAAAGGTAGTATATCTAGTACCTCTAAAACAGCTTTTATCTGCATAAAGAAAGGATTTCTTTCACAAGTATGTAGCTTCTTGCCGCAGAAAGAGAGAATGGATGACAACCACGAAATTAGATTGCACTGTTCAACTAAATAGTTAGCTAGGAATGGCAACTTCACCGCCTTCTTCATAATCTGTAAAGCAAAAAAAATACACCTTCAAGTCACCGTAAAAAATGAAAATGAGATTTATTTGTATCTTGCCAGCAAAATCCAAACTAAAGAACCTGGTGCAATCTTCAATACATATGTACATGGTTTCTTAGAGCAATGCAATTCTGACTTCAAGATTCCAAAACACAGAAAAGATAAGGAAGAAGAATCATTTAGTTTAATGAAACCAAAAGACATGAACTAAAGAAAGCACCTTAGAAGCTAAGATAACACGATGACAAAAAGTAAAGAAGAATGACAAACAAAATCCAAGGGATCCTAAGATGTCAATACAAGTTTGGTGAATGATATTGAATTTGGAAAGTTGTCCCTAACATTATTTTGGAGCAATATAACAAGAAGCCCAAACAATTGAATCATAGATCAATAACTGCTGGTGAGTGCGTCAAATTTGCAGAAACATGAAACATGTATCACATCTGTCTAGTGCCATACCCAAGAATAGATGAACAAGTGTCAGCTTATTTCATAGACTGAAATATAGTATGTTCTTATTAGTTACAAAACCATTCATCTTCACGCAAACCAAAATCCATGATGGAAATTATTCATAAAAATGAAGCCACGATGGAGAGAAAAAGATTCACCTGCAATATAAGTATTTTTGACTCATAATCTGCGACAGGAGAATAATAAAAGCTCATTAAGATTTCCAGGAGTCCTCCCTTCATAAAGATGTGAGCATCAACATCTAGATTCAGACCAGCGTATGATAACTGCAGAATCCACAGCCTTTCTTTCTTGAAATTAACTGACGTACTCTCAAACATTGTATTAAACAATGGCATAGACTGCACCATACAAGAACGAGAATGTGAATGAAGAAGGTTCATGTAAACCAGAAAAGAACAATTACAATATGAACCAATTGAACAGTTTGAATCGAGGCTCAAAATGAAACAAGAAAATGGCATGACAACATAGCCTCAGTCCCAAATTAATTGGGGTCGGCTACATAGATTAAACTCTTTCAATTGAACAGTTCGAATCGAGCCTCAAAATGAAACAAGAAAATGGCATGACTAACATTGAAAATAAAAATTGATTCAAACCTTCTTAGTCTGTACTTTCTTATCGCCAAAGCATCTCTAGTGAGATGGATGAGCACTTGCCAAAGGTAAGGTTGGGGGTTCGACTCATGTTGGAGTCAAGGACTCAAGGGTGTTGCAATTAAGTTGGTTTCCTATTTAAAAAAAATTAAAAAAAAAAGAGCATGTACCTTCATATTCACTTGTTGAGAGTGCATCAATAGTTTACTTATGGTAGCATAATGATCATTTGAAGGGTCTAACAATACAAAAGATGCTTCGGCAGAAAAAATTGCCACCACTGATGGGATTCTCTGCCACGGTTCTGTTATCCCGTTTTGCAAACATGTTAAAAGAAGTCTAAGGCGCAATCCATCTTTCCTGTTTTGACAAGTCTGAAAAGATTGTACATTCAGAAAAGAGCTTCACATCAAATTTATATAAAGGTAAATTTACAAAAACAAATAAGTACAGAATGATTGATTACAAGTTACCAGTTGTACCAGAAAAGACAATGAAAAAATGGAATAGACAACATATTATGATGCACATTTCGGACTTTTTCATTCTAGATGTTATGACTTATGCAAAAAGAAGGACGAAGATCCAATAGGTTAACGTAACTGATTCTTGTCAATGCAAAACTTTTATAATAGAGTAGAAAGGAAGCATCAACAGTTCAAAGTTAGTCCTACTAAACTTGAAACATCTAATAGAGAATTGTCTAATCCTCCATTGTTATATTAAATCATGATTTGGCTTTTATCAATTTATACAATATCATCAAAATAAACTTGTACAATAGAGTATCTTCTCAAATATGTTTAGTCAATCTAAACAAAACTAAAGCAAAGATAAGCCTAGTATATACCTATTACTGTCAAAAAGATTTCACTTGCTTTCTCAAATCGTTGTTTTTCACAAGGTCATTCCTCAGGCAAGCATATCTTTGAACAAATCAGCATACCTATATGCCAATACGTTTTTTTTCTTCCTATAACAAAAATATTTTTTTGCTTAAAACCCATCTCACACTGCTGAATTCTCTTCATAGGCCTTCTTAAATACTATATCAATAAAAAGCAATTTGATTTTTTCCACTCCATGTAATTCTTCATCGACCCTGTTCACGAGCATTGAAAAGAATGGAAAAACAGTAATAATTACTGCAATGGCAACTCATTATACCTCGTTTAGCCTTTTATCAATAGTATTATTCGACTTTGGTATCAATTCATTTTTAAAAAAAATTGTATCTATGCTCCATTTCATGTGACTTTTAAGGGAGAGGGTCAAGCAGTTCGCTAGAATGAGCATCTCATGCAGGAATTGCCAGCAGAACTATATACATAGGTGCCCTTGGGATCTTGACCACTGCAGTCACATATGCTTAAGCAAGCTCAGCACAAAAGCCCATATATCGTTATTAAAATCCATATACCGAGGTCAATGCATAGTGATGCTTTCAGCAAGGTACTGCCCACCAACTTCCTATGCAATGCCAGACCATTATGAACTCTAGAACAATTTTTACACCTAGTGTTAAGTTAGTTGATCATTCAAGACCTTGCTAATTTTTTTCTATTTTTTAAATTTGATTATTTAGGACAATAATTTCAGCTTTTAATGTGACTAGAGAGTCAAAGAATATTCATATGTGAGTAAACGACCACTTACCAGCATGCATACAAGAGTGCAATCTGATTCAGACATTATTTCAAGTGAAACAATTTATCGTATGTCCTTCATACTTTGCGTCCATGAGTTCATTCCATAAAGCCGTCATCAAACAAGTCTTTCTATTCAGTATTTTTTTTTTTTTTTCAAAAATCAACAAAGAAAATAGGCATTCGACCATAAATTAGTCAATTCCAGTCGTTACTCCTAAAGTTTACAACCAATAACAGTAAGTGAAAATTTATTTTCTAGTTCCAAAAACAAAAGATGCATATATAATTAGGCTAATTAGCACACTCAGCGGTTGACATGTAATTAGCTGAGTGGGAGTACTAAATCCATGTAGTTCTAGTTTCAAAAACAAAAGATGCATCTATAATCAGCATTCTCAGCGGTTGACATGTAATGAGCTGAGTGGAAGTCCAAAATCCATGTAGCTGACCCCAACAAATTTGGGATTGATTCATTAGTCTTGTTGAATTCAGTGGTTAGCATCAATAATGAAGGGGCATGTCTCTCAAATCGCACTTTCACAATGACCTAGATAAATCATTAGCCATGTTCAATGTGGAATTGTCAAAAGAATTAAAGATAATAAGAGGTGGGGTGGACAAGCAAGTAATGCAAATATACAACGTGAGTAAAAATAAAATAAAATAAAATAAATACCTCCAAGGAGTTCTTGAATCTTCCAATGGCTTCATAACCCAATTTCCGCATCCCTTTATCTGGTGAAGACATACTCATAAATGCAACAGCAAGTAAGCCAAGCCCAGCAAATTCCAGCGGTTCAAGGTAACCATTTGACAGAACATGAATTGACATGTGCAACAGAAATGCAGGGTCATATCGCTGTATCCCACAGCTACCAGCTGGAATCTACAAAATTGATGCAGAAGTGAACAATATAAGGGACCATTCTTACATCAGTCATGCGAAAAAGTTATAAACTGGAACACGAACATACCTCCGGCTTATCAATTAGATTCTCCTGCAGAATCTTCTTCAAGAAAATACCATCATTGGAGGTGGTTCTGTCATATGGAAAATTCAGTATAGTGGCAACGCATAATTTACAGTCAAAAGCAAAGTAATCTCTAAATTGCCCTCTGCGGCGGTCTTCAGCTGTTTCACAGTCAGCCATGTCATTGGATGAAAGAGCTTTATCTAATGTCTTTTCGCTTCTTACTTTCGATGCAGAACTTCCCCAAAGATAATCCATATCAGCAATGCTAACGCAGTCGGATCCTTCATTTGACATGATGTCACGAATGAGATTGAATATTTCCATGTCAATTTCACACATTGTTGCACCATAACAGGAGAAAAGCAGAGAAATCAATTCCCTTGAATTCACATGGGTGTTCTCCTCAGAAGAAAGACTGCTCACTCTGAGATGATAAAGTGTTCTGAGGAGTCTAACTAATTCCAACTTTCTCATATATAATGAACATGTATCCCGTGCAATAATGTCAGAGTCATTACTTATCTCAGCACTGAATAAATCAAAAGATTTCAAAATGCTGGACATTGGTTTCAGAAGTGTACTGGCAATAGGAAGAGCCAAAGAAGCGAAGCTTGAATCAAGAGAATGAATTGTGGGAACAAATTGGGAGTGTTCTAGCAGCATCTCAAAGAACATATTGTGACGAAATTTCCCTTCAGAAAGTAAATTCAGAACACTTCTGAGCACTCTCAGAGTAGTAGGATCCTCAAACCTAAAAAGAAAACATGTTTTGACAAAATTTTCTAAAAAGGGAATAGAACTCAATTGAATAAGATCATCACGCATTTGTTTGGCAAACTCCATAATGATTCCCAATATAAAAATTTCCAAGCATCTGAATATCTGTGAACAATCAGCATTTTTCTGCTTTTCAGAATCATCAGCCACTAGAGGGAATCCTTGCACAATATGATGGAGGGTAGTGACCAATAGGTTAATAAAGCCCATCTTAGCAGAACGCTCATTCTCAACACTCAAACCTTGTAACAGCTTTCTCGACTGTCCTTCTGTCACTGTATGCAGAGAGTGAAGCAAATCTTCCTTTGGAAACAATAGCATCCAACAAAAGGATATCTTTGCAATGACCCTGTTTATGAGTTTCAAAGAATCCTCTGGTGAACAAAGTTTGATCTCGCACATATCAAAATCAAGTAAACCCCTGTTTTTATTTGAATATGAGCATATGTGATCAAAAAGCTTTCTACGTGTCCTGATCATGGCGGAGTCATTATCTATAGTAAAGTGATATTGCAACATGCAAACTGCTTTCCCAAGTAGACTTTCACTAAAACCTTTAAGAAGTTCATGAGTAGAAGATGGTAAAAATTCACCGGCATCTTCCTGAAATATATTTCCAGCAGCGAAGCTCCTCCAATTTAAGAAACTATCTAAGAGAATGTTTGAATAAGATGAAAGTACACTTCCAAAATGCTTGAGAAAGTCCAAACCAAATCTCTCGAAGCACATGTCCAAGAATAACAAAGTGACTGGCAAAAGTATAATTAGTTCTTCATCAGTAGGAGCACATTTGCAGATTTCTCTAGTCTGCTTCTTATCTCCGTTAAGAATACTAGTTAGTATCTTACCAAAGAGCGTCAAGTGCAAGGAACTTGATTGAGTGAGGAAAAACAATAACTTTGCTCTAGTAGCAGAAGTATTGTTAATGCAATGAGAAATCATTTCGATAGGACTGCTCAAAATTACCTTGACTAATGCCATACAAGATGGTAGAATAGCGATTCTGGGTTGAATGATCCTCTGCTTGTTCACAATATTGACCACTTTCAACAAGCACAGATCTGCATTCTCCAGTTTGAAAGAAGTGGCTATCTCAATTATCTTATAACAAACTTTCTCAAGATGTGAAATGTCATTAGTTCTCCCTTCCATTTCCCAATACAAATCAAATGCTACTGCTTTTGGGCTTTGCTTATTCAGATTAGCATATAGTGATTCCAAAGCAACTTCGCAAACGTAACAGCCAAGAGAGAAGCCAAAAGTTCGGAGAGACTCCAAATCATTGAGGTCTTTTTCCTCAACTTTACTAAATATCCAATTCACAAGTTCCAGCAGCATAGAAGGAGACATAAAATAAATAAAAGCCTTAAATATGGTAAATATTGGAAGAAGAGGTATCAGATCTTCAGTTGAAATGCAGATTTCAAGCTTGCACTTGAAAGTCAGAACAACTTGCTTGATGATATCCTTGAAAACATTCACAATTCTTTTATTGGCAGCTTCATCGGTTTCATGCACAGAGTTGTCGCCATGAGATAGAACTAATATGTTCTTAGCAACTGTTTCCAATAATAGAACAATATTATCCATCGGATGAATCCCTGCTTCTGATAAACCACAAAATTCTTCAAAACTTATGTTCAAGCTTCCAGGTGACGGTTCTTCATGACAGCACGAAGGATGCGAAAGGGTCAGAGTCAAAGCAGGACTATTACAGATAGTTTCAACCACTTCTAAAACACATGCTCTCTTTGGACCTTCATAATCAAATTTCCCAAACAAGAGTTCCGACACCATATACTTCAAGAGAAGAAAACAAATCTCAGATAGCTGTTTCAGTTCACCCAATGGCTGAAATCTATAAGACAACTGTATCTGATGGAACCAGAACAACATGAGTTGCACGAGCGCAACAGATTTATTAGCAGAACATCGAGATAACTTTGCACGAAGGAGATCCAACATTTTGGCAGAATGCAGCAAATGCAAGCTGCTGCTGCTGCTGCTGCTGCTTAGTATGACTGCAGGAAATAGGATATGAAAAGGTGCTTCCTTCAAAAACGAACTGAAGGCAAGAGAAGCAGCTTCCACCTCACTAACATCTACGCAGGAAACTTGTTCTTTCAGGGCAGCAACACTTTCATGAAGAAAACGAGGACTTTCCTTGCAATTGGGGTCCACTGACAAAGCCCATTCCAAACCAGACCGAAACATGTCTGGCCACATATTAGCAACACTAGCAAGAAGCTTCCTTTCAAGAAAAAACATAAATGACAAGAATGAAAGATCTTCTCTGAACAGATGTTTGGAAAGAGTTATAAAGCAAGGAAAGTTTTCCACTATCTCTGCAGGTGATGTGCAAATTGTTGAAAAGCGAAATGCTGAAGCAACTCTAACTAAATCATCATTTCCCACTTTTCCCACCATCTTTTTTGCTTTATGAAGCATTCTTGCAAATGAAACACCGTTTGCAGCTGAAGCGCTAGGAACAATGGTAAACAAGCCACTACAGTCTTGGTGATGGGAAACATTTTGGGAGAAAAAGAGAAGGTTTTTCAGAGGCCTCCATTCACAGAAAAATTCTCCCTCATCGAGATTTACGGAAGAAGAATTGCCAAATCTCTCTATCAAAATCGAGTCAATAACACGGGAGAGTAGTCTTCCTTCTACCTGTTAAAATTCAGATCAACAGATAATGCACTAGCAACAAGACAAATATGTCTTTAAGATATACCATAAGTAAGCATAACTGAATATTCCGATGATTTACCTGAGTTTGTAAGATAAAACACAATGTATTGCACACATAAGTTGAAATCAATGATTTCTCGTATAATTTGAAAGTTCTTGAACCAGAGTCCACCAATCTTATGCATTTCCGTAGAATACAAGGGACAAGGGGGCTGAAATCAGGAGAATCATCTGCGAAAAAGACAATGATTAAAAAGAACTGGGATCATAATATGTATTATCCTCAGCATAAAGAGACCATAAGAAAATTAATAATAATAATATATCTAAGAAAAAAACATAAAGAATGAGAAATCCAATAACACACACCCCAATGAACATCCCCACATTTATAATAACTTCATCATTTTCGACGACTAACCAAAAAAGATCGTACAGTCTGCATTGGCCTTCGTTTTGGGATAAACTAGCATTCATGGTCAATAAGAATGTTTCAAGTAGAAGATATCCATCTAACCAAGAACAATTCATAGTTTTGACATCTTACATGGATAAAGTTATAAGCTTTTCAACTTCAGAGAAAATTGCACCGCCTAAGTTCCCATGAGAGCGAGGCTACATTACAGCATGAGTTAGATGTTTTTCTTTTTAAGTTTCTTCACCTTTCCTTATATGTCATTGACTGTGGGTCTTGAAAACCTTAAAGAAAAAAGAAAAAAACAAAGCACATTTTTTATGCCAATTATAGAAACAATTAGGTGTTGAACTTATTTTCTTCAAAAATACTAAAGAATACTTATCAAACAAACAAATAACATTTCTTTTGATGCCAAATATAAAAAAGCATCAACTGCTTGAAGCTTTTCAACCACCAATCCACTAACACTGAACAACATTAACCAAATGGTTTTTGTAACTATTTGCTGAAGAAAAGACAGCAAATCCATGCAAAACAGCATAAATTGTATAACCTTCGACCAAATCTAGATGTAGAAGCAGCAAAAGACTAAACTATGAGGAAAATTTGATAACAGTTGATTTTTCAAAACTAATGAAAAGCTGTAACTCTTACTACTCCAAGTCTAGCTTTGAAGAGAAAGAGTCTCGTGAATATTCAACAAATGTTTAACTTAAAACAAAAGAAAAAAATCATTGATGGGAACTCAAGTCTGAAACAGTGGTTTTGATGACAACTCTATCTGACATGAAACAAGGAGAGCACAAGCCTCTGTGCTAGGTCATATAAAACATTCTTTCCAAATAATAAAATGTACCAAACAAATTAAAATGCAAACAAAGCAGACTTAGATAAATGAAAAGGGGGGTCTGACAAGCTAATCATCCGCATCCCAACTTACCTTCCATACCTTCTAAACTGGAGCAGAGGCATCTTAACTCATTGAGATACTTGAATATATTATTGCCTAATGTGGAAATAGCATCACACAAAAATGAAACAATTGTTGAGCAGTACCGTAACGCTTCAACGCATTGGTCTTCCACAGATGACGCATCTCTTTCATGACCAGGTAAAAACATAATCCATGCATCAATTTCAAGGGGTTTTCTGTCAAAGCCACCAGTGCTTAACATAGCAGCTCGTACCAACTCATATGCTTTATCCCGTATACCTTTGATTGGTGAATATGACAGGTAGATCAATGACTGCAAATGCTTGAACATTGCTTCAGGAGGTTTAACAAAGGCCCTGTTCTCAGAAGACAAACCCACATACTCCATCAACAGGGACAAGAGAGATTGCTGCTCATTAACTGATATGGCTGAGGGATTAGCGGGAAGAAGTTTGAAGAAATCATATGATCTATCCATCGCTTTAGGAATTGCCCGCTGCAAGTGGAAAAATCCTGTCAGTAATCATCAGATCCTGTATTAAATACCAATAGTTTATGATGTGCACATAAATCAATTCATCTCGTTCAATTCAATTGGTCTTTCAGTAACCCATGTTTATCTAGCAATCAAATAATAAGGCAATGCAGATCGCCTGATCGAAATCTAGTTTTATCCTAATAGAGAATTGGCAGCAAAAAGCAAGCACCTGAAATGCATCAAAAAAGAGAATGCAAAAGTGTAACAATGTTGTGAAAGATCCACAGATAATGCACTTCATCCACAATAAAGATATCAACAAAAATGGCATTGTCGCCATACATGGAAACAACAAATCATAGCAATTGAAGAGAATGGTTGTGATGAAAATCAGTCGGATCGCTTGGAACACAATTAACTACTACAGCATTCATTATTCATAGAAAAGTATGTTGCCTGTCCTTTTCATCAAGAGCCAACTCAACAACTGCAATATTATGTCATGCAAGTGCTTTAGGATGGTTTTGACAATAAAAAAAGGATGGATCTTTCATCATCAAAACAAAATATTGGCAAGAGATACAACTACAAGAAAGTGGCTAAGTAATTAAATAAGGCCACATGAGCAAACTCAACAACAACAACAACAACAACAACAACAACAACAACAACAACAAAAAAAACATAGCCTCAGTCTCAAATTAAATGGGGTCGGTTACATGGATCAAACTCTTCCATTGGGCTCAATTAAGTGCACCGGAGCTAACTCAAATAAAAATTAAATTTCGATATGAATGTAAAAATGAAAGGGAGAGCTTACAATATATAATGTGAGGGCGTCAAGCAACTTGGAGCGGAAAAATACTTGTGCGTCTTTTAATTCATCTTTGAAGCTACACTGCTGCAAGCCCCATATTTTAACTGTGGCCTTCGTGCAATCATCACCGGCCAACTCTTCCATGACAACTGTACCTGTAGCTTTTACTTTCTCTTTTGGCAGATCAGCATCAAGCTCAGTACCAATTCCACCTATAAGAATATCAACGTCCTCATCCACCTTCAATTTCTTCAAACCATTGCTATCGTGAATTTCAGCCAACTTTTCAGGCTTTCTTGGTCTTTTCCTGCTTGTCTCGTCATTTTTGGAATCCAGGCTACTGGGGGAAGAAAGCAACTGTAGAAGAACTTGTGGGTCAGGTAGCAAAGCTCTAACACCATCCTGAATTTCTTGCTTGAGAGAGATCCATTTCTTTGTCGTGCGATCATTAGAAGAAGATTTACAGTCAATAGCACGAACTAAACCATATAGTGACTTCAGTGCCTCCAAGAGAAGTCGCATCGTGCCATGCTTCACAATACTATCAGAGTGAAGAAGGCCCCTGTTAATTACAATCCGAGCAAATGAATTCGGGAGAAGGCACTTCAATAAACACTGCACCTCTGAGCTGTCCAAGGAAGGTGGGTCATCAAACTGAGAATCAACAGAAACAAAAGGTTGTGTTCTAGTGTGCGCCACTAAATCTGAGGCAAGGGATATGGCAGTGATCCTGTAAACATGACAAGTAACACTAAACTATGTGAGAATTAAGAAATAAAAACTAAATCACAATGGTAGTAATCCATTTGCAAAACTCACCAAGTTGAAGATGCACGAGGTTCTAGAAGATATGGGAAATCTTCCATGTATGCAGAACCAAATGCAGGCCGCCCACTAACTATATTCAAAAGCAAGTGTCTGTGGTTGTCTATCTCTGTTGCCTTCAGCTTCTTCATGAGTTCCAAGAGTCGCCTGCGATTTCCCTTCAACATGGTAGCTTGATCACTCAAATCAGGCATCAGTCCATTACAAGGGTCAGTGCAGACCATAACTAATACCTCGTGAGCAATTTGGGCAGGAGGCCCACCGAGTGGATTGCCAGAAATACTGGCTAGCTGATCTAAAGTAACACTTCCAAAGAGAACACTCCGAAGACTTGGTGGCACCAAGGAATCTGGGTTAAGAACTCTATCCCGTATTACAGATAGAACATAAACGACAGTATCATCATCATCACTTCCTAGTCCACATAGAACACCAGAATACATGTTCTTCTGCTGTAAGACCCACCTGAGCAATCTTGGGTTCCCAACTTCCAAAAATGACATAGCAAACTCTATGAACGACCTTCGCGTTGAATGTCTTCCCTTCCGCTCCACGTTCTTGAAATCAAACTTCTTGGCCAACTCAGTGGCCAATCCAACACCACGCCTTACAACCGCAGCCAACAGAGACAATACTGCATTCTGGCATTTACTTTCTTTGCTATTCAGCTCCATGTAAACATCTTCCAATTTCGTCTCAATAATTGATCTAGCAAACTTGTCAAGTCTCCGGCTTATGTTCATCCTCTCGCGATCACCTGAACAGTACTTCCCATTTGGGTGATCTAATATAACTGAAATTAACGACAAAATGTGCACCAATCCAGGTTTCCCTTTCCGCTTCTGCCAAGCTTCCACAAGCTCTGAGCACAAAGGAGACGATTGCACATACTGCCTGAGAAACTGATCTCCAATATCTCTGTCCCTTAATATTCCAATGAACTCCTTAGATGCTTCAGAATAGATCTTTATCTCATCCAAACATAAATTGTGAAGAACCTGCTTTAACTTAGCGTCAAACGACATCTTTAGCTACCCGTCTTTGAATTCCTTCTCCCTCGACCCTTATGTTGCGTTCTTTCCTTCAAACTGCATAAAGTACCAGCATTTAAAATGTAAGATTAATTAATCGACATATTAAGGTGACCATAAAAATAATGATAAACTCTAAATAAAAGGCCTGCACTATGATGGTTGTGTTTTGGGATAAACGGTTAGAGTAAGGTGTATTGTATCTCCTTCTCCTCTCTCTTCTTAAGTGAAATATCCAATAACTGAAATTCAGTTATTGGATATGGTTTTAAAAAGAACAAATGCGGCCATTGAACATCAATCTCTGAACGGCAGAAGGCATCGAGGGGAAAATACGTACTCAAATTTGGATAACAATGGAAGGAAGTATGTATTTATTTATTTACAATTGAATCAAAGTGTGTTATGTAGATCATTAAAGATTACATAAAAAACACAGCAAACACAACAAGGATGGTGAAACTGATCAAAATTTCAAAATCTGGATGAAACCACTCAACTAGAACATCGATCATGCAAGTTCCAACAAGAATGGTGTAACCGCTCAACTGGGTCATTGAATTTCGTGAAACACATAGCAAACACAACTCATCAAACCCAACAACAACAACAACAACAACAACAACATAGCCTCAGTCCCAAATTAACTGGGGTCGGCTACATGGATCAAACTTTTCCATTGTGCTCGATTAAGTGCAATTGATGGTGAGCTTTTCAAACCATTCAAATCCCTCCTAATTAATGCATCTCATTCAAATTCCTCCTAATTAAGGCCAGCTATGCTCTATGGAAGTGAATGTTGGGCGGTAAAGCAACAACAATTACGTAAAATAAACGTAGCAGAAATGAGGATGATTAGGTGGATTTGTGGTAAAACTCGTAAAGACAGAATAAGAAATATAGAAATTCAAAGACAAGTAGGAGTAGCACCAATTGATACAAAGATTAGGGAGGGCGGTTGCGGTGGTTTGGTCACCAGCAAAGACGGCCTACAAATGCCCCAACTAGAAAACTTGACTCAATAGAAACTGTAGAAATTCGACGAGGTAGGGGGCAGATCAAAGTTAACATGGGATGCATTAATTAGGAGGGATTTGAATGGTTTGAAAAGCTCACCATCAATTACACTTAATCGAGCACAATGGAGAAGTTTGATCCATGTAGCCGACCCCAGTTAATTTGGGACTGAGGCTATGTTGTTGTTGTTGTTGTTGTCTATTGAGTCAAGTTTTCTAGTTGGGGCATTTGTAGGGCGTCTTTGCAGGTGACCAAACCACCGCAACCGCCCCCTAATCTTTGTATCAATTGGTGCTACTCCTACTTGTCTTTGAATTTCTATATTTCTTATTCTATCTTTACGAGTTTTGCCACATCCACCTAATCATCCTCATTTCTGCTACGTTCATTTTATGTAATTGTTGTTGTTTTACCGCCCAACATTCACTTTCATAGAGCATAACCGCCCAACAACAACAACAACAACAACAACAACATAGCCTCAGTCCCAAATCCAACATCAAACCCAACAATAATTAAAAAAAAAAACCTCGACCCAATTCACTTTTTCTCTCAGACAATTCATCAAACATAATGCAAAGACAATTGTATAGAACTATTGAAATTAGAAAACCTCACAAACCAAACTGATCAAAATTTCAAAATCTGGATGAAACCTCTGAGTTTACGTGCATTCTTGTCTCCAGCTGAAAATCGATTGCGCGCTCCACTAGGGCATCTAAAACCCTAATTCATGCTCATCTGTGCTACATGTATATCAACCTAAACACTGATGAAATTGGGATTCAATAACAAAGCACCGACCTTTCGATCGAAACAACGAAGCGAGATGAGAATTCGAATCGGAGATCAACAAAGCCCTAACCAAAAGAACAAACAAGTGAATAGAAACAAAGAACGCTTCGATCGTCGATAGGGCGTCTCTGTTGACGAAACAGAGGTCGCTGAGATCGGGAGATTCGCCGAAATTCAATGCTCCGATGACCGGAGACCTTGGAGCGATGGTTTTTCCGGTGAATGGTTGCATTGATCCGGCGCCGATGGTTTTTGGCGTTTTGAACCATTGGCGCCGTGGAGAAGTTTTGAGGGTTTATGTGGGAAAGGTTTTGTGAGAAAATATTGTTTCTGAAGAAAATATTTTGAGGGAAAATATTTGTTTTAGAGAAAACTTTTTCCCATAAATCATTCCTTTTTTCTCTTAGAAATTCTTTTCTACGCTTCTATTTTGGTAATGCTACGAATACTAAGTGAACATGCTCACCTACGCGTCACATTCTTGAGATACAGTTTTACATATTTTGAGGTACATAACACGATGGTTAGATGAATATTTTTTTATGAAAGAGAGGTTAAGAGCATATTATTACATCATACAGAGATAAGAGAATGTAATCCCCCTTGTATAATACAACGACAACGTTTATATGTATTTGATCCATTTACGTTGTCTATCGACCTATTGCAACCCTCATATGTAAAATGAGTTTGGGACCTCCCTTTCTCACTTTTCGAGTACGAAAATAGGTTCAGGACTTTTCTTACCCATTTTTCGGTATGAAAAATGAGTTTGGGACCTCCCTTTCCCTCAGATTTAGTGGCGCACACTACAACACAGCCTTTTGTTTTTGTTGATTCTCAGTTTGATGACCCACCTTCCTTGGACAGCTCAGAGGTGCAGTGTTTATTGAAGTGCCTTCTCCCGAATTCATTTGCTCGGATTGTAATTAACGGGGCCTTCTTCACTCGATAGTATTGTGAAGCATGGCACGATGCGACTTCTCTTGGAGGCACCGAAGTCACTATATGGTTTAGTTCGTGCTATTGATTGTAAATCTTCTTCTAATGATCGCACGACAAAGAAATGGATCTCTCTCAAGCAAGAAATTCGGGATGGTGTTAGACCTTTGCTACACGACCCACAAGTTCTTCTAAAGTTGCTTTCTTCCCTTTGAGTAGCACTGGAAAAAAATGACGAGACAAGCGGGAAAAGACCAAGAAAGCCTGAAAAGTTGGCTGAAATTCACGATAGCAATGGTTTGAAGAAATTGAAGGTGGATGAGGACGTTGATATTCTTATAGGTGGAATTGGTACTGAGCTTGATGTTGATCTGCCAAAAGAGAAAGTAAAAGCTACAGGTACAGTTGCCATAATTTGTACCTGAAAATAATTCCATCTCAAATCAGTTTCTTCGGGACCAATTGGCACAGGGTGCTTCAAAAGCATACTTTGCAATCGTATGAGCGCGCGAATAGTTCTCCTGAAGACCTTACTTACTGTGTCTCCCGTCCTTTGGAACCATGTTGAAATGACCCTATTGCGTATGTTGTGCCCTAGTATGTGGAGGGTAATGGCCAAGTGCTCATCGACAAGCACACAACGCTTATCCCTCAATTTTCCATGTTCGTACAACATATCTCTCAATTTTTTCAAATGGCTTCCTTTTTCATCCGAAGCATTTTGTCGCAAGTTTCATCGGACTTGTAGACGAGGTTATGGATAATTTGTCGATGCTTGTCATAACCTAGTTCGTAAGTTCGTTCCACACGACGCCTACGATTTGCCATAACTCTAAACATATGTACCATGAGTTCAATGAATCGCAGACAAATGTGGATGTGGTTCATTACCAAATCCCTTGGACGAGGTCGACCGCTTGATGAATTTGAATCCATAGGTGGGTAATCTATTTGAAACCCAATTTCATAAAATAATTGGTGAATCTCTTCCATTATAAAAGGGAGGCATAACTGCTCAACAAAATATACCAAAAAAATCCATCGAATTCGACCAAACATGCCTTTATTTCTTAGGCCTCCTTAACAACAAAATATACGTATGAAGAAATTTGACACCTTAAATAAAAACCATGGCAAAAGGTTATAACACTCAACACTCTGATTTCACATACACAAATGAATCCTCACAAAGTTCATGCACCCAAACTCCTCAAGAAAAATGAGTTGTAGAACGATAAAATAAGCATATTTTATAAGTTACAAGAGGTTTAGAAATGTTATGATCCAGTGCCAAATAAACTTCTTGATCCTACTCTTTGTTTTATTCTTTGAAAACATGCCATTTTTGAAGCCTCATCTTCCAAGGGAAAACAAATAAGATTCATTATTTTACATATACACCAGTGAGTAAACATTTCAAATACCTGGAAAATTTAAGTTTTCATTACTAAAATAGACTATACTAAAACATGAATATCTACATACGAAAAGTATTCATGATTTTGTTCATAAAGCTTAGATATGATTTTGCTTTACTTTCCTTGTGGTAATTAGTACAATTTCTACGAGTACTTCTATATTCAGTTCATTTCTACCCGTATTAGATAATTCGCAAAATTAATGCAATTCATGGCTTTCTTCTTCGAATAGGCAATATTTTAAGCTAGATCGATGTGATCTTTCGATCAATTAAGCTCCTAGATTTAAATAGAAATCAGTATTTCGTAATCAAGTCGCCGTCAAGACTCAACCTGAAGAAGTGCATATTGTACCTTTGTGTAGACTCTTGTTTGTTGGACTATACTGCTTGTCATTCACCCCATGCGAGTTAAATTTCAATAAACTTGTTTGATTGTGTGTGTTCATATATTAATTGTAGTTTGTTAAAATAGTTGTTGTGACCAAAAGGTCTGTTGAACAAGCTTTATCCAAGCTTCCGCGAGAAGGGTTCGTATTTCAATCCATAATGCAGATCTCCTTGGTGGCATAATCAGTTCTAAATAAGCAGTACAACTAATTAAATAGAACACTACTGAAGAAGAAGAATCAGAACACCAGTGAACGAAAATAAGGGAAACAGGTGAAATTTCTTCAAAATAATCGAACGGCATGACACAACTGAAGAAGAAGACCAGTGAACGAAGCTTACCTTCTCGCGTTTCTCGCTGTTCGATTTTGTTCTGTTCGATCGTTTTCTTCTTCGCGGCAGTAGTTAGGGTTCCTCGACTGCTTGATGAGCAGCAGTGGTGATTCGGTGATGATAGTGTGTAAATATGTGAGGGGTAAATTGGTAATCTCTAATAACCAACCACTTGGGATTAGTTAGTCCCACCAAAATTGGTGGTTTTGTTTAGTCCCCTCTCCTGCCCATTAGCTAATCTCGTGGCCTAGTTAATCCTCCAAGCGAACACTGGATTAACCAGTCCAGTGTGGCTAATCCGACCTAAGACGGTGAAGCGAACAGGCCATTAATGCTAATGTAATCAATTAATGCAAAAGACCGGAAATTTGTTTGAATCAAATTAGGGATGGCCCAAAAAAATATTAGGCCGCCAATATTTTTTTTGAAGAAAAATAGAAATTTTATTAATCATTAATAGCTCGATACTGGACCAAACATAGATCCAATTGCCCTAATAAAAATATATTGATTCGCTAATCCTATTTGTTCATTAATCATTAATCATTAGGAACCAACTATTGAAGAAAAGAAAATCATAATATGAAATGAATGGAGATATCAATTAATACATTGCAATGGAAGATGCACCTTGTTATATGTGGCGTTCAAATTTGTTTAGACACGTGCGTGGATGAGGTTGATAAATCATAGTTGTCTTTGAAGTTCAATTATATACAAATAAATGATCATATTTAATTAAAATGTTTTTTAAAAAAGGCTTAATTGGTTAAAATATCCAAATTTTTCATCATTTTTGTTATTATGTATCATAAGTCACTTTTCAACTCCAAATTTGATGATGTGGCACGTAAACAATAAATTTAAAATGTCACTTCATCACCTATAATTATTAAAATAGTTACTGAATTTATATTTAAATTCATTATTTAAGTGTTAACTTATCAAGTTTATTATTTGTTATTATATCCTGACCTTTATAGATTATCGAATTTGTAAAAGCTAAGGATATTTGAATCAATTTCGCCTTTAAAATACCAAATTAAATACAACCTCGTTATCAATGTTATTGCTTTTAAGCCCTAAAAAAAAAACTAGGGCTGGCAATTTGGGTCATGAAACGATTAACACGACACGACACGTAATAAACATGTTGTGGGTTTGGCTTAAGTGGGTCTGGGTCATAAACATGTTAACACATTTATACACGGTTAATAAACGAGTCATTAACATGTCAACCTGCTTAACTCGTTTATGACTCGCTTAACACGACTAAAGAATAATGTATAAATAATAAATATAGTATAATAAATAGATTGGTACATAATTCATCAATTTGAATGCATGTTAATAGCATGATTTATTTATTATATTTATAAACATCTTTTATCATATTTAATGTTATATTTGAGAGGAAATATTCATTTTACTTTTAATATATTATTTATTTTTTAGATTTTATTAATAATTATTTATTAAGAAAAAAATAAAACTTTTCACCAAAGTAAAATTTAAATATTTTTTAGATGATTCTTATAATTTTGTTTATGTTATTACTACTACGATAGTCATTTTTGCTTTATTATTAAGAATAATAAAAACTTGAATGAAAAAGTAAAGTAAAACTAACGACTATGTACAACTACATTATATTTTATTTATTTTAGTATGTTTGTTCGAATTTAATCATTTAGATATATTTTAAAAAGTAGTGACCAAATTATAAAAGTTTAAATAAAATAAAATTTTTAAATATAATATTTAATAAATGGGTGACACGAATACACGACATATTTAAACACGACCCACTTAGACACGAAAACGATTAACACGATTAATAAACATGTCATGTCATGGGTTTGCATTATATGGGTCATGACATGTTTATGACGACACGTTTATGACTCACCAACACGAATTGTCACCCCTAAAAAAGCCTAATCTCCAGTGCACAATACACAATTTATACGAGACAAAGATGGGGTTTTGACAAAGCAACACATTTAGCTGAGTCAAAACCAAAAAAAAAAAAAAAAAACTAGAGAGAGTGTCTAAACATGTTTTAATGCAAAACCAAATTTGAAAAGTCTAGTCTCGGAAAGCACAAGAGAAATTGTCTTCAGATTCAAAAAAAAAAAAAAACAAAAAAAACGAAGAATACGCTCAAATTGCCAATCGAGAAAACTGCAGTAAACTCTAGATTGAAGAACACCAATCAAAATGATTTCACAGAGAACGCAAAATCTCACCTTTATGGCGGATGTTCGGGCTGTGGTGCGTGGTGTTGGTCATCGACCACCCCGACTATCGATTCTCCGCCACCAACACCACGCACCACGGCCCGAACATCCGCCATAAAGGTGGGATTTTGCGTTCTCTCGTGAAATCATTTTGATTGGTGTTCTTCAATCTAGAGTTTCTTGCAGCTTTTCTCGATCGGCAATTTGAGCGTATTCTTCGTTTTTTTTTTTTTTTTTTTTTTTTTTTGAATCAAGACAATTTCTCTTGTGCTTTCCGAGACTAGACTTTTCAAATTTGGTTTTGCATTAAAACATGTTTAGACGCTCTCTCTAGTTTTTTTTTTTTTTTTTTTCTTGGTCTTGACTCAGCTAAATGTGTTGCTTTGTCAAAACCCCATCTTTGTCTGTATAAATTGTGTATTGTGCACTGGAGATAGGGCTGGCAATTTGGGTCATGAAACGATTAACACGACACGACACGTAATAAACATGTCGTGGGTTTGGCTTAAGTGAGTTTGGGTCATAAACATGTTAACACATTTATACACGGTTAATAAACGAGTCATTAACATGTCAACCTGCTTAACTCGTTTATGACTCGCTTAACACGACTAAAGAATAATGTATAAATAATAAATATAGTATAATTAAAATGTTATTCAAAAAAGGCTTAAATGGTTAAAATATCCAAACTTTTCATCATTTTTGTTATTATGTATCCTAAGTCACTTTTTAACTCCAAATTTGATGATGTGGCACCTAAATAATAAATTTAAAATGTCGCTTCATCACCTATAATTATTAAAATAGTTACTGAATTTATATTTAAATTCATTATTCAAGTGTTAACTTATCAAGTTTATTATTTGTTATTATATTCTGACCTTTATAGCTTATCGAATTTGTAAATGCTAATGATATTTGAACCAATTTGGCCTTTAAAATACCTAATTAAATACAACCTCATTATCAATGTTATTGCTTTTAAGCCCTAAAAAAAACTAATTTCCAGTGCACAATACACAATTTATACAGACAAAGATTGGGTTTTGACTAGGGGTGGGCAAACCGCGGTTTGGTGGTGAAAACCACCAAACCGCGACCAAACCGAGGGTTTACGGTTTAGTCATTTTGCAAACTGTAACCAAACCGCGAACCACCAAAACCGCAACCAAACCGAACCACGGTTTGCGCGGTTTGGTCGGTTTGGTTTCGCGGTTTGATCAATCGCTGCTTCGTACACAGACTAAGCGAGAACTTCTTGTCTTCAATCCTTAATCACTGCTAGTAATTGAAATAACAGAAGACGGAAGCTTTTTTGAACTGCTAGGTATCCTTTATTTTCTGTATCAATGCTTCCCTGGAATTCGGTTTCCAAGTAAGTATAATATGCAAACCAATTTAAGGGGCTAAGAAGGATTTGAATCGAGAATTCATATGGTCTTACCTGTCAGGCTTAAAAACTAGGTTCTTGTAAGCAAACCACTGCAAGATCAATTGAACAAAAGCAAGATCATTAATCTGAGAAACTAATCGGCTAGAGCAGTGCTCATTGATATACAATCTTATAAAGCATTCCTTCATGTCAGCACCAAGAAGCAGATGATGCAGTGAAGAATGTTTCAAAATCAAGTTTAATGGATAAATTCTCAAGCGCAAATTCCATATAAAACATCAAATTAAGCTTGGATGCAGGCACTCATCATTGTTTAATTATTAAGCATCAATAATCATTAAATGAAAAGTAATACTTCGATTTTGTACCGATGAGATTTTTTTATTATTATTATTTTTTAAGAAGATACCTGGAAATCAATTACTGAAAACCGAACAGGCAAAAGGAAAGCTTAATTAATCTGGTATAATTAGAGATATGATTGCATCAAAATTTTCCAAGTTCAATAATGAAACAAAACAAATTAATTAGGAATATGAATAAATATAAGCATCAATAGTGATGAAAATAACTAACTGAAGAGCTTACGCCCGAGTAGCCAATTCCTACGAGCTCAAGAACTCCTGGAACTAGAGGAAGCCTGTCAATTGCCTGTAAAGATGAAGCACAGCGGCGGCGCGAGGCAGCGCCCCGAGGTGGGGCGACAGTGGAGGCGGCAAAGGCGGGACCGGTGAACGATGCGTCGCACCGCGGCGGTGCGAGGCAGCGGTGCGAGGCGGCGAGTGAGCAGAAGAGAGAGGAGACGGCGAGTGAGCAGAGACGGCGAGTGAGCAGAAGAGAGAGGAGACCGAGAGAGAGGAGACGGCGAGTGAGTAGAGACGGCGAGTGAGTAGAAGAGAGAGGAGACGGGAGTGACGAGTGAGAGGAGAGACCGCTTTTCTTTTCTTTTTTGGTTGTGTTGTAGGGTTTTGGACTTGTATTTACCAAGGTTTTTCCAAAATGAAAACCGCGACCAAACCGCGGCGGTTTTTACGTTTTTTAAACCGCGAATCGCGAGTTTCAAAAACCAAGACTAAACCATGCGGTTTACACGATTTGGACAGTTTGGGCGGTTTTTCGAAAACCGCTGCCCACCCTTAATTTTGACAAAGCAACACATTTAGCAGAGTCAAAACCCCGAAAAAAAAAACAAACGAGACAGACCGTCTAAACATGTTTTAATGCAAAACCAAATTTGAAAAAGTCTAGTCTGGGAAAGCACAAGAGCAAAAAAAAAAAAAAAAAAACGAAGAATTCGCTCAAGTTGCCGATCGAGAAAACTGCGGTAAACTGTAAATTGAAGAACACCAATCAAAACGATTTCACAGCGAACGCAAAAATCTCACCTTTATGGCAAATGTTCGGGCGGTGGTGCGTGGTGTTGGTGGCGGAGAATCGATAGTCGTGGTGGTCGATGATAGTGTTTCTCATGTGGATAGGGTTTTGGGAATGTTATAAATGTTGAAACCCTAACGGACACTCCCTTTGTCACCCAGGTCGGACACGCGGTGACCGTCGATGCCCCTCAAGATGGTGGGTGAGTGCATCAGGAGCACGTGTCCGACTTGGTACACTAGCATTTTTCATTGCACTAACTTATCCGGTTTTTTTTTTTTTTTTGGTTACACTAACTTATCTGTTTGTTTCGATTTCAAAATATTATATGTATAGTTTTTCACAAAAAATATTATATATACCATATTCAGGAGCGCGCAAATTAAATTAATCTAATAATATATTTTAAAAATTTAATACTTCATTTTTATTTTACCTATTTTAACAATTAATTATAACAATTTGGATTTAACAGTATGAAAGTCATTAATTAAGGATAGAATAATAAATTTAAGTGAAGGATGAAAAATTTAATCAAAGGTAAAATAGTAAATTCAAGTGACGGTTGAAAGATTGATTATGCACTTAATTAAAGATAGAATAGTAAATTCAAGTGGCAGTTGAAATACTTAATTAATGGTAAAATAGTAAATTTAAGCGACGGTTGAAAAATTAATTATTCATCTTCTAAAATCACATCTATTTACATTTTATTTATTCTTTTTTGTAACTTTTTTATCTTGAACCACCGTCGATCTTCCATTTTCGATTGGTGGTGGTTCAAATCACATTTGTTTACATTTTATTTATCCAATAAACTGCAGATCTTCTTCAATGGTTGTGCGTGATTTTTATGTTACAGTTGGGTTGGTCTCTTCTTTAGTTTTTCATTTTGTAGTTAGTTTGTCTTTCATAGTTGGAAGTTTATTATTTGTCTTCTCCTCGTTAAGAAGTTTTAGATTTTTTTCTCCTTGTTGAGAAGTTTTGTTATTTGTTACGTGGTTATAGTGGTGTTTGTATATTGTAATGCGTTTCAATGTTGTAGAGAACGGTCCCTGATTTTCAAATTGTTTCAATTTTACAATTGCATTCATAGCCAAATTAATGACAGTTCTTTTGAACAAATAGAATTAGCGAATCAATATATTTTTTGATTCTATGTATAGTCATGTATCGAATCATTAATGACTAATGAAACTCCTATTTTTCTTCAAAAAAAAGTACAGTAGATATGATTAATTTATAAAAAGTATTGATAAATTCATCTAAGCCCGACTCATACCGAGAGGCACTGGACGGGGCCTTGAAAAATTAGGTCCGCCTAAGCCTGCCCAGGCCGCCCATTGCACGGGTCTAACTCAAATACAAAAGAAACCTTAAATTAAGTGTGGCCTCGCCACAATAGCATTTGCGGTGAAATAGCGCAGTGCTTCCACCGTAGCATTTTGCTATTTTAATGGGAAGTTCGACACAATCCAGCGTCAGACAACCAACCCATCGCTAAATTAGCGTTGGGTTGGAGTTGTCTTTAAGATTCTATGTGTTGGAAATCGGGGTTGCACTTGTGGGTTCAAGTAACAAAGTTAAAGGTCTCGTTTGGTTCGTTTTTGTCAACTTACAGTGTGGGCCGAGTTAATTTCAAAGAGTTAACTCACAGTGAAAGATCATATTTTCATGTTTGGTTCAACTTTAAAATTACAGGGAAATTGCAAATGTTTAAAGAATAAAAGATATGAATTGATATAAATGCCCTTCAAACAAAAAAGATGGATGTGAGTAATAAAAAAGTAATTAACGATAGGTAATTGTGTCCGCAAACTCCTGGGAAATAACTTCTTTGGGAAGGGAGATATCTCTTAGCTTGGATGTGAATTGGGAGATAACTTGCAGCTCTGCAAATAATCTTCATAGAGTGAACTCCACCCCTAACCAAACAAAGTGAAAAAGAATTTAATTTCGAAAAAATTACAAAAGTACAAATGTTTTTAGTTTAAACTCGAAAAATAAGATCGTGTTTTTTTTTTCCAAGAATAGGCAATATCGCCTATCCAAAAGGCGTTATCACTGTTGGTGCATTTTTTTGCTGACGTGGACACATGGATAACGCCTTTTGAAAAGGCGATATCCATGTGTCCGGGCCACATGGGACGTCATACACTGATAGCGCCTTTTGAAAAGGCGCTATCAGTGTATGTCGTCCCACGTGGACAGTGTGCACACAAATAGCACATTTACAAAAGACGATGTTAGTGTAAATGTCCATGTGGGATGACCACGTGGACAGTGTGTACACCAATAGTTCCTTTTGTAAAGGCACTATTGGTGTAAATGTCCACGTGGGATGACCACATGGACATGGGCCGACCGCTTGGCCCATAGGTACACAGATAGCCTTATCAGAATGCGCTATCTGTGTACCCTATTTTCTCCTTCCTCCGAAACCGACGCAGAGAATATATTCTCAATATATGATTGTTGTTTTAATTTTAAGCTCTCGACAAAAAAATAACGTGGTTTTGCCATGCAATTATTTTATTTTTCATTTCTCTACTTATCACCACGACATAAAAGTAACTCAAAAGTTTAAAGGATGAGTTGCATGCTTACTATGGGTTGCACGGGTTGTCCGTCTCGCGATACGTGCCTGATGTTTGCATGGGGTCCATGGTCTGTAGCGGATATGCATGGCTGGCCCACCTCGACATACGTGCGTGGCTTTTCCATGTGTTGTCAACCAGGAGATACATGAGTGACGTTGGCATTGGCTTTATCACCTCGAGACACGTGTGTGACGTTTGCATGAGTTGCGCGAGGTTGCATGGGTCGCCCGCCTCGACAGACGTGCCCGACATTTGCATGAAATCTCCACCTCGGCATACATGGGTGACGTTTGCATGGGTTGTCCACGTCGATATGCGTGCGCGTTGTTTACATTGGTTGTCTACCTCGAGATACGCGAGTGACGCGGGTCGTCCATCTCCATATGCACGTGTTGTTCATGGGAAAAAAAATTTGTATTGATAACTCATTTTCAAAAGGAGTCATTCGTAGAGTTTATATTTTTGTATAGATAGCTCCTTTTGAAAAAGAGCTATCTATACAATTGCTTTCCACCTCACCACCATGCATGCCACCTCATCATTAATACCTTCTTTTCAAAAGAAGTTATCACCTACTTTTAGAATTTCAAAGTAAAGTTTCATATTTCGGGAAATAAAATGTAAATCCACCCCACTTTTAGAAAAAGCCCTTTAATTTCTAACTAAACCCACAAAAAGACAGACTTCCAAACCACTTTTTATTTATTTTAATTACATGCTCTTAGGAACAATCTTGTTCTCAAAGGCATGCATGTCTCAATTACAAGCTTATATGGTATTAGAAACAATTTCAAATGATTGATGCTATTGGTGCTTAGCAAAGGTGATTTAACCTAATCGATTACAGTATACTCATTGGATCAGAAGGAATTTATAAGACTTAGTGAGGCTAGTGGGCTTGAGAGGCCCCATAACTATTAGAATCGGTAGTGAATCTGATTATTCTCTCAAGATCCATAATCTATAGTAAATCTGAAATATTAACTAAATGTCCAACATCTTATTACCTATTCCACCGCACTCGAACCTTGTATGATAGAAGTCTTTGGACCTTATCATTCTGCATTGTCCTTGTTGAAACCGATGAACAGATAAAATGGCATGTACTCGAGAGAATTTGGTAGCACAAATTTTATTTAGTCCAACCTTTTTTGAGGGCCGCTAAGGGCACCCTACCATTTCATGAAGGCACCCAACTTATTTGTAAAAATTCCAAAGCAAAAATGGAAAAGACCATTTTGCCCCCTGTATATATATAATGGTTCAAACCCCACAAATCATTTTGACAAGGAGTTAGGGCACCCCACCAAAGCAAGCTTGAACCACAAAGCAACATGCCCACATTCGTTTGGCGAAGAAGAGCGATCGATTCTTGCGGATTTACATCGTCCGACAACGAGGTAACAATGTTTGACAACCATATTCGGGTTTTTTAGAACTGTTTAGTTGTGTATAACGTGAAAATGATGATTTGTTTGTCAACGTAGGGTTTGGTAATTTCTTCAAATCCGAAGTTGTTTCCACTATATAATGGAGGATTGTAATGCTTCAGTGCCCAGAGGAGGTCGTCCTTGAGGTAATTTTGCAAATTTTTTGTGTTTTTTATGCGTTATCCGAAGTTTCGTCTGGGTGCGCGATTGTTTCGGCCTCGCAGGACCGAGATGTATAGTAATGTCTCGGTCATAGAGGACCGAGATGTTTCCCGCAGGTCACGGACTGGTACGACCGAGAGTACCGAGTATCTTGCCCAGAGAATGCGGTGCATTGCCCAGAGAAGCAAGAGGGGGCATCTTTCAAAGAATGGTTGACACTTCCAGACATGGGATTGTTAGTATCCACCGCATTCAACGTCATTCTCGTCAACCTCTCGCATGGGAGTGCCTCCACATTCCTACCTCTACGTAGTGCTCCACCGTCGTCGTTGCACAACAGACTTATCATTGCAATGGCAAATGAAAGGAATATCCATTGGGTTAGGGTAAGTTCTATGATTTTTTGTGAATTGGTTTGTTTCCCCCTTAATCGGGTTTGTGACAATATCTTCTATGTTCTACTTGTTCACTTTGACAGTGCGATTGCGTGTGAATGCACCGCGCCATCCTTATATCCATCGTGGGATCGGTACGTTGAGGACCGCGCCAAAGGTTGGCGAGATGGATTCGTTTTTCGAGACATCGCGCCCATTGCAACCGCGATGATGAAGCCACCATACCGTTGTAGATTTAGATACACCGTAGGTTAAAGCTTGTACCTAGAAACCTTGATGGCTAAACATTTAGAAATTTTGCCAATTCCTCCGAATGTTCTATGTATATGCAAATGTTGTGCTGTATTTTGATTGTTGTTTACTTATGGATGGACCCTTTTTAGAGTCAGTTTGAATGCTACGGAGATTTATAATTAATTAAGTTTCGGTGCAAATTGTCGTGTTGGATTTTCAATCTTTTGTTAGTTTGACATACCACAAATTTTTTTACAAAAAGTAATGTTCAAATTCATCCATTTCTGATGTCTCGGTCAAGCAGGTTCGTGAAACAACCCATATTTTCGGTCACCCATGACCGACAAGTAGTCCAATATATCGGCCGTTTACAACCGAGTCCAATTGCAAGTTCTCGGTTATACACCACCGAGATGGATTGACCATTTCAATTCGCCTTACTCTCGTCCTATGACGACCGAGCCTACCGAGACCCTCTCGGAAGTGGACAACCGAGTGTAGGACAAAATTCTCGGTTGTACACCACCGACGCCACATTACCTATCACTAATTGTAGCTCTCGTCATGTCACGGCCGAGATAACGGCAGTATTCTCGGACATGCGTAACCGATCTGTTGTCAACTCTTCCGGTCTTCGTGGCGAGGCTGCGAGTTCCCAAAAATATTAGCTTACGTCTCGGCCATGCTTGGCGAGACAGATTGACACCGTCTCTGGCCTGTGTGGCCGAGAACGCGATTTCTCAATTTTTTTACCATTCTACAAACCGCCACACACACATTACAACTACTCTACCAAATGTAACTTAATTCGACGATCTTCAACCGAGCTCTAATTTGGAGACGAAATCGGCTCACACACCGGACCCTACAAAATGCAGAAAACTCGAACAACGAAGGAGAAACACACGGCGAGGGACGGAGAACACGATTTCGGGGATTCCTCTCACTGGTCGGTTCAAAACAAATGGATTCTTCCACAAGGAGTTCGGTGAAGGTGGTGGTGGGGGTGGTGGGGTGCTCAGGGGTTTGCACGAGGGTGGTGGGGTGCATATGGATTTCCACGAGGGGTAGTTTAGGTATTTCGGGTCTAATTTTTGGGTGCCCCAGGTAAATCGGTTTGTGCCCACATTAACTGGGTGCCTTCATGAAAAGGTGGGGTGCCCTTAGCGGCCCTCCCTTTTTTTTAGTAAGTAGGAAAATTTATTAATAGGAAAGCACGTCACTGCATATCAGTTTGCACGGTCATTGTTCAAAAAAACTAGTAAATTAGATGGAGGATCATAATAAATTTTGATCCCCTCATTAGATGCTGAACCCATCTTAGCCATTGAGTTCACTGCACAAATTATTTAGTGGTTTTTTTTTTAACCTTAAGTGACTAAATTAAAGGATTAAAGAATGTGACTATAGCATCTTTGTTGAGATGGTAGATACATTACTTGTCAAAATAGCAAGGTTTAGGGAGGTTGTAAGTTCGACTCCCTCTTAAATTCCAAAAAAAAAAAAAAAGATTAATGAGTGTCCTCCTTGAGCACAATTTATGTAGTTTCTATCTGCCAAGCTAATTGAAGGCCTGCGATAATCCCCCACAGTTCATGAATCATTTTCTCCTATGAAAAGAACCTGTCAAGTTCAATACTACAATGAGGGCAAAGATCATTAGGGATCACCCCTCTCTTTGTGAATAACACATTAGTACCCACGCTCTCTCTCATGCTTTAACTGCCACAAGAAAGTTCGGATTCAATGAGCATTGGAACAAACCAAAGGAGAAGATTATTCTTCAACTCTCCATCTCTAGCTTGTTGAAGTAAATTGAACATGAATTAGGAATCAATCTGCGATTCGTGAAATGGTTCGTATAGCAAACAGCAAAAGATATTCACACATGCAGACTTGAAGTTAGATCAAACTTCAAATACTAGAAGATGTACAAAGCCAATCATTCACAAGAAAAAATAAAAATAAAAATACAGGAAGCTATACAACAATCACAACTTTGAAGCACTGCAGTAAATACTAAAAGGGGATACATTATCTATCGGCTATAACTATTTAACAAAAGAGTGATATTTGTAGTTATGATTCCCAAAAAGCAGAGATATAAGGGCATCAGCAATGCGGACAATAAAATAGGGCCTCTTGGAATCATCAAAATGTTATCCCATCTTTGCCTAGGTTTGATGGAACTTCACATCTATCCAATGCAATGATATTCATGCATTTCAAAGCTAGAACAGTCTTCGGAACGATCTTTCCTCTAACTTTTCAATTTACCCATCACTGACTGATTCGAATTATCATAAGCCCAGATTGGAAATGCTGAGAGGCTTTTCTTCTATAAGCAACATCATTTGTCATCACTCGATTAAAGGTCTGAAATCAAAACAATAATAGCGATTTTCAATGAAAAATGAAGACATCTGCTAGACAAGGTAAAGCAACAACAAGAATAAAATAATACACTGATTAGTCTTGTGTAAGGAGATATTCAAGATTAGGCATAATACAGAGAAACCTTGAAAGATTAATACCTACATAGATCTTCAACACTCAAAGGACAACCAGGATTCAAAGAACGGCTTCTCAGCCTTACCATTTTGACTGGATTTGAAGACGCACTTGTAGTATAAATGATATCTATAATCTCCAAACCTACAAGATTAGTAAATCGATAATTTATAATCCACGCGTCTCCTATAGACTCAGTAAATTCGTTCGTTTGAAATTCCTTAATCCTTGAATGAAAACAAGGTGGGGGCGTTTCTTCAATGAATGTAGTGATCACGGGTTCACTGAAGACATAAACCTGAATGAAAGACAAAAGTTAAAGCATTGTCAATGAAAAATATACAACAACAAAGCCTCAGTCCCAAATTAGTTGGGGCCCGCTACAACTACATGATCTGAAAGCAATTTCACACACATATATATGTAACCACCGAAATTAAACAATTATAATGATTTGCCTTGTAAAAAACAAGATATTCGAGATTGGGCATTATCTGAAGCACACTTAGCAATTCTATTCCACGACAAGGCCTAAAGATTCGAAGGTAGGTTAAATTGGTAAATTTTGGAAGATGGCTCAATAGATCTTCATGCAGGAGAACCTGTAAAGCATGCAACAATAGCCATGAAGGATAAGTAGACTTCAAGAAATTAAATAAAAAGCACAAAAAAAAAATTTCGAAACAAAATTCAAATTGAATACTTCAAACGAGCAGCAGTTATTACCTCAAAAGGCTAGAAGTTAGATGAGCCTTCTAATTATTAATGAGATCCTTAAGTACATTGCAAGCATTTTGACATTCTTCTTCCTCTGTCAAATACGAATTGCGATACTCTTCCACATTCAACACCGCATCCCCTTGCGCTGGTGTCTTTCATAATATGTATTCTCTTGGAAGTGTTTCAATCAAGCCGCAAAGGTGATCAAGATTCGGTGCAAAAATCTTGATTGTCTGACTATGTTCCTCATTATATTCGAATCTCGGCTCAGTGATTCTCAAGTGATCAAGGGAAGGTGATAGATTTCAAAGAAGAGACTAAGAATTGTATTAATGTGTGCTTTCTGAATACAATAGAGTGCTCTTATTTATAGAGCCGAACAAATCATAAAGCAAGGAAAGTTACCAAAACTACCTAGATATCATAATATAGAAACTTCATAAATATCTAAACTACGAAATATAGCAACTACTATAATTTCCTTAACACCCTCCCTCAAACTCAAGTTGGTTCAACTTGAGGTTGTCAATCGAATCAGTAAACCTGACAAATCTAAGGTTCGTTGCGGAGCAGATCAACGACCACCCAAGACGACAATCTAAGGTTCGTTGCGGAACAGATCAACGACCACCGAAGACGACAAATCTAAGGTTCGTTGCGGAACAGATCAACGACCACCTAAGACAGCAAGAAACATATTCTGATGTGGCAGAGTCAGAACAACGAAACTGTAGAACAGCGGATATCAGAGTCGACGACATACTAGATAGCAAAGTCGACAGATTCGACGGCGTACAAAGAGAGAGCAGAGTCGACGACAGATAGCGGAGTCGACAGTGTTATCAGGACGCACAAGCAGAGGCGTCATATTGCACAGGCAGGCGAACATCAAGGAGCAGATTGGGTATGCAGAGGCGGACCGGCGGACCTGGTGTGGATGAGCAGCGGCGGATGTACAACGGCGGATGTGTAGCGGCGGAGCAGGTTTGCAGGAGGCCGTACAGCAGGCGGGCGAGCGGCGGTAGGAGAGGAGCGGATGTGCAGCGAACGGGCGAAACAGTGCTCGAGGCGGCAAGCGCGCAGCAAGCGGCAGCGGCAGAGAGCGAGCGATTCTACAGACGCGGCGCGGAGCGAGTGCGCCGGCGATGGCGAGAGCGAACAGTGATTGTGGGTTGTGTATGGAGTCGGTGACGGTGGTTTCGGAGAATGGTAGAGGGAGGAGGAGGTGTGCGGGCAGCGGCAGATGTGCAGTTGCGACAGTGGATGCGTTAGACGGACATAGATGCAGGTGTAGTACAGGAGTCGCAACAGACGAGACAGAAAAACAAAAAGGAAAGACCCACGATTAAGGCTCTGATACCACAACCCAAATCGAGAACAACAACGGGAGATCGAAGAGACACCACGAATTGGTCGTCGACTTGAAAGTCGACCGACCTAATACTAGAAACCAAGCTCTGATACCATGATAGATTTCAAAGAAGAGACTAAGAATTGTATTAATGTGTGCTTTCTGAATACAATATAGTGCTCTTATTTATAGAGCTGAACAAAGTATAAAGCAAGGAAAGTTACCAAAACTACCTAGATATTAGAATATAGAAACTTCCTAAATATCTAAACTACGAAATATAGCAACTACTATAATTTCCTTAACAAGCTGCAATGTTCATGAATTATGTCGATAATGTCTGACATCACCATCAAATTTCAAACTTGCATTCGTTTAGACTGACCTGCGACGACGCTTGTGATGAATTTCGAATACATTCATGGGCATCCACTGTTGCAAATGAGAGTGTCCATGAGCTTGATCTATATGTTACAAAACATGAGCCTTATGTGATTCTTTCGAGCATTTATCGTTGCGAGTCCCTCGAGGCACTCAAGATATTATATAGCTATAACAGGGTCGTCTTCACCCCGCCCACTTTGATTTCTCTTCCATCACTTAGAACCCTTGAACTTGGTTGTGTGATTTTCAAGGATGAAGGCTTGACCCAGCATTTCTTTTCAGGCTCCCCCGCTCTTCAACATTTGAATCTGCACAATTGTCGATTTCCTAACCATAAGAAATTGGTTTTCTTTATACCTTCTGTTAAGGAAATTATAGTAGTTGCTATATTTCGTAGTTTAGATATTTAGGAAGTTTCTATATTCTGATATCTAGGTAGTTTTGGTAACTTTCCTTGCTTTATGATTTGTTCGGCTCTATAAATAAGAACACTCTATTGTATTCAGAAAACACACATTAATACAATTCTTAGTCTCTTCTTTGAAATCTATCATGGTATCAGAGCTTGGTTTCTAGTATTAGGTCGGTCGACTTTCAAGTCGACGACCAATTCGTGGTGTCTCTTTCAATCTCCCGTTGTTGTTCTCGATTTGGGTTGTGGTATCAGAGCCTTAACACAAAATGTAAACTACGAAATATAGTAACTACTATAATTTCCTTAACACAACTTTTTCAGGGTCGGATTGAAGTCTGAAAAAATAAGAAAATCGGAGCGACGGAACACCAATCCACAACCATCTCCATCTCTTAGACAAGGTGCTGGTGGCCACAACTGAATTTGTTAGGAGTCCAGAGAGGATTTCATTATGAATAATCGAGTCGGGCAGTTAGCTAATCCTATCTTTAGCCATACCCATATTGTTCACCATCAAAGATCACAACAAACAACAAACATGAAATTTCAATAATTTGAAATCAACTCAATGAGTAGCAACCCTAATCAAAAGAAAAATGCGATGATCGAATAAATTTTCAAAAATGCAACGAAAGAAGATCAAACCGATTGAATGTTGAGGAAACATTGCCAGAAGAGATGACTTCCGCAGATTGTGCTAGGGTTTAGGGTCTCGCAACTTAATTTCTACTTTTAGTTTTTGACACAGGGAGTGACTATACCTAATCATTGGCTCGAGTACCCGCCCAATCCGTCCAAGCTCGTGAAAAAATAATCGGGTTTGAACAACTCTTTTCAAGAAAAGCCCGGCCCAAGCCCGAGCTCAAGTAGGTCAATTTTAAAACGGGCATGGTTGGGCCATCTTAAAAAGTCCAAGCCCGGTCCGGACCCGAATATAAGTTTATACCTAATATATTCTAAATTATAAGTGTTTTATGAGAGGTTTTGAATCGTGTTGTTTACTATTTGACATACTCCTCCTTTTTGCAAAATATATGAATATATTATATTCATATATAAACACATGATATCAAAAAAGTCCATACAAATTTATTAAATGAATAAATAATTTATTTTTTAGATTTTTTAATACTAAAATATTTATTCATGAGTTGGGCTGTGACGGCTCCAAATTCCGAAGCAAACCGGACACCGCCACGTCGCCGGACATGTCACCAGGTCATGTCACGTCACTTGCACACATGTCCATTACGTCCCGCGAGCTAACTATCTAGTAATCCAACTTAGTCAATTTCGTTGTTTTAAAGATTATTTTGTCGAAACATACTAAGTTGAGAAGTTTTACAACTTAATTTATTTATTTTGATTTTTTTAAATTATTTTTAATAGCGAAAATCTTAATGATATGCAAATAAGTAATATAAACAAATTTTGCATTGCTTAACGAACATATGGGGTGGAAACTTGGCAAAAAGATACCATGTATATCAATAAAGGCGATAAAATGTATGATAATAGTCAATATATATGTATCAAGTAATAAGTCCCCCAAAATGATCTCAAAAAGTATCATATACATAAATACATACACCTGCACGTGAAGCTATTATAACTCTTTAGTTCCGGATCGTCGTATAATCTGTGACTTGCCTAAAAAAACAATGACAAGTCCCAGTGAGGAAGTCTAAGAGAAACTCAGTTAGTATTTACATGAAATCCAAGAAAAACAGCTACAATTCATTCAGATAAAGTAAATAAACGGAAATGTAAATGTCACGGTCCAAAATTTTTAATTGTATTGTGGGACCCACACCGTGCTACGTCCGTTTACCGAGGCAAAGGCCGAAGTACATTTTATATTTGTTTGATGTATGCCTAGTGGACTGTATATGTGTAGACTACTAAGTCATTTACGGGTATGCAGGTATCGAGATAAGCGGGGACGCGCCTCGAGTCGCGTGTCGACGTGGGACCGAGGTAATAACACATTTGGGTATAATTTAATTATTTAAATAAAATGTGAATTTTTGGGAAATGTAGTGTTAATGTGGCCACATAAATTATATATGGGTAAAAGTATAAAGTGAAGAAGAAAAAAATGGGCATCACTAGATCTATATCTAGATACACACACACACATCTCAATACAAGGTGTAAGGTTTTGGAGTCACTCACAGGTGACTTGGGGGACAAGTGTGGTGTTGAAGACCACAAGATATTCCTCGAGATACGTGTGTGTGGAGAGATGTGTGGCTTCAAACACACCAACCCCAATCCTTATCTTCAACTTATCTCCAAAATTATCTCCAAAGTCAGTGGTGGAGAGGAAAAAAAACAACGAAAAAAGACGAAACAGAGAGATAGAAAGAGATGAAGAAAACCGAGAGAGGAGAGAAGAAGAAGAGATCGGCAGAGAGAGAGAGACCGGGAGAGAGAGAGAGAGATTGACAGCTCGAAGGTGAGTTTTCATTGTTGATGTGTGGTTTGTTGTTGTTGTGTCGGTGGTTGTTGGTGTTCGGATGGCGAACTCGGACGAACCGCCATGACAGATTCGTCCGAGCTCGAGGAAGGCGGGGAGTAGTCGCCCCTGCATGCGAACCCCACTGGGGTTGGGGATGGAAGCCCAACCCCCAAGAAGAAGAAGAAAAAAATAAAAAAAAAAAAATAAAAAAATTGCGAGAAACAGAGCATCGGCTCTGTTTCTTCGCGAGGAAGAAGATGAAACCGGGTCGGGCCGACCCGGGCCCGGGTGGGCCGGGCTGGATCCTGACCCGGCTGGAATGGGTCATACCAACACTGATCCGGCTGGACCGGGTCGGGTTGACCCGGATCCACCCCAATTACAATTAAAAGAATTATTTAAGTAAAGTAAATTGATTTTTAATAAAATAAATTCTAGAAAATAGCTAAAAATGTGGAAAAATTCAGGAAAGTTCCAGAAAAATAGGTTTGTGACCCAAATTAATAGAAATTCGAGATTTTCATAAAAATTGAAGAATTCGGGAGTCGGTCGAGACGTTATACGGGGGTTTTACCTCGAAAAACGCGAAATGGGCCTAATGGCCGAAAATAAATAAGAAAAGTGTTTCGAAATTTGTCTCGACTTCGATTTGGCCTAAGTAAGACATTATTGAATGTTAGGGAATTACGGGGGAACTCAGGCGTTTGGGCACGCACTTCGATTGGCGAGGTATCGGATAGACTATGACAAGCGTGTGACTTGTAAGTACAACTGTGAGAATTTTATATTTCATTTCATTTCATTCACCCTTATTGATTTATTGGTCTATTGGTAGACATTACTACTTGTCATCTCACATCATGTTGTTCTTGTATCTATTCATGGATGAATATTGTGACATGATGCCTTGTGAATTATTTCATTGCCTCTAATTCCTATACTTGATGATGTCGTTCTTGAATACAATTGATGAAAAACATGCTAATGGACTACTTTGAATTTAAATAAACTTTTATTCGATTTCTTTTGGGCTTTGTAGCCTAACTTGTCTTGGTAACCTAGAATTTTGGAATTATTTGTCTTTAAAATTAAAGTTGAGGTTATCTAGTGTCCATTGCACGAGAGATGCGCAGTTCACAGGGACATAGGTCTATCGGGGTTCCGGCACTCACCACTACACTTGCGCGACACACGAGGTATGAGACTCGGGGTGGTCGACAAGTATGAGATTGATGTTGTAAAGCGTAGAGCGCAGCTTCGCTATTTATGTGAGATATGTTGAGCGCAACTCCATATCGTAGTGGAAAAAGGTAGGTGATAGGTCTCACCGCCGACCGGACGTAGATGTTGGTGCATGTGCCATACGTCAATCCATTAACTGTCTTTATGAATACTTTTAGTTAATAAAATAGAGGATTTCATTTGTTGTTTATTATAATTAATTTGCATATTTACATTATAATAAGATCCATGTGTATTTACAGAAATATCTTAAATGTCCCTAGATCGATCATTATCTTGGGAACTATGATGAATTAAGACTAGTGTGAGTCTTGATTGATGATCATATGATGATTATACGTATAGGGGTACGAATCAAGATCACGAGTACTTGTTAGGGAACAAAGTACTGGACCGACCCGCTATGAGAACATTACATGGATTAAGTCATAGTTGTTTCTCATGATATGTATATTTTTAAGTCATCTGACTTAAGATTACCAGAGACTTCAACATTAGGAACACAATGATTTGACACAATCAAACGTTGTCTTTAACCGGACGATTATAAAGGTTGTGATTGGTTACTGTGTGAGCAATGTGATGAAGTTGTGTAATCAAGATAGAATTTGTCCCTCTCATATAAAGAGAGATATCCAGTGGATCCCTCGATGTGTTTGACTGTTAAAAGGCATAGTATAAGTGAATTGATATTGATCAATGTCACTTGGATGTTTTCAGTCTACCTAGAGATCGAGACTAGTACGATTGAACATGTTGGATGACAATTTCATGCCTTATGTTTGATCAAAAGGATATCGTGTGACAAAATGATGTTATATACACTATTGATTAGGTTGTATCGATTTGATATTCGTACAACTTGGGTAGTCATAATGTCTTGCTAGAGGCCGCTTATGACTTGTATACCAAAATGAGTTTTGGTACACCGCCAACATTGTATGAGCCTATTGGGTCGCACACTAAGAATGATTTTTCGAGATTTTAAGATGGTTCAGAAAAACGAATTTTATATAATAAAATTCATGACAGAAACGTCATTGTGGTGTATTACACTTATACTTCTTTAAGTATGAGTATATGTGTAATTTACTTAAACGTCTATATACAAAGGTTATATAAATACACGCTTTAAGTTAGAACAGTGTGTAAAAAGATTAAGGGCCGAAACTCTATTTTCGTTTAAGAAACGAATTAGGGTTTTTCGGTATGCTCTGGATCGTTTTGGAGAGAAACAAAAGGTTTGGTATTCTCTCGAAGCTAGAACTTCGAATCTCGGCCGCCGTTCGTGTGTGGACTGCTGGTAGAGGGCGTTCGTTGTTGGCAGCGCCTTAGAGATCGATCAACCTTACGAAATGTATATTGCGATCGAGGTATGATTAAGTTTTCATGTTTTAAACGTTTTTAATGAAATTAGATTCAGTTCCTGTTGGGTTTTTTGTCAAAATTGTTTTATAATTTCCGCTGCGTATGAACCCCAAAATCCAACAGTGGTATCAGAGCCTTCGAGTTCGACTCCATTAAATTCATTGCGTGTTTTCTTCTGATATATACATGATATATGATTGAAAGCATGTTAATAGTTGATGTATATGTGATATACATAAGTTTTCTGTGAGATTTATTATCATGTTTTGTGTATATGATACATATATTCGTGATTTAATTGAAATCAGTTTCGTACATGCTAGTAACCATGTCAGGTTAATTCGAATAATTTTAATGAATTGAGTTTTGTGTTCTGTGATCCGTGAAACCATTAGGTTCGATTGGGATATTAGTTCATGATTCAATTACATGTTTGTGATTATTTGGATGAGGACCGAAATTGCAAATAATTATTTTTCGAAATTATTTATTTATCTCGTTATATCTATTATGTTATTAAGTTTCTATTTGATAAGAGATATATAACAAATTAGATTAAGAGATATAAACAAAATCGGTTTCGTTATCCCTATTGGATAGGAGATACATATCGAGAATCTTGTTATTGGTGATATGCTAGGATTCAAATATCTTAAGTCCTAATTGGATTAGGATAAGATGATTAGTTAGATGTGGGTCCGGGTTAATTAAAAATATTTTAATTGACTTAATTTTGGATAAATTAAGGGGTAAATTTAGGATAATAAAATCAAGGAAAAATATGATTTTCTATAGCGAATTTTAATTTTCGGAATCGAAATTCGTCTTCTAAAAAAAAAAAAAAAAAAAAAACAAAAACGGGGGCGCTGCCCCCTGATTTACATAAAATCACTAAAACTGAATAAAATCTCTCTATTAAGTTTTAAGTCTCGAGCCATCCATTTTAAACATTTGTCAAAGGCCTCGATCATACTAATATAGTTTCAGCCATAGCTGGGTGTATTGTGTTATCTTGGTGAGACAAGTTGGGTAAGAGTTACCTAAATGTTTAAAATGGTCCGACTTAATAAAGCTATCAAAATAGTTTTGAGCTTTAGACACATGATGAGATAAAAACATGCTAAAACATAAGATGTCCCGTATCTCATAAAAGTATCTAAAATTACATAAGATGTAATTGATAACTGTTACCTACCTAAATAATCTAGTTCTGTGTTTCATGCCATAGCTGTCATAGAATTAGGTGAAATATGGATTTTAGTCCCCTAAATAAACAGTATGTTTTAGGAGGGTTGTTAATTTAGTGGGAGTCTATTCCTCTATACTAAAATAAACTTTGCATAATCTTTATTGTAGATCAATGACCTCTTCAAGTAACAATAATCCCCTGTCACCGCGATCTATCCTTGAGAAGGATAAGCTATATGGGACTAACTTTCTTGACTGGTTCAGAAACTTGAGAATCGTTCTCAAACATGAACGCAAGTTGTATGTCCTGGATGCTCCAATCCCTGAGGACCCACCAGCCAATGCTACGAAAGCTGTGAAGGATGCGCATAATAAGCATGTCAACGATTCTACGAATGTTGCATGTATTATGCCGGCAACTATGGTTCCTGAACTTCGAAGGACATGGAACTAATGGAAGCCTACGACATGGCCGTACTTATTTGAAGGAAATGTTCCAACAAAGAAGCTACGCAAGAAAGGTTCGGGACGAGTCAAGAACCTACATTCTTGAAAGATGACTGAGGGTGCGTCAGTTAGTCCTCATGTTCTTAAGATGAAGGGCTATGTTGACCAGCTTGATAGACTCGAATTTCCCATAAGCCAAGAGTTGGCTACGAATTTGATCATGAATTCATTACCGGAGAGTTACTCACAATTTCTGATGAACTACAATATGAATAATATGGAGAAATCAATTTCAGAGTTGCATTTGATGCTCAAAACTGCTGAACAAAATATCAAGAAACCCTCTAGTAATGTGTCGATGGTCCAAAAGGGATGGGGAATGAAGAAGAAAGGCAAAGGCAAGGTTAAAGTTGTCAAGGCTGCTGCTGCACCTTTCGCAAAGCCTGTGGAACAAGTCAAGCCCCAGCCTGTTCCTGCTTCAAAACACCCAAAAGAAAAGGAAGAAAATTGTCATTTCTGCCATGCACCTGGACATTGGTTCAGAAATTGTAAACTCTATATGGAAGATCTAAAGAAGAAAAAGGGTAGTGCGACTACCACTACAGGTATTTATGTTATTGAAATTAATTTATCTACTAGTGATTCCTGGTATTAGATACCGGATGTGGATCTCACATTTGTATAAATGTGCAGGGACTCACCAGAAGTAGAAAATTGAAGAAATGAGAAGTCATCATCCGCGTAGGGAATGGAACAAGAGTTGCTGCATTGGCTGTTGGATCATATGACTTAGTCTTACCGAGTGGACTTATTTTAACTTTAAATAATTGTTATTTTGTGTCTGCCTTGAGCAGAAACATCATTTCTGTTTCATGTTTGGATATGGATGGTTTTGATTTTATTATTGCGAATAATAGACGTTCCATTTCTCGTAAAGGCATATTTTATGCAAATGCTGATTTGTGTGATGGTCTTTATATTCTAAGCATGAAAATGTCCACTAAAACTCCAGTCTTTAACATAAATACAAAGAGATTCAAGTCAAATGATTTGAATGAAACCTATCTTTGGCATTGTTGTCTCGGGCACATAAATGACAAACGCATAACAAAGCTCCATAAAGATGGACTTCTAGATTCATTTGATTTAGAAACATATGAAACGTGCGTATCTTGTTTACTAGGAAAGGTGACTAAAAGTCCCTTTACTGGACACAGTAAAAGGGCAAGTGATTTATTTGGTCTAATACATACTGATGTATGCGGTAATATAAACACAATGGCTATAGGAGGTTATCAGTACTTCATTACATTTACTGATGATTTCAGCAGATATGGTTATGTATATCTTATGAAACATAAAGTTGAGTCATTTGAGATGTTTCGAACGTTTCAAAATGAAGTGGAGAATCAACTTGGTAAAACTATCAAAACACTTCGATCAGATCGAGGTGGTGAATATTTGAGACAAGAATTTGATGATCATCTTAGAAATTGTGGGATTGTCTCCCAATTGACTCCACCAACCAACTCCACAAGGGAATGAAGTTTCGAAAGGAGAAATCGAACCTTATTAGATATGGTTCGATCTATGATGAGTCATGCATATCTTCCATTATCCTTTTGGGTTATGCATTACAAACTGCAGCTTTCGCTATAAATCGAGTTCCTTCTAAAACGGTTGATAAAACACCATATGAGATATGGTACGAAAATAGACCTAGTTTGTCTTTCCTTAAGATTTGGGGTTGTAAGGCTTACGTAAACCGACAAGTCTCAGAAAAACTAACACATAAATCTGACAAGTGTTTATTTGTGGGGTATCATAAGGAAACAAAAGGATATTACTTTTATAATCCCGCTAAGAACAAAGTGTTTGTTGCTCGGTATGGTGCCTTTATGGAAAAACGATTTATTTTAAAAGACATTAGTGGGAGAAAAATAAATCTTGAAGAAGTTCAAGAATCACAGATAAACACCGAACCGCTACTGGAAGTTCAACAACGTTCTGAAATAGTTGAACCTCCATAAGTGACACAAGACCCACGTAAATCTGGTAGGGTAAGACATGAGCCAGAGAGATTCAGATTTCTCATTACTGATAGTCGTGATGTGTTGCTTATGGATCAAAATGAGCCAACCACTTATCAGAAGGCTATGTCTGGACCAGACTCAGATAAATGGCTAAGTGACATGAACTCTGAGATGCAATCCATGTATGATAACCAAGTTTGGAACCTGGTTGATTTACCTAAAGGCGGTAAGACCATTGGATGTAAATGAGTTTTGAAGAAGAAAACTGACATGGATGGCAAAGTGCATACTTTTAAAGCAAGACTTGTAGCAAAATGTTTAAGGCAGACTCTCGGTGTTGATTATGATGAAACTTTTTCGCCAGTAGCCATGCTTAAATCCATAAAAATTTTAATTGTCATTACTGCATATTATGACTATGAGATATGACAAATGGATGTAAAAACAACATTTATTAATGGAAAGCTGCTTGAGGACGTGTATATGACACAACTTGAAGGTTTTGTACATCCTGAGAATTCTATGAAGGTATGCAAGCTTCAAAGATCCGTTTATGGATTAAAGCAAGCTTATCGGAGTTGAAATCTTCGTTTTGATGAAGCAATCAAAGATTTTGATTTTATTAAGAACGAAGATGAGTCTTGTGTATACAAAAAGGTCAGTGAGAGTGTAGTTTTTGTAGTACTGTATGTTGATGATATATTACTCATTGGAAACGACATCCCAACATTGCAGAATGTCAAGTCTTGGTTAGGGAAGTGTTTCTCAATGAAAGACTTAGGAGATGCAGCCTATATCATAGGGATAAGGATCTATAAGGATAGATCTAAAAGGCTCATCGGTCTAAGTCAGAGTACTTACATAGACAAGGTGCTGAATAGGTTCAATTTGCAAGACTCTAAAAGAGGATTGTTGCCAATGTCTCATGGCATAAGTCTCAGCAAGATTCAATGTCCTAAGACAAATGATGAGCGAGACCGTATGAATAAGATTTCATATGCATCAGCTATTGGATCTATCATGTATGTCATGCTATGCACTCGACCTGATGTATCATATGCTTTGAGCACTACAAGCAGATATCAGTCAGATCCTGGTGAGAGTCACTGGATAGCAGTAAAAAGCATTCTTAAATACTTAAGAAGGACTAAGGAAGTGTTTTTGGTCTATGGAGGTTTTGAAAATGATCTAGTTGTAAATGGTTACACAAATGCAAGTTTTCAAACTGATATAGATGATTTTAGATCGCAGTTTGGATATTTGTTTACTTTGAATGAGGGTGCAGTAAGCTGGAAAAGTTCGAAGCAAGAGCGTGGCGAGATTCTACAATGAAGTTCGAGTATATTGCGGCGTCCGTCGATGCAAAGAAAGGAGCGCGTTTGGATCAAAAAGTTCATTTCTGAACTAGGTGTGGTTCCAAGTATTGCTAAACCTGTTTGTTTGTATTGTGACAATAACGGTGCAATAGCACAAGCCAAGGAACCTAGATCACACCATAGATCCAAACATATACTCAGGCGTTTTCATCTCATCAGAGAAATTACTGAGAGGGGAGACGTGAAAATTTGCAGAGTATCGATTGAAGACAGCGTTGCGGATCCATTGACAAAAGCTCTTCCACAAGCAAAACATGATGGTCATGTTAGATCATTAGGCATTAGATGCATGTATGATTGGCCCTAGTGCAAGTGAGAGATGTTGGGGCATGTGCCTAGTTCAATCCATTAACTGTCTTTATGAATACTTTTAGTTAATAAAATAGAGGATTTCATTTGTTGTTTATTATAATTAATTTGCATGTTTACATTATAATAAGATCCATGGGTATTTACAGAAATATCCTAAATGTCCCTAGTCGATCATTATACTGGGAACTATGATGAATTAAGACTAGTGTGAGTCTTGATTGATGATTATACGTATAGAGATATGAATCAAAATCACGAGTACTTGTTAGGGAACAAAGTACTGGACCGACCCGCTATGAGAACATCACATGGATTAAGTCATAGTTGTTTCTCATTATAGGAATATTTTTAAGTCCTCTGACTTGAGATTACCAGAGACTTCAACATTAGGAACGCAGTGATTTGACACAGTCAAATGTTGTTTTTAACCGGACGATTATAAAGGTTGTGATTGGTCACTGTGTGAGCAATGTGATGAAGTTGTGTAATCAAGATAGAATTTGTCCATCTCATATAAAGAGAGATATCCAGTGGATCCCTCGATGTGTTTGACTGTTAAAATGCCTAGTCTAAGTGAATTGATATTGATTTATGTCACTTGGATGTTTTCAGTCTACCTAGAGATCGAGACTACTACGATTGAACATGTTGGATGACAATTCTATGCCTTATGTTTGATCAAAAGGATATCGTGTGACAAAAGGATGTTATATACATTATTGATTAGGTTGTATCGATTTGATATTCGTACAACTTGGGTAGTCATAATGTCTTGCTATAGGCCGCTTATGACTTGTATACCAAAATGAGTTTTGGTACACTGCCAACATTGTATGAGCCTATTGGGTCGCACACTAAGAATGGTTTTGCGAGATTTTAAGATGGTTCAGAAAAATGAATTTTATATGATAAAATCCGTGACAGAAACGTCCTTGTGGTGTATTACAATTATACTTCTTTAAGTAGGGGTATATATGTAATTTACTTAACCGTCTATATACAAGGGTTGTATAAATAGATGCTTTAAGTTAGAACACTGTGTAAAAAGATTAAGGGCCGAAACAATATTTTCGTTTAAGAAACGAATTAGGGTTTTCCGGTACGCTTTGGATCGTTTTGGAGAGAAACAAAAGGTTTGATATTCTCTCGAAGCTAGCACTTCGAACCTCGGTCGCCGTTCGTGTGTGGACTGCTGGTAGAGGGCGTTCATCGTTGGCAACGCCTTAGAGATCGATCAACCTTCAGAAAGGTATATTGCGACCGAGGTATGATTAAGTTTTCATGTTTTAAACGTTTTTAATGGAATTAGATTCGGATCTTGTTGAGGTTTTTGTCAAAATTGTTTTGTAATTTCCGCTACGTATGAACCCCAAAACCCAACAAGATCATCTCGACTTAACCTGTGTCTGTCTCTACATCTTTAACTGTGGTATTTATTTGCATTACTTGTTTCAGCAATTTATTTCGCTCATTTATGCTTTTAAATACCATTCGTTTCTTTTGAAAATGTGACATGAAATTCTCTGGTTAGTATTTAAATATCACTATACTCTCCGTCTAGTTTGTGACGGTGGGTGTAGGTCCGTCGAGCAGTAGGAGACCGGGGAAGGAGAAGATCGACGACTTCCTGTGAGAAATTCGGCGACTCTCCTCACTCATTTTTGTACGTCTCGACTTTTGTTGTATTATGATTAATTATGTCATTTTGGGTTGTACAGTGGGTTGAGTGAATAGTGTCATATCTATACATGCATGTGATGCTGTAGTTTTTTTTGGTTTCCACACTTAGGAATTGTTTTGGAGAATTAATGCTTCCGCTTAATATTGGTCATAAAAATGTTTCCGCTTAACATTTGAATGATCTGTCAATGTGATAATATAACAATACATGGAGATTTGGAGAATTATAGGGACGATAGACTGACTAATACGTACTTAAGTCTTAGATAATGTGGATTAAAGCTTGAGTACAGGATTAGGCCGGGCGGTGCCCTGTTTAGAAGTAGGGGCCGTCACAGTTGGTATCAGAGCCAGATTTAGCGAACTATATGGCTTAAGGCAATGTGATACCAACACAGTTGGTATAAGAGCATAGGGTTAGCGACCAAAATGCATAAAAATAAAAACCTTAGTTGTGGAAACCAGATACTCATTGCCTAGACACCATTAGTTGGGAAGTGAGTGACCGTGAGATGGGGGATTTCGTCTATGTACTTTTTACTTGCTATATGTATATATATATATATATATATATATATATATATATATATATATATATGCGTATGCGTTATGTCACGTAGACGCTGATTCGCGTTCGCTATCCATTGCAGACCTCGATGACTGATACACACCAGGGAGGAGATGCAGAGCCTAGCGGCAGTTCGCCTCCTACGATAGCGGAGGATTTGCGGCGACTGTCTGAGCGAGTGACAGCTCAGGGCCAGCAGTTGGCTGATTTCATCGCGATGATGATCGCACGTTTTGCTGCACCAGCATCGACATCGACTCCTACGACTGCTACACCGACTGTCCAGGAGCCAGCACTTCCTACTGCAGCGTCGATAGTCGTGACAGCACCAGTGGTAGAGATAGCTGAGGTAGTACCGTCTCCCACGCCTACATCTTCCAGTACGTCAGTGGAAGTTCAGCTAGTGAAGGACTTTATTAGACTCAAACCAGCGTATTTTGATGGAGTCAGGGATTTTCAGAAGATTGAGAAATGGATCATGTCTCAGGAAAAGCTTCATCGGGTCCTGAGGATTAAGGATACTCGAGCGAGATGCTGACGTGTGGTGGCGTATGGCAATGGCCACTCAAGGAGAGTTCGAGACATGAGATGCTTTTAAGCAAAAGTTTTATCAACAATATTTTTCGCCTTCAGTCATGAAGCGATTGAGACAAGAGTTCATGGATTTGAGACATGGGCCAGAGGAGACCGTGATGCACTACATGGATCGATATGATTATTTGCGTCAGTTTGCTGGAGATGAGTCCGAGGATGTATATCACTTTGGTGATGGACTCAGGCTCGATATCGGATATTACGTCGTCGGTTCAGGAGCGAGGACACTTACCGAGATTTATGAGCGAGCTCTAACGCATGAGACATACTATTTGGGCCGAGTTGCGGATGACAGAGCACCGGGCCCAGTTTTGGCTGCGGAGCAGGCCGTAGAGTATGAGAGGAGGAGACAGAGGGGTAAGGGAGCAAGGGGATGGAACCGAGGACCTCAGGGTTCGGGGACAACTACGCAACCACTGGTTGTGCCTCCTGTATCATCCACTTCTTCAGCACAGAGCTCTGTGAGCAGACTTCTTTTGCCACCTCCCTTCAGACCAGCCTTACCAGCTCCTGTTGTTCATGCACTTCCCGCCCCACAGGCTTCACGGCAGCAGCCGCAGGGTGGCAGAGGTAGAGGCCGAGATACGAGACAGAGACCGGAACTGGTGCAAAGACAGTGGTCGATATCGTGCACGGGACCGCTCTCGGACTGTGGTCGGCGCAGACAGTTGACATGCTACAGATGTGGACATGTCGGACATATCGTGAGATAGTGCCCGCATCCTGTAGCAGTGTACGCACAGCAGGCCCGAGATGAGGTTCATGTGGTAGCCCAACCAGACGCTACACGAGGTCTTATTGAGGGTACGGTTTCTATTTGCGATCACGTTTTATATGTTTTATTTGATTTTGGCTCTACCGTATCATTTATCGCTGGTCGCATGATAGACATCCTAGGGTTGAAACATATTAAGTTTAGCGTACATTTGATTGAGTACTGCAGCAGGGGATGGAGTTTACCCTCATAGTCTTGTTGCGAAATGTCTCGTCAAGATAGCTATAGTAGCGCTACCTGCTGATTTTAGAGTCATCGAATGTTTGGCGTTCGACGCGATTTTAGGGATGGACTGGTTAGCTGCATATCACGCCCATATCGACTGTTTCCGCAAGACCGTGATATTTGAGATCTCAGGGCGTCCGCCATTCATTTATAAAGGTGGAGCAGCGAGGACTGTAGGAGCTAGAGGTCGACCTGCGACTAATGAAGAAATGGAAGCGTTGATTTCGCTGTACACTATACCAGAGAGTCAGGGACCTAGGGTGGAAGATATACCAGTCGTTAGAGAGTTTCCTGATGTCTTTCTAGAGGATTTACCTGGCGTACCGCCGCCGCTAGAGATCGATTTCATTATTGAGTTAGTACCATGTATGAAATCGATTTCTATACCACCATATCGGACGTGAGCTAGAAGAGTTTAAGACTCAGCCTCCAGGTCGTGTGTTCGAACCAAGGAGGCGAAAGACTACGCCCACTAGTATTACGAGTTGCGTGTGTGCGCACTGGTACTAGTGGGGGTACGTAGATGGTGTTGGTGAGTGCACCCATACTGCCTTGGAGACACCGGGGCTGTTACGAGTTGCGGTTTTGCGCACTGGCAGTGCCCTGGGCCTTCACATAAAATGGGTTCTTGACCGATTCGTGATAGTCATCATCGATGACATACTCGTATACTCGAAGACGAGGGAGGATCACGAACAACTCAGAAAGACGTGAGATTTCATAAGTCTGAGAAATGTGATGAGGCATTCGCTCAGCTGACGAGATTATTAGACTGCATAGGGGTACCAGTGACTATTAAGTCAGGCATAGATCCTATGTATACGTCTAGGATGTGGCGGAGTATGCAGGAGCAATATGGTACGCGCCGACAGTTTAGTACAACATTTTATCCTCAGATTGACAGGCAGACTGCGTGAGTGATACAAGTTCTCGAAGATATATTACGGGCGTGCGTCTTGAAGTTTGGCGGATCATGGGAGGAGTACCTACCGTTATGTGAGTTGCATATGATAACGGTTATCAAGCCAGTATTGAGATTACGCCTTTTGAGGCTTTGTATGGTAGACCGTGTCGCTCGCCATCGTGTTGGGCTGAGCCAGAGGACCGGGAGACCGTGGGGCCTGAAATTGTTGTCGATCACACGGGGAAGGTACGACTGATTCGTCAAAGACTCAAGGGAGCCCAGGATCGACAGAAGAAGAAAATGAACAAATATCACGGTGATCTCACGTACACCGAGGGATCCTTTGTCTATTTAAGGGTTTTCTCTCGAAAGGGTCTTCAGATATTTGAAGTGAAAGGTAAACTTGCATTGAGATTGATCGAACCTTTCCGTATCCTCTTGGAGTAAGGTAAACTTGTTGGGTCGACGTTTAAATTTCGAGGACGAAATTTTCATTAGTTGGGAAGAGTTGTCACGGCCCAAAATTTTTAACTGTGTTATTGGCTTTACATAGGCTCAACGACTTGTACTGTGGGACCCACACAATTTTTAACTATGCTACGTCCGTTTACCGAGGCAAGGGCCGAAGCACATTTTATATTTGATTGATGTATGCCTAGCGGACTGTATATGTGTAGACTACTAAGTTATTTACGGGTACGCATGTATCGAGACAAGCGGGGACGGCCTCGAGTTACGTGTCGACGTGGGACCGAGGTAATAACACATTTGGGTATAATTTAATTATTTAAATAAAATGTGATTTTTTGGGAAATGTGGTGTTAATGTGGCCACATAAATTATATATGGGTAAAAGTATAAAGTGAAGAAGAAAAAAATGGGCATCACTAGATCTATATCTAGATACACACACTATCACGACCCAATAATTAATACACGTTTAATTCGTTAATTAGGACACAATGACCCGTGACGTGGGACCCGCAGTGCGATACGTGTCACTACCGAGGCACGGTGGCCGAGGTAAATATGTAATAGCATACTAATGCACAAAGGATTTGAGTCAAAATAAACAAACTATCCTAATAGCATGCTATATCACTGACTTCCATACACAACAATCAACATGACAAAGTATAGGAATTAAAATCAATGATATACAAAACAGAGTATGCTATGAATATCATAAAATGAGCAACTGAACAAGTCATAGCATATGGATTTCATAAGCAATTCAGTTTGAATAACTGATAATAAATAAATAAATGGAATGAAATGTAAATAAATGTCTCAAACCAGTTTACTTACATACACACAAAGAATTCCTAAGCTATCAGAACCGTCGCGTCGATGTACGCACCCAAACCCCGTAATAGCTCCTCTAGGATCCTAACAGTTGAAAATGTATCAATTTAAATTCTAAGTTAATGATTTAACATCCCTAAATTGGTCGACATCGGTCAAAATTAAGTTCAAGACTAATTTACCGATTTCACGTTTTTCGAGGTAAAACCCCGATATAACGCCTCGACCGACTCCCGAATTCTTCACTTTTTATAGGAATATTGAAGTTTTATTGATTTGGGTCACAAATATATTTTTTTCCTATTTTCTGGAATTTTCCTGAATTTTTTTCATATTTTTATCTATTTTCAGGAATTTATTATATATTAAAAACAGTTTAATTTAATTAAATAATTAAATATTTTTTTTGAAGTGGATCCGGGTCAACCCGACCCGATCCTGCAGGACCCGGGTCGGTCTGACCCGGTCCCCTCGGGTCAGGGTCCGACCCGACCCGACCCGCATGGGTTCGGGTCGACCCGACCCGCATGGGTTCGGGTCGACCCGACCCGACTCCCATGGTCATCTTCTCGCGAGAAACAGAGCAGCGACTCTGTTTCTTTCCTTTTTTTTTTTCTTTGCGAGGCGTTGGGGTTGGCTCCCAACCCCAACCCCAAATGGGTTTTGATGGCAAGGGAGATCCCTTTGCCATTTCCCCGTTCCTCTCTCGGTCGGCCATGGAAGTTCGGCCTCCATAGCCACCACACCGACAACAACACCAACAGCCAACAACACAATAACAACTGAAGTGAACAACTCACCTTGCTTGGTCGATCTCTCTTTCTTTCTCCCGGTCTCTCTTTTTTTTCTTTCTTTTTTCTTCCCGATTTCGATCGGTCTCTCTCTCGTGCGTTGTTTTTTTTTTTTTTTTTTTTATTTGGAGAGAGAGAATGAGATAAAGATGAAATATATATATATATATATATATATATATATATATATATATATATATATATATATATATATATATATAATAATGTATATAGTAGGTGATGTGGCCTCATTTGGTCCACATCCTCATATGAAATATAGATATATATATATATATATATATATATATATATATATATATATATATCTATATATGTGGCTACTTTCCCACCACAAATTATCTTCATTTAATTAATTTAATTTTTTTTAAAGTTGATTTAACTAATTACACTTACCCCACGAGCTGCTGCTTCGGGCCCACGTCGGCACGCAACACGAGGCGCGTCTCCGCTCGTATCGGTATCTGCATACCCGTAAATGACATAGTAGTCTACACATATACAATACACTAGGCAAACAACACAACAAATATAACTGATTCGCGTTCGTTCTCCATTTGCAGTCGGAGATGGCGGATTCACGCGATAGAGATGATGCCGATGCGAGCGGTAGCCGACCTTCGGTACCATCGGCGAGAGGATTTCCGAGAGGCTTTCGGATCGAGTAGTCGCTCGGGGTCGCACGGTGGCGGATTTCATTGCACTGATGACTTCCCACTTTGCCCTACCAGCACCTCCAGCTCAGACAGCAGGACCTACGACGACTACAGTACCAATCGTAGTGCCGACTGTACCCGCGACACCGATACTAGCAACTCCAAAGCAGTGGAGACAGTGCTGACACCATCTTCCACACCCCCATTAACTGGTTCGACAACGGTAGTTCAGCTGGTGAAAGATTTCATCAGACTGAAACCTGTATATTTTGACGGTCAGAGGGATTTTGAGAAGGTTGAGAAGTGGGTCTTGTCGCCGGAGAAGTTACATAGAGTCTTGCAGATTGATGATAGACTCAGAGCGGAGATCTCGTCGTACACCTTGCAGCGAGATGCCGATGTGTGGTGGCGTGCGACGATAGCTGCTGAGGGAGAATTTGAGTCTTGGGATGCTTTCAAGACTAAGTTTTATCAGCAATACTTCCCACCTGCGGTGATGAAGCGGTTGAGGAAGGAGTTCATGAACTTGAGACAGGGACCCGACGAGACAGTGATGAGATTCCGAGACAGATACGGCTATTTGAGGCAGTTTGCCGGAGATCTTGTGAAGGAGGATGCTGATGATGTATATCATTTTGGCGATGGACTGAGGTCGGATATTGGTTTTTACGTGGTCAGTTCAGGTGCCAGGACACTGGGAGAGATTTTCGAGCGTGCACTTGCTCACGAGACTTATTATATGAGCCGAGTGGCTGACGGGACACCCTTAGTACCTGCGATGACACCTTATCAGATGGCAGAGTATGAGCGGAGGAGACAGAAAGGCAAAGGACCGAGGAGATGGGATAGGGGTGTTCAAGGGGCGATTGTGCCTTATGTAGCACCTCCTACACCTTGCAGACGATTGTGGGTAGACCTCCCGTACCACCACCGATCGGACACGCATGCCGCTCCTACTACGTCTACTTCTAGCTTTACCAAGACCACCACCACCTCACGTCGCGGCATGGTGGTAGAGGCGAGGTAGAGGTAGAGGACGAGGACGAGACAATTCTGCGGACAGGGCGAGAGACATGCATGCACGCACAGCCGGGATCGACACATGTTCATCAAGAAAGCGATCACTTGTTATCGATGTGGTCGGGAAGGACACATCGTCGAGATTGTCCACGACCGGCGACATCGATTCCACCACAGCGTCGAGAGGTCGTCCATACGATTGCACAGCCTGACACAGACGCTACACGAAACTTATTGAGGGTATGGTTTCTATATGCGGTTATCGAGCTTATGTTTTATTTGATTCGGGTTTCTACGTTTCTTTCATTTTCGGTCGCATAGTCAGCATGTTAGGGTTGAAACCAGTTAGTGTCGGAGTCCATTTGATTTTGAGTACGGCAGCTGGAGATAGAGTGTACCCTAATTCTCTGGTGGAGAAATACTCAGTAGAGATCGACGGGGTCGAGTTACCTGCAGATTTCAGGGTGCTAGAATTTCTGGAATTCGATGCGTTGCTAGGGATGGATTGGCTAGCATTATATCATGCTCATATCGATTGTTTTGCGAAAACAGTGAGATTTGAGATTCCAGGGCGTCCAGTGTTTGTGTATAGTGGTAGTACACCGAGAGCCGTTAGCACTCGAGGTCGGCTTGCGACTAGTGGGGAGATGGAGACTTTAGTATCTGTATATACCATTGCGAGAGAGTCATGAACCGAAACTTGCGAGATTTCGGTTGTGTGCTGAAGTTTCCGGACGTGTTTCCGGAAGACTTACATGTATTACCACCACCGAGGAGATTGATTTCATTATTGAGTTGGTGCCGGGGACGAAATCGATATCTATACCACCATACCGCATGGCTCCACGAGCGTTGGAAGAATTAAGGAAACGATTGCAAGAATTGAGCGAGAAGGGATTCATTACACCTTCGATATCACCATGGGGAGCACCAGGTCTGTTTGTGAAGAAGAAGGACAAGTACTTGAGACTGTGTATTGATTACGACAATTGAATAAGGTCGATCAAGAACAAATATCCATTACCGCGTATTGACGACTTATTCGATCAGCTGAGAGGAGCGCAGTTTTTCTCCAAGATAGATCTACGATCAGGGTATCATCAGCTGAGGATCAGGGAGGATGATAGATACGTAACAGCGTTTAGTACGAGGTATGGACACTATCAGTTCACAGTCATGCCGTTTGGTTTGACTAATGCTCCTGCCATGTTTATGGATTTGATGCATCGAGTGATGAGACCATATCTTGATCGCTTTGTGATCGTATTTATCGATGATATATTGGTGTACTCGACGACTCGAGAAGATCACGAGCAACACCTCAGGGAGACGTTGCAGACTTTGAGGGAGCACAGACTATATGCCAAATTTAGTAAGTGTGAATTTTGGTTGTCTGAGGTTAAATTTTTGGGTCATGTAGTTGGAGCAACAGGTATTGCTGTAGATCCAGCAAAGATTCAGGCGATTTTGGATTGGCCAGCGCCGACGTCAGGAACCGAGATTCGGAGTTTTCTGGGGTTAGCAGGCTATTACCGAAGGTTCGTGAAGGATTTTTCGAAGATCGCTTCACCAATGACCAAGTTGACCCAGAAAGACGTGAAGTTTCAGTGGTCAGAGGAATGCGAGGAGTCATTTGCTCAACTAAAGAACTTGTTGACTACTGCACCAGTGTTGACATTGCCAGAGGCTGGAAAGGGTTTCATGGTGTACACAGATGCTTCTCATAAGGGTTTAGGTTGTGTATTGATGCAAGAAAAGGGTACGGTGGCATATGCATCAAGACAGTTGAAGATACATGAGAAGAACTACCCAACTCATGACTTAGAGTTGGCGGCGGTAGTGTTTGCTCTGAAGATATGGAGACATTATCTGTATGGAGAGAAATTCACACTCTATACTGATCATAAGAGTTTGAAATATCTCTTCACACGAAAAAGCTGAACATGAGACAGCGCAGATGGTTAGAGTTTTTGAAAGATCGACTTTTCTACGGAATATCATCCGGGAAAAGCAAATGTCGTTCCGATGCATCGAGTAGAATTTCGATTGGAGATGCTTTGAGACTATTCGATGTCATATGACGCACGAGTATGGTTTACTCGAGGTGGCGCGAGGTGAGTCGATCGGATATTGCTAATGACACGGAGGTGCGATTTGTGCTCAGTGAGACTTCGAGACAGTGTCGACTCGAGAGAGTGTTAGAGGATAAAAAGGCGACATACGTATACGAGATTCAGTGAGTTAGCGCGAGTTCGAATGTACCGATCGGGCGGAGACAACGGATCGGTGTCTCGATTTCGAGGCGGATTGTGGATACCGAAGCGTGCGAGAGGCGAGAGATAAGATTCTTCAGATTCACATCGTTCCGGTTCACCTGTTCATCCGGGAAGGACCAAAATGTATCATGATATGAAAAGACATTTTTGGTGGCCGGGATGAAAGCGGACATATCGAGTATATCGAGAAGCTGTGGGATCGCCAAACGGTGAAGGCGAGCATCGTAGACATGGAGGATTACTACAGCCACTTCCCATTCCACAATGGAAGTGGTAAGACATAGCTATGGATTTTGTTCGAGGGCTGCCGAGAACTGTTCATAGACATGATTCCATCTGGGTGATTGTAGACAGATTGACGAAATCTGCTCATTTCATACCAGTTGCAGCTCATTACACATTTGACCAGCTGAGTGTATTGTTCGAGAGAGATTATCAGGCTGCATGGAGTACCTTTGACTATTACGTCAGACAGAGATGCTATGTATACGTCCAGGATGTGGCGGAGTATGCAGGAGCAATATGGTACACGCTTACGATTTAGATAGCCTTTCACCCTCGGGGATCGATGGACAGACTGAGAGGTCGATACAAACTCTCGAAGATATGCTCAGGGCATGTGTACTTGAGTTTGGCGGATCGTGGGAAGAGTATTTACCGTTGTGTGAATTTGCATACAACAACAGTTATCAGGCGAGCATTGAAATGGCGCCATTTGAGGCGTTATATGGCAGATCGTGTCGCTCACCATCTTGTTGGGCTGAGCCAGAAGACCGAAATTTGTTAGGGCCTGAAATTGTTGTCGATCACACAAAAAAGGTAAGACAGATTCGCCAGAAGCTTAAGGGAGCCCAGGAGAGGCAAAAGAAGTATGCAGACATGTATCGCAGCGATCTCACGTACGATGAGGGGACTTTAATTTATCTAAAGGTTTCTCCTCGTAAGGGTCATTATCGATTTGGTTTGAAAGGCAAATTAGCACCGAGATTCATCGGGCCTTTCAAGATCAAGAAACGGGTTGGAAAGGTTGCTTATGAGTTAGAGTTACCTCCACAGATGTCGGGAATTCATCCGGTGTTTCATATATCGATGCTTCGACTAGCTAAGTCGAAGGCAGGCGAGAGACCGACAGTTGATTTGAGTCAGATTGATTTGAGTGAGGATATCTCATATGAAGAGCAACCAGTTCAGATTATTGACCGAAGGGTACAACAGTTAAGAAACAAGTCTATCCCGAAGGTGTTGGTCAAGTGGCAGTTTCATGGAGATTCAGAACTCACTTGGGAACGGGAAGACTATATGCGCGAAAGATTTCCGTACCTCTTCGAGTCAGGTACATTTTTTAAATTCGTTTAGTTTAAGTTCGAGGACGAACTTCCTATTAGTTGGGAAGTATTGTCACGGCCCAATAATTAATACACGTTTAATTCGTTAATTAGGACACAATGACCCGTGACGTGGGACACGCAGCGCGATACGTGTCACTACCGAGGCACGGTGGCCGAGGTAAATGTTATATTTGTTGTGTTGTTTGCCTAGTGTATTGTATATGTGTAAACTACTATGTCATTTACGGGTATGCAGATATCGAGACGAGCGGGGACGCGCCTCGTGTTGCGTGCCGACGTGGGCCCGAGGCAGCAGCTCGTGGGGTAAGTGTAATTAGTTAAATCAACTTTAAAAAAAAAAATTAAATTAATTAAATGAAGATAATTTGTGGTGGGAAAGTAACCACATATATATATATATATATATATATATATATATATTTCATATGAGGATGTGGACCAAATGAGGCCACATCACCTACTATATACATTATATATATATATATATATATATATATATATATATATATATATATGTTTCATCTTTATCTCATTCTCTCTCTCCAAATAAAAACAAAAAAAAACAACACACAGAGAGACCGATCGAAATCGGGAAGAAAAAAGAAAGAAAAAAAGAGAGACCGGGAGAAAGAGAGAGAGATCGACCAAGCAAGGTGAGTTGTTCACTTCAGTTGTTATTGTGTTGTTGGCTGTTGCTGTTGTTGTCGGTGTGGTGGCCATGGAGGCCGAACCTCCATGGCCGACCGAGAGAGGAACGGGGAAATGGCAAAGAGATCTCCCTTGCCATCAAAACCCATTGGGGTTTGGGTTGGGAGCCAACCCCAACGCCTCGCAAAAAAAAAAAAAAAAAAAAACAGAGGCGCTGCTCTGGTTCTCGCGAGGAAGATGACCATGGGAGTCGGGTCGGGTCGACCCGAACCCATGCGGCCTGCCGGGCCGGACACGACCGAGGGGACCGGTCGACCGACCCGGGTCCGGCTGGATCGGGTCGGGTTGACCCGGATCCACTTCAAAAAAATATATTTAATTATTTAATTAAATTAAACTGTTTTTAATATATAATAAATTCCTGAAAATAGATAAAAATATGAAAAAAATTCAGGAAAATTCCAGAAAATAGGAAAAAATATATTTGTGACCCAAATCAATAAAACTTCAATATTCCTATCAAAAGTGAAGAATTCGGGAGTCGGTCGAGGCGTTATATCGGGGTTTTACCTCGAAAAATGTGAAATCGATAAATTAGTCTTGAACTTAATTTTGACCGATGTCGACCAATTTAGGGATGTTAAATCATTAACTTAGAATTTAAATTGATACATTTTCAACTGTTAGGATCCTAGAGGAGCTATTACGGGGTTTGGGTGCGTACATCGACGCGACGAAAGCCGGATAGCTTAGGAATTGCTGTGTGTATGTAAGTAAACTGGTTTGAGACATTTATTTACATTTCATTCCATTTATTTATTTATTCTCAGTTATTCAAACTGAATTGCTTTTGAAATCCATATGCTATGACTTGTTTAGTTGCTCATTTTATGATATTCATAGCATACTCTGTTTTGTATATCATTGATTTTAATTCCTATACTGTCATGTTGATTGTTGTGTATGGAAGTCAGTGATATAGCATGCTATTAGGATAGTTAGTTTATTTTGACTCAAATCCTTTGTGCATTAGTGTAACGGCCCGAAAATTCGACTCGTGCCACGTGTCATTTTAGGGTTGTATGTGGGACCCACTTGCCGGAATACGTATGTCTAAATCTCGAGTGGATATGCTAATTGTGGAGAAACGTATACGCGGAGAATTCGGGGAGCCGAAACACGAACGGGGACGTGCATCAAATCGCGTGCCGACGTGGGACCGAGATATGTGACTATAATAGATTTATGTGGTTTTAATGTGGTCACGTTAAAATCATATACAGTGGATACGCCTCGTGATTCGTGTAGCGCGAGTGTTGAAATTTTGAAAGTGAGGCGGGTTGGTGCCTCGAGATGCGCGCTGCTCGGTTTTCGAGGACACTTTTGATTTTGAAATCAAAAAGAAAAATATATATATATATGTATATATATATATATTTATATAATAAATGAAGAGAGAGAAAAGAAAGGAAAGTAAGAGAGAGAGAAAAACCAGAGAGATTGAAGAAGAGAGGGAAAAAGAGAGATTGTGAGGAGCGGAGAGAGAGAGAAAGAGAGAGCCGGCGAGGACGACGGAGAGAAGTGGCGCGACGGCTGCGCGGCGGCAGCGCAGTGGCGTGGACGATCGGCGCGGAGAACGAACGACAACAGTAGTGGCTGCGAGGCGAGGAGATGGACAGCAGAGGCGGCGGTGTTGCAGCAGCGGTCGCGACATCGACCGCCACGACTGCGGCCGGTAGCGGCGGCTCCGGCGCGGCGAGGTTGGACGGTGGAGCGGCTCGGCCTGCAAGCGCCGGGGACACTGCAGCGAGCTGGACGACAACGCATGGCAGAGCGGATGACGGGCAGCAGGCGGGCTGCGCGGCGGCGCGGTGGAGACGAGGGGGCGGCGGCGCGCAAGGCAAGCGGCGGCGGAAACAGGAATAGCGGCGGCGGGCGGCTGCGCCGGCGAGCGGTGGTGCGGCAGTGACGACGGCGGCGTCGGCGTGGCAGCGATGTCGGCTCGGCAGCGGCAACGACGCGGTGAACGACACGATGGCGTTGTCGGACCGATCGGAGGCGTGAATCGACGAATGTCGACGACGCGATTGAGGTGACGTATATTCACCTAATTTTATTTGCGACTTGCATGATTTAGTAACTGAAATGGTAAAAATGGACACCAGGGACTTAGGATGCTATAGTCAGGTGTCAGGTGCGCATATCGAGACGCAAGTGAGTGCGTTTTTAGGTACGTAAGATTCCTTCTGAAAGTCACTGAGGGTTTACTTTTCTATCATTGATTGCCTATTTGTGGTTGTTGGACGCTATTCCCCCTATTCTTTGTTATTGATTTCCATGACGCATTTGGGTTGGGGGTCCAGTACCGGTGGTTTGGGCCTGCGGGTATCCTGTTTCCGGGCTGGGCCGTTACATACTGCTATTCTTGTTGTACTTATGGCACACTAGGCTGTACGCGGGTAATCAGGTGAAAGGAAGTGAGTGCTTCCACTGAAAGGATCCTGGGGCTATGGAGACCCAGTACCGGTGGTTTGGGCCTTCGGGTATCCTGTTACTGGGCTGGGCCGTTACATTTTGGGAACCAGGTGAAAGGAAGTGGGGCATTCACTGAAAGGATCCTGAGGGTTTGTCGTACAGTTTAGTGTGACCGGGAGGAGTACACGGTTTGTTTCTCATGTTATTTATTCATGTGATGATCTTAGCACAGTTGACTGTTTAGTTCGCATGATTAATTGACATGTTTATTGATATCGTCTATATTTCTCATAAATGCTCGTTGTACTTTGTTGGAATCTTACTAACTGTACTCTCCATCCATACTTTTTGGTGATGGTCGAGTGCAGACCCTGCTAGTAGGGGGCAAGGACATATTGGGCGACTTTATCGGACTGCCCGCGGTCAAGGACCTACTAGTACGTGCGAATTTTGATATTTTGTTTACTTTTGGGAAATGGGAGATTGAATAGATATTGTACTTGTATATATTACTATTTAGTATTGTCGCATATGTACAAAGTACTTTCCCCGGGTTTTCCACAATAGGAATTGATCTATTAAATGATGTTTATATGAAAATGAATTTAATTGTTTACTTGCCTTAAATTTAAGACCTCCGCTGTTGTTTTAATGATTAAACTATCGAACTAAATTGCTTAACGAAGGGAGTTAACACGCGTATCGAGGAGACGTGTTGTGGAAAATGGCGTCAGTGGCGCGTGGGACCCAGTGGGTCAAGGATCAGACGGGACCGCTGGGCCAGCGCCTCCCCACGTGGAGACATCGGGATTTGGGGCCGCTACAAGTGGTATCAGAGCATGGTCGACTCCGTTGGGGGAAACGTAGGTGTCCTTAAATTGATATCACGTCACAAGTGATATCAGAGCGAGAGTTTCGAGGAACCTCGGGAAATTAACTGAAAGAGCATAAGACTTAAAAATTAAAAATTTTTAGATGTGGAAACCCGATGTACTTACCTTAGAACTTTAGTTGTGAAGCAAAGTGAGCGGGTAGTACTAGGACTTAATGTGTAGATATTGATTGTACTACTTATATACACGTAGTACGACGCTGACATGCGACGCGTTCGCGATTTTCTCATTCAACATGGATGGACGACTAGTTCTTCATGCGGATAATGGGGCTAGAAGAGCAGTGCAGTATGGTGGACCACCCATACAGTTGCCCACGGAGAGTCGAGTACTTGGGCAGAATTCAATGAAGTATACCCCGATCGAGATTCAATTGAGACTGAGAGATGAGTTTTTGATGTTGAGGCATGGTGACGCAAAACATGGAGAGATTCACACACTTGCGTACCTTGCGATGGACGTAGCTGTAACCGAGCGACTTCAGATCCATTATTTTATTCGAGGATTCCGACCAGAGATTGATGGAGCACATATTGTACGCCAAGTCCAGTGAGTGCGAGTTTTGGCTTGCCGAGGTGAAATTATTAGGACACGTGATCAGTGACAAAGGTCTTCAGTGGACCCGAGTAACATTCTCTATCATCGACTGGCCTACACCAGAGTGCGTGATACACATCATGAGCTTTTTAGGATTGACAAGATATTATCGACGTTTTATACATTACTTCTCCAAATTTCAGCGCCGATGATTAGATTGACCTAGAAGGATATGATTTTTTCATTTGGTCTAGTGAATGCGATGTGACCTTCACAGAGTTGAAGAAGAAGTTGACTTCTGCACCGTTATTAGTGTTGTCAGAGCCGGACAAAAAGTTGACGATTCATACGGATGCTTGTGGCACCGGATTAGGATGCATACTGATGCAGGGAGACAGAGTGATAGCTTATTATCGCGTTAGTTGAGGACTCCTGAGAGGGACCGGACAGTGAGACAGTAGTTGCTAGATGACATACGAGTTTTGTTTACTCGAGGTGGCAACAACTATGAGTTTGTCAGAGGTTCCAAATGCTGCAGAGGCACATATTTACAGACAAATTAGAGTACCGACAATATCCATTCCGCGCATGTTGGAGTGTCGGAGAGCTGATGTGATGTATTAGAGGTTCGAGGACATGACACGAAGTCTAGATTTTTCAAATTGGCGTCGAGATACATAGGACCGTTCAGAGTCGTAGCACGAGTTGGCAGTGTGGCTTACAAATTGGACTTGCCATAAAAGTTAGCTGGGGTTCATCCGACATTTCACATTTCAACGTTGACATTCGCTAGGTCAGGGCCGAGATCGACGATTGAGTTGGGACAGGTGAAGATACATTCTCACGTGACATATGAGGAGAGACCGATAGAGATTGTCGACGTCTGGTACAGATTCTTCGGAACAGGGAACTCGCGTAGGTACTAGTTCGTTGGCAACATCATCGGACGAAGGGACTCACTTGGGAGCTCGAGTCGACGATAAGGACACGTTACCCTCAGCTATTCTCTGGTATGAGATTCGGGTTACAGTTAAATTTCGGGACGAAATTTCTTTTAGTTGGGAAGACTGTAACGGCCCGAAAATTTGACTCGTGCCACGTGTCATTTTAGGGTTGTATGTGGGACCCACTTGCCGGAATACGTATGTCTAAATCTCGAGTGGAGATGCTAATTGTGGAGAAACGTATACGCGGAGAATTCGGGGAGCCGAAACACGAACGGGGACGCGCATCGAATCGCGTGCCGACGTGGGACCGAGAGATATGTGACTATAATAGATTTATGTGGTTTTAATGTCGTCACGTTAAAATCATATACAGTGGATACGCCTCATGATTCGTGTAGCGCGAGTGTTGAAATTTTGAAAGTGATGCGGGTTGGTGCCTCGAGATGCGCGTTTGCTCGGTTTTCGAGGACACTTTTAATTTTGAAATCAAAAAGAAAATCTATATATATATATATGTATATATATATATTGATATATATATATATATATATTATTTATATAATAAATGAAAAGTGAGAAAAGAAAGGAAAGTAAGAGAGAGAGAGAAAAACCGAGAGAGATTGAAGAAGATAGGGAAAAAGAGAGATTGTGAGGAGCGAGAGAGAGAGAAAGAGAGAGCGGCGAGGACGACGGAGAGAAGGCGCGCGATTTGGCGCGGCGGCGGCAGCAGCAGATGGCGTGGACGATCGGCGCGGAGAACGGACGACAACAAAGTAGTGGGCGCGAGGCGAGGAGATGGACGACGAGAGGTGGCGTGTTGTTGCAGCAGCGATCGCGGCATCGACCGCCACGACTCCGGCCGTAGCGGCGGCGGCTTCCGGCGCGCGAGGTTGGACGGTGGAGCGGCTCGGCTTTCTAGCAAGCGGGGACAGTACGAAGCGAGCGGACGGCAGCCGCATGGCAAAGCGGATGATGCGGCACAGAGCGCGCGCAGCGGCGCATGGCGGGGTTGTCCTGCTCGCGCGGCGGCGAGTGGAGACGAGGGCGCGCAGCGCAAGGCAGGCATGGCCAGCCGCGCGGCGGCGGCTGCGCATGGCGCGGAGTGCAGGGATGGCGATGACGACACGGCGGCGTCGAGAGCTGATGTGATGTATTAGAGGTTCGAGGACATGACACAAAGTCTAGATTTTTCAAATTGGCGTCGAGATACATAGGACCGTTCAGAGTCGTAGCACGAGTTGGCAGTGTGGCTTACAAATTGGACTTGCCATAAAAGTTAGTTGGGGTTCATCCGACATTTCACATTTCAACGTTGACATTCGCTAGGTCAGGGCCGAGATCGACGATTGAGTTGGGACAGGTGAAGATACATTCTCACGTGACATGAGGAGAGACCGATAGAGATTGTCGACGTGCGAGTGCAGATTCTTCGGAACAGGGAACTCGCGTAGGTACTAGTTCGTTGGCAACATCATCGGACGAAGGGACTCACTGGGAGCTCGAGTCGACGATAAGGACACGTTACCCTCGCCTATTCTACGGTATGAGATTCGGGTTACGATTAAATTTCGGGACGAAATTTCTTTTAGTTGGGGAAGATCGTAACGGCCGAAAATTTGACTCGTGCCACGTGTCATTTTAGGGTTGTATGTGGGACCCACTTGCCGGAATACGTATGTCTAAATCTCGAGTGGAGATGCTAATTGTGGAGAAACGTATACGCGGAGAATTCGGGGAGCCGAAACACGAACGGGGACGCGCATCGAATCGCGTGCCGACGTGGGACCGAGATATGTGACTAATAGATTTATGTGGTTTTAATGTGGTCACGTTAAAATCATATACAGTGGATACGCCTCGTGATTCGTGTAGCGCGAGTGTTGAAATTTTGAAAGTGAGGCGGGTTGGTGCCTCGAGATGCGCGCTGCTCGGTTTTCGAGGACACTTTTGATTTTGAAATCAAAAAGAAAATCTATATATATGTATATATATATTGATATATATATATATATATATATATATATATATATATATATATATATATTTATATAATAAATGAAAAGTGAGAAAAGAAAGGAAAGTAAGAGAGAGAGAGAGAAAAACCAGAGAGATTGAAGAAGATAGGGAAAAAGAGAGATTGTGAGGAGCGGAGAGAGAGAGAAAGAGAGAGCCGGCGAGGACGACGGAGAGAAGTGGCGCGACGGCGCGGCGGCGGCAGCGATGGCGTGGACGATCGGCGCGGAGAACGGACGACAACGAAGAAGGGGCGCGAGGCGAGGAGATGGACAACAGAGGTGGCGGTGTTGCGCGAGCGATCGCGGCATCGATCGCCACGACTCCGGCCGTAGCGGCGGCTCCGGCGCGGCGAGGGTTGGACGGTGGAGCGGCTCGCCCGCAGCGCCGGGGGACATTGCGAAGCGAGCCGGACAGCAGCGCATGGCGAAAGATGGATGACGGGCAGAGCGGCGGCGCGCGCGGCAGCAGGCTGCGCGGCGGAGTTGTCTGGCAGCTGCGGCGGCAGCGCAGTGGAGACGAGGCGAGGGCGCGCAGCGCCGGCGGCGCGCGCGGCGGCGCAGCTGCGCAGCAGCGGTGGTGCGCGATGACGACAGCGCGTCGAGAGGCGATGTGATGTATTAGAGGTTCGAGGACATGACACAAAGTCTAGATTTTTCAAATTGGCGTCGAGATACATAGGACCGTTCAGAGTCGTAGCACGAGTTGGCAGTGTGGCTTACAAATTGGACTTGCCATAAAAGTTAGCTGGGGTTCATCCGACATTTCACATTTCAACGTTGACATTCGCTAGGTCAGGGCCGAGATCGACGATTGAGTTGGGACAGGTGAAGATACATTCTCACGTGACATGAGGAGAGACCGATAGAGATTGTCGACGTCTGGTACAGATTCTTCGGAACAGGGAACTCGCGTAGGTACTAGTTCGTTGGCAACATCATCGGACGAAGGGACTCACCTGGGAGCTCGAGTCGACGATAAGGACACGTTACCCTCAGCTATTCTCTGGTATGAGATTCGGGTTACAGTTAAATTTCGGGACGAAATTTCTTTTAGTTGGGAAGACTGTAACGGCCCGAAAATTTGACTCGTGCCACGTGTCATTTTAGGGTTGTATGTGGGACCCACTTGCCGGAATACGTATGTCTAAATCTCGAGTGGAGATGCTAATTGTGGAGAAACGTATACGCGGAGAATTCGGGGAGCCGAAACACGAACGGGGACGCGCATCGAATCGCGTGCCGACGTGGGACCGAGATATGTGACTATAATAGATTTATGTGGTTTTAATGTGGTCACGTTAAAATCATATACAGTGGATACGCCTCGTGATTCGTGTAGCGCGAGTGTTGAAATTTTGAAAGTGATGCGGGTTGGTGCCTCGAGATGCGTATTTGCTCGGTTTTCGAGGACACTTTTAATTTTGAAATCAAAAAGAAAATCTATATATATATATGTATATATATATATTGATATATATATATATATATTTATATAATAAATGAAAAGTGAGAAAAGAAAGGAAAGTAAAGAGAGAGAGAAAAACCAGAGAGATTGAAGAAGATAGGGAAAAAGAGAGATTGTGAGGAGCGGAGAGAGAGAAAGAGAGAGCGGCGGACGACGACGGAGAGAAGTGGCGCGACGGGCTGCGCGGCGCAGCGCGTGGCGTGGACGATCGGCGCGGAGAACGGACGACAACGGTAGTGGGTCGCGAGGCGAGGAGATGGACAAGAGAGGTGGCGGTGTTGCAGCAGCGATCGCGGCATCGACCGCCACGGCTCGCGGCCGTAGCGCGGCTCCCGCGCGGCGAGGGTTGGACGCAACTACCAACTACAAATAAGGGCACCGCCCCGCCTAATCCCTTAATTAAGCCCTAATCTCCCCTATAGGACCTAACAAGGAATTAGTCAGCCTTAGTTAAACACCTACACACCTACCATTTATGATACCACCTACAGTTAACTTACTTACTTACTAGTGACTAACCTATGGTTGTCTATAAATCAGAGTTGCTAAATTTTTTTTTTCCTAACAAATTATTCAATGAAGTCTTATTTAGTTACTAATGGAAATGAAATCCTAAGGCCTAACCTATTGTGGAAAAACCAGGAAATAGTGATCACATGCATATATAAACAAAAATGGTGATATATATAACATGTGTCCAGTTCTATAGTCCTATCACTCAACCCAAAAGGCAAATGAGCATGTACATACAAAAAAGTTATACAAAAGCATACAAAACGTACAAAAGTAGGTCGTAGCAGTCCTCCGCCGGCTCAGAGGTAGTCACCAATCTTCTCTTTGCTCGGTCTCGCTACTCGGTTGATTCGCACCCACCGTCACAAACTAGACGGTGAGTACATGAATTTATTTAAGTAATACTGAGAGACATCGATCAACATTCCCAAATCGGCAACAAGTATCAAATTGCATAATTTAAATAATAAACATCGTGCAAAGAGATACTTGAGTTAATCAAATATGAAACCGACTCAAGGCTAAGTAGTAATGGATTAGGGTCTGGTCTCATTTACCGCGATCTTCATCACATCACCGTCCACTACAATTTGAGCTCGCTCTATAGCATTTCAATACAAGTTTGAGCTCTATATCATAATATCAAAAGGTCGTACTTACGATTACGCCTTTTCTATTCCAAGTGAATTAGTCGTCACCGGAATGTATACTTGCTAACATACCCGAGTTTTAAAACTCGTCATGTTCACCCAAGTTATTCTTGCGCCAACAAACCCCGAGGTCCGGCATACCCTGTTCGAGGCACGTTACCTCGTGTCATGCAAGGTAGTGGAGAAATTCCCTAACATCCCGACAAGTCTAGTGACCCTCGTATGAAAGCTGAATTTCTATCATCAAATGACCCTAACCACAAGAACCACTTTCATATTCAAAAATGACGCAAAGATTGGAATCCAAAAGATGTAATAGCACACTAATGCACAAAGGATTTGAGTCAAAATAAACAAACTATCCTAATAGCATGCTATATCACCGACTCACACATGACAATCAATATGACAAAGTATAGGAATTAGAATCAATGATATATAAAACAGAGTATGCTATGAACATCATAAAATGAACAATCGAACAAGTCATAGCATATGGATTTCAAAAGCAATTCAGTTTGAATAACTGAGAATAAATAAATAAATGGAATGAAATGTAAATAAATGTCTCAAATCAGTTTACTTACATACACACAGCAAGTCCTAAGCTATCCGGCCTCCGTCGCGTCGATGTACGCACCCAAACCCCGTAATAGCTCCTCTAGGATCCTAACAGTTGAAAATGTATCAATTTACATTCTAAGTTAATGATTTAACATCCCTAAATTGGTCGACATCGGTCAAATTAAGTTCAAGACTAGTTTACCGATTTCACGTTTTTCGAGGTAAAACCCCGATATAACGCCTCGACCGACTCCCGAATTCTTCACTTTTTATAGGAATATTGAAGCTTTATTGATTTGGGTCACAAATATATTTTTTCCTATTTTCTGGAATTTTCCTGAATTTTTTTCATATTTTTATCTATTTTCAGGAATTTATTATATATTAAAACTGTTTAATTAATTAAATAATTAAGTATATATAATTAAATATATATTATATATATTGGGGTGGATCCGGGTCAACCCGACCCGGTCCAACCCGACCCGGTCGGTCCGACCCGGCCCCTCCGGGGTCGTGGTCGGTCCGACCCGACCCACATGGGTTCGGTCGACCCGACCCGATCCCATCTTCATCTTCTTCGCAGAGACGCTCCGTTCTCGCATTTTTTTTTTTTTTTTTTTTTTTTTTTTTTTGAGGCGTGGGGTTGGCTCCCAACTCCAATCCCATGGGTTTTGATGGCAAGGGAGATCTCCTTGCCATCTCTCCCGTTCCTCTCTCTCTCGGTCGGCCATGGAGGTTCGGCCCTCCATGGCCGCGACCACCGAAACCAACAACAACAACAACAAACATACTACACCAACCACAAATCAACAACTCACCTCAATTCGAGTTCCTCGATCCGTCTCTATCTCTCTCCCGGTCTCTTTCTCTCTTCTTCTTCCTGTCTCTTCTTTCTTTTTCGCCACTGTTTCTCTCTCTCGTTTTTTTTTTCCTTCCTCACCGACCACTCAAATAGGATAAGATCTTTTGGTGTCCTCGAGATTTGTGCTACACGAATCTCGAGGCAATCCCAATCACATCCATTTTATTTCCACCGCCTTACTATTTGACTACATTTTTTTTCGAGTCCCGCGCAATGCGTATCTCGAGGCGAATCCAACTCTTATGGTTTTATGTACACACTATAGGCCCACTAATAAATATTTAGATGTAGCCACATTGTAGCCACTAACTTATATCATTTTCCATTTTTTTTATAAAATGAAATTCAACTAGTTACACTTACCCCACGAGCCGCTACCGGCCTACGTCGCACGCGACTCGAGGCGCGTCCCCGTCGTCTCTCAGATCTCGCATACCCGTAAATGACTTAGTAGTCTACACAAATACAATACACTAGGCATACAACACACAAATATAACATTTACCTCGCCACCGTGCCTCTGTAGTAGACACACGTATCGCATCGCGGTCCCACGTCACGGTCATTGTGTCCTAATTAACGAATTAAACGTGTATTAATTATTGGGCCGTGACAATACTTCCCAACTAATAGGAAGTTCGTCCTCGAACTTAAACTAAACGAATTTAAAAATGTACCCGACTCAAGAGGTACGAAAATCTTTCGCGCATATAGTCTTCTCGTTCCCAAGTGAGTTCGAATCTCCATGAAACCGCCACTTGACCAACACCTTCGGGATAGACTTGTTTCTTAACCGTTGTACCTTTCTGGTCAAGAATCCGAACCGGTTGCTCTTCATATGAGATATCCTCACTCAAATCAATCGACTCAAATCCACCGTTCTGCTTCTTCGCCCGCCTTCGACTTAGCTAGTCGAAGCATCGATATATGAAACACCTGGATAAATTCCCGACATCTCGTGGAGGTAACTCTAACTCGTAAGCAACATTTCCAACCCGTTTCTTGATCTTGAAAGGCCCGATGAATCTCGGTGCTAATTTGCCTTTCAAACCAAATCGATAATGACCCTTACGAGGAGAAACCTTTAGATAAACTAAAGCTCCCTCATCGTACGTGAGATCGTCGCGATACATGTCTCGCATACTTCTTTTGCCTCTCCCGGGCTCCCTTAAGCTTCGGCGAACTCTCTTACCTTTTCGTGTGATCGACAACAATTTCAGCCCTAACAAATTTCGGTCTTCTGGCTCTGCCCAACAAGATGGTGAGCGACACGATCTGCCATATAACGCCTCAAATGGCGTCATTTCAATGCTCGCCTGATAACTGTTGTTGTATGCAAATTCACACAACGGTAAATACTCTTCCCACGATCCGCCAAACTCAAGTACACATGCCCTGAGCATATCTTCGAGAGTTTGTATCAACCTCTCAGTCTGTCCATCAGTCTGAGGGTGAAAGGCTGTGCTAAACTGTAAGCGTGTACCATATTGCTCCTGCATACTCCGCCACATCTTGGAGGTATACATAGCATCTCTGTCTGACGTAATAGTCAAAGGTACTCCGTGCAGCCTGATAATTTCTCTCTCGAACAATACACTCAGCTGGTCAAATGTGTAATGAGCTGCAACTGGTGTGAAATGGGCAGATTTCGTCAACTGTCTACAATCACCCGATGGAATCATGTCTATGAACAGCTTCTCTAGCGATCTCGAACAAAATCCATAGCTATGTCTTCCCACTTCCATGTGGAATGGGAAGTGGTCGTAGTAATCCTCCAGTCTACGATGCTCGCCTTCACCCGCCGCGCATCCCACAGCTCCCGATATACTCGATATGTCCGCTTTCATCCCTGTGCCACCAAAAATGTTTTTTCATATCATGATACATTTTGGTCCTTCCCGGATGAACAGTGAACCGGAACGATGTGAATCCCGAAGAATCTCATCTCTCGCTTCGCCACCGTCGTATCCACAATCCGCCTCGAAATCCGAGACACCGATTCGTTGTCTCCGCCCGATCGGCAGACATTCGAACTCGCGCTAACTCACCGAATCTCTGATACGTATGTCGCCTTTTTTTGATCCTCTAACACTCTCTCGAGTCGACATTGTCCGAAGTCTCACCTAAGCACAAATCGCACCTCCGTGTCATTAGCAATATCTCGATCGACTCGCCTCGCCGCCTCGAGTAAACCATACTGCAAGCGTCATATGACATCGAATAGTCTCAAAGCTTGTCTCCAATCGGAATTCTACTCTGCATCAAGAACGACATTTGCTTTTCCTGGATGATATTCCAAAGAAAAGTCATCTTTCAAAAACTCTAACCATCTCTGCGCTGTCTCATATTCGCTCTTCTTTCGTGTGAAGAGATATTTCAAACTCTTATGGTCAGTATAGAGTGTGAACTTCTCTCCATACAGATGATGTCTCCATATCTTCAGAGCAAACACTACCGCCGCCAACTCTAAGTCATGAGTTGGGTAGTTCTTCTCATGTATCTTCAATTGTCTTGATGCATAGGCCACCGTACCTTTCTCTTGCATCAACACACAACCTAAACCCATATAAGAAGCATTTGTGTATACCACGAAACCCTTTCCAGCCTCTGCCAATATCAGCACCGGCGCAGTAGTCAACAAGTTCTTCAGTTGAGCAAATGACTCCTCGCATTCCTCTGACCACTGAAACTTCACGTCTTTCTGGGTCAACTTGGTCATGGTGAAGCGATCTTCGAAAAATCCTTCATGAACCTTCTGTAATAGCCTCGCTAACCCCGTAAAACTCCGAATCTCTTCAAGTTTCTGTTCATGACTCTCTCGCAATGATATATAACGATACCAAAGTCTCCATCTCCCCACTATTCGCAAGCCGACCTCGAGTGCTAACGCTCTCCTGTACTACCACTATACACGAACACCGGACGCCCCGGAATCTCAAATCTCACTTGTTTTCGCGCAAAACAATCAATATGAGCATGATATAATGCTAGCCAATCCATCCCTAGCAACGCATCGAATTCCAAAATTCTAGCACCCCGAAATCGCAAGTAACTCGACTCCGTCGATCTCTACCGGGCATCTCTCCACCAGAGAATTAGTGGTACACTCTATCTCCACCGCCGTACTCAAAATCAAATGGACTCCAACACTAACTAGTTTCAACCCTAACATGCCGACCATGCGACCGTAAATGAAAGAAACCAGTAGAACCCGAATCAAACAAAACATAAGCTTGATGCCCACAAATGGAAACCATACCCTCAATAAGTTTCGTGAAGCGTATCGCGTCAGTCGTGCAATCGTATGGACGACCTCTCGACGCCGTGGGAGGAATCACTGTCGCTGGTCGTGGATGGGCCTCGAATCACATGTCCAACCCGACCACATCGAAAACACGTGATCGTTCTAGATTGACCCCGCGTCCGATCCCGGGGCCCGTGTAGATGCTTGTCTCTCGCCCGGTCCGGAATTGTCTCGTCCCTCGTCCTCTACCTCTACCTCTCGCTCTACCACCATGTCGCCGACGCTGGGCCGGTGGTGCCGGTAAAGCTCGGTAAAGTAGACGTAGTAGGAGCTGGAAGTGCAGGTCTGACTGGTGGTGGTACGGGAGGTCTACCCACAATCGTCTGCAGATGTGTGGGAGATGCTACATAAGGCACAATCGCCCCTTTAACACCTCTATCCCATCTCCTTGGTCCTTTGCCCTTTTGTCTCCTCCGCTTATACTCCGCCATCTGATCAGGTGTAATCGCAGGTACTAAGGGTGTCCCGTCAGCCACTCGGCTCATATAATAAGTCTCGTGAGCAAGTGCACGCTCGAAAATCTCTCCCAATGTCTTCGCACCTTAACCGACCACATAAAACCCAATATCTCGGCCTCAATCCGTCGCAAAATGATACACATCATCGCATCCTCCTTCACAAGATCTCCGACAAACTACCTCAAATAGCCGTATCTCGTCTCTGTATCTCATCACTCGTCTCGTCGGCTCCCCGTCTCAAGTTCATGAACTCCTTCCTCAACCGCTTCATCACCGCATGGGAAATATTGCGATAGAACTTAGTCTTGAAGCATCCCAAGACTCAAACTCTCCTCGCCAGCCTATCGTCGCACGCCACCACACTCGCATCTCGCCGCAAGGTGTACGACGAGATTTCGCTCGAGTCTATCATCAATCCGCAAGACTCTATGTAACTTCTCCTGCGACAAAACCCACTTCTCAACCTTCTCAAAATCTCTCTGACCGTTGAAATATACCGATTTCAGTATGATGAAATCTTTCACCAGTTGAACTACCGATATCGAACTAGCTGATGGGGGTGTGGATGATGGTGTCGGCAGATAGTCTCACCGCTGGAGCCGCGGCATCGGTGCAGGTGTACAACCCAAGCACTACTACGGTCGTGCATCGTAGTCGTCGTAGATCTCATGTCCGAGCCGGAGGTGCTGGTAGGGGAAAGCAGGAAGTCATCAGTGCAATGAAATATGCCAGTTGCTGACCCTGAGCAGCTACTCGATATGAAAGCCTCTGGAAATCCTCTGCTGATGGTATCGAAAGCTGGCTACCGCTCGCGCTGATATCATCGCTATCGCGTGAATCCGTCATCTCCGACACCAAATGGAGAACGAACGCGAATCAGCTACTACGTGGATAACACATATATACATCTAACAAAAGTAACATGTAGTAAATATATTACATCCCCAACTCACTTCACTCACTTCCCAACTAATAGTTTCTAGGTGAGGATCATCTGGTTTTCCACATCTAACTAAGGTTTTCTAACTTCTACAATTTTTATATTTTTTAGTTGTTTCTAGCTGAACAAGGTAGCCGTTCACTACATATTGTAGTTGTGGTATCGTATTGTAGAAACTCCATATTCTACAATCTTATAGCAATGTTTTATCAAACCATGGCGCTGATACTAACTGTGTTAGTATCATATAGTCTGACACCATATAAGTAAGCCAAGCTTTATAAACTTTGGGCTCTAATACCACCTGTGGTGGTATCATATGGCCTTAAACCATTGCGATCTCTAACCCATGGCTCGATACCAACCGTGACGGCCCCAACTACAAAAATAAGGGCACCGCCCGCCTAATCCCTTAATTAAGCCCTAATCTCCCTATAGACCTAACAAGGAATTAGTCACCTTAGTTAAACACCTACACACCTACCATTTATGATACCACCTACGTTAACTTACTTACTTACTAGTGACTAACCTATATGGTTGTCTATAAATCGAGTTGCTAAATTTTTTTTTTTTTTCCTAACAAATTATTCAAACGGAAGTCTTATTTAGTTACTAATGGAAATGAAATCCTAAGGCCTAACCTATTGTGGAAAAACCAGAAATAGTGATCACATGCATATATAAACAAAAATGGTGATATATATAACATGTGTCCAGTTCTATAGTCCTATCACTCAACCCAAAAGGCAAATGAGCATGTACATACAAAAAAGTTATACAAAAGCATACAAAACGTACAAAAGTAGGTCGTAGCAGCCCTCCTCCGCCGCTCGTAGGTAGTCACCAATCTTCTCTTTGCCTCGGTCGCTACTCGGTTGATCGCACCCACCGTCACAAACTAGACGGTGAGTACATGAATTTATTTAAGTAATACCGAGAGACATCGATCAACATTCCCAAATCCAAGCAACAAGTATCAAATTGCATAATTTAAATAATAAACATCGTGCAAAGAGATACTTGAGTTAATCAAATATGAAACCGACTCAAGGCTAAGTAGTAATGGATTAGGGTGGTCATTTACCGCGATCTTCATCACATCAGCCTGTCCACTACAATTTGAGCTCTGCTCTATAGCATTTCAATACAAGTTTGAGCTCTATATCATAATATCAAAAGGTCGTACTTACGATTACGCCTTTTCTATTCCAAGTGAATTAGTCGTCACCGGAATGTATACTTGCTAACATACCCGAGTTTTAAAACTCGTCATGTTCACCCAAGTTATTCTTGCGCCAACAAACCCCGAGGTCCGGTTACCCCGTTCGAGGCACGTTACCTCGTGTGTCATGCAAGGTAGTGGAGAAATTCCCTAACATCCCGACAAGTCTAGTGACCCTCGTATGAAAGCTGAATTTCTATCATCAAATGACCCTAACCACAAGAACCACTTTCATATTCAAAAATGACGCAGCATTGGAATCCAAAAGATGTAATAGCACACTAATGCACAAAGGATTTGAGTCAAAATAAACAAACTATCCTAATAGCATGCTATATCACTGACTCACACATGACAATCAATATGACAAAGTATAGGAATTAGAATCAATGATATACAAAACAGAGTATGCTATGAACATCATAAAATGAACAACTGAACAAGTCATAGCATATGGATTTCAAAAGCAATTCAGTTTGAATAACTGAGAATAAATAAATAAATGGAATGAAATGTAAATAAATGTCTCAAACCAGTTTACTTACATACACACAACAAGTCCTAAGCTATCCGTTCCGTCGCGTCGATGTACGCACCCAAACTTCGTAATAGCTCCTCTAGATCCTAACAGTTGAAAATGTATCAATTTACATTCTAAGTTAATGATTTAACATCCCTAAATTGGTCGACATCGGTCAAATTAAGTTCAAGACTAGTTTACCGATTTCACGTTTTTCGAGGTAAAACCCCGATATAACGCCTCGACCGACTCCCGAATTCTTCACTTTTTATAGGAATATTGAAGCTTTATTGATTTGGGTCACAAATATATTTTTTCCTATTTTCTGGAATTTTCCTGAATTTTTTTCATATTTTTATCTATTTTCAGGAATTTATTATATATTAAAACTGTTTAATTAATTAAATAATTAAGTATATATAATTAAATATATATTATATATATTGGGGTGGATCCGGGTCAACCCGACCCGGTCCAACCCGACCCGGGTCGGTCGACCCGGTCCTCGCGGGTCGGGTCGGTCCGACCCGACCCACATGGGTTCGGGTCGACCCGACCCGATCCCATCTTCATCTTCTTCGAGAGACGCTCGTTCGTTTTTTTTTTTTTTTTTTTTTTTTTTTTTTTTTTGAGGCGTTGGGGTTGGCTCCCAACTCCAATCCCAATGGGTTTTGATGGCAAGGGAGATCTCCTTGCCATCTCTCCCGTTCTCTCTCGCTTTCGGCCCATGGAGGTTCGGCCTCCATGGCCGCGACCACCGAAACCAACAACAACAACAACAAACATACTACACCAACCACAAATCAACAACTCACCTCAATTCGAGTTCCTCGATCTGTCTCTATCTCTCTCCCGGTCTCTTTCTCTCTTCTTCTTCCTGTCTCTTCTTTCTTTTTCGCCACTGTTTCTCTCTCTCGTTTTTTTTTTCCTTCCTCACCGACCACTCAAATAGGATAAGATCTTTTGGTGTCCTCGAGATTTGTGCTACACGAATCTCGAGGCAATCCCAATCACATCCATTTTATTTCCACCGCCTTACTATTTGACTACATTTTTTTTCGAGTCCCGCGCAATGCGTATCTCGAGGCGAATCCAACTCTTATGGTTTTATGTACACACTATAGGCCCACTAATAAATATTTAGATGTAGCCACATTGTAGCCACTAACTTATATCATTTTCCATTTTTTTTTATAAAATGAAATTCAACTAGTTACACTTACCCCACGAGCCGCTACCTCGGCCTACGTCAAGCACGCGACTCGAGGCGCGTCCCCGCTCGTCGTCTCAGTATCTCGCATACCCGTAAATGACTTAGTAGTCTACACAAATACAATACACTAGGCATACAACACACAAATATAACATTTACCTCGCCATTTCGCGCGGGTCCCACGTCACGGGTCATTGTGTCCTAATTAACGAATTAAACGTGTATTAATTGCCTCTAGCGCCAGAGTGACACGTATCGCACATGCGGCGAGCGAGTGGTGGTCCCACGTCACGCGTCGAGGTCATTAGAGGTTCGAGGTGACACAAAGTCTAATTTTTCAAACGAATACAAACGTGTATTAATTACAAATTGGACTTGCCATAAAAGTTGTCGGGGTTCAAATTGTGGAGAAACGTATACGCGGAGAATTCGGGGAGCCGAAACACGAACGGGGACGCGCATCGAATCGCGTGCCGACGTGGGACCGAGATATGTGACTATAATAGATTTATGTGGTTTTAATGTCGTCACGTTAAAATCATATACAGTGGATACGCCTCGTGATTCGTGTGGCGCGAGTGTTGAAATTTTGAAAGTGATGCGGGTTGGTGCCTCGAGATGCGCGCTGCTCGGTTTTCGAGGACACTTTTAATTTTGAAATCAAAAAGAAAATCTATATATATATATATGTATATATATATATTGATATATATATATATATATATATATATATATATATTATATATATATATATATATATTTATATAATAAATGAAAAGTGAGAAAAGAAAGGAAAGTAAGAGAGAGAGAGAAAAACCGAGAGAGATTGAAGAAGATAGGGAAAAAGAGAGATTGTGAGGAGCGGAGAGAGAGAAAGAGAGAGCCGGCGAGGACGACGGAGAGAAGTGGCGCGATTTGGCTGGCGGCAGCTAAATGGCGTGGACGATCGGCGCGGAGAACGGACGACAACAACGAGTAGTGGGCGCGAGGCGAGGAGATGGACAACGAGAGGTGGCGGTGTTGCGAAGAGCGATCGCGGTATCGACCGCCACGATCGCGGCGGCCGAGAGCGCGGCGGCTCCGGCGCGGCGAGGGTGGACGGTGGAGCGGCTCGCCCGCAAGCGCCGGGGACACTGCAATCGAGAAGCTGGCTGCAGCGCATGGCAAAGCGGATGACGGCAAGCAGAAGCGCGCGAGCGGCTGCCGCGCGGCGGGGTTGTCTGGCGGCGCGCGCGGTGGAGACGAGGGGCGGCGCGCACGACGGCGGCTGGCCGGCTGGCGAAGGCTGCGATTGCAAGCGCAGCTGAAGTGTGGTGCGGATTGACGACGGCGGCGTCAGCTTGGCGCGCGCAGCGAGCGATGCTTCGGCAAGCGCAACAACGCGGTGAACGACACGATGGCGTTGTGGACCGATCGGAGGCGTGAATCGACGAATGTCGACGACGCGATTGAGTTGAGGTATATTCACCTAATTTTATTTGCGACTTGCATGATTTAGTAACTGAAATGGTAAAAATGGACACCAGGGACTTAGGATGCTATAGTCAGGTGTCAGGTGCGCATATCGAGACGCAAGTGAGTGCATTTTTTAGGTACGTAAGATTCCTTCTGAAAGTCACTGAGGATTTACTTTTCTATCATTGATTGCCTATTTGTGGTTGTTGGATGCTATTCCCCCTATTCTTTGTTATTGATTTCCATGACGCATTTGGGTTGGGGTCCAGTACCGGTGGTTTGGGCCTGCGGGTATCCTGTTTCCGGGCTGGGCCGTTACATACTGCTATTCTTGTTGTACTTATGGCACACTAGGCTGTACGCGGGTAATCAGGTGAAAGGAAGTGAGTGCTTCCACTGAAAGGATCCTGGAGCTATGGAGACCCAGTACCGGTGGTTTGGGCCTTCGGTATCCCGTTCATCGGGCCGGGCCGTTACATTTTGGGAACCAGGTGAAAGGAAGTGGGGCATTCACTGAAAGGATCCTGAGGGTTTGTCGTACAGTTTAGTGTGACCGGGAGGAGTACACGGTTTGTTTCTCATGTTATTTATTCATGTGATGATCTTAGCACAGTTGTCTGTTTAATTCGCATGATTAATTGACATGTAAATTGATATCGTCTATATTTCTCATAAATGCTCGGTGTACTTTGTTGGAATCTTACTAACTGTACTCTCCATCCATACTTTTTGGTGATGGTCGAGTGCAGACCCTGCTAGTAGGGGCAAGGACATATTGGGCGACTTTATCGGACTGCCCGCGGTCAAGGACCTACTAGTACGTGCGAATTTTGATATTTTGTTTACTTTTGGGAAATGAGAGACTGAATAGATACTGTACTTGTATATATTACTATTTAGTATTGTCGCATATGTACAAAGTACTTTCCCCGGGTTTTCCACAATAGGAATTGCTCTATTAAATGATGTTTATATGAAAATGAATTTAATTGTTTACTTGCCTTAAATTTAAGACTTATGTTGTTGTTTTAATGATTAAACTATCGAACTAAATTGCTTAACGAATGGAGTTAACACGCGTATCGAGGAGACGTGTTGTGGAAAATGGCGTCAGTGGCGCGTGGGACACAGTGGGTCAAGGATCAGACGGGACCGCTGGGCCAGCGCCTCCCCACGTGGCGACCTCGGGATTTGGGGCCGCTACAATTAGTATGCTATTACATATCTTGGACTCCAATGTTGTGTCATTTTTTAATATGAAAGTGGTTCTTGTGGTTAGGGTCATTCGATTATAGAAATTCAGCTTTCATACGAGGGTCACTAAGACTTGTCGGGATGTTAGGGAATTTCTCCACTACCTTGCATGACACACGGGTTAACGTGCCTCGAACGGGGTAACCGGACCTCGGGATTTGTTGGCGCAAGAATAACTTGCGTGAACATGACGAGTTTCAAAACTCGAGTATGTTAGGAAGTATACATTCAGGTGACGACTAATTCACTTGGAATAGAAAAGGCATAATTGCAAGTACGACCTTTTGACATTATGATATAGAGCTCGAACTTGTATTGAAATGCTATAGAGCATAACTCAAATTGTAGTGGACAAAGTGATGTGATGAAGATCGCAGTACGATGACGGACCCTAATCCATTACTACTTAACCTTGAGTCGTTTCATATTTGATTAACTCAAGTATCTCTTTGCACGATGTTTATTATTTAAATTATGAAATTTGATACTTGTTGCCGATTTGGGAATGTTGATCGATGTCTCTCAGTATTACTTAAATAAATTCATGTACTCACCGTCTAGTTTGTGACGGTGGGTGCAGATCAACCGAGAGTAGAGACCAGTGCAAAGAGAAGATTGGTGACTACCTCGAGCGGTAGAGGCCTGCTACGACATACTTTTGTACGTTTTGTATTCTTTTGTATTACGTTTTTATGTACATGATATGATTACGGTTGGGTCGAGTGATATGAACTTTTGATTTGTCACATGTTATATATACCACCATTTTTGTTTATATATGCATGTGCTATTTATTTCCTGGTTTTTCCACAATAGGTTAGGCCTTAGGATTTCATTTCCATTAGTAACTAAATAAGACTTCCGCTGAATAATTTGTTAGGAAAAAAAAAATAGCAACTCTGATTTATAGACAACCATAGGTTAGTCACTAGTAAGTAAGTAAGTTAACTGTAGGTGGTATCATAAATGGTAGATGTGTAGGTGTTTAACTAAGGCTGACTAAATCCTTGTTAGGTCATATAGGGGAGATTAAGGCTTAATTAAGGGATTAGGCCGGGCGGTGCCCTTATTTGTAGTTGGGGCCGTCACACACACACCTCAATACAAGGTGTAAGGTTTTGGAGTCACTCACAGGTGACTTGGGGGACAAGTGTGGTGTTGAAGACCACAAGATATTCCTCGAGATACGTGTGTGTGGAGAGATGTGTGGCTTTCAAACACACCAACCCCAATCCTTATCTTCAACTTATCTCCAAAATTATCTCCAAAGTCAGTGGTGGAGAGGGAAAAAAAAAAACAACGAAAAAGAGATGAAACAGAGAGACAGAGATAGGAAGAAAACCGAGAGAGAAGGAGAGAAGAAGAAGAGACCGAGAGAGAGAGACCGGGAGAGAGAAAGAGATCGACAAACTCGAAGGTGAGTTTTCATTGTTGATGTGTGGTTTGTTGTTGTTGTGTCGGTGGTTGTTGGTGTTCGGATGGCGAAGGCGATTCGTCGAGCTCGAAGAAGGCGGGGAGTAGTCTCCCCGCATGCGAACCCCACTGGGTTGGGGATGGAAGCCCAACCCCGGCGAAGAAGAAGGAAAAAAAAAAAAAAAAAAAAAAAAAAAAATTGCAGAAACAGAGCATCGGCTCTGTTTCTTCGCGAGGAAGAATATGAAACCGGGTCGGGCCGACCCGGCCCGGTGGCGGGCGGACTCGACCCTACTGGAATGGGTCATACCGACACGGATCCCATTTGGACCGGGTCGGGTTGACCCGGATCCACCCCAATTACAATTAAAAGAATTATTTAAGTAAAGTAAATTGATTTTTAATAAAATAAATTCTAGAAAATAGCTAAAAATGTGGAAAAATTCAGGAAAATTCCAGAAAAATAGGTTTGTGACCCAAATTAATAGAAATTCGAGATTTTCATAAAAAGTGAGAATTCGGGAGTCGGTCGAGACGTTATACAGGGGTTTTACCTCGAAAAACGCGAAATGTGCCTAATGGCCGGAAATAAATAAGAAAAGTGTTTCGAAATTTGTCTCGACTTCGATTTGGCCTAAGTGAGACATTATTGAATGTTAGGAAATTACGGGGGAACTCATGCGTTTGGGCACGCACTTCGATTGTCGAGGAATCGGATAGACTAGGACAAGCGTGTGACTTATAAGTACAACTGTGATAATTTTATATTTCATTTCATTCACTCTTATTAATTTATTGGTCTATTGGTAGACATTACTACTTGTCATCTCACATCATGTTGTTCTTGTATCTATTCATGGATGAATATTGTGACATGATGCCTTGTGAATTATTTCATTGCCTCTAATTCCTATATTTGATGTCGTTATTGAATACAATTGATGAAAAACATGCTAATGAACTACTTTGAATTTAAATAAACTTTTATTCGATTTCCTTTGGGCTTTGTAGCCTAACTTATCTTGGTAACCTAAAATTTTGGAATTATTTGTGTTTGAAATTAAAGTTGAGGTTATCTAGTGTCCATTGCACGAGAGATGTGCGGTTCACGGGGACATAGGTCTACCGGGGTTCCGGCACTCACCACTACACTTGCGCGACACACGAGGTATGAAACTCGGGGTGGTCGGCAAGTACGAGATTGATTTTGTAAAGCGTAGGCAGCTCCGCTATTTCTGTGAGATATGTTGAGCGCAGCTCCATATCGTAGTGAAAAAAGGTAGGTGATAGGTCTCACTGCCGACCGGACGTAGATCTTCTCGACTTAGCATGTGTTTGTATCTACATCTTTAACTGTGATATTTATTTGCATTACTTGTTTCAGCAATTTATTTCTCTCATTTATGCTTTTAAATACCATTCGTTTCTTTTGGAAATGTGAAATGAAATTCTCCAGTTAGTACTTAAATATCACTATACTCACCGTCTAGTTTGCGACGGTACCGTCTAGTTTGCGACGGTGGGTGTAGGTCCGTCGAGCACTAGCAGACCCGGGAATGAGAAGATCGGCGACTTCCTGTGAGAAATTCGGCGACTCTCCTCACTCATTTTTGTACGTCCCGACTTTTGTTGTATTATGATTAATTATGTCATTTTGGGTTGTACAGTGGGTTGAGTGAATAGTGTCATATCTATACATGCATGTGATGCTGTAGTTTTTCTTGGTTTCTACACTTAGGAATTGTTTTGGAAAATTAATGCTTTCGCTTAATATTGGTCATAAAAATGTTTCCGCTTAACATTTGAATGACATGTCAATGTGATAATATAACAATACATGGAGATTTAGAGAATTATAGGGACGATATGCTGACTAATACGTATTTAAGTCTTAGATCATGTGAATTAAAGCTTGAGTACGGGATTAGAGCGGGCGGTGCCCTGTTTAGAAGTAGGGGCCATCACAGTAAAGCATGAATATAAGTCGTTGAGATAATCAAGAATATGGAATTCGAGTGTGGTGTATAGTTGTCGAGCCCTGAGGCGCAAATACTAAACCGAAAAGGCCCTAGAGGTGGAAAATCTACGCCTCCTTTTCACTATCGAAATAAAGAACTCTGTTGGTCGGAAGGTAAACTTCCGCCCAACGCTTCAAAAAGAGGAACTTTGTGACGGAGGCGAGCCTCACGTCAACTCACTCTCGAGATCATCAACTCGCTGAGAGAAATCTCACGCGTAGTCCAAGGTATGACCAACACCGTAGCAACAATCGGATCGTCATCAACGAGAAAGCCGGAAATGGGTAATACCGTCCCTTCGACCATATACAGACACACGCGTGAATAGGGTAAACATGCAAGCTGAAATGACGAAAAGTCATTTCTAAATTATTTCGATACCTTATCTGAATACTGATCTTTACTCCTGTTCCGCAATTGACGCGTCCAAATTCCCTAAATCAATCAATTATCTTTAATTATTATCACTTCTAAATTATTTGTGTTTTATCCAAGTCACACACGTATAACGAGGTTGACTTCGACTTGAGTTGCCACTAGAATATTTTATTTTGGATCATTGCACATTTATCGAGACGACCATAGTTTGGGTCATTAGTATATTTTGAATCGTTACACAAATCTCAAGTGGCTCAGAGACACTGTTGATTTCATGCACCTCGAGTCAGAACTTTTTATATTTTATATTTTTATTCATTTATTACTCTTTCATTAATAAGAACCCAAGGAAATCTCGAGATGCGTGTAATTATTGATAGGCATCTCAATGCAATTTTTTTCTTTTCCTTTTATATAAAGATTCGACCCAAAAATCTTGAGATCATTATTATTTATTATTTATTTATTTGTTTAAAAAAATCAGTACACACATCTCGAGACAATCTCAAGATTAATGTGCTTTGGTGCGCATCTCGAGGCAATGATTTGCGCTCCAAAATCAACTAGGATCTCAAGACTGCTATCAAAAGTGTCAACATCATGGCGCGGATCTCAAAGTAGTTTAATAATTTTTTTAAAAGAAATCAGCAGGCATCTCGAGACTGTCTCGAGATACGTGCAACTTCAACACGCATCCTAATGCACCATTTACGCATCACACATCAACACGGATCCCGAGGCAGCCCAAAAACCATCAAACACAACACTATAACTACGCGATAACTACTCACCTCAGTCCAAGGAGGTTGCCGGCGATAGAGGTTGCTTTGCCGGAGCCGAGAGAGGGCGGGAGTGCCGTGAAGGAGAGGGAGGCCGTGAGCGTGAAGTCGGGAGAGATGGGAGGCCGAGCCTTGAGGGAGAGGGATGCCGTGGGTGAGGGAGGCCGTGAGAAGAGAGGATATGAGAGTTGAGATGGAGATGGTAGTTTTTGAGATTGTTTTTTTTTTCTATTTTTTTTGGAGAGATAAGAGGGTGAGTGGTTTGTGGGGATGGAAGAGGTGAAAACCGAGTTTTGAGAGAAAGAGAGAGAGGAGGGTTGGTTTTTTCGAGAGGAGAGAGAAAAAGTAAGAGAGAGAGAGACGTGAAAATCGTTGGGATAAAAGAGAGAAGAGAAAAGTTGTGTTTTAAATGAGGAGAGAGAAAGTGAGTGGGTGATGTGACTGGTGAGTGGAAGAAGATAGTGACATGCCAATCAATGAGAGGTTGAATGTTGATGTTGACCTTTTTTTTTTATTTGATTTTTGTTTGAGTGGTCACTCACCTTTTTGTTCCACCAACTTATAAACCACACAATAGCAGTGGCTCTTTTTCCATCACCTAACCTTAGCACTTTAAACTCTGTGGTAATTAATTAATTATTCTCTCTCGTTTGACTCTTTTATATTCTATGCTCCGCTCGACACGTTTTGCGAAAACATTTATCCATCGCACGTGTCTCAAACTTGTCATTGGCATCCACATAGATCTAAGCGAGGGTCTTAATATTCAATTTTCTAATTAATTATGATTAATTAAAGCGGGCCGTAACATGAGCTTAGACTTTACATTTTTTACATGAATCGACTTAGGCCTATGTGTAGGCCTGCATATATATAGTGGGCTATGTTTAGGCTAAGGTTCTTAGGCCCGGGTGTGATTAAGCCCGACCTAAGCCTGGCCTGAGCCCGATCCATGAACAGGTCTAGAAGTGACTAATGACTATTAGCCCGCGACTATTAGCCCGCTCTACATTATATTAACCCCACATTTAAGTAACTGTATTTATCTAACCTCCAAGATGTTTTTTTCATAAAAAAAATAAGTTTTTTTAAGTGAATATAAAATTTTTATTAATTATCAATAGCTCGATGCAAGCACTAATTTTTTGATGAAATGAAGGCAAAACTCCTTTAATATATATATATCTATCAAATATATAAAAGAGTCAATCCGATTTTGATGAGTCGTAATCAAAGTTACAGTTTTACCTTGTTATTTTTGCGTTTCCATTTTCGGTCTTCAACAGTTCAAACTAGGGTTGCAAGTGAGGCGGGGAATCCCTGATCCCCGCGGTGCCCCACCCCGCTGGGGCAAGGAATCCCCGCTTTTGCTCCCCGCTGGACGAGGCAGGGGCAAAATCTTGCCCTGCCACGTGGGGCAAGGTCGAGACGGTAATTATTCTCGCCCCGGAGAGATTCTCCGCCCTGCATCCCTTGCATAGAATTCTCCATTTTTATGTTTTTACAAAAAAATTATATAACTTTTTTACTTAAAATATATGTAATATATGAAATGAAACTCAAGATCTCCAACAATAAAATTTATTTTTACCATTAAATTAATTCTATAATATATATATGTTATATGATAAAGATATATAAAATTATATTTAGAATATTATTGAAATATATTTGCCATACTAGATTTGGAAATCTTATATATTTAATTAAGTGCGATAACTTGTAACTCAATCAACAATACAAATCCACATTAATCCTTCAATTTGAGAAAAATAGTTTATTAAAAAAATTGAGAAAGTAGTACTTAAGTGTCAAAATGACCCAGGAATGAAGATCAATATATATATATTTTTTACAAAATTGATGGGATACCACGTGGATTCTCCGGCCCGCGAGGATCCCTAGGGCGGCAAAGTTTGCCCCACGGAGAATTTGCGGGATTAAATCCCCGCCCCACACCCTGCCGGGATGGAGACGGTAATTACGATCCTCGCGCCGCCTTGCCCCACTTGCAACCCTAATTCAAACCTATCATTGTCTCCAACTATGGCTACTCTCATTTTTTTCCCTATTCGTACGTATCCTGGACTCCTCCATTTTCCTCTTCGATTAATATTACGTAACTCCACTTTTCACGTCCGACATTGGTTCTTCAGTATTCATGGAGTCTTACAAGAATACTAGTTTCTAAGGTTTTTTCTTTGTGTTCTCTTGTCTTCATCGATTGCCCTTATGATCATGCTAGGGGGAGAAACAACATTGATTGATTGGAGTAGTGTGACATTTGATGTGGCGGCCCTTGCCGCCCCGATGTGACGTGTCTCTGTGTACTCCTTGCCAGCTGGCTCTACTACACGTGTACGGCACTTGCTCGTTTTTTTTTCTGTCTCGAATTTTGTATCTATTTGTGTGTACAACGGAATAGTGACATTTTCAGCGGAAGTCTTACTTTATACCATTAATTGAAGAAATATTAATGATCAAATAAACAACGCATGTGCACTTAATGTCTCTAAGTTAACAACGCATGTGCACTTAATGTCTTTAACTTGACAACGCATGTACACTTAGTGTCTTTAAATTGGCGACGCATATATACTTAGTGTCTTTAAGTTGATAACACATTCATATTTAACGTCGTCATATATTATATATTTATATATATAACAATTAATATTAATATTATTGGAAACAAGATTTTATGTATAAATTAAATATATTTTTAGTTCTACTTAAAGGAATATTATTTATCAATAGAAAATTCTTTTTATTTATTTCATTTGAATAAAAATCAAACTAACAAACCTACAAATTTTAGGTGAAAAAAACAACAATATACAGTTGAATTTTCTAGTTAAAACAAAGCTTTAAAAACTCTATTTTTTATGTTTCAATCAACATCTGCAAATCTTACTTCTACTTATAAAAACTCTTGAACTTCTCCTTCAATACTTTTCATTGTTGGATGATGGCTCCACCACATCATCTTCAAATCTTACTTTCTTCTTCACTTGGTACCTCCCCGAAACTTCAATCAATCAATTCCAGAAATGAAAAACCCAAATCAAAAAACTCCCCAAAAACATAGTAAAATTGTCAAAATCCATCAAACTCAATCCAACAGTACACAAAAAAAATCACTTTTAGGTTAATGAGTAGTCACAAAAGCATAACATTCATCACTCCAATCCTTGCGCGGTAAAACAACGCTACTAGCATCAGTTTATTGGTATAACTATAACTACACCAATTCTGTTTATTGGTAGTGTCTTCCATAATGTGTTAGGTTCATAAAAACATACCCAATATAGAGAAGATAGAATAAAACTATAATACAGAGTTCCTCGTTTTGATGATAGTATGATACAATAGTACTAGCAATAGCCAAGCCGTCATGCACAATAGGGAAACATACCACATTCAAAGGCATTTATTCTGGAACACGCATTTGATTAAGGATTGAGGTTTTGTTGGTTGTTATTATACACAGTAAAGTAATTGGATTTGCAAATATGCTAGTATAATTTTTCTAGGGAACAAACACTTATATTTTGACAACGATCTACAAAACAGAAATCAAAATTATATAAGTGATGAAGAAACCCAAAAACCTTAGTAGTAATAATTAAAAAAAAATACCATAAGTATTTTGAAGCACTCCTTGGAGTTTGTCCTGCACTACAGTGATATACCAATAAAAAGTCTAGCTAAGTCTGCTTAAACCATTGGCCTTGTTGTTTCATTTTCCTGTCGAATCTCTATTGGTTTATGTTTGGCTTATTAGTTTCCCTTTTCTTCTTTCCTCTCTTCATATTTTGCTCTTTGTTGCAACCTCTATTTTTATCTCCTCTCTCTTCTCTCTCCTCACCGTGACCACATCCTTCACTGCCCTTCTTCACTATTTTTCCTCTTTCCCTCTTTTTCCCCTTTTTCTCCACTGTTTTTCTCTTCTCCCTCTCCCCTCCTCTTTTCCCATTCTCCCCCACTGTCTCCCGTGTCTCTATTCTCCCGTTTTTTCTACTTTTTTCAATGTTTCTTGTTAAGGAAATTATAGTAGTTGTTATATTTCGTATTTTAAACTGACTTATAACATCATATATAGTTTTCTAAATGCACATTGATTGTTTATGATCAGCTAAATATACAGTTACTACACCCTATCAAAAAAACAAAAATATAGTAAATACACCAAAACAGTAAGCCTAACTGACTAACTCCCGAAATATACTATACGTTTGATGGCGCCTCGAGATTGGCAAGCCGGTATGATGATCTGCGTTCATTTCGCAGCTTTGTCGACTTCCCTGGTTGCCAAACCAGATCATGTTCTCCATCACTGTGTTTGCATTTGCACACCCGACGTTCATCATCCTCGCTGCAAGGGAGGGTGTTAAGGAAACTGGTGTGTTAAGGAAACTACCAGTTATGGAAACTCAATATTATATTCAGCAGTTAAGGAAATTAGTATCTCGTGTAATTAGTAGTTTCTATTTGTGATTGCACTTTCCTTTTGTATTCTAAGCCTTGTACGTGTATATATAAATTACCTTGTATACAAGATGAATACACAATAAACACATTCTATTCATAAAATACGAAATATAGCAACTACTATAATTTCCTTAACATTTCTTGTAGCACAACGGTGTAGTACTCTCGCTGTGGGTTTCCGGCGAGGTCGCTGCCGACAACTCTTTTTGCATGGAGTCTAATATAGAGAAAGAAAGGCGGTGAGGTGCGGCTGGAGTTGTTCGGATCTGGTGTAAGGGTCAATAAAAGAAATCACCAGTGGTTGCGAGTCGCATATGACGGGGAGCGGCCAGAGGTAACGACTCTCAATGGTGGTGACCCTTTCTGAGCGGCGCTGCCCGATCTTATATTCTTTGTTTGGGTCGTGATTCTAGTGTTTTTGTTGTTTAATTATGTTTATTTCCCGCGTATGTGCGGACATTATGGTTGTCCCCGTTATCGAGGTGGCTATCCCCATTGTTGGGGTGGTTGTCCCTGCTTCGAGGTTAAGGTTGAAGTCGCACTTTAATGTGCGCGTTTTCAGAATTTGTTTCGTGCTTCAGTGTTGTAAGTTCTATTTGTAATAGATGCTTGTCCGATTGGACTAGGAACACCTCTATACAAAATCACTTCGACAAAAAAAACTAGTTGTTCTGCCCATACTTTGAAAGCTTTGCAGTCAACTTTTTTTCAATGCCCTGAACTAGGGATTCTCAAGTTTCTCATTGAAATGGTCATTTATAAATTTCATGCTTAATTATCTGAATTATTTGTCCAGGTGCAATACCCTATATGGAAGCTACAGAAACAAAATCATGCTCAACCTCCATGGTTGTTCAAAGACAGGCATGCAATTATTTAATAGTAGTAACAAAGTACACTCTACTACAGCAGGGAAAAAATCATTGAGAAAGCTTTGTTTTTTTAATAATAGTGATAATGGAATTTAAGAAATTCACAAACCTGGTCATCAATGGCAATGACATGTTTTCAGGTGTTGGAGAAAGATCACCCGAGCCCCCCTGATAGTTCACAAAAGATAGTTAAAATGGAATTTAAGAAATGCACAAACATTATTGGAAAATGAAAGAATTGATGAAATGACATCCAACTTGTGAAAAATAGCTTTTGAAAGAGTTCCATACTGTTGCGAAACTCATCCAAATCCTTTGTGACATTGTTCATCATTTTTTCATAGTCTTTTGTGACACCGTTAAGCCTTTCTTCATAGTCCTTAAAAAATGAAGAACATGATTGATAGTTAAGATGTTTTCTAGTCATCTACAATAACCTACACACAAGCTACGAATCATTTGAATTTTGACAACACATATAAATTAGGGTCCCCAAATTTTGATGTCACTAATTTACCAAGTGTCAAATATAGGAGACACTTATAAAATATACGTCCCTAAATATTTAAATTGACAACAGTTGTTGTTTGCGTCCTCAATTTTAACTTTAGCAACACTTATGAACTATGTGTCATTCGATTTGAATTTTGACAACACTTATAAATTAGTGTCTCCAAATTTTAAATTTGGTAATTTGGAGACACTTGTATGTTATGTGTCTCAAAATTTTAAATTTGGCAACGCTTGTACATCATGTGTCTCTAAAATTAAAATTTGGGGACGCTTTTTATTAATGTCCGTAAAAAAGTATTGTTATAAACCCACTTTGTTGTATAATAATAATAATAATAATAATAATAATAATAATAATAATAATAATAATAATAACTGCCCCGTGACCATCCAATACAATTGTACAATAAAATACATACTAGGAAAGCTTAGGCAACAAAATGCTACAAATTAAAATTAATTAGTAATTGTTTATAGCTAGCCTGCGCGCAGCGAGCAGGTGCGGCGACGGCGACAACGGCGGTGCGGCTGGCTCCGGCGGTGGTCGCCGGGTTGGCAGTGAAAATGGGTTCGGGAGGTGAAATGGGTTTGCGAGAGGTGAAAATGGTTTTGAGGGAGGTGAAAATATGGTACAGTGAAAAATTAGAAGAAAATGGTTTTAAAAAAAGTAAAACCATTTAGATATTGATTTTTAAAATGGTTTGTTGCTAGTTTGTTGGTGATCATTAGCCTACGTGACAGCCTATGTGGTATTATGTTAACATGTTGTTGCTTACCTGAGCCAACAGAATAGATCAAATATCTGTCATTGAATCAAGTATTCTACTGCTTTGTGAAAGCGTTAACATAATCTAAATTGATAATGATAATTAGTTGATAATGATAATCTATCAAATTTATTGTGAAGAACGATGTCTATTTGATCTGCAACATCAACTAAAATTGTTGAATGATAATTTGATTGATTAGCCTCGTAAAAATGCACAATAAAGTGACATAGTGACACAATTAAGTATATTAATTATATAATCATATAATTAAATTGTTATAAATAACATCTTGATTTTTTATTTATAAAATCTGAAATTAATATTAATGGAAATATTTATATTATTTAGAGAAACTAGTTCATGCGTCATGCTCATAATGCCATATTTAATGAAATACTTCCATATTATTTATAAGAGATTGCATAAAAATAAACAGAATGTAAATAAAATACAATAACTTGAGCGAACGACTTGCTCATAATAGTACATACATCTAACGATCAATAATTGAGAAGCAATGTTATTGCTGATATATTCAATTTCTAAAGAAATCTCTATAACTTAAAAAAAAAATAAAGTGGGATTTAGTAAAAAAAATTAAAATTTACCAACACTTACATTAAAAAATATTTTTATAACATCTTAAAAATATTTTTATACATCGACAAAATTGTTAAAACTTATTTAATATGGATTATTTATAATTAAGAAATTATTCGTGCAATGATTTTTTAATTTTAGTGAAATTATTTGTTTTATAATATTTAGCCTTTTTTATTAATTAAATGTTGGTTTGCATCTTCGCTCCGTAAAAAGTATTAATTTATAAACCCACTTTGTTGTATAATAATAATAATAATAATAATAAAAATAATAATAATAATAATAATAATAATACAGCATCAACACTCGTAGTTTACACTTATTAACTTTTTATCATTTTTATTTAATTAGTGACCATCAAAAAGAATAATAGAATAATACAATTGTACACCGAAATGATGTGACATAAAATACATTTTGTTGCAAAACATCACCGTAGCTCCACTGGGCGCTTTATCGAAATAGGAAAGAAATTTTAAATTAAATCTATATGTATATATGTTTTCAATTTAATTTCAACATTATGGCTTAGTTAAAAACAATACAAATTCTAATGGAAATTAATTAGTAATTGTTAACTTGATGTATCTGTATCTTGTTAAGAAGACATGTTAAGGAAACTACCAGTTATGGAAACTCAATATTATATTCAGCAGTTAAGGAAATTAGTATCTCGTGTAATTAGTAGTTTCCATTTGTGATTGAACTTTCCTTTGTATTCTAAGCCTTGTACGTGTATATATAGATTACCTTATACACAAGATGAATACACAATAAACATATTTTATTCAACACACAATAAACATATTCTATTACGAAACTATCATGGTATCAGAGCCCTAATTGTGGGTTTCTCTGGTTGTGCAAGACACAACTCTGTCATCTTTGGTTGTGCGAGACACAACTCTGACCTCTCTGGTTGTGCGAGTAACAACGCTACCAAGCCCCTGCACACCCGACGGAGAACATCGCGGTCTCCATCTGTCATGCCGTCGCCAGTTGTTCTCCACATCACCGCGATTCGCATCATCGCGTCGCATCTCTCGTCTGTCCGCTCTTTGAATACGCCGCTGCATTCGCTTACGCTACACGTCACCGCGTCGCGCGCCGGCCACCGCATCGCCGTCGCCACCGCCGCCTGATTGGCGTCCTCCGCCATCAAACCTCTGATTGTGAATCAACTACGCGTCAGATCTAATCTTCGCGACTTTCTCTGCCGCTCTGCCGTCCCTGGTCCGCCGTTGCCTCGCCTTGCTTGCTTTGCTGCGTTGCGTCGCGGCTGCTGCCCGCGTCTCGCCATCATCGCTCCATCGCTCGCGCCCTCGTTGTTGTTTCGCCGGTCTTTCGCCGCTGCTGCTCCACTGGCATTCTTGCGCGCCACCGCCGAACATCATGCCGACACTACACTCAGATCGCCATTCGCCGCCGCGCACTTGCATTGCCGCCATTGTGTCCCAGAGACGCTGATCGAAGACGCGCCAGTCCCGGATCACAAGTCGCCGCTGGTCCAACATAGCCTGCCTCCGATTTGTTCAATCTGTTGACTTCTGGTTGTGCGAGATACAACAATCTGTTTGACCTCTGGTTGTGCGAGACACAACAATCCGATTAGTCGTTCTGTCGACTCCGTTATCTGCTATCTGTCGTCGACTATGTCGACCATGCTATCTGCTACCGACTATGTCGATTACGTTGTCGCTCTTGAGTCGACTACGTCGACTCCGCTATCTGTCGTCGAATCCGTCGACTCTGCTCTCTGTATGCCGTCGAATCAGTCGACTTTGCTATCTGTCCGTCGTTGACTCCGTCGACTCTGATGTCCGCTGTTCTACAGTTCCGTTGTTCTGACTCTGCCACATCAGAATCTGTTTCTTGTTGTCTTCGGTGGTCGTTGATCTGTTCCGCAACGAACCTTAGATTTGTCAGGTTTACTGATTCGATTGACAACCTCAAGTTGAACCAACTTGAGTTTGAGGGAAGGTGTTAAGGAAACTGGTATGTTAAGGAAACTACCGGTTATGAAAACTCAATATTATATTCAGCAGTTAAGGAAATTAGTATTTAGTGTAATTAGTAGTTTCCATTTGTGATTAAACTTTCCTTTGTATTCTAAGCCTTGTACGTGTATATATAGATCACCTTGTACACAAGATGAATACACAATAAACATATTCTATTCAGCACACAATAAATATATTCTATTCAGAAACTATCATAATAGTTAATCTTTTAATTTGTAACTATCGAGGCCATAGGTGCCTGGTTTGATCTATTGATGACCATTTCAGCGTCCTTATCTCCTCTTCCACTAACGTTAACAACCACTTTTGCTCCATTAGGCAAACCAGGGCAAAGCTTCTCAAGTATAGCCAGCGCATGAGATGCCTCCATTGCTGGTATAATTCCTTCGAGTCTACAAAGCCTAAGATACTCTGTAACATTTAAGAACAAAAAAAGATGTTCGTATACATTAGAGCACATGCATATATTATTAATCTCTATTGAGTTATTAATTAGTCCTTATTAGTTAAGTTAATGATTCATGAATAATATTTACCTTCTACTGCTTCTTGGTCCGCGACACTGTAAAACTCGGCACGCTTTGTGTCCTTGAGAAAGCTCAGCTCTGGCCCAACAGCTGGGTACTCCAAACTGCACAATATCAGTATCAGAAATTCAATTAGAACCATGGTGGAACCAGAAAATTTCATTAGGGGGTATTAGGGGGGGTGAATTTTACTTAAACTTACATTATTCAGACTATATTTATAGCTTATAGAAAGTGTATCGAGTATAAGGGGAGACGAAAAAAGAGCCGAGAAGCAAGAGAAGTGGTCGGGGGCGAAGTATTACTAGAAGGTCCCGGAGCCGAGGGGCGACCGCCCACCCTGACCCCCTTCTAGTTCCACCACTAGAACCACATATATATAGTGATTACATAGCCCCCTTCTAGTTCCACCACTGGAACCATGGAACCACACACACACACACACATATATATATATATATATATATATATATATATATATATATATATATATATATATATATAGTGATTACATGGCCCCATCAGATCAAATCATGTTGTCTGACTCATATTATGACTCTTATGAAAATAATTGAATGGACGAAGAAAAGTCGAACAACAATTATCCAAAAAAAAAAACGTGTTGATTAACATTACGTATGATGACCTGTGAGGGGCTGCAATTATCCACTGAGCACCGCTATGTGTGCACCTCAATTATTTATGAAGGCACCCCAAAATGCATGTAAATTGATACACTTTTGAGGTACTCTCATAAATAATTGAGGTGCACATAGCGCTTCTCTTATCCACTGCGTCCTTTGGAACCTCGAGGTTTCACTCTCACCATTCAAAACGTGGGTGGAGCAAAACTTAATTAATGACCCACTGGCTAGAGTATATATAGTACGGAACAGCAGTGCCCCAACTATCAATGAAGTGCCCCTTTAGACCATAAAAAGTGCGGTAAAGTTCATTTGACGGCCCACAAAGTACTAAATTAAGGACCAGTGCATATAATCACTGCCTTCTTGTTTAGTAAGGAATGAAGTTATCTATCGGGAGATAACTTAGAGGGAGTTAAAAACTACTATTGTTTGGATACTCGACTTGTTTGTAAGTTACACTAGAACAATTTTGGTATTTAATAGAGATTTTTAAACCCCTATTAAAGGGGATGTTATTAAATAACACCTAATTGATATGAGTTTTAAAAAACCTTTATGTAATACATGTATTAAAAATTAAAACATAATACATTTTCACATGACATTTAATAACACTCTATTTAATAGGGGTTTTAAAACTTCTATTAAAGGCCAAAAATGTTCTAGTGTTATTTCCAACTTACATTTTAGGGTGTGAGATATCTCCTCAACCCCTCATATGGAGTTATCTCCCAGGAGTTGTGGACACAATTACTCCTCATTAATGACTCATTTATTATCTATCTCTTTCTTATTTGAAGGCTATTTATGTCAATTCATATTTTTTATTGTTTAAAAATTTGAAACTTCTTTACTAGTTTAATGTTGAACCAAACATTAAAATATTAACTCCGAGGAGTTAACTCCATTGTAAGTTAGCAAAAACGAACCAAACGAAACCTAAGTGACAAGTCATTATCAATAATTTGTGGCCAAAAAGAAAGTCATTATTAATAATATAATTTCTTAACTCACCCTACTCCAATTGAGTGAGGCCAAAGTATTTGTCCCTCCTCATCTTGCAAAAGGTAACTCATGGTACCATGGTACACTCCCACATCCCCTCTAGCAAGTGTGGCCGAGTGCTTCCCTGAATCTAGCCCAAACCCTGCAGCCTCAACCCCGATCAACCTCACATCCTCATCTCCCAAGAACTCATGAAACATTCCCATGGCGTTCGAACCGCTACCAACGCAGGCGACTAGAACATCTGGTTTGCCTTCCCATTTCTCCATGGCTTGCCTCCTTGTCTCCTTTCCTATCACGGATTGAAATTCTCTAACCATGCTTGGACTTGGGTGAGGTCCTACCACCGTCCCGGACAAGTAGTAACTGGTGTCTAAGCTCCCTACCCATCTTCGAATAGCCTCCGATGTCGCATCTTTGAAGCTTCCCTCCACAGATTCCACCTGAAAAAAATAGAGGAATGAAATGTAATTAAACAACTATCTTTTGAGGCCCTCTTAGATTGAACATGTAAATGTAATTTATTACTTTAGCACACATTTTACTGCAGTAAAGATTTTGACTTTTTAATTACCACTCCCATAATATATTACCGACTCTGAAAAAAGAAAGAAAGAACACATTTTTCTTGAAGTGATGATCGTGTTTAATTGATTAACACATGCATATACTCCTTGAGTTGTAGTCGTACTACATTCTTTCAATCAATAGAAACGTCCGAGGCATTAATTGCGCTAGAATGAAAAGGTTATTTTTCTTGCAGTGATCGACCGTGTTAGATGTACGTACATATTCTCCCTAGGTTGCACATTTTTTCGGGTTTTTCAAGAAATAAGGTGGGTTTACTTTTTTATTCATCAAATAAGGGGTTACTTTCAAATTACAAAAGTAATATATAACTCATTTTCAAAATGAGCTATTGATGATGAGGTGGATGTATGGCGTGGTATGGATGATGATGTGGAATGAACTTGTATGAATAACTCATTTTAAGAAGAAGTTATCTATACAAAATACTAAAGTGTATGAATGACTCATTCTCAAAAAGAGTTATTTGTTCAACTCAAATATCACACGCATGTATCGAGGTGGAGAACTCATACAAACGACACCTGCGTATCGAGATAGACAACGTGCGTCTCGAGATGGACAACCCGCGTCACGCACATATCTCGAGGTAGACAACCCGTGTAAACGACACGCACGTATATCGACGTGGACAACCCATGCAAATGTCATACACGTGTCTCGAGGTGGATAACCCATGCAAACGTCACACACGTATCTCGAGGTTGACAACTCATGGAAACACCATGCACATATGTCAAGGTGGACGACCCATGCAACCTCGTGCAAACCATTTAAACGTCAGACACTTATCTCGAGGTAGACAACTCATGCAACCTCGCGCAATCCATGCAAACCATGCAAACGTTACACACGTATATCAAGGTGGATAACCCATGTAAACAACACGCATGTATCTCGAGGTGGACAATCCACGCAAACGTCATGCGCTCTTCGAGATACGTACCACGCATGTTATGCACAAAAACCTATTTTGTGCACATTCATTTTTTACGTTGATCCTGCATGCCATTGCATAGGGCCGGGTGTCATTTGGAGTGACATTCTAAATTATAATTGTGTTTGATGTAGGTAGCAAGAGTGATCTGAAAAAGTCCTAAATTATAATTATGTACCTGGGCGCCAAGTAGTTTCATTTGAGAGACATTGAAGGGTTGTTTCTGCATATCTTGAGTGCCCATGAAAATTGTGCAATCCAAGGCGAGCTTAGCACAAGCAGCGGCGGTGGCAACGCCATGCTGTCCAGCTCCGGTAGCAGCGACAATACTAGTTCTTCCCATTCGCATGGCGAGCATCGCTTGCGCGATGCTGTTGTTGATCTTGTGAGCTCCCCCGTGGTTGAGATCTTCCCTCTTTAGATACAACTCCGGGCCTTCACCGTTCTCGTTCTTGTAGTGATTTGTGAGTCTCTCGGCAAAGTACAAAGGCGTCTCCCGTCCCACATAGTCTTTGAGTGCCGTCGCCAATGCTTCCTAAATAAATAAATTGATCAAGAACGTTTTTCTTAATATAAACAATCACGTACTATAAGAACTTTGAAAACAAAATTGAAATTAATTACTTGTCATTTTCAAAAAAGTCTTTTGACAGTTCAATTGTGTTTCCAACCACAAACTGAAGGCAACAACAATTATATTTCCAAAAATAATGCTATATACTAAGGTTTGATTGCTATATATAAAATCCACTTTAATCCTTTATTTTTTAAAATATGTGCTTTAATCACCAATTGATTGGGTGACCTAATGATTTGGTATGGGTTTAGGAGTAAGAGGTTATGTGTTCGACCCCGGGGCAAGTTGTTTCTTGCTTATCAAAAAAAATGCGCTTTAATCTTTGTGTTCTTTCAACAAAATATATAGGCATCAACAACATACTTTAATATTTTTTATCAAAATATTATTTTTATTATCTTTTAGTTTTGATGAGGCATTCCTTGTCAAAGGCAAGATTGAGGTTCGACTCATGTTGGAGTGAAGGGGTTTTAATTAAATTGGTTTCTTTTATATATATATATATATATATATATAACTTTCAAATATATGTATAATTTTAAAAATAATATAGATTTAAGTATACTAATGAGACTAAGTCGTAATTAAATCTTGGGAAAATTTGCAATTTTGTCCCAACATTAAAAGTAGTTAGGACATCAAATACACAATTTTTTTTTTTTTTTTTTTGTGTTAGTTACGCCTCTTAAATTACATAAAATACATGATTTGAGGTGCGTCAATCGAGAAAACTACCAAAATACAGTTGGAATTAAATTAATAACTAATTAACACAATCTGTCAAAACATCTCAGGCGAAATGGATGAGGCCTCACTTGCTAAAAACGAAGTTCCTTGAGTCACGTTAGAATTGATTACCAAAAAAGAAATTAACACCATCCAATACAAACCTGAAACTCTGGATCCCTAACAGCAGAGTAGAACTCTGCCTCAAGCTTGCCCAAGAAACTAATCAGGGTCTCTGGCACATACTTCCCTCCATACTTCCCAAACTTCCCACTATAATTGTTCACTCCTACTACTCCTTTGTTTAACTCTTCATGGTCTAATCTTTCCAACTCTTTAGGTGAATCAATCACCAAAGAATTATGGGTCCTAACTACCGTACTCGACGTCGCCGATGAACGGACTGCGGATCCTCTAAGCATAAGGGGATGATTAACACTTAGTCTCGAAGGATTAATGGAGCTTGTATTATTTTCTCCAAAGTTCATGCGAGAGCAAGGAGCATAGACACCGAGGAATTGGAGACTCAGAAACATTTGGTAGTGCTAGCTAGATCGATCTTTTTTTTTTCTTTTATCACAAAGAGAGAGAGAGATATTGTTGGTTTGATGTCTTTGGTCTCCAATTCTTGATGCTTATATAGATGAAATTAACATTAGTAAAAAGTGCTACTTACTTTCCACGGTTGCAAGAAATTAATGGGGGTTTGGTGGTGGTACCATGTTTTGTTCTTTAAATTTGACACGTTAAATAGGAGTTAATATACAAATATACAATAAAAACGTGTACAAAAACAAGGGGGTCGTGCTTGATGACTCAGGTTCATGTGGTGTCGAATTCGTGCTTGCAAATATACAATAAAGACGTGTACAAAAAAAAAGGGGTCGTGCTTGTTGACTCAGGTTCATGTGGTGTCGAATTCGTGTCTTTATTATGGAGTTACGGTCCTTTGAAATTATTGAGGGGAAATTTAATTTGCTGCGACGACGTAATGGTCCGAATTAGCCAAAGGTTCGTTGAGCTTGAGATATTGGATGGCTTAAACCTAAAAAATAAAAATAAAAATAAAAAATGACAACGTGCACAACAAAACTCACAACCTGCAAGAATTCTTGATTTCACCTCGATTAACAAGCCATACACATTTCGAGGTACATAACGCGGTCGTGATGTGGGTTTTGTTGGGCGTTATATTGATATATAGTGTTGGAATACGTGATTCATATTTAAAGTTATGTTTTGATATTTTGAAAGTTTAATTTATGATTTGATTTAACAATAAATCTATTTAAATTCATGAGTCCTGACTCATAGAGGGTGTAACGGCCCAATATTTTTTAATCGCATTTATTTGTAAATTTGGAACTAGGATGCCAGCCCAGGTCCATGTGGACACCGTGGATAGGGTTAGGACACCTTAGGCTAGACAAAATAGTTATTTTTGCTTGATGGTTGTTTTTATTGCGGTGTTTAAATTGTTAATTTTCATATTGAATTGCATGTGTGTACTAGTATGTTATTATCGAGTGAGATCATGTGCTGAGAGTTTGCCTTAAAAAGCGCATCGACACGGGTATCGGATAAACGTAGTACGGGTACACCAAGTTTTATAACACTGTGACGACCCCAATTCCCCATAAAACTGGGCCCCGCCTGGCCTAAACCCACGTGGACTCTCGAGTCATTCCTCGCAAAGTCAACGCAGGTCTAATCAGCCTCCAAAAGCTACTTACTTCTTTAAACTTATATTTTCATGTTGAGTTATTAAATTATGTCTTTTACAGAGTAGATTGATAGCGGAATTTCAACTTAAGACAAGATTAAATAACTCAGATTTAAATAAAAGTAGAACAACCTACAGTGTGGAACCCTGAAATCAATAGATAAACAAGCATATCCTATACTACTCGATCCCAATATGTCACAGTGTGATAAAAAACAGTAATAATATACAATAATTACAACCAAAAATGACAAAACATACTATCGTGCAAGGTAGGAACCGCTCCAAAAGTCCTCAAAGAAAGCCACCAATCACCGGTCCTTTCCCATTGCTCGTCTCTGTCCGCTCCGCACCCACCATCACAAATTAGATGGCCAGTATAGTAAAATAGAAAGTAATAACTAGAAGGATATAAACAGTAATTCATGAGTCATTTACAAAAAGTCCAAATATAATGCGGGTATGTAAAGACAGATAAAAAGAGAGAAAATGCATGATAAACAGACTAATAGATATTCACAACGAAAACTGAGTGCTAAGGAATCAAAAGAGGCATACTAAGTGGTCTTAAATCCACAATAAACCACAACAATTCAGTACTCGGGAAAACACACGTTTGGTTGGGTAGTTGCATCCCCGCAGGTAGTGTTCACGTTAACCCAACTAGCTATAATCCCAGAAGTACCTTCCCGACACACTTAGGCCATAGACACTCAACCAAGGAATAAATAATAGAATTCCAACAAAAAAGCATTTATCAAACAAGACAATAAATATGAAATATGAATTACTATACATTCCCTTAACTAGTTTACTTACTTACTTACTTCGGACACACGCTAATTCCTCATCGCGGCTCGGACACGCTTCCCAAAACAAATACGCGAACACCCAAGACCTTCCATTAGGTTCGTGTGGACCTATAACATGTTTTAGACCAAATTATAGTGTTTTGGAGATTTTGGAAAATTTCTACTTTATGTACTGCCAGGGAAATTAGCGCGCTAATTCTGACATTGACGTGCTAATTTCTACATTAGCGCGCTACCTTGTACATCTAGCGCGCTAATTTACAAGGTAGCGCGCTAACTCTGATATCTAGCGCGCTAAATTTCTCACCTAGCGCGCTATGCGCAGAAAAAACCAGAATTATGCATTTAGAATTCTGGGTTTCTTCCACACATCGACCATGGTGATTGTGACGGCCCCAGTTCCACTACCCAAACTGGGCCTCGCCCGGCCTAGACTTACGTGGACCCCGAGTCAATCCTCGCGAAATCAACGCAAGCATAGTTACCCTTCCTAACCATATTTCATTATGTATCGTGAGTTATTCAGATTTTTAAGTTATCAAAGTTTATGCAGAAGCGATTTCAACTTAAACAAATCTAAACAGCTCTACACAAATCAGTCAGGACCACCTAGAGTGTGGAAAACCCCGCATATACTCCATGTCCTAAAATATCTCACAAAACCCATATATCCCATATGACAAAAATAATATACATAAATAATACAAAACGTACAAAAATGTGAGAGGGCAGGCCACTCCAAGTCCTCACAGTAGATCTCCTAGCACTGGCCAATTTCCCTTACTCGATTGCGCATCTGCACTCAGTTAAACACGAGAATAACGAGTCCAGGTAAGTAATGCCAGTATGATACTAAACAACATTTCAAAATAAATAAATCAGTCTATATTCATGCGAGATAGAAAAAAGGTATGAAGAACACATGAATAAATAAAAAACTGTAAATAAATCAAAAGCAATCGATACATGAGTGTCCAAGAATGCAAACAGAGAGGCGCAAGTAGTCACGACAAATAGGTCGTTGAGTCTTGGAAAAACATCAAGACTCGGGTTCTAGGACTTGGTACACTCACAAGCCCTAAACCCACGAGATAGTGAGACTTCCTGAAACAACCACGCTAAGAAGTCACACCCTGTCAAAATCAGTATCCAGTGGAGCGCATCCCGAGGTCATGACTCTGGTATGTTACCTTAGCCAGCCACTCCTTCCAAGGACCACCGTTGACTCACTTGCCCCCGGACAACTCAATCAGAATGAAATTCCCAAGGATAGATAACAAGCAATGAACAACAATATTCAATAGCTTAAAATTAAATACTGTGCATTTCCTAGCTGGTTTACTTACCTCGATTCACACGCTTATTCCTAACCTAACCGGCCTCTCGACACTCCAAAACGCGTTCTCGAACCTCCGTATCTCTTCCTTATATTTTATGATATCATTTAGTATCAATTCAAGTCCAATATCCTTGGTTTAGAACTCTTAAACCATACAAATACTGCGGCCAAAGTACGCTCGAGAACTATTTCTAAAAATAATACTTTATAATAATTTCAAAGTATTATCAACTAGCCCACTAGAGTTACGGTTTTAACTCTAAAAACCTCATAATTTGTCATGACAACCAAGAAGGAACTTGTAGTACTCATGACGTACTTTCCATAGACTCTAAGAATACTCAAATCGGATCATAAACAGAGAAGTTACAAATTTTCTAATATGACATGTCAACTTGACAAACTTTATTTATTTTCAACTAGAAAATGTCTCCAAATCAATATTTTCGCAATTAAATCCTCAAAACTCAATAATAAATGCCACGAAACCACTCGATACCAACACCAAAATATTTCCACGGCTCGTGGAGTCAAATATCAAGTATAAAAACATCTCCAAAATAGTTATCAACTGAATTGCATTAATTCAAATCATCAAAACCCTAACCCACGTCGGTGAAATTTATCCCAAATTGACGCAAATCAATCCAATACACCAATTAACGACCCGCGAAAGAAATTGAAAAATCACGAGAATTCAAATTGAGTTGAGAAAAAATGCCCGACATTAAGATTTTACCAAATCACAGACGAAATACCTCGTTTCTGCCGCGGAAACTTAGCTCGAATTGACCGTCTTGCGATCCTCTTTGATTTTGCGGAAAGAAAATCGGGTGAAAATCGGATGTCGGGTGCTCCGCGAGCGAAAACCCAAATTGAGGGTTTAGGGACGAACCAACTGATCGTTTCAATGGAAACCAAATGAGTTTTTTATTTTCATTTCATGTTTTATATATATTTATATATAAACATAATTATTTATTTATTTATTAATTCTTGAATTTCCTATTTTGACGTGTTTTGATTTTTGGTGCTCGTTTTCGATCCCGTTTTCCACCAAATTGAACTAAACTCTCGACAAAATAGTCCATCTTCATAAAATGTCCAAAATACTAGTTTTGGTCATGCCAAAACCCCAAAAATCTTAACTTCGTCCATGACATACCCAACTCTCACAAACTAATTCTCTTGTCATATTTAACCAAGCTTACACCAAATTAAACTCAATCTCAACCTCGACTACTGCCAATTAACACGAAACTCGAGGTAAGATCTTACCTACAAATTTTTGAAATTAATTATTTTAAATTGTTCAATCTTTTGTCTAATAAATAATACAAGCATCACACAAAATAACATACCTCGGTGTCTACACCCGAGATTTTGACATACGGATCACGACGAGTGGGTCCCACATACGACCCTGAAATGACATGTGACACGAGTTAGATTTTTAGGGTCGTTACAGTCTTCCCAACTAATTAGAATTTTGTCCTCGAAATTGAAGCAATTCACAAAGGAAGAATTTAAGGCCCAAGGCCATACCCGCCCAAAGCCATACCCTACTCTGGGCTTGGCTCATCCGAGACGAGCTGGGCTCTTTCGAGACCTCCAGGTAGTGTGGGACTCAACTACCCACACCATCTATGTCCTCCCCCTAATATATGCTAGGGAAACATCCTCGAAACATATATTGGGAACAGTCTTTCGCCTCTCTAGACTAGAACACGCGCCCTGGGGGTTTAAGTACGCATGTTTGGCGAGTCTGGTATCATTGACCTGGTCCACCGTCTCTAACATACACATCCTCAGTATATCCGTGAGAATCTCTAACACACACATCCTCAGTATATCCGCGAGAATGTGAATCAGTCTCTTTCACTGTCCGTCAGTCTCTCTAGTCTAGTGGGTTTCAAACTCAACTCATCGACCAAGCGACCGGAAATAAAAGATATCGTAGCACCAAAATCTAACATAGTGTACATAAAACGACTGCAAATATAAAGCATACCCTCTATCAGGTTACGGGTAGTAGTCGAACTTGGCTCGGCAACAGCATGAACCTGCTCCCGGCTCTGCTGTGGCTGCCCTATGCCTAATCGTGGACACGTACTGGCGAAGTGACCTGGCTGTCCGCACTCCTAACAAGTACGCTGAGATCCCGATCCAAATGGAACACTCTGTCCCCGTCCATACCTCTCGCTCTCGATCATCGCCTCGCCTTGCCTTTGCCGCACCCTCGGTCTCTCGATATTCTTTGTCGTTGAGAACGATGGTGCCGACAGCTGTGGTGTGCTGATATAACTCTGTACTGGAGCAGATGGTATTACACCAATTTAAGACCCTAAATAGCTTACATATGTATAAAAATATCTAAGTCAAATTAATTGAATCAATTGATTACAAATGCCTATAGTTGGATGAAAAAATTGATGTCAAAGATTTGCTTCGAGATTCACACTAGAATGAAATCATAAGAGATTTAAGTTGGGAATTTGTGTCAACAAGGTGGAAGTTAGTGGAGTAGGAGTTAACAAGGACTATTAGATTAACCTCAAGATACGCGAAGACAATTGATTCTAACATAACTTATATATAGCTAAGTTAGTGGAAAATCTCTTCATGCAACAAGAACAAAGTTTGTTCTTGAGTTGAAGTGCTGGAAAATTCAGCATGAACTAGGAGGAAATGGAGGCCATCTACTAGAGGAATCAAGCTAGGAAGATCAAATCCAAGAGTTCATCATCTTGGTACAAAAACCCACTATTTACTTGCTTAAGTTTATGAAATTTATACATGGAAACTCAAGTTTTGGGGGTTTTGTGCAAAATAAATTTCAAAGATTAAGCTACTGTTTTTCTTGTATAAATTAGTGGTTAAACTGATTTTCATGATCAATAATAGTTTCAAACTAGTTTTAGCAAGAAATTGGGGTTTCTTGAATTCTTGATGTATGCATGTTAGTTCTTAGCAAATCTCTTGACCTAACCTCTGTAAATTGAGCATAACGCGCTCATACGAACTCTAAATGAGATGGATCATACGCCTTTGGAAAGCTTACCCAAAGATCTACAACTTTGTTTACTAGAGAAAATTTGAAATTTAAACTCATTCTAGCTAAAAAAATGCTCCACAAGTAGGCTATTGAAATGCTAATACGAAATTTTTAGAATGAACTTTAACAAGGCATAACTCTCTCAATTCCAACCGGAATAAGCTCATCTTTTAGTATGTTGTTTTTAGTTACACTTTCTGCCTTGTGACCAAGAACCATGAGTTTTGGGGCTATAAATTTGGAGAAATGATTCTTACGATATTGCTGGTCAGATTTGATTCCAATTTGAGCTATTTTAGTAAAAGTTTGGTATCTCTTTCGTTTTAAATCGAATGTTTACAAACCAAACCTTTTTGGAAAGCTAAGACATAGATCAAAAACTTTCTTTTTAGGTGTCTTCGATGATTTGAAATTTATAATAGTCTAATTTGCGCTGCAAAATATGATCCCAAATTGAAATTTGAAACTTTTTTAATCTTTAAGGGGTTGTTCTGGGGAATAGAATATTAAAATTAATTTAAACACCTTAAGTCACTCTCAAACATTGGAAATAGATCCTGGGGGACTCGGATGCTATGGTACGGTAGTTGGGAGCGTAGGAGGGTCGGGTTGGAGAGTTCGGGGAAGTCGGAGCGCGTATTGAGGTGTGTAAAACCCACGAGAATGCTTCACAGAATTCAGTTCATTTTTCTTATATATTTTATGAGTGTCGACTGTTTTATTTCTCCATTTTATTCAATTGCAAATTATATTGTGTTATCATGATTCATTGTTGTTTTGTTCATGTTGAATAACCATGCTTTATGCATAAATTTTGGAATTATTTGAAGACCGGTTGAGTTGGTTCACCGAGGTTTTTCTATGAAGACCAGTTGAGTTTGTTCACCATGGTTATGTGGTGTTTTTTTGTGGGACATAATGATTTACTAGTTGAGTGGTTCATTGAGGCTTTAGAACACGCATATAGGAGTGACTGATTAATCGATTGAGTAGTTCACCGAGGTTATCTGTGTTTACATCTCTGCTTACTTATATACCTGTTGTTCTATTTTCTGATTATTTACCTGCTGCTTTGGTTTTGTATTGTCATACATTTATGGAAATATTTATTTCTGTTGCTAGATAGCATACTTGTATGTCTTGTAATTTTATTTGATTTTTTATTGAATATTGTGTGGACTTCTCTAGGGATTTTACTCACTGGACTTGTCACTGTATTTGTTGGGTGACTGAGTGCAGATCCTTCTACGAGTAGCGGCAATGGGAATCTTAGACGACTTTCTTTTTTTGCTGATAGTCTTAGACATACTCGTAGGTGTTTATATTTTGATATATTTTGCTATATTTTGGGTATCAGGGAACTATGAGAGACACTGTACATGTATATAACTATTTTTGTATATCTTGTTGCTTTATATACATGGTACTTTATTTTTGGGTTTTTCACTACTTAGAAATTGTGATAATATGCATAAAATACTCATATATTTAAAGAATTCCGAGTAAAATGATAATGAAACTTGATAGTTTAACTAACTAGCATAACAAATTCATTAGTAATTATATGAAGAATAATTGGCTAAGCTAGTGTTAGTTGAAAACATGTAAACAACCAGTTAGGTCGCAAGATATCATAGATAAGCAGGCCATGACGTGGCAGGGCTTGGTGACGTCTGATGTGACATGGTGTTGCCCAGGGTTGTCTCAGGATTTGGGGCCGTCACATGGTTTTTTAAAATTTTTACAAATATTCAACGGGTGTGAAAGGAATTTTACAAATAGCTACCTTTAATTTAATGTGTATATTGGAATGTGCATGTACAACATATATAGTGAAAGTAAGTTGTGTGCATAATGGTTTAATTTTATCCAGTGGCGGAACCAGAAAGTCATGTTAGGGGGCGAACTTTAACCTTAACTTTTTTTCCAAACAAAAAATATATTAATATGAAAAACTAAGCATAAGGAAATTTTTTTTGACAATGCTACACTCAAGACAGTTTAAATACGTCATTTTTTTGACAATGCTACACTTGTTATCTATATATGGAGCGTGTGTCGACCATAAAGGGGACGAGAATGACAAATAAATTAATGGAGAGAAGGACGAATGCGTAGGGGTACTATAGGGGGTCCAGTGGGTTAGGGCGGCCCCCTGCTCCCCTCCCCTTAGATCCATCTCTGATTTCATTTGATGTCTCCAAAGAGACCGCATATGAGGTTTAATTAAATACACTAAGGCCTCGTTTGGTTTGTTTTTACTAACTTACAGTGCGAGCGAAGTTAACTCCTTGGAGTTAAATCACAGTGGAAGATCATATTTTCATGTTTGGTTCAACTTTAAACTTTCAAGGAAGTTGCGAATTTTTAAATAATTAATTAAATATATGAATTGACATAAATACCCTTCAAACAAAAAAGATTGATGTGGATATATAATAAAAGGTAATTAATGAGGGGTGGTTGTGTCCACAAACTCTTGAGATATAACTCTCCTAAAAGGGGTGGGAAGATAACTCTCACCCTTGAGTGTGAGTTGAAAGATAACTTGAAGGGAAGTTGGCAACCAAACAAGATTAGTTTCAACTTCCCTCCAATTCATCTCCCAAGAGTTAAGTCCAACCCTAACTAAACAAGACCTAATTATAAGATACATGAAATACATAGTCGCAATGAGATATAACACATCCCAATTAACTTGACTCCTACATAGTCGATATATTGGTCGAGGTGGATCTAGCATTTTCATCAGGAAGAAAAAGTTTCATGGAATACATAATATATAAATTTTAGACCTTTAATTGATACTCCCTCTGACAAAAAAAAAGTCGTTTTAACCAAAAAATACAAATTGATGTAGCCTTAATTATGAGTGGAATTTACATATATGTCTTTTGACATAAAATAAATTGAAGAATTAAACAATCATAAATGTTTGAGTTGTATAAGGGTAAAATAGGTAAAAAAAGCAATAAATACACTCTTAAATTTCAAAAAGACTTATAATTTTGAAAGAGGAGTTATTGCTAGAACGTCTTATAAAAATGACTAGAGGGAGTATTTTTTTTCAAAATTAGAGGGAGTAGTAAGTCTAAGTCTATCATGGATTTTCGAAGAATAACTAATCCGGGTCCACATAGAATATTAGGCTTAATTAGAGTTTATGAGTTTATTATGATCCACTAAACTCTTATGGGTCTATTATACTAGTTTGGCTTGTCTACTAAATATCAGTTGATGCGATCTGATTTGAAGTCATGACGAAGGAATTTTTTTTTTTTATGAAGTTTGATATTTAACAGGTTTTGAATTTAGTTTATTTCTAAATAAGTTTAGAAAGAAATTAAGAACCTTCTTTAGTATATTATTATTTATATTTTAAAGATATTTCTAAGTAATTAGAAGTTTCTTTTTAAAAAATGGAAGGTTATTAGAATTTAGGAAGGTTAATAGAATTTAGAAAGTTTATTATTTATTTAGTTTCTATTTTCCAATCTTAATGTATCCTATATAATTAAGGTCATTCTACTAATGATAAAGGGAGTTGAATTTTGAGGTTTTCTTTATGAGAAATTTGCATCGTTGTGTGTGAGAACTTATCAATATCCTTGTGTTGGGTTGTGACATTCATGATCTTATCAATTGGGCCCATTTTCCAAATGGACCACCACGGGGGCCGATGCAGGCCCACAACTTGGCCTACCAGCGCCAGCTGTGTCCCACATGCCAACTCATCTACCATTTAATCATTATTAACCTCATATTACAACAATTGTTACTGAACTCAAATCATCTACCTATAAGATCAAGTTAATCCCAAATAAACCATAACGGAAGTCTTTTATCATGACCATCAACAGTATAGAGTCCTAGTGTATCACTCACAATCCAAAATCCCAAAATAAAACAAACTTAAAAGCCTGGCTAAACGTCTTTGAATCACAAGTATTCCGGTAACTTGCCTTTGCCCATGCTCGTACTAGGATCTGCACTCAAGCCATCACAAAAAGATAGATGACGAGTCCATAGTGAGTATTCCCAAGGAAATTAAGTGAGCAATAGGGAAAGTAAATACTGAAATTTAAACAAAACTATTAAATAAGCATGCGGAAATAAAAACATGCAACTATGCTCATCGCATGCATATGTAATATTGAAAGCTCAAAATGTGTGTTCCTAGCCCCTAGGGCCAGACTAGCGCCATACTTCGGACTCCCTACAGACTACTGCCGGCGAGTAACACTCAAGCAAGGCCAATATCTGGATCCGCTAGGTGGTTGGCGTGGAACCTACGACGCACCCACACGTGCTCGTCACAACTCTCGGGTAGCCCTATTCACCGAGATGACACACGTGCTATGACTTAGTGGACGCACACACAGAAATGGCATGGAGGGAGAGCCTCAATGTCCGTCCATTACAACATACCAGGAATAGAGTAATGAAAGATAGAACATGAATCCAAAAGCAAAATAAAGTACTGCTCAAGCAATTTCAGTTGGGATACTACACACCTCACACCGCACTTCGTGTCCAGTCGCTAACCCCCGGTCCGCTCTGCCTAGTCCGGCATATCCCAAGTTACCGTCCGTAATGACCTATTTCCATGTATAGTTGATGTTTAGTCATTTAGATGTGTTTTAAGTCATTTTACACAAATAATGTCAAAACAGTCGGATCTAGCGCGCTAGGTCTGGGAATTAGCGCGCTTAATTCCCAGTTAGTTATACATTTTTCGTCGGGAAGAACATTAGCGCGCTAATCGCGATTTGGACAACAATAAGCTGAAAATTTCTGGGTTTTACCCAACCTCACCAAACCAACAACAACCACAACACCAACAACACAACTTTAAAACACTAGAAACCTATCTAACAACAACTCAACATCTACCAAAACATCACCAACACCTCTAAAATTAGGATTAAAAGATAGAGGAAGTGGAGGTTTATGTGATTGTCACCTTGCTTTTGGTGTTTTCACCCATCCAAGCTCCACAAATCACTAAGTTTGATCCTCTAAACCCTGATTTTTGCTCTTCAAATCTTGGATAAGAAAATGAGGAGAGAGAAAATGTGGTGGTTTTGAAATCAAACTTGACTTATATAGGTGACTTTGCATCACCACTCACTTGTGCATCTTTAGGCCATCCAAAGACCTCCATTTGCTTCTATTCTAACCTCTCATGACTCTGATTGCGAAACAGATAGCACACTCATCCTTGTATTTAACTCAAAATATGGTGTTTCAGGTGTTTCGACGCCCAGTTTCTCGTCTCAAACCGCGACATACGCGTACTACCATGTCCCTAACCACCAAATATACATTCCATATTAATTATTTAACCCATTTTATTCATTTTATGTGTGTATTATTTTCTCGGCCTAGTGTTAAGTCAGTTAAACTACTCGGTACCGCGTCGACACGCATATCGAGACGGATACTTAAAACACGGTCTCGTACGTCAAATGTAATATAATAACACACATTGCGATGCCATTTATGCTAATTCACTATAAACATCACAAATTCTGAATTCAACACACAAAAATAACCATTTACCTAGCTCCAGGCGCGCATAAGCCTAACTTCGGGTCCCACGAGCGTCTGAGCTGTTAGCCACATCTGCAACCACTTCATTCTTAACGGAGAATGAAATTCAGGCCGTTACATCAATTAATTCATTGCTTGTAGCGATCTTTATATCTAGCTTATTCAATATCTTTGCTCATGGCGCTCCAATTTATCGTTATATCTCTTTTTCTTGTTTTCTTTTTGTTTTTTGATTCTAAAACTTGGAGTCCGGGCAATTCGCATCTCGTTCTATATCATCAGTAAGTTTGGAATTGCTCCTTGTAACCTTGAAATTAGGACAAATATGTTTAAAAATGACCGAAAGTTGCTCCTTAAGGGTCCAAAAAAATGACACAGCTATTCGCACCCCACCCTTTTACTTTTTGTACCCCATTTTTGGATTTTTACTTCGTCGTACCCCATTTTTTACTTAGTTTACCCTACATTTTCCTCAAAATTTTAAAACTATCCTTGTTCACCCCATCACCCTCACCATCATTCTAACACTTCTCAATTCTCTCCATTTCTCGGTTTTAGTTATTGTAGAGCACTTGTACTATGTCACCAAGTGTCGTAAGAGTGTTTTTTTCGTTGAACAAGGTCGGATCGATCGCGCAGTGTTCTAAAAGTGAAGAACTGACGCCCGCGTGGTTCGCACGCACAAGGTCGAGACTTCTAAAGAGGTATCGACCGACTCCAATCGAGACCTCTAAAGAGGTAACGGTCGACTCCTACCGAGATTGTAAAGAGAACTCGGCCTCAGTGGGTGACAGAGAGATCCAGCTGAGACCTCTTTATAGCTGTCGGTCCCGAGTATCCGAGAAATCTTTAGAGTTATCGATCATGTGTGTCTGACACCTCTTCAGAGTTGTCAACCATGTGTGTCTGACACTCGTAGGCAACAAGAACAAACAAAAAATTTTAAAACTCCTAAAAAATACATGAAAATGACAAAAAATAGTGGGTTTTGCTTGGAATCGATTGATATCCTTGATTCCATCAAAACTTTGTACTCAAAGTGCAAGATTCAAGCTCCAAATCGGTGCCCTAAACCCAACATCAAAATCGCAAATAATACAGACTTAAAAAAGTAAAAACCCAAAAAAAAAACTCGAGATCGACACTAAAAGAGATGAAGAATACACTTACGACGTCAAATCGATGTGGTTTTGCTCGGATTTCGTCGAATTCGTGTTGGTGGTGAGAATGCGATTTGAGAGATGGGTGAGTGGGTATGTGTGAATAAAAACCCTTTTATATGGTGAGGTAATTGAGTCATTTTACTATAGGTCTGAAAAAAAAAATAAAAAATGAGGTATGAAAGCAAAAAAGTGGGGTGTGAATAGCCTGATCCAAAAACAATTACCTCTACCAACCTTTTGACAATTTGACGTGTGCCGCCTCATCCCGGTCTTCTATCTGTCTAATTAATTAAAAATACAAGGCATTATATAACATGAGCTAATCCACTACAGTGAACTCAAAACTCAAATTTTTTTACCAAAGTACAACATTTTTTACTTTAAAAGAGGGAAATGAGTGGATTTTTTTTTATCAAACTAGGCAATAACGCCTACTCAAAACGCGCTATCACAATGGACCCCTTTTTTTGCTGACGTGGACACATGGATATCGCCTTTTGAAAAGGCGCTATCCATGTGTCCTGGCCACGTGGGCACATGGACAGCATACAGGTGACGTGGACTTGGCCAGAACGATTAGCGCCTTCTCAAAAGACGCTAATCATTCTGGCCAAGTCCACGTGGATCCACGTGGACTCCCCTAATTGGGGTACACAGATAGCGCCTTTTGAGAAGGCGCTATCTGTATACCTTGCTTTCTTCTCGCGCGACAGGGACGCAGAGAATCTCTGCGTCCCTGTCGCGCGAGAAAGAAGACAGACTCGCCTAGTTTTGTAGGGCTCACGGGTGTGTTGTAGGGGGGTGGGTTGGGTATTTAAGGATGGGAGGGGCAGAGGCCGGTTGAAGGAGAAGGTGTAGCTGGTGTTGGCGAGAGAGAGGAGGCGACGGTGAGGAATTTGGCTAGAGAGATCGACCAGCGGTGGAGAATGAGGATAGGAGTTGACGAAGCGGCGGAGGTGCGAGCAAGGAGCGAGGCGAGGCGATGTGGTGAGGCAGCAGAGAGATCGACCAGCAGAGGCATCGAGAGGTGGTGTGCTGTGGAGCGAGGAGGGGGTGCGCGGATCGACTGACAGGGGGCGCTGAGGAGTCGCTGCAGGGAGCGCGGAGCGGCGGCGCCGGGGCACAAGACGTCCCAACGGAGGAGAAGGAGGAGGAGGTTAGTTAAGTTTTGTTAAGTAGTTTAGTTAATCGTTTTTTTGTTGTTTGTTTAGTTAGTTAAGTTAGTTTATTAGTTTAGTTTAGTTAGTTTGATTAGTTTAGGTATTTAGGTTAGTTAAGGTTAGTTAGTTTAGTTTGGTTAGTTTATTTTAGTTAGTATGTTTAGTTTGCTAAGTCAATTAAGTTAGTTTATTTTTTGTCTTTAGGTTAGTTAGTTTACTTAAAGTAGTTTGTTTAGTTTATTAAGACGGTTAAGTTAGTTTAGTTTCGTTTAGTAGTTTAGTTAATCGTTTTTAGGTTGTTTGTTTAGTTAGTTAAGTTTGTGTAGTTTAGTTTAGTTTAATATAGGTATTTAGGTTAGTTAAGGTTAGTTAGTTTAGTTTAGTTAGTTTGTTTAGTTAATTTCGTTAGTTAGGTTATTAATGTTTGATTACTTTACTTTAGTTTTGTTGTTTGACAATTTGCGGACAGTATAATTTAGTTTTGTTGGGTTCGTTAAATTAGTTCACATAGTTAGGTTATGTTAGGTTAGGTTATTTAATTTGCTTAGTTTTGTAATTAATAGTTTTTTAATTTTTTTAGTTAAGCATTTCAGTTGAAATTAACAATGGAATAGTTTCGAGGATGCAGTTTCCACTTTCACTTTTGTTTGAGAAATGCAGTGTTTACTTTTTATGTTCGTTAGCATTATTTTAGTACTATTAGTTCAAATGTTATTATATCGTTTGGTTTTGTACAACACTCATTTACTTTTTCTAACTTTCATTTGTAGTTGTACAACAATGGATCCAGGTCCTTCAGATCCATCACTATTGCAACTCCAAGGTACACACAGATCATCGCGAACCTGGAGGGGCGAGGTAAACTGTTTTACATGAATACGTCAAATTTACAGCAATAACGTATCAAACTCATACATTACGACCTTATCAATTATAAGGTGTACGAAACAATGCGCGTACGCAGAAGACGTGGGGTCGTTGATCGAACGATGCAGTATCATTCTAGGATGATCCCATATCTTCGTTCCAGTGGGTTCTATGGGATTTCCCGGGTAGCATTTTTCAGCCTTGATTGGGCTTTGATTACTGCGTTCGTAGAGAGATGGCGCCCTGAGACCCATACATTTCACATGCATTATGGGGAGTGCACAATTACACTCCAAGACGTGCAGGTACAACTTGGATTACCTATCGAAGGTATACCGTGACGGGACGACAGATACGAGACTATGCGATGTCGTGAGAGGTTACTTGGACAAACTCCTGTGGGAGATGACGTGGTTGGTCAGATGGCGAAAGTCGATTGGCTTGAGCGTAACGTACCAGCTATAGATGATGATAGCGATGAGGAGTCGATGCAACGCTATGTACGATCGTACATACTACAACTTATCGGTGGTTGTCTTTTCGCCGACAAGTCCAATCGATTCGTACATTTGATGTTCCTACCATTGCTAGAGGATTTCCAAGTAGGCTGGACAATATAGTTGGGGGAGTGCATGTTTGGCATATTTGTACAGGAGTTGTGTCGCGGATCTCGCGCATGGGCACATGAGGTTCTTTGGCGCGTCAATTCTTGTACAACTATGGGCATGAGACAGATTTCCATTCATAGCACCAAGGTGCCTGCGTGTTTCTAGAGCTCAACCGCGAACGGTGGATGGCTAAAATATGCTTATGGACGTTCCACTCGGGACACAGTATTAAAGTCGATTTGTCATTAATATGCTAAAAAATATTGTCCAATTTAATTTATCTTAACTTATTGTTTTCTATACAGATGGCTCGATGCATTTTCGGTTTCACAAAGCTCGACGCACGTCGATCGGCCACCGTGATGCACTCGACTCGCAAAGGCATGAGGATGATGTGGTATGGCAACCATATATCGAACTCATGGGGTCTCTTCCCAATTCGTACTAACGGTCACGGTAGTTGGCTTTCGACTTGTCCCCTTATTTGTTTCCACATAGTCGAGTGGCATCGACCGGAGAGGGTTATGAGACAATTCAGCATGGTACAAGTGGTGCCACCAAATTGTGCTTACGACGCCCAACTGCACCGCCTCGAGTTGCGTGGATATCATCATGAAAATTGGGTGACTTTTCACGCAAGCTACATACACATATGGGAAAATCGTGGGGACACCATTGCCACAGCGGCACGTAATGAAGGGCACGATCATGATGACTACATGACGTGGTATCGCTCGGTCACTAGGAGATTTATTGGACACGACGGGGCGTTACGTGACTACTCGGTAATCTTCTAACTCTTACTTTTCATCGAACAACTAATATCTTATTTTGCGTGCTTTGAGCTCATATTTTTCGTATATCAGCGTAACTTGGTGCATCGACTGAGGCGAGTGTTTATTGAAGATGGGTACGAGCAAGGTCTTGCTGCGCTTGATGAAGGGATTAAAATTTTAGACGAAGATGAAAGGCAAAGGTCTACTCTTTGGCATGACGGAATTGACGTCGAACAAGACGTAAATGAGGATAATGAACGGGAAGATGAAGAAGACGGTCAGGGCGAAGGAAACATTGAGGTGAGAAGAAAACGAACACGACCAGAGACTGTGCGGGAACGCACCAGACGTCCTCGTCCACCACGTCCGTCTACTCAGACTGAGATTGCTGCAGAGGGTAGCAGACGTTCTCCTACAACACGTTCATCTCGTTCGAGAGCGAGAGAGAGCAGAGAGGCGATGGCGAGAGTAGCCAACGATCATCCCCACCAACTCATTCTTCTCATGGGTACATTCCCGCATCGTCCACACCCTGCGTAACCTCAAATGTTTGTACCCGCCGCCGTTCGTGAATCTTCCTCCTTACCATTTTGATCCGTACGCACTGGGCCGTCGTCTTCATATGTGGACCATGGAATGCCTCATCGTCAAATGTATCCGTCATCGCCTCAATAAATGCCTAGTCCATATACTCCTACTCCTTATAATTACAATATGCCATATAGTGGAAATCCCGCCTTCATGAACTTGTTGACCATGCCGCATGACCTCATGTTCCTTTCCCCAACCCCATACGGGAAGCCAATATTTTGGAATGGTTCCACCTCCTATTTTTGGGAGCATCGAGTAGCGAGATGTGAGTCGAGTGAAGCACTAGAGGAAGAGCATCAATCTACTCGACGTGATTCAATGCAAGACCAGCCACCTCAACAACCTCAACCGGATGTACAAACACAACGTCCAACTAGACAAAGAGTACGTCCGGTTTGCATCACCGAGCAACAACGTCAACGTAACCGTCGTAATAGACCTGCATGATGAGTTTTCTTGATGTCATGGTGATTTGTAGATAACTTATATTTTGGGTGAACGAAGTACGTGTATACAACCTTATCATTGAATAAACTTATTTCTCATGTTTTCCATATTATTATAATGTCGTATCTGTGATTACTCTTCAATATTCCATAACGGAAACTCATCACTGTGAAAGATATATATATCTCGAAACATTACAAGATTCGAACTTATAAGAGTAATTTTGCAGTAGAAAAAGGATGGTGAGGTGCATTAAATGAGAGAAAAGCGGATGGTGAGGTGCACTAATCGCAGTAAAGGTATAAGAGTTATTTTGCAGTAGAATTGATTTTTTTTCAAGATTGACTTTTTCGTTAGAGCGCCTTAAGTAAAAGGTGGGGTGCGTCTAGCTTCGCTCATGTGCTTTCGTATAGGTAGGATTTGTGTATCATGCACATCTCGAAGATTCTAGGGTACGGTATCCAAGTTCTTGAAGTGATTGACTGAAAGTTCGGTGCTTAATCAATAAATTTAATCAATCTTATTGATATTATAATCATTTAATTGAAGAAAACTCTCAATCCGAATCATATGAAATAATATAAATAGAGGGACTTCAATGTGAGTATGGCTAGGGCAGAGCTTTACCAAGTAATTTGTTTAGTTTGTTAAGTGAGTTTAGGTTATATGTTTAATATGAGTCGAGTGGTTAGCTTAGTTACTTAGGTGTAGGAGGTTTGTTCACATTAGTTTAGTTTGGTTAGGTTAATTAGCTTAGTTAGTTAAGTTAGTTTAGTTTAGGTGTTGAGGTTAGTTTAATTTCACGAATTTGAGTTAGGGTATGTTCGTTAATGTGGTTGCGTAGAGTTTAGTTTAGTTAATTTAGTTTACATAGTTAGGTTAGGTTATGTTAGTCGAGTTTAGTTCACATAGTTACGTTAGGTTAGGTTGTTAACAAGTAACTACTTGGTTGTTTGTTTAGTTTCGTTTGGTAGTTTAGGTAATCGTTTTTTGGTTGTTTGTTTAGTTAGTTAAGTTAGTTATTTTAGTTTAGTTAGTTTGTATTGTTTAGGTGGTTAGGTTAGTTACGGTTAGTTAGTTTAGTTTGGTTAGTTCCATTTAGTTAGGTTAGTTAAGGTTAGTTAGTTTAGTTTGGTTAGGTTAGTTTGGTTAGTTAGTTTAGTTAGGTTAGGTTAGTTAAGGTTAGTTAGTTTACTTAGGTTAGTTAAGGTTGGTTAGTTCCATTTAGTTTGGTTAGGTTAGTTAAGGTTAGTTAGTTTAGTTAGGTTAGTTAAGGTTAGTTAGTTTAGTTAGGTTAGTTGTTTTATTTTACATTTTAGCAAAGTAAAAATTTGGAAATCGCTTTGCAACTACTTGTGTGCAAATTTCCTTTCCGTAGCTTGGAAATGTCAACTTCAGATTTTTGATATTTTTTGTCACTAATTTATGAGAACAAATTGCAAAAGTACTTTACCTTTTAGTTTAAACCCAACAAAATAAGTGTGTTTTTTTTTTTTTTCTTTTTCTCTAAAACTAGGCTATCTCGTTTTTCCAACAGTGCTATTAGTTGCGTAGATTTTTTCCGTTGACGTGGGCGCTATCAGTGAAACACAATCCACGTATGACGCGTGAACATGAGCCGCCCGAAAGTTGGTTTAACTTATTGGTTAATTTGCTATGAACACTTATGTAAAATCCAAATAATTCGAGTCATTGTGGGTAAGTTCGTTTCTTTCTAACCCTGACGAGTTGATCTAGTGGTAAGGTGAAGGTAGGACTATGTGGGTTAGGTGCATGATCTTAAGTTCGATTCCCCACGGCTGCCAATTGTTGGGCCTGATGGTCTACTTCGACAATCTCAGGGTAAATACAACTATTTAAATCTAGATACACAGGGTTAATCAAAAAAAAAAAGTTGGTTTCTTTTTTATACAAAATTAAACTCCTTCTATGCATATTCAAAATTGGTTGTCATTGTCGAGATCGCTCAACTACGACGACGACGGCCAGCGGCGAGGGACGGAGCGGCCGAGGACAACGCACTCCAAGAGCTCGCAATGACGCGCCGGCATGGCGCGCGGCAGCAGCCAAAGAAGAACGCGCGAGAGGAGGTCGCGGACTGCGGCGGCAATGGCGGTGGCGGACAGATCGGCGAGTACAGTTGGTGAGGTGGAGGTGAGGTGGCGGTGACGTGGCAGCGCAATTGTATAGATAGCGCATTTTCAAAAGGCGCTATCTATACAATTGGCCCGACACGTCACCGCCAGCACCAACACAAATAGGCAATAACGCCTTTTCAAAAGGCGTTATTGGATGTGTGTGACGTGGCGTGATGACGGGAGGTGGACCGATTGTATGGATACAATTTTCAAAAGGCGCTATCCATACATTGCAACGCCACGACACGGCCCCTCACCGCCACATCACACACACCAAATGCAATGACGCCTTTTCAAAAGGCGTTATTGCCTATTTCTGTTATTTCAAACTACACCACCCTATTTTGTGAAATAAATTGTAAAGGTGCCCTACTTTTGGAAAAACACCCAAAACTCAAACTAATGTTGGGCCGACAGACTTATATTTGAGTCAAAACTTTCTCTCCCAGTCGGCCAATCGTTAATTTCCCTTCTTAAAATACCAGTCGACGTCAAAAGATATATGGAATTTGTTCATAGAGACTAGATTTTCAGAATCGATGTTCCCCAATTAAAAACGATCATCGATTATGATAACATATATTGGTAGTTGATACTTGATATCAATGACAATATTCCGTTTTTATTTTATGTTTTTTGAAGCCTCACGTTTTTATTTTTTAAAGTACTCGGACTATAGCTCACTTTGAATTTGTTTTGGAGCAAATTCAAAACAAATCTTTGCACGTGAGGCAATGATGCAGCGAGTGAGGTGACAACCGGCGCGTCAATTGATGGTTGATTGACCATTTCTTTGAATAATGTATGTATATTTATATTTTCTATATATTTTCCCCTCGTGTTTTCCCTTACTCTCACCTTTTTTTTATATTATCATAAACTTACTATTAAACACTTTAATAAGCCCATTTAGATCATCTCCAATGGAACCATAAATTAGGTAAAAAAAGATTAACCTAAGAGACAATCCACATATAACGACCCGCATTATTTAATCTTAATTAAATTATTAATTACAAATTAAGACTTATAGCTCGGACCCACGTGGACACCGCCGACAAGTTTAGGGTACACCAGCTAGGGTATAAACATTTATTTTTGTGTAATACATGTTAAATTATTGTATTATTAATTAATTCGCGTCGCACTAGTCAATATTTTTACTGGTCGCGTTGTGCGCGCGTAGTGATGAGAGTGTATAACGTCGCTGAGTGCGTGTAACGCGGGTGTATGGGACGGTCTGAGGTTTAAAAGTCACATAATCCATCAAATCACATCATCCCATACCTTACTTTTCTCTCTCCTTTCCAAACAAAACCCACAATTTTTCTTTCTGTCTCTTTCCCCGACGATTCCTTCTTCCTCCTCACACCACTTTCATTTTCTTCCTCACCAAGATCTATCTCACCAAACTCTCCTCACACTCCACGATCTCAAGAAAGTCGGTCATCCCTCTCGTAAAGCTCTCCCTCTTAGCGGCCTCCGCGGTGACCTCCCTAAACCAAGGTGAGTGGTGGTTACATTTTGAAGAAATTTGAAGTTTTAATGGTGAGGTTGATATGGTAGAGAGTAGTGTTAGTTATTAATTTGTTGATTGTTGTTGTTATTTGTTGTTTTAAAAGAAAAACCAAAAAAAAAAAAAAAAAAAAAAAACGTTGCAATTCGTCTTTGGTTTCACCAGAGATGAATTGGTGGAAGGGGTAGAAAGGCGAGTCGGCCTAACTACCCCATGTTAACTGGGTCAGGCCAACCCAAAGCCCGGGTGGGCCGGGTCGGACAGACCCTGGCCCGAATAGACTGGGTCAAACCAACTCGAGTCAGGTTGGACCAGTCGGGCTGACCTGGATCCAAGCGGTTGGGCCGAACTGGGCTCGGTTCGGGCCCAACCCATTAATTAAATTTAAAAATTAATTTAAAACTAAATAAAAATGATTTTTTAATTAAATAAATTACAAAAAATAGGTAAAGATTATGGAAAATTCTAGAAAATTCCAAAGAATATGAAAAATTAGAAAAAGCTAGAAAATTGAGTTTTGAGGCTTTTTTGAGCGTTTGACACCTCGGTATAACTCGAAAAATGTGCTAAAATCAAACTTTTTGGGAATAAAATTACAAGTTTTTGGTCACACACTGTAAACTCACTTAATGTGACTCTAAAATAATTAAAGTGATATAATTGGACACCAAGGACTTAGGAGACCATAGTCGGGTGTCGGGTGCGCATCTCAAGGAGTGAATGAGACGTTTTTTAGGGCGATTTGCGATTTGCTTGAGGTAAGTAAACCCATGAGAAAATTAGTTAAAACTCATTTATAGCACTTGCTTTATTTAAATTTCAATTATTTCATTGTGCTATTTATTGCTATCCACTTACTGTTCATCCACTCCCACGTGTGTATGTGTGTTTGTCGATGGGGTCGGGCATGGCACAGACTCACACCCCGGGGCTAGCTACCCAGCGGTATTCGAGTAGTTGCCCATGTCGGGGCTACGCGGTGACTGTTTCCCGCGATGGCCGTTAGGTTGAGAGATGTTTGACAAAGACTTAACTCTCTGTCATGAGTTTCTCTTGAGAGATGTTTGGATGGGGTTTTACTGTTCATGGGTTCGTCTCATTTGACCGTGAGATGTTTGACGAGGTGATCGTCCTGAGTTCCTTTCGGTTTAGCTAAAGCCGATTCTCGGATGTCGACCAGGGTTTTCTGTCACGCTACACTCGTCTCCAGTTTTCAACTTCTCTGCGACTTATTTTCATGCGATCACCTTATTTTCTGTTCCTTATTTAAATTGCATGAATTTTAGCCGTTTTATTGGATTTCGTGAATATTAGCAAATGTTCTCCGGGATTTACTCACTGAGATTTGTCATTATTTTTGGCGACAAATCGCAGATCCTACGACGAGCCAAGGCAAAGGGTTTTAGGCGATTACCTCTGAGCTAGGAGAGCCCCATCAACTTTTTGCATATGTGTTTGTATGTATTTATTTATTGCTTTTATGGAATCTTTAGGTGGACTTATATATGTATATGATCATTTTTGTATTTTTGTCGCTTTTTGATATACATGGTATCTTGTGTCGGGTTTCCACATTATATGGTTGTTTGTTAATGCAAAATTTTCATTATAATATTTGCATGCTGTAAAGACTTCCGCTCAGATATTCAACTTATATTAATTTAATAAATTACGAATAACTTAACTTAGTCAACTTAATGTAAATATTCATAAAAACATTCATAAATACTAAGTTAAAAGCAAATAAGTTACGTACGAAGGTTTCGGTCGATGGCCGTTAAGGACAAGCATGTGGTGATGTAGCATGCATTGGTGACGTGTCTGGCGACGTAGCAGTACCCGATTTATCTTGGAGTTTGGGGTCGTCCCAATTGATATATGAGCCTAGGTTCAAGCGAACCTAGGGGAAAGGTTTAATGAAACTCAATAAGACTTAACAAAACGAACTTAAAAGTGGAAACCCGAAAATCCTGACTTAGATTTTTAGTTGGGAAGTGAACGTGGGGCAGGTAGTAACAGTGCTTACACGATATATATTTTGATTTATAATAGTGTATACACATATACGAAGCTGATACGGACTTCGCTATTACAGATTCGATATGGATGGACAATCGACTCCACCTGTAGAGGATGGCAAACAGATGAGTGATATTACACTAGTTGTGACTGATCAGAGTGTACTTGATCGGATCGCGGCACACGATCAGCAGTTCGAGCAGATGATGGCCCTGCTCCGAGCCCAGACATCGTCTATCGCGACGTTTACCACCGCCATTACACCGAGCGCCACTGAGACGGCAGTAGCTCTGATTGTAGAGAGTACGCTAGTTACTGTAGTTATGGCAGGGACTACCCAACCGGCTACAGTTTTAGAGACCCGTATTGAGGTCACCACACCGGTATCTACGCCTGCAGCGAGAGTGACACAGACCCCGCAGGAGATCACATTCGAGACCTCTTTGTCAGTTGAGGCTAACCTGACAAAGGAGTTTGTGAGATTTCAGCCAGGTTATTTTACTGGAGGCGGAGACCCAAAGGCAATTGCGAGATGGGTTCTCGCACATGATAAGTTACATAACCTTTTGAGGATCCACGAAAGCATTCGCGCCAGGATATCTGGATATATGCTCCAAGGAGAGGCTAGAATTTGGTGGACTGCTCATACCGAGACCCACGGAGAGCCGACTACCTTGGCCAGTTTAAAACATGTCTTCTATGATCAGTACATTCTGAGGGAGATACAATTGCGTTTGAGACATGAGTTTTTGTGTTTTAGACAGGGTAGCCGCACAGTTGTTCAGTATATGGAGAGGTTCCGATGCCTGTTACAGTTCGATGGGGATTTGGCTTCTACGGATCACGATTAGGTTCACTAATTTAATTTGGAGTTGGACTTAGAGATGAGATAACGATCGTAGTAGTATTAGGCGGAGCTCGTACACTGCAGAAGATCTACGAGAGGGCCTTAGCCCATGAGACATATCTTCTCTATCGCGCTGCGATGCCCATACCGCAGATGGCATCAGGGTCGTTCCAGAGCGGCACCAGGTCTGACAAGAAAGGGAACATGATTATAAATCATGAAGATAGATGGGGACAGAGGCGCAGACATGATGACCACCAGGTATTCATGTCATATGCGATAGTACCCGCACAGCCAGCAAAGACGTCAGGTGTTGGTTATGAATAGCAGTAGGGACGTAGACCGACTCAAGACCAGGCAGGCAGAGGCCGATGACAGTATGGTCAGGGTCAAGGCTAGAGCTATGACGGTAGCTAGGGTCAGGACACAAGCAAGATACTTGTTTCACATGTAGACAGCCCATGCACATTAAGAAGGATTGTCCGAGAGTTTCAGTAGCACCGATTGCAGCACCGCCAGTTTACGCTAGGGAACGGGCACACACGGTAGCACGGCCAGACCGCGAGGCCACTAGACAGCTCGTCGAGGGTAAGATTTTGATTTGTGGTCATTTTATGACCGTATCATTTATTTCTAGACGTATGGTTGATGTGTCAGGGTTAAAACCGATTAGAGTTAGCATACTCCTAATTTTCAACACGGCAACCGGGGAGAAGGTTTACCCTAACATGATTTGTGAGGGTTGCACGATAGAGATCTGTGGACACCAGCCCCTATTGACCTATGCGTCCTAGAGTTCTTAGAGTTCGATACGCTTTTGGGCATAAATTGGCTAGCGTCGTATCACGCCCAGGTAGACTATTTTCGTAAGACAGTGACGTTTCATATACCCGACATACCAGAGTTCAGTTTCACCGGTTATGCGAGTGTACTGCCGACCACTAGGGGTAGATTGGTTACGACCCTAGAAATGGAGATTTTTGCAGGGATAGTAGAGTCGGCCGAGACACCAGAGATTAGACTTGAGGATGTCTCAGTCGTAAGTGAGTTTTTCGATGTCTTTTCGAAAGATTTACCAGGTTTGTCCCCACATAGAGAGATTGAGTTTGTTATCGAGTTAGTGCCAGGCACACAACCGATAGCTAGTAGATCGTACCGGATGGCACGAAAGGAGCAGGATGAGTTGAAGACTCAACTAGAAGACTTCGAGAAGAAAAAGTTTATACACCCGAGCACATCAACATGGGGAGCACCGGTGCTATTCGTTAAGAAGAAGGATGGTAGCTTGAGGATGTGCATTGACTAGAGAAAGTTGAACCAACTGACAATGCAGAATCGTTACCCTTTGCCCAGGATCGACAATTTGTTTGACCTATTGGTCGGTGCCCCTTTTTTCTTTAAGATCTACTTGAGATCGGGTTATCAGCTCAGGATTCGAGATGGATACATACCCAAGACTTCATTTAGCACCAGATATGGGTTATTTGAGTTTACAGTGATGCCGTTCGGACTGACGAACGTGTCGTCTATGTTCATGGACTTGATGCACAGAGTATTGAAGTAGTACATGGACAAATTCGTCATAGTCTTCATTGATGACATATTGATCTACAACAAGACTCATGAAAATCACGGGCTACATCTCAAGCAAATATTGATGACATTGAAAGAGCATAAATTGTATGCTAAGTTCAGTAAGTGCGAGTTTTGGCTGCCAAAGGTCAAGTTTTTGGGACACGTGATTAGTGACAGAAGAATATCAGTGGACCCCAGTAAGATTCATGCTATCATCGCTTAGTCGACACTAGAGACTGTCACGAATATCAAGAGTTTTCTTGGGTTTGCTGGATACTACTGACGATTTATGAAGGACTACCCGAAGATCGCCGCGCCGATGACTAGATTGACCAAGAAGGACGAACCTTTTGATTGGTCAAATGAGTACAATGACGCCTTTGCACAGTTGAAGATGAGGCTGATTATCGCACAATTACTAGCATTGCCAGCAGACAAGCGATTGACAATTCATACTGATGTTTGTGGCATAGGGCTGGGTTGTACTAATGCAACGCATGGAGACAGCGTTATTGCCTACCTTTCCCGACAGTTGAAGACCTATGAGAGGAATTATCCAGTGCATGACTTGGAGCTTGCAGCTGTCGTATTTGCACTTAAGGCATGGAGACATTAACTATACGGTGAGATTTTCACATTGTTTATAGATCGTAAGAGTTTGAAATATTATTCACTCAGAAAGATCTGAACATGAGACAACGACGTTGGCTTGAGTTACTAAAGGACTATGACTTCTCCAATGAATATCAGCCTGAGAAGGCAAATTTCGTAGCAGATGCATTGAACAGTAGATGACCAAATTTTGAGACAGTTGTATGCCATATGATGAAGGAGTATGGTTTACTTGAGGTGGCGGCAACATTGAGTTTAATTGAGGTTCCTACTGTAGTGGACGCTTAGATTTATAGACAAATTAGGGTATCGTCTGTTTCTATTCCGCGAGTGTTATAGTGTCAGAGGGCTGACGAGATGTACATGACATTCAGTGAGATGGCACGCAGTCCCGATCATCCAGATTGAAACGAGTATGTGGATCAATGTTTGAGGCACCAAGGGAGGTTATGGATTCCAGTGGTGGTAGAGGTACGCGATAAGATACTCCAAGAGGCTCACACGTGCCGGTATACAGTGCATCTCGGCAGAACCAAGATGTATCACGATGTGCGACGATTATTTTGGTGGCTAGGTATGAAGGCGGACGTCGACGCCTATGTTAGGGGTTGTGAGGTGTGCTAGTAGGTTAAGGCTGAGCACAGGAGGCATGGAGGGTTATTAGCCGTTGCCTATCCCTTAGTGGAAGTGGGAGCACATTATGATGGATTTCATTTGTTGATTATCGCAGACTTCTTAGAAACACAATGCGATATGGGTGATTGTTGATAGGTTGACGAAATCAACCCATTTCCTACCAATTTCTATGAAATATACCTTCACACAACTGAGCACATTATTCGAGAGAGAGATTATACAACTGCATGGAGTACCAATTTCGATTTTTCAGGTCGAGATAGTCGTCTTACGTCACCATTGTGGTAGGCTATGCAGTAACAGTTTGGTACTAGGTTACAATTTAGCATTGCATTCCATCGTCGGACAGACAGTCAGTCAGAGAGATTGATACAGATACTCGAGAATATGCTCAGGGCATGTGTGTTACAGTTTGGTGGGTCTTGAAAAGAGTACTTACCGCTCTGTGAGTTTGCTTACAACAACTATCAGGCTAGTATTGGGATGCCACCATTTGAGGCGCTGTATGGTAGAACGTGTAGATCACCGGCTTGTTAGGTAGAGCTCGAGGACACCGCAGCCGTAGGGCCTAAGATTGTTGTGGACCATATAGAGAAGGTGAGACTTATTCGTCAACGGTTCAAGATGCCCAACACAGACATAAGAAATATGCGGATAAGTACCGCGATGGGCTGAGCTATGAGGTAGATGATTGAGTCTATCTGAAAGTTTCTCCGTTGAAGGGTCGTCAGAGATTTAGGATCAAGGAGAAATTAGCACTAAGACTTGTTGGGTCGTTTCAGAATGAGAAACGAGTTGGGGAGATCGCTTATCAGTTGAGATTGCCGAGTAGATTGGCAGGGGTTCATAATGTTTTTCATATTTCGATGTTACGACTAGCTAGATCACGACCGAGACCGATGGATGACTAGGATCGGGGTTCGATCAGATGTGACGTACGAGGAACACCCCATCGAGATAGTGGATCGCAGGGTACAAACTCACAGGAAGAAGGAAATATCATTAGTACTCGTTCGTTGGTAGTATCATAAAAACGAAGGATTGACTTGGGAGCGAGAGTCTACAATGCGAGAGCGATACCCCTAATTATTTCAAGGTAAACTTTTTACTTAAGTTTGAATTTTGGGACGAAATTTCCTTTTAGTTGGGAAGATTGTAACGGCCTGCATTATTTAATCTTAATTAAATTATTAATTACAGATTAAGACCGGTGGCTCGGACCTCTATGGACACCGTCGACAAGTTTAGGGCACGCCAACCATGGTATAAAAAATTATTTTTGTGTGATGCATGTTAAATTGTTGCATTATTAATTAATTTGCGTCGCACTAGTTAATACTTTTATTGGTCGCATTGTGCGCGCGTAGTGACGAGAGAGTACGACGTCGCGAAGTGCGCGTAACGTGGGTGTATAGGATAGTCCGGGGTTTAAAAGTCACATCATCCATCAAATCACATCATCTATCAAGTCACATCATCCTATACCTTACTTTTCTCTCTCCTATTTTCTCTATACTTTCCAAGCAAAACCCACAATATATATATCTCTCTCTCTCTCCAATGATTTCTTCTTCCTCCTCACACCACTCTCATTTTCTTCCTCACCAAGATCTCTCTCACCAAGCTCTCCTCACACTCCACGGTCTCAAGAAGTCGGTCATCCCTCTCGCGAAGCTCTCCCTCTTGGTGGCCTCTGCAGTGACCTCCCTAGACCAAGGTGAGTGGGGGGTTATACTCTAGAAGAAATTTGATGTTTTAATGGAGAGGTTGATATAGAGAGTAGTGTTAGTTGTTAATTTGTTGATTGTTGTTGTTTTAAAAGAAAAACCAAAAAAACAACTTTGCAATTCGTCTATGGTTTTCACCAGAAACGAATTGGTAGAGGGGTAGCCAAGCGGGTCGACCTGGCTACCCCATGTTAACCGGGTCGGGCCGACCCAGGCCCGAATGGACCGGGTCAAACCATTTATGCGTCATTTTCACCCTTATTATTAAACCTCAGGCAAAATTCCATATATGCATCATTCTCGCCCTTATTTTTTTAGCGTGCTTTGTATTGTGTTTGCTTTTATTGGCTTAGTCAATGGTGATTGTGATACATATTACAACAAAAAACATTCTTTAGTGTGAAACCAAACTTTATGATATATGGGTATTACTACTATGTAAACTATAAAAATACTTATACCATGGGCATGTCATTTAATCAATGATAGTTCAAAGAAAGCTAGTGCGGGGGTGTGATTTAGGACTCGGCAGGAGACTGGTTAGGCGATTGCCTAATCAATTTGGGCTCGGCACTGTGTTTGTCGCTAGACTCTGGGGCGCTTTACAAGGAATATAGCTGGCTTGGAGTCTTGGCTTTCGGTAAGTTATTTTGGAGATGAATAACAAAGTGGTGGTTGATGTACTTAATGGTCATATGGAAGCTGGGATCAAGCATAATCAGCTGGCATGGTATCATACATTCAACAATATTTGGATAGAGACTGGGCTGTTTGAATATGTCATATACATCATAAGGTAGCAGGGCTGCTGACTGGATAGCGATTTATGCGGCTGAACACCAAATTGGAACATTTGTATTTGATGTGTGTCCTATGAATTTAAGGCCAATCTTGAACGAAGGTGCTTGTGCAGTATCATTCCCTAGATGGTGCCCTCTGTAATCCGTGTTTTTTTGGGTTTATTTGGGACGACTCGTGTCTTTAACCTGGTAATGAATGTTAATCTGAAATTTAATCAACCCGAGTTAGGCTTGTGGTTAAGCCATGCTTATCTCAATTAGTGTGTGAGTGTGATTGTGGTAATTTATTTTGTTTGGTTGGTGTGAATTAATATAAAACCTATATTTGGAAAATAAATAATAAATAAATTGATTGTACGCCTAGAGTGATACATGTGATCGTGGGAGATTACACGGGGAGACGTGGAAGTAATGTGTACGCTTAGGTATATTTATTGGTGTACATGGCAAACGAATAAGTCGTAAAATCTATAGGTGTGTGTATATATATATGTTGATATATAAATATATATAAATAAAACTTATAGTTGGAAAGAAAATAATTAGAAAATTATGGGACACCTAATACCATTTGTGGGTCCAGGGTGACACACATGGGTCGTAAGGTAGCATGCACGCTCGAGTTTACTCGTTGGCGTGCACGATGAAATGGTAAACGTATAAATATAGGCGCTCATATATATTCAAAATAATTAATAAATCGGTATGCACCTAGTGTCATGTG